>CM076067.1:13264083-13881583 GCA_038088235.1 Zacco platypus
AAAGCATATGACTTCAAAATACATTGAAATGTCTCAAAAAACTGTATAAATTAATTAGATAGCTTCCAATCTCACTTGAGGATGTCTCTTTCATTTCATTATTACATAATGTCTCAGAAAGTAGTGATAAAGCAGCAGTCTGTAACTTCGAAAGGACCTGTTTTTTTCATTATTTTATCTTCAGTTACAAGTGGAAATGTCACAGTTAGGATAGAAGGAGCACTGGAAACATGTCAGTGCAACTAAAATGAAGCAGTGGAGTCTAGTAGTTCATCAAACATCTTCATCCCTCACCTTCCCCTGACTTTTCTCTCTCTTTTACTCCACAAGGCCACATACTGGTGATTAATCAGATGAAATCGGTCTGGTACTCTCTCCGGTCAGACTCTGACAATGCCTCCTGTGTGTATGAGAGAGGGAGAGGGAGAAATGGCAGGATGTGCTGGAGTGAAATAAGGAAAGAAAAGGTATGACTGATTCTGATTCACTCTTGACTTTAATATTACATTTTTTGAAAAATTGTCAGCAATAAAAAATAGTAATAAAACCTTTCAGTCATCACATTTTCACTGTGATGGTCCATTAAACGGTGGGACGATCTCCGTTGGGAGAAAACCGTTCCTGTTCTTGAATACATTTGCATTTCATTGATACCTCTGAGCCTAGGATAAAATTACAAAAAAAGAACATGTTAAACTTTATGTCAAGACATTCAGTTACTTTGCAAAATGTGCAGTCTTAATTTTACTTCATAAAGAATTCATATATTCAATGAAATTTCAAGGTTTTTCTGTATAAAAAAGCTTTTTATGTGCCAGTTCTGAACCTTTTTAAATGAATTAATTTGTATCTTATAGTTATATAGATTTTTAAAATGTGAGTGTTGCTTGTGCTTTTATAAAGTCGCTGACTCGATGCCAGGGTGTTGCTAAGATGTTCAGAGTGAATTTTTTATGGGGTTGCTAGGGTATTCTAGGTGGTTGCCATGTACGGTTTTTAAATATTGTTGCTAAATGGTGTTTTGGGTGGTTGGTAAGGTGTACTGTTTATAGTGTGATGCAGTGCAGTTGCTAGCATACCTGTCAACACTCCCGTTTTTCCCGGGAGGCTCCCATATTTCACACCCATCTCCCACCCCCCTCCTGTTTTGTTATTTCTCCCGGGAAACTCCCGTAATTTGTATGGCCCAAACCTCATTATTTGAATAATCACATCTATATATTATTCCAAGGTTGTCAAGTTGCCAGATCTTGTATGAAATGCATTCTACTCACACAATCGACATCATACTAACTTCAACAGATTTTTGACCTCAACCTGGCAACCTACAACCCAGTTGATATCTGAGCAGGTAGTAGACGTGGGAAATTGAATCAAGCATCTCTGCTAGAATTGGGAGGAGCAATCTCAGACGAAAAAAACTAAAAATATACATGTAAATTTAACAACAGCTGGACGGAAGAATTTAATTTCATATCTCAAAACCATATGGACAATTCAAAAAGTGTGTCACACTATTTTAATATCGGACACGTTGGGAAAAATGACGTTACTCAGCACATTAAATCACAACTGCACAATCGCACAGCAGTGGAACAGCGTAATGATAATGTACAATGTTAAATACATGAAATGCATGTATAGCTGTTACATGTGCCACAGTTACATGCACTAAAGTTTGCTTTATATTATTTCTGTTTATGTAATAAAATTTGTAATAATAATAATAATAACAATAAAAATAAATACAAAGAAACATGAATAAATGGTTGCTAGGGTATTCTGAGTGGTTGCCAGGGCATTGCATTTTGCTTGCAAAGTTCTATGGTGTTCTGCACTATTGCTAAGGCTTTGTCAATGCTATTTTTAAGTGTGTTGCTCTGCAGTTGCTAAACTGTTCTGGGTAGTTTTTACTGACCGAAGCTCACATTGTGAAATTTAATTTTTAGTGCGTGATTAATCGTGATTAATCGCTTATAACACAAAATTTTGTAAATATGTAACACACACACACACACACACACACATATATATATATATATATATATATATATATATATATATTTACAAACTTTTATGTTAGATGAGATTAATTGCGATTAATAGGTTTGAAAGCACTATTATATTTATTTATGCACAGTCACATCATGAAGAGACTCCTATTACATTTACTTCTCTGATCTTCATTGTTTGTTTCTTTCAGGTCTAGGTAAAGGAGAGAAAGGGAGTTCAATCTGCATGCACTTTCACCTTTTGTAAATGAATTCCGGTCTGAGATGTCCAGCTCAATGCACCTATGTGTCTGCTTGTTGTCTAATCTAAACACACTCATCCATGCAAACATGCGTGTAAAGAGGAGCGTGCCCGCCGATGTGTCGTTGAGCGCATCTGTCGGGCCTCATCATGAGACCGGAGCAGGTGACAGATGAGGTCCGCCAGCCCCAGCACACACACACACACACACACACACATGCGAACACACACTACGGGGAGGTGCGAAGTCCTGCACACACTTGCGTTGGCAATCATGCAAAGCGATTTGATGAGAGATAGCCTGTCGAGTTGATTGACAGGCCTGCTAACAGGAGGTGAAGGCGGCAATGAGGCGACATCGAGAGCAGAAGAGCAGAGGCGTAAGTCTCCACCCCTGACACACGCATATAAACCACTAATCAGTGGTCATGATTAGCTGTCGTCTCGTTGCTCAAATCGTTAGTGTGAATGACTGGAGTCTCCACGGCTCTGTCAGTGACCGTTTATAAGTGTACAGCCACTCTGATTCATTATTATGACTCATTTAAGACGGTACACTTTGGTATGTGTAGCAACTAACGTTTTCTGTTTTCTACAGTGGCGAAGTTTGAAAAGTGAAAATTGCTGCCGCCTTGAGACGTATATGAAGGTGGGAACACACTGAGACACGTCCAAACCCGTTGTATGCATAACATCCATGTTATTAAATGCATAACTAAATGATAAATTCTGATAATTTATTATAATATCAAAAACTCTATGGACATGCAGCTACAAAGTAATGTCCCCATTTTATGATTTTGAGAGAACCTCTTTGCTTTTTAAATGCTTTTTTAAAAATCTGTATTATTGGACTCAAATGTAGTGGTGAATTATACCTTCAAATATATTTATTCTTACAGTGCCTCATTTGAATTCCTTTTTTATCTCCTTTAATTATATTCAGCCATCTCAGTAGCATCATTAAGTCTTTAACCCTGCTTGTAAATGACCCATGTAGCGTCTACAGGGTCACTGTTAATCAGTGTTTATGGGTCCTTGTTAAACGTGCAGGTTCATCTTAACTAATTAAGCTGTCTTTTCTGAGCTCAGTTCAACTGTGAACTTTTATTGTTAATGTGATTAAGGAATTAAAGGTGACAGAATGTCTTTATGTTCAAGATAGGTGTCACGATAAAGGGAGAGATGTGACATAAAATCTGAAAAGACTGGTTTCGGGTTTGCTGGTTGAAAAGAGCGTATGACGAAGGGATAGCTCAAAGGAAACATTTAATGCGATAATCGTTACAGACAGGAGAAATATACAGGATGCCAAACAAACCTCTAAACCATATACAACGCAAGACCAGGACTGACAGAAACACAGGGCTTATATCTCGGGAACACAGGGAGCAAACAAGATTAATTGAGGACACACAGCTGATGGGAATGAACTAATGATGATGGTGGCGGGAACATAAACAATGAGCACATGTGAAAATGAAACTAAACAGTCCAGACAGAGAATACATGGAACAATAGTTGAGTATCTTGGTTTTTTCTACTAGACGGCAATAGTTTCCTGCTTCTCAGACAAAAAGGCCTCAACAATCTTACAAGATCAGATTTGCAGCGATTCTAAAGTATGCTATTCAGAGTCAGGGATTTAAATATAATAAATTCGATTCAAATTCATTTTTTTAAACAAGGCATAACTTCAGACTCCAAGAAAAATCTCTTAAGCTTCCTCTGGAGAGGTCTAGCGAGAGTGAGTTGAAACTGAAAATAAGAGAAAGATAAAAAGGGAGAAATTAAGTGGACAAATGTATAATAAATGTAAATTAGAAGGGTGTAGATGTGGCATGTGAGCCAGAGAGAGAGAGAAAAAAGAGGCCAGCAGCCTGTTTGTGTATGAGCAGGGAGCCGTGTGTATGAACTAACGTCTTAATTGGTGTGAATGGCAACGTCCGCTACCTGACCAGAATCATTAATCAGAGCGGATGAGAGCTGGAGGGTGTCAGCCTCTCTGTTCACACACACACACACACACACACACACACACTTAAGCGTAATTCTACTGTTACAGCTGTGACTGTCACACTCTGGTACTCGGTAATACCACCAAAGGCCAGAAGAGAGGAAACGCTAATTAAGAAACATAGTCACAGACAGCCTGGTCACATGGGATCATAGCCATATCTATACTCAATGTTACACAAATGCTATATTCTTGCTGTTCTACAATAATTTCAAATGCTAAATACATAATCATCTATATTATATTTTATTATATATATATTATATGTAATCGTCTATATATATTATTGCATATTCATTGAAAAAAAATTTTTTATATACATATATATATATATATGTATATAAAAAAAATTTTTTCAATGAATATGCAATAATATATATATATATATATATATATATATATATATATATATGTATCCCCAATAGAAAGCAGTGTAACTACCACATTCAAGGTCCAGAAAAGTAGTAAAGACATTGTTAAAAGTCAACGTGACTACAGTGGTTCAACCTCAATGTTATGAAGCGACAAGAATACTTTTTGTCTCTCCCGTATCATTCTCCGATGCTGTTTACATTCAGCGCTTCCAGGTTCTACAGTACAGCAAAACGGCGTCTCGGTATTGGCCGATAATGAGTCGGCGTTCTGACGTAGAACCTGGAAGCGCTGAACAAAAAGTATTCTCGTCGCTTCATAACATTAAGGTTGAACCACTGTAGTCACATGGACTATTTTAACAATGTTTTTACTACTTTTCTGGACCTTGAATGTGGTAATTACGTCTCTATGCGGGATAAAAATACCTTCGGATTTCGTCAAAAATATCTTAATTTGTGTTCAGAAGATGAACGAATGTCTAACGGATTTGGAACGACATGAGCAATTAATGACAGAAATGTAATTTTTGGGTGAACTAACCCTTTAAAAGGAATACAGTAATAAACAGTAATAAACATGCCTCAGTCCCAGCGTTTTTGGAGTGTGTTGCAGCCATCAAAATTTGTTTGTATTTATAAAATACAATTAATTTGTTCAGTGAAAACATTTGAAGCTGCACTTGTATGACTGAAATAGCTGCCTGAGAGCCGTATAAAAGATGGCTGCCTGAAAGGGACTTTGTTTTAATTCAGCAAATTACTCAGTGTTTCTAAAAAGAGGTCTTTAAATTCATAACAGAGGCTTGAGCTCAACTGTTAAACTGTCAACTTGAGATTTGAAACCGTGGCAGAAGGAAGTAGTTCCACTCACAATATGTTTTTTTTAAGACACCCTGTTGTTGTTTCTTATTTATTTACACTTGTGCCGTCGAACTGTTGTTTATGCGTAATATCACACTCGTAGTCATTCAATATGGCTCTCTATCAGGAGGGTTGTGATATTGCTCATATAGATGGATGGATGGATGGATGGATGGATGGATACAGCAACACATCCATCCATCAAGCAAAAAAACAAAAAAAAGTGTAGTGTAAAAATTGTGTAGTGTAAGTCTGACTGAATAATTTATTTCTATGATAGTGTATTTTTTGTGATGGACTCACTACCTGTCTGACTCGACTGAAAGCAGAGGCCTGTTTAATAATGATTTGAGAGAGGATAATCTTGCATCAGCTGCTGTCTGGGCTTGGACACACTATCCAGCAGAATTCCACAAATTCAATTGGCAGAAGACCTTGAATGGTTTATAAAAGTGGGTCAATCTAATCTCAGTGTTTACTGGTACTCTGCGGAGTTGAGGGCACAAACATGTGGCACTCAGAAATCTAATCATGCAAATCTAAGGTAGACTATAAACAGAACACAGGTCACTGAAAGCGAACGCCAGACGACATCTTTCTTAATATGTGACCTCCGAGTTTTGTTTTTTTATTAATTATATCTTACAATGTGCATATTTACATTGAATGGCTATTATATATAAAATCATATAAATATAAAGTATACACAAGATATATAAATATATTTTTATTAAATGTATAATTTGTAAATATAATTTATTTATTATTATTATTATTATAAATATAATGTACATGAGTTTTGAGAGCATTAGGGGGAAATGGAGCGATGAATCCCGAACCTTCTAAAACCATCAGGATATATTGCTTTGTTTTTGACACCACACATTCTAGCTAATGAACCTCCAGAAATAAGCAGTGTTAGCTGGAAAACATGTTAATATGGTTTTGCACTTTCTCTCTCTCATCTCCTGATCTCGCAGACTATGGAATCACAATTATGGAAAAACAAAATGTGTTCTGTTTATGATAGTGTGTGATCACTCAGATAATGTCTAATAAGGCACTGTGAATGTTATAAACAGACCCTCATTTTCTGAGAAACAGCATTATGGGATAAAATATAATACCTCATAGTGAGAATAGTAATGAGCATTTCTTTGCATCATTTTGTTAATATCAGTAAGTCTGGGCATAGAAACATTGGCTGCATCCTAGTCCACGTTATTATCCTTTTCATCCTAAACAGCATGTGAGATTAGGTTTAGTGCATCCTAAATCACAGCATGTTGAAAGTGGCATGCCAAAAGTGCCTGGATATCATAAAATAAATCAAAAGACAGTATTAAGAAATGTGTGAAAATAAAGCCTTTTTAGGACCAGTTTTGATTTATTGATGGTTTTGTTTTTATTTAGTTAATTACGGTAACTGTATTTGTGCTGCAAACCTGTGTGACTGAAATACTTTGCAGCATAACGGACTTACAAATGGCCGCACCATATATATATATGATTCTTGTCTTAAGTGAGTGTGTCTATGGTTTACTGCTCATTTAGGTCTGTTTTTTACTCTCCCTTGCGTGTTTTCAGACTGAGGACCATCATTCCCATAATACATTGCGAACCCTCAGCACTTACCAACACAAAGTGCTGGCCTCATTGGCCTGGATCATGACTTCCCCTGGCTGCTCTTTTTCTTCCACTTTTGTCGTGCTTTCATTCTTTTCGTCCTCATCTTCCTCAGGTCACTACTCCAATGGAGGAAGAGAGTGTCGCCCAAGGCTTGAGCGGCATCTTTCCTTCTGTGTTTTACATCTCACGCTCTTGCTGTTGTTCTATTAGTTGTTGGCCGCAGGGCAGAGGGGCAGAGAGGAGGTCACTCTGACTGTTGCCTTTTTTGCATGCTATTCAGCGAACGCTATTAAAGGTGACACAAAGGAGTTTGTGTCGTCAGACTCGTTGGTAGTCTTGATTTCCTCCGTCTCTCAGTGCTCACCTCACCTCCTGTGGCTCTAGGAAGAACTGAAGGGCATGTTGTTTAGGAGGGTTTACAGTGTGAGAAAGCGGCCCGCATTTGGATGACTGGATACATTTCTGTACTTTCTGTTCTGTCTGGTAGAGTTCAGTCTCAATATTTCAATTTAATGACTTGTTCAGTTCCAACTGGAATAGAAGTATGTTATATTGTTATAATATTACATTATATATTGGGTTATTATATATATATATATATATATATATATATATATATATATATATATATATATATATATAAAATAATCCAATATATAATATGATATTATAATAATATAATATACTTATTGTATAAACTTCATTCATCATTTTCAGCTAAAACAAAGTTTTTGAAAACAGTACGGTTATCATCTCCATGTAAACTACTAAAACACAATTTTCTGAAAATGGGAGATCATGCATATGCATATTACGTGTTCAGTCTATAGGAGTGTAGTGTTTCTTTACAAAGTGACATCGCCAACTACTGGCCTGGCATAAATAATAGAGCAATTTTAGTAGTTTCCATGGATCCATGTGAAGGGGGATCGTTTTGACTTTGTCTGTATGCAAAAAATGCAAAGGAAATTTTAGTACACTGAATGTAAACAGCATAGGAGAATGAAAAGTATTCTTGTCGCTTCATTACATTGAGGTTGAACCACTGTAGTTGACTTTTAACAATGTCTTTACTACTTTTCTGGACCTTGAATGTGGTAGTTACACTGCTTTCTATAGGGGATAAAAAATAAATAAATAATAATAAAAAAAAAATTAGTACTTTAATTTTGTATAAACGTATTCTAAGTTTTAGTTAACAACGCTGCAGCCTGAATGAAGGAAACCTTCGCAAACTTCTTGTTTTTCTTATATAAGGTTGTACTGGGTTTAAAATGAGCCTATGATTTAAAGTCTGTGCATGGGCATGAAGTGGTTCCACAAATGAAATTGAAATCATTATCCTTTAAAAAAATAAAATAAAAACCAACAGGCTTTCATTTTACATCACAGCCTGGCAATATCATGTTACTTGTCAGTTCCAGGCATTGTGGGAGGGGACATTTTCATTGTAGAGATATGTCAAAGCGCTTGGCCAGACAGGTAAGGCATAAACCAATAGTTTTACTCAATGCATGTCTCATCTTTGAGGAGAAATAGCCTCAAAGCTAGTAGCCATGTAAAAAAAAAAAAAAAACAACGACAAAACCTTTTTTTTTTTTTCGTTTTTGAGTCTTTCCAAAAGTATTGGAAATGTACAGTACAATAGAGAACATTTCAATGAGACACATAAAACAAACACTAGCTTACAATACCGTTAGCTGTGATTAGCATAGATGCTAACTTTAATCCTGGCTGGTAAAAAAAAAACCTAAATGACTTACCTCGCAGCCTTTGTTTGTCGTGGAAAACTGCTGATGAAGTGTTGCGTTGTGATTAATCTTCTCCTAATCTCTCACCGAGGGACTTTTGCATTAGAGGAAATGCTGTGTGAGACATTCTAAGAGACTAAACTTCAAGAAAAAAGCAGAAATCCACCAGGTGTTCCTGAATCACCACTGCATTTTGCGATTCTGACGCTTACCGTGTATCCATCCATTCCACTATATTGACTTTCCATTAATCATGCTAATCTCTAGAGCTGATGTTATCAACTGCAAGCTAAATGAAGTGTATTCAACAAACTGTACGTGGGTCAAAAGGTCATTGAGAGCTGTGTCAGTTATTTTAGGTACATTGTTTCCTTATTTTTCTATGGCAGTTTTGTGTGTTGAGGGGCGCCTTGAATCACCCTCAAATGAAAGCAAGAGCACCTTCAGTTGATACTGTACGGTATCATATTAGCAAAACAAATTTGGCAAAAGCTCAGTGAATATTTGTCTTTATGCTTTGGAGAACGTCGAATGTTTCTATTTACAACATTGTTAACAATGTAGCCAATCGCAGACAAATCTGTTGTTCTCTAGGACGCAATCAGAGGTTTTAGTTAGAGTCCACTTACCGCTCAAAACACTGGCGTTTTTGTTCAGTGATGACTTCTGCACGCACAAATATCCACGATGCAAGTAAGAGATTGATTTTGCATTGGCAGCTTCACTGATTATAACAGAACTATGTGGGATTGCGATGAACAGCTTTTAAGTGATTATAAATTGACCACGCTTTCAAGGCTATGTAATCCATTGAATAAAAGTTTTGTTTTCCATGCTGCTTTCGTATGTGACACGAATGCGGGACAAAAATAGGGCATGCGAAATTAGATACGCATTAAAGGTAGGGTAGGCAATTTCGGAGAGACTAGCAATAGCAAGCTAGCTTTGAAAGCGTGAGATCCCTTCAGAGCACTTCCCAAATTAACATGAACTCACACTGCTAGAGCAGAGTCTGCAAAGCGTCACGAGAGACGGCATTAAATTACCTCATGTCTCAAAGCACATAACATTTACAATAATAAATAACATAAACTGTATGTCTACAACTCTCCATAGAAACGTATTGACGTGATGTCTGTGCGAGCAGGGTATGCAAATACATACGTTAACAGACAGGTAGGATTATTGCATTCATAATGAATGCAGTGATCGGACAAACATTTTTTGGTCCTGAGACTTCCAGAGTGTATTTATTTAATATTTAGACCACTTGTATTATTGATTGCTATCAGGATGCGAAGAAAGTTTTAACCATAAAGTGTTTATGAAAAACATTGCCTAGCCTACTGTACCTTTAAGCAATGTAAATGTAGGCTAGTAGAAAAATATTTGTATCAAAATATTTTTGAAATTCTATTGTAAATCTATGTATGTAAAATACTCTTAAATGTCTCACTCAACATTTCTTCTTGTTATGGTGGAGCCGTTGCTTATGCGTTATATCTGCACCTTCCCCGGGGATTTGCAATACGCCACTGATGCTAACCCATAATGTGTGGCACAGCGCAATGTGTAATAAGCAACAAGAATATGAATGAAAATAAAATGACATTTCTCCTCATAGTAAATCTGTTCCATAGAAAACTATTTCGGTAAAACTCAGTGTCACAGAGCGTATTCACAAACTACTGTGGAGGGAAGTGATGGAGTGACAAACACACTGTCACTGTACACACACGTGCACACACACACACACACACACACACACACTCATGCACGCGCACTACAGTCACCAAACTCCCGCTCTCCTCAGCACTTCCACAGTCAGCAGGCAGCTGATCGACGGCCATTACACACCTCTGCAAACATGCCTGATATTCTTCCCTCTCAGTGCTTCTTATTCTCATTTATCTATCGCACTTTTTTTTTCTCCTTTTCTACTCTCTGTAGCTTTCTTGTCCTTTTAAAACTACGTGTAATCAAAATTGTCCCCGTTTACTTTCTAAATAAAGGTCTTATTGAAAAAAGGGAGTAATGTACAAAGAGGGTGTTTCTCAAAGGCACATAAACAAAAACAGTAAAATTGTGAAATATATTTAAAATAGCTGTTTTAATACATTTTAAAATGTAATTTATTCCTGTGATGGCAAAGGCGAATTGACCCTTTATAAAGCCCCGCCCTCTTTAGTTACTGTTGCTTTGTCCGACAAGCCATCCGTTCTCACGCCACACATCATGTTCTCACGCGGTGAAAAATACGTCCTGGTGCAAAGAGGACACTGACAACTCGTCGACAGACATATGAAACAGTTTCATATTTAATATATTGTAATTTCTGAAAGAAGTTTAAACAATAAATAGCGTATAGTGTCTCTTTAATGTGTCGTGACAGATCGCTGTAGCTCCTTCAAGATCATCTCTTCATACTAGTTCATTTATAGCATCAAATAAACATGAATGAACATCAGAAGGAATGTTGTGTCACATCTTTCCGTGCTTGAAACACAATTTTTCAAGTTCAAGTTCACCAATGTTAATCTACTAACTCCCCTGACTGCTTTGTCAGATTGCCAGATTTGGGGTTATGATTGGTCAGATCGCCTGTCAATCAAACTGTTTATGAAGGGTCAATTTTTAGCATCATTACTGCAGTCTTCAGCGTCACATAACTGTCCAGAAATTATTCTAATATGCTGATTCGGTGCTCAAAAAACATTTCTTATTATTATCAATGCTGAGAACAGCTGCTTAATATTTTTGTGGAAACATTTTTTCCACAAGTCATGAATAAAAAGAACAGCATTTGAAATAGAAATCTTTAGTAACATTAAAAATGTCTTTACTATCATTTTTTTTATAAATATATCCTTGATGAATAAAGATTTCTTTTCAAATTTACTCTTACTTTCCCCCAAATTTTTGGAAGTTAGTGTATTGTTTATTATTACTATTACTATTATTATTATTATTATTATTATTATTATTGTTATTAACTTTTTTGTGAAATAATCTTTGTTAGTAATGGATCCCAGAGATAAAAATAATAATAATAATAATAATACTAAAAATGTATAAAATCATTAAATATTGAGTACAGTTTAGAGTTGGGTAGCATTTTGCCTTCTTCCTTTCCTTCTTTGTTCGCTTTCCTACCACACGTCCATCATCATAATAATCTGCCCTTTCAAATGAACACCTGGATTAATCAGAATATATGAAGCAGATGTGACAATTATACAGCTCTCTGTCAGGCCAGCACTTCACTATTGTGAAAACACTTTCCTCTATCTTCTCTATCTATCTTCCCTCATTAACCTCGCTGGCAGTAAACCTGCCCTCCGTCTCGTTTTATCTCAGCTTCTGTGGAGGACAGTTAGTGGGGAAAGGGCTTCATCACAAATGTATGTTTTCAAAGACAGAAGCCCCCTGTCCTTCTGCCATGCTCTACTGAGCTCTACTCATTGGTGTTTGACAGAATGACTCAGAGACTCACTCGGAACAGTTTCCGTGTTAGATGTGTCCCTGCCTGTTTGACCTTGTCTTTCTGGGTCTGCATGCAGTGAAAGCGTTTAACTTCCACATCTCTGTGTGTTTCTCTGGGGTTCAAATAATTTTTTTTCAAGGTTAAAGACTGACAGTGTGTCACCATTAGAGAGTCAGCAGCAATAAAAAAAATGAAAAATGTCATTTATTAAATAAAAAAAAATACCAAATTAATTTAATTTACCAAAAAAATTTAATTCTACAGTTGTTACTTAGATTTTACTATTGTAATATATGTATTTACAATTGTACAATACTTGCATTGCCTTAGCTGTTGAATGAGCATATGGATGCAGTTTTGAGGGAAGTCTTGATGTTTTTTCTGGAGTGAGAGAGGTAGTGGTGAAGATCTGAAGTGGGGAATGTCAAACTAGGGCAATGGTTGATTGTGCTGAATCCATGATTGTTGTCTGATGGTTCAGGCTATAATCAGGTTTTGAAGGCCAGAAGTCTGTCACATGATTCAAAAGGCAGTGATTGAATGGAAAATACGGGTCATGGATGTGAATTACATGAGAAGAGAGCAATTTGTTCGTTTAAAAAAATCATTTAGAAACAATGATTCGTAATCACAAAAAAAAAAAAAAAATGCTGGGTTAAAAACAACCCAAGTTGGGTTGAAAATGGACAAACAGCGATTGGGTTGTTTTAACCCAGTGGTTGTGTTAAATGTTTACCCAGTAGGTTGGGCAGATTTATTTAAGATTTATTTATTTTGTTTAACTATTGATTAAAAATGACTGTGTTGCTTGCTTAAAGTGAACCCAAAGTATTTTGGAAGTTAACATTTTTTTAATGTTTAATTAAACAATACACATTTATTAAACTGCTTGTTTATAAATATTCACTTTTGAGTGTTATTGTTGCCTCTAATGATAATGTGATTTTTAATTTCCAATCTATTTTAGGTTCAATTTTAGCCAGCTATATAGTCATTTTTAAACAATAGTTGGGTTAAATAAAATTGCCAGCACGTTGGGGAAACATTTAACGCTGGGTTTGTCCATTTTCAATTCAACTTGAGTTGTTTTTAATCTAGAATTTTCAAAGTGTATTATTAATAATAATTCAATTAAGCAAATTAAAAACAAAGCATTGAAATAGTAATTTTTTTGTTTATTTTAAATTTCCCGAGTCAAAGCTTTAGAACCACTGTCTTAGATCATGTTTATTGTGTTTAGACGTATTGTGTGACGACTTTATACACTCATATATATATATATATATATATATATATATATATATATATATATATATATAGCTGGAATGACATGCTTTATAGGAAACAGGAATTGCATCATAGGTCATAACAGCAGGAAAACAATATTTTTAATTTACATCAAAAATCAGCATGAAATGTCAGACATTCATCAGCGAATGCTGAAGTTTTAGAATACTTCCCTTCCTACACGCTGTATTTGTCTTGGTGAAGGAGCGTGTAAGTGCATTTGAATGCTCATTTTTTTATGGATCGCTATCGATCAGTCCTGGGAAGGAGCGCTGCTCTCTGCAGATAGCAATCAAAGTGCGACATCTCAAGACTCCCATTTCCTTTCCCCATGTCAGTTGGGATTGATTTTATGGGTTTGAAGGTCTTTTTCTCCAAAGCACACTGGAAAAAACTTTACACTGTAAGACCAAAGACAGAGCCTGGAGCTTCAAGTAGGCTAGTGTCTTTGCTTATGCTATAGGATGTATCTAAAGATCCCCTCCATTAAAGGTGAATTTTACAAAGCACTGCAGGTGTAGGAGAGAACAATGTGTTTAATACACAGATACAGGGAATAATAAACTGATTACAGTTGTTACATGTTGTCAATTGCTCACAAATATCTGCAAATCACCTCAGACTGTGGAAAATGACAGATTGCGGCATGCTCCAATCTGTTTTTAATTATGTTCAAGATGCATGGCAGGCTTGATTTTAGAGATTCAGTGGAGAATGAAGACTGACATGAAGGCAATTTTTATGCTCTCTTCATTTAAAATGCTTTTTCTTCCCTTCCCTTGTCTCCTTTCATTTTCCTCCTTGCTGTCTTCCTGTAATCCCCCTTTCCTTCTGTCTTTTTAGTTTAGTCACATATTAGCTCCAAAAACTAGTGATCTGCATATAGAGACGGCGCTTTAAGGCATCACCCACCCTAAAATGAAATTCGGGAACCTATTACCACAACTTGAATAAATGCATGGTAGCAAGTTAAAAATTCTAAATGATTGATTTAATCAAACCTTTCAAGTTGCAAACATTACTTTGTTGAAATAATAATAAGATGAGAATAGATCAGATTAATTGGTTCCAGAGTAAACACTCAACTGGGCTTGGTCATGAATTGAGAAATTTAAGACCATTGACCATTTAAGAAGTCATTTCAAAATATCTTTTAAGTTTTAGAACTCAAAACTTCCTCATTAGTCCAGCTTTTATTGAAACCACTGCGCCAACAGCGTAAGAGACTGACAGAGAAGAAATTGTTGAATAAAGTCGTTATTTTTGTTTTGTTTTTGCGCACAAAAAGTACTCTCGTTGCTTCATAACATTAAGGTTGAACCACTGTAGTCACGTGGACTATTGTAATGATTTCTTTACTACCTCTCTGGGCCTTGAATGATGGTTAGCGTTGCTTTCTATGGGGGATTTAAAAAATATAGAAAAATATCTTCATTTGTGCTCCGAAGATAAACGAAGGCCTTACGGATGTGGAACGACATGAGGATGAGTAATAAATGACAGAATTTCATTTTTGGGTGAACTAACCCTTTAAGAGTTGAATGTCCCATGCAGAGTTGGTATGTATGTATTTGTTCCTGCAGAACATCCCATGTCAGTCATTTATCTGGTCCCGTCACATGCTGCCTTAGATGGCTGTCTATGGTCACAATGATTTTGGCAAGTAAGACATATTGATGGATCAACATTTTTTAAAATTTTGTCCTAACCATATGCTTATATATAACCCTACCCATAAGTTATCCCTAAAATACAAACCTAAACTTGATATAAACTGTAAACTTGTCCCTCAGATCTTATTGGTTGGTTGAAATGTAGTTCCAGGATCAACAAATCTGTTGACAACAGATCTGTAAGGAGTGGACAGCTTGCTAGCTTTTTTTTTTCCATCCGACTAAACAGTGAGGAAAAGAAAGGCAAAAACAACAACAACAACAAAAACATAATTTTGAACACACCTCTAAATTGAAAATAAAAGCCATTCTCTGAAATCTAAAAAGGCATTGTTCTTCGTGCACTAGGCAATTTTCCTCATTAATACATGATCATACTAATTCCTGTGTAAATTCCCACAATCCCTCTCCTGGAGGTAAACAAGAGTATACTGGGGTGAGAGCACATGCCTCCTGATGACATGCTCCCCAGAGACCATTAGGGTACGATGAGTGAATGTTTCCCTCCGATAAAGCCTTTAAAATATTCAGAGTCCTCGTTTGCGCTTTTTCTTGCTCTCCTGTCTGTTTCTCTGGGTCCTCGTCGCTTTCTTCTCATCAGTAATAGACTCCTGGTGTCACCGCTGCAGCTCTCAGCATGGGGCTAATGCAGAGATGGAGCTGTCGCCAGGAGAGACCAGCCACCGCAAAATGGCAACCCCCCCCCCCCCCCCCCCCCAAAAAAAGAAAATTACACAATGCTAATTGTTCTAATAAAAGTTAATAAAAAATGTATTAAAATCAGGCAAAGACATTATATTAAAACTTCTATGAATTCAGAATTTGTTTGAATTTTTTGTCAAGAACTAAAATTCAGTATGAATTTATTTTAAATGTACAGTGGATAGCAAACAGCATGCAGAATTGCACATGGATGGATGGATGGATGGATAGAACGATAGAACGATAGATGGATAGATAGATAGATAGATAGATAGATAGATAGATAGATAGATAGATAGATAGATAGATAGATAGATAGATAGATAGATAGATAGATAGAATGACAGATAAATAGATTGAACAACAGATATATAGATTGAACAACAGATAGATAGATAGATAGATAGAACGACAGATAGATAGACATAGATAGAACGATAGATAGAACGATAGATAGAACGATAGATAGATAGATAGATAGATAGATAGATAGATAGATAGATAGATAGATGGATGGATGGATGGATGGATGGATGGATGGATGGATGGATGGATGGATAATAGATAGATAGATGGATGGATGGATGGATGGATAGATAGATAGATAGATAGATAGATAGATAGATAGATAGATAGATAGATAGATAGATAGATAGATAGATAGATAGATAGATAGATAGATAGATAGATAGAACAACAGATCGATGCATGGATGGATGGATGGATGGATGGATGGATGGATGGATGGATGGATGGATGGATGGATAGATAGATAGATAGATAGATAGATAGATAGATAGATAGATAGATAGATAGATAGAACAACAGATGGATGGATGGATGGATGGATGGATGGATGGATGGATGGATGGATGGATGGATAGATAGATAGATAGATAGATAGATAGATAGATAGATAGATAGATAGATAGATAGATAGATAGATAGATAGATATTCACAGTTTTACAGTGAGCACTTTAATCTACATTTACAATCCAAAATCTAAGAGAAAAGTCAAGCAGCTTAACACCAGGGTCTCTATCGTTAAACACAAGCTTCAATTACAATCAAATTTGGCATGCTTTCCATTTTCCTCTCTGGGCAATGTAAAATAATCCCTACGACTTCATAACAAATTCATAGTGTCATGTTCTGACCTCATGCTCAGCAATCAGACAGCAGAAGTCTTTACACTCTCTTGAAACATGATCTTGCAACCTTTTTCTGAGCTCATATTCCACTGCCATTGCTGCACTGATGCTGACCTCATGTAGGTGCTGCAATGAAACGGCCTTATGACTTTAAATGTTTTGTGGTGTGACTGTACACAGCAGTCAATGTAAGCCTTTACGATATAAGTAGAGCTGCACTGAGTACATGCAGTTGAAAAAGTGGAAATCAACAACAATGAATGATGTGCACTTTGGACACTTCACTCCAGGAAATAGAAAATAATGATATCCTTTGCAAATTTGTATGCAATAGATTTTATGCACTTAAGCACATCTGAAAAGAACTTTGTTTAGTTTATTTGTGTTTGTTGTTGAAGGTTATTCATGTCAGCTTAACTGTTTAGTAATAGTGTTCTCCAGTGTGAATTAAAATGAATTTACAGGACAGTATTTGTGCAATTTTGTTGTACATTTTCGGATTAGCTATAGTACAGAGAAATTTATAGTCACGAGTCATTCTGAATGAGTCTGATTAGCACCTGCATCATGTTGACGCTCAAAATTCATTAGAAATTCAGATTTCCGTGATTAGTCTAGCACCTCTGCGTTAATTCCCTAAATAATCCCATTCTATATTAATCCTCATCTCATCACTTAAACATGTCCCCATCTATCTCCACATAGCATTTAATTTGGATTTCTACAGGCTTGGAAAAAGTTGATCCATTAGCTTTACAAATTACATGCATTCATCACGTTTATTCATGGCAAAAGTTAGCAACCATGGATCCACGAACTATCCTCGAGATTGACGAGATAATACATGTCTACATGTGTCCTCCGGAGCATGACAACAATATTAGCAACAAAAGTAATGTTCCATAAAATTGCTGTGTTGACGTATTTTGTATTGTAGCTGGAGTGGCACATAGCCATGAATAGCCATGAATACATGATTTGCTGCTTTCTTTTGATAGTAATAATGATAATAAAAATAATTAAACATTTTTATTTATCAGTGACCTTACAGCATAAAATAATACAAGATTAACCACAAAAAAAATGTGTGTTAGAAGTATGTTGCATGGTTTAAATTGTTCAATACGAATATATGCTAAATGTTAGTTAAGACTACATTAGTATAAAATTACTTCAACAGTAACGCAAGCCGCAAAACTCGCAAAAAATATTTTGAGTGTTTTAATTTCTGGTGAATTTTAAACGGTCTAGACATGGCAAACAAAGATTTTTCTCTGTGCCCCATGCTGGGAAAGTGACATAGCATTAGCAACTCTTACATGTTTAACAAGCAGAGAATTTTTTTATTGTAACAAACAACAACAACTGCTGTTTAATGCGACTGAACGTCAGAATTGCATCCGCCTGTCGTCACTCTGACACTTCTACAAATGCAAATGCTCTTTTTCAATCAGTTGAAAGTGATTACCCACTACCTGTTCCTGACATCCCATAATTACCGCAAGACCCATTAAGAAGAGCCGGGGTGCACATCCATAATGGCGCTTGCGGGGACTGTTCCCACTGTGAAATGTTTTCCAAAGAGCATGCAGGAAAAGTAAGGGTCTTTGGTGGATTTCTGTCTTAATTGCTGGACTCATCAATCAGCTCTATTTTGGGTTTGCTATGGCTTTATTAGCATATTTACTTACCCAGGCATTCAGCTGGTTACAATGGCCCAAGCCATCACACATTCTAGATTTGGAAGCTGAGACACGCATTATTGTTTTTGTAATTTTTTTTGACGTTAAAATATTTGAATCTATCCTAGCTTAATTTGAATAGACAACAAGCCATTTATAAGTTGATTGAGTGACTCGGCCAATATTGAGTCGCTTTTCTGACGTAGAACCATAGAACGTTTACTACTTCAACAGAGACTGACAGTGAAGAGAAGAAATTGTTGAATAAAGTCGTTATTTATTTATTTTTTTTGTGCACGAAAAGCACTCTCGTCGGTTGAACCACTGTTGTCACATGGACTATTTTAACGATGTCTTTACTACCTTTCTGGACCTTAAATGTGGTAATTACGGTGCTTTCTTTGGGGATAAAAAACCTCTTGGATTTCATCAAAAATTTGTTTTGAAGATGAACGACAGTCTTACGAGTTTGGAACGACATGAGGGTGAGTACTTAATGACAGAAATTTAATTTCTAGTTTAGTTTATTGTCCTTTTGGAAAAGCTTTTTGTGTCTGAAGAGTGCAGTGCTGCTTTGTGTACAGAAACAGCTGCTGTTCCATAAACGCCACCTACTGTTAGACAGGGAATTTGCATTGTCATTCACTCCATCGGCTGTTTTTTTTTTTTTGTGCAGGTGTGTCTTATGTAGCAAAATTTCCCAAACCTAAAGTCGGACGATTCTGTTTTTGCATTAAATCTTGAAATCTAATTCAAAACAAAAACAGCTACTCATGCTACATGCGTGTGACATCTCTGTTTGGATCATGATTAAAAAGCAGTGCTTGCCTCCAATTTCAGATGGCTAGATATTTTTGTTTAAAGCCAGTTTGCTTTAATTTAGAGGAAATTAAACAAAAAATAAATTTGAAAAAATTTGAAATTGAAAAAAAAAAGGGCAATCTGCATGAGAATCGGACGATTTGCTTGTAAAATCAGTATTTTTATTTATTTTTTGATCAAGAAATATTTTCATTCACAGCCAGAAATGTTGATCTTTAAAACAGACAAAATCATTTCTGCCTTTCTTTGTTCATCATCATATACAAGTATATAAATTGACCTTACACAAGTCTATTACGGTGTCAACCATGCTTGTGTCTGAGGACTTCACTTGTTTTTTGGCCTCTCAAATTTTCATGCATAAAAAAACAATAGGAACGGCCTTGGCTCTTTAAGCACCTCCACGAGCGCCAAAGGTGCCATAACCAGAACAGAACCCAGCTGGGCCTTTTTCAACATGGCTGGCGAAAGATGGGGATCCTTTGTTTTGTTTATTTCCTGCTTGGCTGTGTGAAGACAGTTTGAACCCAGCTGTTTGAGAGTGAGTCACATATACATATTTATGGCCATCTGCTAGTGCAGAAAACAAAAGAAGACGCAAGGCATTTCCAGACGTCATTGTGGCTTTGAGCGAAAGCTGGAATGTGCGTTCTCCAGAATTGTACAGTTAAACATCACATAAGCTTGTATCTCTCCAAATGCGCAACTTTTAGCCTTGATCGTTCATCAAAAGGGAGAAAAATACGTCCATCTGAAACTAAAGGGCTTATGTTTTCAGCTGACACCTATATGCTTTCTCGCCACGAATGACGTGGACTCGATTTTCCACGTGCGTGAAGTGCCAAGAGGAAAGTGTTCGGTATGCAGCAGAACTGAAAAGGAAAGCTTCTCAACTCAGCATGCTGACAGTGGCTAATTTATCTGTCACGTCAGAGGCATATGCTGCAATTAGAGTCATTTTCTCACACACATTGTTCTGTGCTCCTGTGGGTAGTTTGCATGCTTTGAGCGTCGCCTGCACCACGACAAAAGCGCACATTAGGGTGCATTATGGCATTATGGAGTTTTCATCTTGAGCGCCTTGCTTCTCCATCGTAGTGGGAGAAGATTGAGGTCACGAGTGAGACTGTCCCTTAAATTAAGGGCCATTACAACTCCCCTGTAGCAAAAATGAAGCATTACTTGTCTTGACGAAACAAAGGGAGTGTCTTTGCTAATAGACTAATCATTGAGATGGTGATGAGTTATTAACTCTAGTCTTTGTTGGGCATCTCAACTAGAATTAATAGTCGTCAAGAGTTTGTCATGTGATTGTCCATCAGGGAGGCGGTTGATTTCAGAAATTAGAGATGATGAACGCATGTAATGTAAATGGAAGACAGTTGAAAGCCTGGATCCATCCTGCCAAACAGGCTGCTGCTGGTGGTGGTGTTTTAATGGTGTGGAGGATATTTTCTTTGAAATCTTTTGACCCCTTGGTAGACTGTAAAACAGAACAGTGAAATTAATAAATGCAATGAGTTTGTTTCACTCAAATGATAATGCAAGTTCATTGTACCTAATAGACAAAAGTTGCGTGAGCTCAAAATTTCATTGTAGCAAGCTGAACTCAATATGATTGAGTTGTTGCAGCAAATTTCTAATTCCCAGCATGTTTTGCGTCAGACTGTATTGATAAATGTTGAAATTAAATGTTATTTTGTGTGTTTTTGAAGAAGATTAGCACAGGGAGACATAAGTTTGTGTTTAATGTTGTGTTATGATTACCATTGTGGTGAAGAGTAGAGTCTGTGGTTAGGTTGAGGATGGGCTGCAAAACTTTTGGTATCATATATATATATATATATATATATACTGTATGTTGTTTGTTTATATACACATGCAAGTATATTGTGATGGTTGTAATAGCATGTATTGTTTTCTATCCAACATTTAACTAATGCTATCATGTCAATATGGACCAAAATCATGTGAAACATAAAAAACGTTTTTTTTCTATACACCGAAAGCCAATATTCAGTAAAAGTAAATGTTGGCTTAGAGAGTAAAATTTTGAACTATCCCATTAAGGTTTCCACATAGTGGACAATGAAATGAAAATGAAAAAAAAAATCCCTCTCTTTTTTTTTTTACGTGGACGGTTGGCAACCACATATGCAATCACTATTTCTCTGCATTTTCTTTTCTCTGCTCTCTCTGCATTTCTTTCTCTCAACGGAAAACTCATAATTCTCATAATGTTCTATAGGCTAAAAAGGCAATGGTCTGTATATGTGATTTTGCCCTCTAGTTACGAACGAAATCTTTTCCTCCACTAATTTGCTCAGTCTAATAAATATATTTCTATATATCATACATACATCATGTTTCAAGAAATGGGATGCATCATTCTGTAGTCTGGTTGAAAGCTTATTCTTGCCATCGCCTTCCAATTTTAACTCCGAATGAAGCTGATTGGTTGGTATTTGTCTTCGTGAGAAGGACGTGGCCTTGTTCATTCAGTCGCATGGATGATACGCGGCATATCCAGTCATCGACTTCAGTGTTTCCCCGCAGAGTTGAATGGCTAATAAATGATTTGTTTTGAGAAACATTTTTCTCAAAATCATGGCTAGATACTGCTAAACCATTCAGCCATGTCACCTTGACAACTACACAAAGTCCAGTAAATAGACGAGATACCCAATAGAGGCAAATGAAAATGGCTATGAAAGAGACGAACGCATAAACTGACAGTTTATATTAGTCTCAGCCCAGTAAACCTCTTTCTTTTTCAGTGTTTTTGCTTTCTGTGACTATATCATTGTTGTCTGACTCTCAGTGCAAAGTCTTTCTCTGTATCTCTCTATCTTTATCTTCGATTCTATCTTCAAATTCCTAAAACACTTTACAATGACATTTCTTAAAATATGAATATTTTAAATAAATCTTTTCATTAAATTCACCTCAAGGGGGCAGTGTGTCAACCTCTGTTTCAAAGTCTATCATTCTGTCCTGAGTGGACCAAAACTACACGTTCTCCATTCAAGCTAAAAGTTTACTTTTGGTGTGTGTGAGTGTGTGATAATGTTGCCCTGGCATGTTTAGCTGTCGAAACACACTGCCAGCTGAGTTTGGATGATATCCTTGTGGCAGTGCCACTCTTTTTTTTCTCTCACTTTTGCTCTGTGATAATGATAAGCGTGTTAGAGCAGGATAATACCCTTCACATCTCATATTCTTGGTCTTTGGTGATCGTCAGGGTCTGTAATTGAGAGAGAACCAGATTTCTGTGAGGTAGGGAGCATGTTCACATGTCATTCACATTATTTTTCAAAGCAGTGAGCTGACAGGCTAAATTAATGATGTTAAAGGAATAGTGGTCACACTTTATATTAGGGTCCAGTTTTCACTGTTCACTAACTATTAACTACGACTGTTGCCTCAATAAATTAGTGCTTATTAATAGTCCGAAAGGTAGTTAATTTTAGGTATTGGGTAGGATTAAGGGATGCAGAATATGGTCATGCAGAATAAGGCATTAATATGTGCTTTATAAACGGCTAATATCCTAGTAATATGCATGTTAATAAGCAGCTAGTTCATAGTGGGAATTAGACCTAAACTTAAGTGCTACCAGAATAGTTTACACAAAAAATGTTGTCATAATTTACAGAACTACAGATCGGGGCTTTAAAAATGTTTTCAAAACATTAGCACAAGAATAATATTTATACATAATTTATAGAACTTTTTTCTGAAACAGTTAAGTTTGTCTAACATTGTTTAAATGTCACTACTTGTTTCAGAACATCCAGAGAACATTTAAAAGTAATGTTCCCATAATGTTTGCAAAATGTTCAAAAATGTCGAAAAGGAATGTTCCATTAATGTTTACAGAAAAAAAAAGTTTTTTAAAACATTTAAAAAACTGGACATTTTGAAAATTCAGAAAACCTTGAGAAATAATGCTTTAAATTAAGGGGAAAGTTTCTGTTTGTTTGTTTTGGGTTCATTCTTTCACAATGAAAGTGGATGAGAACCAGGGATAGCCAGTTAATATTCAGTTTCATTCAGCATTTGCATATTTGTACTGTATGGAAAAGAGCAAAAAAAAAAACAAATGACAAAAATTACATTTTATGGGGGGGGGGGGTGCTTTTAAGAAGGTACTCTCTTCTTTTCTTTCTGTGTCTCTCACTCATACATCTCGCTTGCAACTGATAGCTACCCAGCATTCTGAATCATACAAAATGTAGAAATGTACTTCAATTTGTTGAGTTATATCTCGCATGTTATGAACCATATGCAAACCTGTGTGCAAGTTATTTTTTTAATTTGGAGAATTTCTGCCTGCCGTAAGCAGCACAATCAGCATGCATGTGACCTTGATTCATTCCATTAATTCCAGAGGCAAATGTCTTCCTCCCACACCAGCTGTGCTGGGGAGTGTGACCTTGACTCGGTGAAGGTCGAGCCCCAGTCTTCCCTGTCAGCTTCATAGCATGAGCTTCTATGTATGCTAAAACACACACAAATGTTCTTAGTCTTACAGGCAGAAAGGCTGCAACATATGTGAATTATTACAGTGTCAAGAGGTCTTCTGGTTTAAAGGGCCAGTTCTCTCTTTAAAATGAAAAGTTTGCTATCATTTACTCACCGTTGTGCTTCTTCTGTGTAACACAAAAGGAGAATTTTAGCAGAATGCCCAATATGAAGTGCCCCCCCCCCCCCCCCCCCCGAAAAAATCCCTCCTCACCGTAATAGCATCATAAAACTGGTCCTTATGACTCATCTGACTGTCTTAGTCTCACCCAGAACATCTGTCAGCTTACCTTTGTCCTTCTTCTTGGAGTCTGTAAATGACAGTCTGTTCCTGAGAGCCATACTCTCACCTTATTTCCCTTGTCTCCTTCCTGTTCCTTCTGTTTTTTTTCTTGCATCCCCACTACGTTTTCACTCTTTCACAGATCCCTCTGTCTCTGTCTGTCCCTGTGAAAAGCAGAGCGCAGGCTTTATCGGGTTATTAAGTACATAGTGTGCTGGAGGAACTGATGGGACCTGTACCCTAACAATGAAAGCCGGTCACAAGGAGTCACCGATGGAAGGGATTCAATTAGGACCCGGCAGTATGTCCACTATTCAATTTATAATAGAGCTGCTAACAAACTCCTCCTGCCCGGCCAGATAAAGGCCAAGAGTGTTGCCTTTTGTTAGACCTCCATCGGCGTCTCCTTCTCATAGGCCCCCAGATGCCCCAGTCCCCTAAATTGAATACCTCCATTCTCCTCAGGGTTTTCAGTGCAAAATAGCAATTTCCGTTGGCTCGTCGCACTTCGTCCTTCCATCTCTCCCCTGCTTTCTTTCTGACGCGCGCCCGCAAATTTCATTAAGGGCTTCTGTAGTACATTACCCAGCGAGCAAATCAAATTGCCGTTCTCCGGAGGCTGGAGCGGGGTTAAATGAGCCTTTCAGAAGACTTTGGCCAGAGTGGGCGCTTATTAGCTCTGCCAGGCGGCACACTTCTCCTTGGTGTGCCCTTTAGACCCCAGGACCCTCCACATGCCTGCACTGCATCTTTTCTCTGCCTTGTACACATCCGCTGTACCGCAGCATTCAGTTCAGTCACTCTATGTGATATAAAGAGAGTGGAAGTGGAAGAAATGTATTTTTCTCTCTTATTTCTTCTTTCTCTTTTCCTCTATTTTTTCTGTTTAAAAGGGTTTCTGAAATGCATACAGTTCAGTTGTCATTTTGTTTGGGTGTCATTTTCAGATTTTTTTTTTTAAATGTTGTTGTTTAAAAGGCATATCTATGTCAAAAATAAATGTTAAAAAATGTTAACGCATTCTGCACGGGACACTCAACTTAAAGAGTTAGTTCACCCAAAAATGAAATTTCTGTCATTAATGACGTTGCAAACCTGTAAGACCCTCATTCATCTTCGGAACACAAATTAAGATATTTTTGATGAAATCCGAGGGTTTCTGAACCACACATAGGCTGCAATGTTATTGCACTTTTAAGGCCCAGAAAATTATTAAAGCCATTGTTAATATAGTCTATGTGACTCCATTGGTTCGACCTTAATGTTATGAAGCAACAAGAGTACTTTTTGTGTGGAAAAACAAACAAACAAAGAAGAAAAAACAATGACTTTATTCATTATTTTGCATATTTAATGACGTTGCTGCTGTGTGGTTCAGAAACCCTCGGATTTCATCAAAAATATCTTAATCTGTATTCTGAAAATAAACCAAGGTCTTATGGATGTGGAGCGACATAAAGGTGAGTAATAAATGACAGGCTTGTAATTTTTGGGTGAACTAACCCTTTAAGCTTATGGCGTAAGCATATGGTTATTTTTAAGGAAACAATTGATATTTACCAATGAGAAATATAAATAATAATAAACACATACAATTATTAAAAATATTAAAATTGTATATTTAAACAGTAAAAAATGAATTTTTTTCATATATATATATATATATATATATATATATATATATATATATATATATATATATATATATATATATGAAATATATATATATAAACAGGGTTTTAAATATATAACAATAAAAATGTATTCATGTATACTGGATTATATAAATGTAAATGTGTATATTGTTATTCTGAATTGTGGTTCTTATTACAATGATTTTTATTTTATTAAGTCAGCATCAAAGCAGTACAACAGATACTAGATAGATAGATAGATAGATAGATAGATAGATAGATAGATAGATAGATAGATAGATAGATAGATAGATAGATAGATAGATAGATAGATAGATAGATAGATAGATAGATAGATAGATAGATAGACAGACAGACAGATAGACAGACTCTCTCACACACAGTATATATTTATTTATAGGTCAAGAGAGAGCATGGCAAAGTGAGAAATCCTTCAGTTTTCTGAAACACAGGTGGGCTTTTAACCCACCAAGCGTGCAGCCAGACAGCTTCAAGAAACCAAGACATGGAGACTCAAGGGCAGTGGACCACACAGAATGCTTTAAGCATTCGCTACCAAGCATGAGTTGTGTCTCATGAACCAAACCGGGAGTTTTTCTTTCACTTGTTCAAGGGAGCAAATGCTTCTGAGATCTTACTAACATTT
Source organism: Zacco platypus (assembly GCA_038088235.1). Classification (NCBI taxonomy): domain Eukaryota; kingdom Metazoa; phylum Chordata; class Actinopteri; order Cypriniformes; family Xenocyprididae; genus Zacco; species Zacco platypus. Next base: position 13,290,879 of record CM076067.1, read on the forward strand.
TCTGTCAGGTGGAGAGGAAAAGCGTGGTGAGAAAATCACATTGGTTGTAAGACGGGGGCCACCACAAACCATGTGTCCTTGCAGAATGTACTTCCTTCTTTAATTTTTCCACAAAAAAACCCCCACAACTGAACACACAGCAAGAAAAACTACTAGTCATTTTTTTAAATAATGAATTAAATAATTTGTTCGATCTGTTTTAATATGTTTTAAAATATAATTTATTCCTGTTATAGCAAAGCTGAATTTTCAGCATCTTCACTCTAGTCTTCAGTGTCACATGATCCAAAAACAGTTTTAACCATTGATAATAATAAGAAATCACCAAATCAGCATATCAGAATGATTACTCAAGGATCATGTGACACAAATACAGCCTTGGTGAGCATTAAAAATATGAATTCTCACAAACTTTTAATCGGTAGTGTTCATTTGGTGGATATGTGGTGATTTCCAGTCTAAAACGCACTGCTAGAATGCTATAGTTGCCCCCCCCATCCAGTTTCTATGATATTCCAGATATGCTAATTGGAGATTCCTCTCATGATGCATTTCTATTTCCTGTGTTAATAATTAGTGTTCTGAAATGGCCTGGTGCTGTCCATTTGCAGTTATTTTGACAATATGTGAAGGTGAAAGGTGAAAATTAATGTTAAATGACAGTCTGGGCCCTTGGACAGTTTTTTTTTCTTTGGATTGCATTCAGTTTGTGTGTGTGTGTGTGTGTGTGTGTGTATTAGACTCCCTTGTGTCCTGTACAGGATCATGTTGTGAAACCCCAACCACAGATTCGGGGTTCTGGCTGCTCACCCCCATTAGTGGGTCAGAGACCCCAGAGGAGGTAATACTATAATTGGTTTAATGGCAAAAAAGAGTGGAGGGGGGGGTAATTATGGGATTTAGTTTCACACCACATTAGCTTTAGAGGTGCTGGTGTCACCAAAATGACAGTCACAGACCAGGACAAATAAATAAATGTGTCAAATATGCAGGGTACAGACAAATGGAAACACACTCGCTCACAGATTTACTCTCCAAGATGGGAAGTGTACATCTGGAGAGCTGTTTTTAGTCTCAGAAAGCTGATAAACCACGTAAATAAGGACCGGGGTTAGACATTGAGTTTAATACTCTTGAATTTGCTTTATTGCAAGCTGAGTCAACAATCAACAAAGGTCTTAAGCAGTGAGCAAACACGCGCAAAGCGCTCCCGCTGGGAATTGACTCCTACATAAAATCATTCCAGCACAAAAGTGAAGTTTTATTCCATGCTGAATTTATGTCCTAATGTTTTAACTCATGGTCTCTTTGATCAAACTGACACGCAAAACAAGCCATCAGGTGCTAAATACGCAGCCCCCAGAGAGCAAAACGCAATGAATGTCTTCCATTTATCCAGTTGCTTTCGAAAGCGGAAAATCTGACATTTCCAGGTGTTCGCTGTTTATATACTCAACTGAAAAGACAGAGACATATAAGAGGAAAGCACCCGTACATACCGCCACGGTTTAGTCTTTTCCACCATTTAACGTGGTGTGTGGCGACCATTTTGTTTAGTTTATCCCGGGCCTGAAATGTCAGCGAAATGTCAGCTGTTGAAAATGCATGAGTGATGGGACAGGGAGGTGTTTGTCTCCATATTTACATTAGATGGGTTCTCTCTTCCATGCTTTCCCTCGAGGCACTTGCCACAGGGTTTTTTTTTTTTTTTTAGGGGGTGGATCGGGAAAGATCAGTGTCACCGTTTACAGAGCCGGTCGGTTGTAACTGAATTAGATCCCCCTCTACTAAACAGGATTGGTTGGTGTGTTTGAAAAGTGCTAACTCCTCACTTTTAGAGTAATTGCCTATACAATCTTGTTAACCAGGCTGAGTGACTTTCCATTTAATGGAGGTGGGGTTGTAAGCGTAAGGCCATGCTAATGGATATTCAGTAATGCTGAGCGTTTTTTGTATTACTTAGAAAAATAAACCCAGCCAGATCAGCTGTGTCCAACGCAGATTTCTGCATAGTGCAATCACAACTGGGCATGAGGTGCTCATTTTGGTGCATGCTCTATAAGAGTGTTGTTTGTACATGAAGACATTGTTCCTTTTCAGTACTGTTGGAGAATTAAAAATAAACAAACAAAAAAAATCTTTTGTAATTGGTGCTTGCCTTTGCAATATTTGCTGTTGTTCATTTGCAGATGCAGCAGTGTTTTGACTGGTTGCCAAGGCGTTGCTAAGGTGTTCTGCTTTGTTGCTTGCTAGCCCAAGTCAAAAATATTCTAGTTCCTACCCTTATGAAAATTAACCATAGTGTAGCAAAACCATATTAATTTGTGGTTACCATGGTTTAACGACAATCAGTTTTACTTTTTAGTTATTTTAGTAGCAAACTAATAGAAAAATAAGAAATGTTTTTTTTTTTTTTTTTTAATGGTTTAGTTGTTTAGTCTGCCAGGCTAATATTAGGCTAATATTAAGTGGCATAACTGAACCAATCTTAAATGTTTTCACTGTAACTTTTGTAATATTATAAAGGATATTCTAGCACGTTATAGCCTAGATTGCGAGAACCCGAGCTCAAATCCCCACAGTACAAACGTTTTATGGTCAGCAAACATAAACAAAACATATAATATGACAACAAATTTAAATGTCAAATGGCAGAAACATAATATGTCTTTCTAAAAATTCCACACCACTTCAAGTTTATAAATTGGCAAGTTCTTCAGGTAAAACAGTTTAAGCTAAAATGTGTATGCTATGTGTATATCCGCTATTGTTTAGAAGCAGAAGCAAATCGATATCCGTTTCGTAAATGGATACCTCCGTTGAATCGTCTCTTTTCCGTGAGTTCACTTATGTCCTGAGATGTTTGGAGCTTGTTCTCACTACAGAAACGCAATATTCTGGAATGCAGAACAAAATGTGTTGGATTGTGGGGATATTTACCTACCACCGCAATGAAACAAAACCAAATCCATCTGTCCATCTGCAGATAACTGCTGGCTATGCCAACCCAGCTGAGGAGCTCCATCAGAGGGTACAATTTCCATCTGATTGGGCCTCTCACCACTCAGATTTATGCTGCAATTAACTGGCCAATTAAAGGCCATTTTCTCCTGTTTCCTGTTAATGGCTGTAAAGTGATAACTGCTAGAGATGCTTTTGAGAAGTAAGTCCTCCTTGACACCCAGCTGAGCGTGTCTTTCCTCTAGTTTGCCCCTTTTGAGCCTAACAGCTCCATAAATGTTTAACAGGTCGGTAAAGTTGAACTAAGACAAGGGTCCTGGGAATAGGACCAGTGTTACAATACCAATGGCCAATAAATCTATAGGGGCAAATGTGAAGACCATAAGATAATGCTCGATTGTTTTTAGATTTGTTATTTAGCAGACAAAATGCAATGTATATATACACACAGGGTTGGGGAGTAACGAAATACAAGTAACTTCGTTACGTATTTAAAATACATAATTTGAGTAACTGTATTTCATTGCAGTTACATTTTAAATGGGTGGTAATCAGATTACAGTTACATCTGAAAAGTATTTTAGATTACCAAAGTGATTACTTTGAATTTTAATGTCATTTAAACAGCAATTGGTGATTCTCTGACTCTGACAGTCTGAAAGAGTTATGTTTCATGTTTTCGACTGTTTTCATGTTTTGTGATAGTTGTTTGTGAATCATTTTATAATTGTAAAGGTCACTGCATCTTTTTCTCACAATTATTTTTTTTCCCCCTTACAATTGTGAGTTTGCGTTTCACAATTCTTACTTTTTTTTCTCAGAATTGCGAGATTTGAACACACAATTGCAAGTTATAAAGTCAGAATTGGGAGATATAAACTTGCAATACTGAATTTTTTACTTGCAATTGTGAGTTTAGTATGTGAGTTAAATGTCATAATTCTGACTTTTCTCAATATTGCGATTTTATATCTCATAATTCTGACTTTTCTCAATATTGTGAGTTTATCATAATTTTGACTTTTCTCAATATTGCGAGTTTATATCTCATAATTCTGACTTCATAACTCGCAATTTCAACTTTATATCACGCAATTCTGAGGCAAAAAGTTAATTGTGAGATAAAAACTTGCAATTACCTTTTTTGTGTTTGTTCCACACTTATTAGTATTTCAAAGTATTCTAAAGTATTTAGATTAAGTTACTAAACTTGAGTAATGTAACGAAATATATTACAAATTACTTTTTAAAGCATGTATTTTGTAATCTGTAGTGAAATACATTTTAAAAGTAACCCACCCAGCCCTGTGTATATATATATATATATATATATATATATATATATATATATATATATATATATATATATATATATATATGAGGTGTATATACTATATACACATAGAGGCTATTTTATGTCCATTTCAGAGAAGCTCATCTGGTGTAATGTGTCTTTGGTGAAGGTCATTAGCACTTTCTGTGCCGTATTGGTGATCACACAGGTCACACAGGTTTTGGTGCCTCTGCTTCATTCCTCACATTGGCAGATGCTCCGAGTTCAATGAGCAGAGATGAATGTTACTCTACCCTGCTACCGTCCAGGGGATTCATAACTTTCATAGCCATTCATAACCATTCTCCTCTCTCACTGTTTGGCAGTACTCACCCTCACACGTCAAAATGGCATTGAATTAGCCCTCTAAATGATCTGCTGGTGTATTATAAAGAAATACAATGAATGAATCTGACTTCAGCAGTATAATCCAGCTGAATCATCTAGATGAGTCTCCCTAAGTTTGAATTGAGGGGTACTTAGTTGAGGCTTTATTTCCACTACTAAGCATCTAGTTTTTAGATGCTAGAAGAGAAGATATTGTTGAATAAAGTCATTATTTTTGTTTTGTTTTTGCTCACAAAAAGTACTCTTGTCGCTTCATAACATTAAGCTTGGACCATGTTGACTGTTTTAACGATGTCTTTACTACCTTTCTGGACCTTGAAAGTGGTGAGTCATATACTTCTCGGATTTCATCAAAAATATGTGGAACGATATGAGGGCGAGTAATAAATGACAGAACTTTTTGGGTGGACCAACCCTTTAATGTTCACATTTATGACAATTTTCTATATTCATACAGATCACAGTTATGTTCCTGTTATACAAGACTGTTGAGGGTTCAAGAGGAAACACTGAGGTGGGCAGATATAGCAGTTTTTTTGTGACACATTCACAGTCCTCCCACAAGTGGAGAAATCAGACATAACAGTCCCACTCTGAGAAACCTCCAAATCCAAACTTTCTGTAGTCTGTAGCGTTTGCTTTGGAAACGACTTCACTTCAGGGTTTTAAATACATCTTACCTGACGTTTCCTGTGACCACAGCGACCTGCGAGGGCATGTTAGAAGTGTACGGAGGAGTGCTGACGTTGTAGGCGCTTAAAAGGCTTTGATGGGTGAGAGGAGCCATCAAAACCCTCTAAGGCTTGTCCCTGGACATCACGAGTGGTCGGGGTAATATTTTAGTGGTATTTTATGACGTACAGGGCTTCAGCAAAGGCTGAGTGATCAAAATGATATTTTCTGTTTTTTATTTGCTTGCTTTCTTGTCTTTCCTTATGAAGTCTCTTTTTCTTAGTGCTTTGTCTATTCAATATTTGTCACCTCAGTAGTCTTTATTATATTTTAAACATGGTCTTTCTGCATTTTTGAGCCTTTAAGACTATATTTGTCTATTGAAATCAAGCAGACATACTGTGATCTTAGCCCTAATGCTGTTTATCATTGAGAAAACTAGAAATATGGTTTTCCCAAAGGAGTCATATTACGGTTTTACTCATGAGAACATACAGTTGATAAAAGAGTTAAATTTTATTTGCTCTCTTATGGTCAGGATAAGAGAGATTTGGGAGCTAGTCCTAAGGCGTGGCGTACATTTTTAATGTTGTTTTTATAGATAATGATAGTTGAGAAAGCCATCCTACAGGATACATTAGTGGTGCTTTGGAATGATTTTATTTTAAATAATGCATGATTAAAAATGAAACTTGGAATGGATCTAATTTAAATTTAAATGTGCTGCATGAAGACTTTTATAGTCCCAGAGGAGGACGAATGCAGCGGAAACGCTCACATCAGTGGCATGTGGTTGTCCTCTATCTTTTGTGGTGTTTTAAAATCCGATATAAAATGTGTTTTAGTTTTTTTGGGTTGTTTTTTTATATGGTTCCCACATATGGAGAAGTATTTAAGAAGTATACATGAAAATAATTATATATATATTTATTTAATATATTTTATATTTTTAAATGTTTTTTTTTACATTACATTAGAAATGATAAACACAGTAATACAGCAACAAGAATATTTTGTATGTCTTTTATTCATTACCAAAAAGCGATTCATATGTTTTATAGCTTTTAGTTTTCATATGTAGTCACACGGAATGCCAACTTGGAGGGCAAAACAAGGCTTTCCTCCAATTGCCCGCCTAACATTTTTACCAGGTTTGAACTAAATACTAATGTAGTACAACAGTGATTTAAAAAACAAACAAAAAAAAAACAGATTTAGTATACACCATAGTGATGATGCATAAATGTACAGGCAAGTAGATGAACCCAGAATATAAACGCAGCACACAGTTTGCTCTTAAGCATTTTTCAGTAGAAAAGAAAACACTTACCATTTAGCCCATTGTGTTCATATTCTGGTTTTATCGGCTTGCCTTTATATAGAATGCATCATCAATAAGGTGAATGCTGAATTTGATCTTTTAACATCACTGTTTTAGTACAATTTAAGAGTTTTAGAAAGTCTTGCTATTTTTAGTGATTGAAATACTGAAATACTGTATGGACTTTTATTTTGTTCACATATTTTTGTTTTTCTTCTTTTGATGAAGACATTTGGCAGACCTGTGCTGCAGTCCTATGGATGTTTTGCCTTTGCGGCAGTCACATGACTGAAAACTGTGAATCATGTCACCTTCTCTTCAGATTGTTAGTCATCAAGCTCTTAATAATTTATTTTGCCTCAGATGTGTCCAGAAATGTGTTCTTTAGTTTCGTTTTGATGCATGAATCATTCATTTGAGACCATCATAGAAAGGGTGTATCAGACTTTTCGCCCTGTGTTTTGCCATTCCACCCCTCATCCTGCGAGTCATGAAGGTGGATCTTAAAGCAATGCGGTCTCTGACACGATCAGGGTTTTTGTTTTTTGTACAATAGTTAACCAACATGCACTTGAACTATGACTTTTGAATTCTTTCAGATAACATATTAAACAATTAATATAACATCATTTTAATTTCTCACATATTTCCTATGATGGCCTCAAAAATGTAAAAAAAAATAAAATAAAAAAATAATACTTTTTTGTCTCAGAACTGAGCCATTTTTGCAACGACATTTATGCAGATTTTTCACATTTGTTTGCATCTCATCTCCTGTGTTTGCATGCATACTGTATGTAATATGAATGGACGTCCTGTGATTGGAAGTCTAGTGTGAGAACAACTTTACTTTACAACCATAAAGTGTCCAAGTGTCCATTTTAACTATCTATTTTTTTTATCATTTAAAACCCTTCAAACATCTTTTTTGTGAACTTCTTGATTAATTTGCTTGTGCTATCATTCTTCGCAATGAATGATAGGTCTATTTGATATATATATGAATGTTATTATTATTTTAATAGTTATTTTCCACCATAATTTGCAAATCAGACAATGTGATTTTCGGATTTTCTTTTTCTCATTCTGTCTCTCATAGTTGAAGTGTACCTATGATGAAAATTACAGGCCTCTCTCATCTTTTTAAGTGGGAGAACTTGCACAATTGGTGGCTGACTAAATACTTTTTTGCCCCAATGTATGTGTGTATATATATATATTTTCCTCCAACTAAATCCCATTTTCTTGCCACGAGGTCACAATTCACCACATTTCCTATTTCCTTGCTGTCTGGCTTGCTGCAACCTCTGACATTCTTCCTGTCACATGTTTAGCCATGACCCACGTCCTTATCATCTACCTCTCTGGCACCGTGACGGATGAGGCCGGCTCTAATGACTCTGTCACGTCCTGATCCCTGCAATCCTTCCTTTCTTTATCCCTCCATCCTCCATTTATTTCCTCCTATCTGCATAGGCTTTGGTCCGGGTCGGGAGTGAAAGGCCAGGTGGGATTAAAGTATCAGCAGCTGTCTGTGGTGTCTTTGGGACGGGCGGACGAGAGGTCTAAATCCCTGTCTTGGGAGATGGCAAGAGCGAGTAAACCTTCATCAGTCTCACTCTCGTTCTCCACATCACTCCATCTGTTCCCCTGGCGATGGAGAGCAGTGACACGTAATGCTGAATGCAATTGTCTCGTCCTTTGTGCGTTCCGCATCCCTTGGTGGGGGATATTAGCCAGATGAAATGAGTAATTCATGTCTGTTGGCATTTTTGGGGGTTTAACGAAAAGGTAATGGGATGAATTTGTGATGGGGCGTGTCTGGTGTCCTTTGGCTTCGCTCATAAGAGATGGAATTATTTAAGATTAATTGAGCTCAGTGTCACTTGGGTTGTGGAGGGGACTGCAAACATTGACGTACTTAATTAAAAACTGACAATCATTGTCTGATGGGGAAAAGCTGAAATTTAACCTGTCAAGATTTTTTACTCAATTTATTGATAGTAAATGGTAGAAAAGGACAGGAAATGATAGGGAGAATAGATTTGAACTTCTATTGCCCACTTGAGCAGCATAGCTTAATGTGTTGTACTGTATACATTAACTATTTCTTACCAAAAAATGTCCATATAACATGCGTGTAGGGATGATGGCCGAATTGTATTATTTTGTCCAATTCAATTTAAAATAAAAAACTTAATTCAGTCATTTTAAAGTTAAGCATTACAAGTTCGCAACATTAAAATGTACAGTATAAAATAGATATTCATTTTGACATTTGCAGAAGATTACATTTAACAGTGTTATTAAATTATGAGTGTTTCTAAAGATTACATTTGATGTCACCTAACACTGTTAGTAAATCTAATTGTAATAATAGCGGGAATACAAAGTTCTGTCATGACACTCTTGATGGCACAGGCTTATAGGTCCTTAGGCTTAGGCTCATTCCTCAATCTCAGCATTTGCTGTAGCAGTTGCAGCGCACTTTCAGAAACCCTCCACCTTCCCCAGCTCCACCTGTATTGAACTGCTGCATGTAATTTGTGTTCGCTGTATTGTACAGGAGCAGCATGTCATACTTGCTCACTGCAACAAGTCATGTGTATTGGCATCAATAACAGCAACAGAAGCAGCAGCAGCATAGATCTATTCATTGTCATATCCATTACCATGCCAGACACTCAGTGAGTTGTCATGACAGAAATAAGCATGTGCAATTAAATATCCATTACTGGCAATACAATAAAATAATATCTCTAGTATCAGCCAGCATTTAATGGTACTGGATCATGCATCCATATTTGAGTTCTGTATTTCAAACCTTCTAAAGACTTCAATTTTGAATACACTACCATTCAAAAGTTTGGGGTTGGATTTTTTGAAAGAAAATAATGAGTACTTTTATTCAATAAGAACACATTAAATAGCAAAAAGTGGCAGTAAAGACAAAATCCACAAAAATATTAAGCAGCAAATCAGGATATTAGAATGATTTCTGAAGGATCACTGAAGGCTGGAGTTATGGCACCTGAAAATTTAAATTACATTTTAAAATGTATTAAAAAAACCCTGTTATTTTAAATTACAATAAAATTTCACAGTATTACTGTTTTTACTCTATTTTCCATTAAATAAATGCAGCGTTGGTGCATTTTCTAAAACTGCCTTGGAGACAAAAATCTTAAAAATCTCTTGCTGACCCCATTTTGACCTGTAGTGAAAGGTTTCAAACAAAATGAGGATGAGTGAAGACAAAAGTTTCATTTTTTGGCAAACTTCCTGCTTTTTCCCCCTGCTTTATATCTTTAGAGCAGAGATATGTTAACACTGTGTCTTTCTCTGCATGCTCTGCATGTTTTCTTCTTTCTTCTGAGCTTCCAAGAAAACAAATTTTGTTCTTCAGTTAGTCCATCTGGGAAATGGAAATCAGCAACTGAACCTCAGGCAAAACAACAAGATGGCAATGTTTGTTGAGGAAGTGCCCGTGTCATGTACATTTACATTCACGTTGTTGGCAGATGCTTTTAAGTGACTTTATGCCCTTGTAGAGATGTTTCAGATGTAACCCGTGTGTCACTGTCGTGAAGTTCTTTTTATGGAGAAATAAATTTTTAAAAGAGCCTTTTGAACTTGGCATAAATTCAGAACTCCTTGCTAATATGCAAAGTAGTTTATTAGTATGCACACTACGCCTCATTACTGATTGTGGGGGACATAATGACAAAATCAACAGGAGATTACCCTATTAAGCAGTGTGGTTCTGCTTAATAGCCGTGCGTCTGATTTGGCCGGAGCCGTGCAGAATCGCTGGGACGTGCCCACGCCTGTTTCCGCCCGCTACGGTAGACGTCGCTACATTGAGAGGCGTTTGGCGTAGCAGGGTGTGGAAATGCGTCTAATTAAAATCAAATACATTATCAAGATCTGCGACAATGAGAGAGCCAGACAAACACATAGTGATTTCCCAGAGACTAGCATTCTGATAAGCATCTTATTAAAACGGAGGCCAATTTATTGTGCGTGTAATTTTTGCAAGCGCTTGTGTTACGTGTAAATATCAGACTTTGTGAGGCAAGTATATATATTGTCTTTAGAGCTCATATCTTGGACTGTGTATGCAGGCATGTAACAAAACGTAGGCTTCAACTAAAATGGTTTCAAATGCAACAAAAAAAAATGTGTGACAATCATTTGAAATCTAGTCATTCAAAGCTTTATGTGCGTCCTTGTGTAGTTTTGTCCCAAAACTATGAACACAGCAAGAGTCATCCCATCTGATTCATGAAAAAAATGACTCTTTTGAACCAATTCTTTTTAATAAATGAGTTAGCTTTTTGTATCAGACTCCCTCTACAAGTCCTTTTTTGTTTTTGGGTGATTTGAAATTAACCGGCAGCAGTTACGGTACTGTGACTTATATTTCAGGTTTGTGAGACATATGTTAGTCTAGTTGCTATGTATAATGAAAGCTAGCACAGCACATAACTGTGACTTGTTAAAAGCTAAACTAAGAAGTCCTCAGTAACCCGTAACACTTCTGAACATTCATCTTTTGATTCTGTAATTTGTCAGCTAAAAAATTTATTTCCTAAAAGTTTTATTTCGTCTGGAGCCCTAGGAATATTTTCGAAAATGAGTCATTGCGAGCGCTGAAATGTGTAAATGACTCTGCTGCGAAAGTGGCGCGCTTAATTGTTTTTTCCATCATGATCTTCTCTGGTAGGAGTGTGGATGATGTTTATGTGATACGGATGGCAGCGTTGTGTTGAAGGCTCGGCCATCTGTGTGGTTCAGTCTCTCCGCTGCCGTCGTTGTTTCTGCTAGCACCGCTAGCTGACGAGGCCTGCCACTCTCTCCCACGCACTGGATGTGCGAGAACGCGGCGCTGCTGCGAGTTCCCTCCGCCCCCTGTCAGTCAGACGCCTTCAAGGAAGGGCAAAAACAATAATAAACACTTCAGCGCAATGTGTGCCGTGATGTACACACGCAAAGGCGCACAAACTCACACGCTGCTGGCAATTACACAGTCTCTTGTGTTTGTCTCTCTGTGAGAACAGAACAGAGATGGAGAACTGCATTTTGTTTTCCAAAGGTCCCCAGAGGGCATCACGTCAAAGTTTTTTTATGATGTTTGTTCTCTGTCAAGCGTTAGGGTCTTTCATTCCTGATCAGATGGGTACAGAAAGATGACTTAGCCATGGAAACAAGATAGAGCCTCAGAAATGAACGGTGAACGGTTCAGACGGGCCCCTGGCAGTTGCAGAATGGAGGTTGGGTAGATGTAAGTGTTTCTTCAAAACACATTGATCCAAACAGATTTGTCATCAGATCATATACAGTTCAAAACAGATTGATCAGCCTCTTAATGGAAGAGTTGACACAAACATACATATTAATTCCTTTTTTTATCTTTTGAAACCGAAGGAGAAATTTTTAAGAATGTTCAAACAAAGTTGTTTTCTAACGGGCTGTGAACTCTTCCCAACTCTTAAAGGGTAAGTTCATCAAAAAAAAAAAGAAATAAAATTCTGTTTTTTACAGATGTTGTTCCAAGACCGCATGACTTCCTTATTTCTTCCTTCTGTGGAACATAAAAGATAACTGTCATTAAAGAGAAATGTCTCAGCATTTTTTTCTGCATACAAAAGTCTTCTATTCGACTGAGAGTCAAAATACAAAGCAATGCGGGTCCATATTATTGAATTTTTTTTAATTTTATCTAGGGCTGTCACGATTATGTTGGTAATTGATTAATTATTTTGACGATTAACCGGTAATTGGACAAATTTTTTGTGGTAATAAAAATAGACCTAAGTGAACAATAGCCTTTAAAATGACAGAGATGGAGTTTGTTAACTGAGCTGCGGAGACATGCTCCTCACATTAAAATAATAATAGTGCAACACTTCCCTGTGAAACACAAAGAGCGTCAGACTTTATATGCAATATAAATATAATGTGTCAAGCATTTCGTAATCATGTCGGAAAGGTCACGTGTGACGTTGGCGGTAGTACTGCGGTGAAGGCGAAAAATCTTATTTTCTGCTCCGACATTGTAATTTTACCTTTTTTTGTTAAGGCTGTTTGACTTGATGTTCACATATCGTGTCTTTTGCGTGCGCATATTCTTATTTCCAATGTAGGCGCGTGCTCAAAATGGACGCATGTGTTGTGGCGCGTTCGTTTTTTCCAAGCGTGCCTGTGCGCGGTGAGATGAAAACATCTCAATTTTTCAGAATGCCACAAGCACAGGTCATGTGACAAGAACCATCCAGTCAACCCTTTCGCTTTTCCTAACGGTCGTCTAATTACCTCAGACAAACGCAGAGCCGTTTTGCAGGAGAGATGGTTTCACGGCAGCAGCTCTGTTTGGGGATGCTTGGATCAGTTTTTCTTAAAAGATTATCAAACTGGTCCTTGTCAACTCTGAAATAGGCTTTGCATCTCTAATCGTCCAGACGGAGCTCTTTGACAAGTTTGTGAATATCTCCGTGGTGCACCCAAATAGCAGGAACCCTTATTCCTCGTCTGGGATCGTGTAGAGCCCTTGAAGCTGCGCTGGAACTGCAATTTGGACCTTCAACCTGTTGGTAACTGTTGAAATCCACTATATGGAGAAAAATCCTGGAATGTTTTCCTAAAAAATCGACTGAAGAAAGAAAGACATGAACATCTTGGATGACATGCGGGTGAGTAAATTATCAGGAAATTCACTCTGAAGTGAACTAATCCTTAATGTCAAGCTTCCGTACATATGCATACTTTTTGAAGCTAGAAAGCCCTTGAAACCTGCTGGAGACATTGTTCATGCAGATCATTCTTTAAAATGTATTAAAAAAAAAAAATGGAAAAAAAAAATTGTTTCGAGTTAAACTAAAACTGTCACTCTTTCTCTCTACCTTTACAGACAGACAGGACTAACAGAAAGCAGCTAGTGTGTATGTGATGAGGCTACCCACAGGCTTCCTCCTTGAGTCGACCATTAGGGGGACAAACGTGTGTGTGTGTGTGTGTGTGTGTGTTTGTGTGGGGAGGTTTGTAGTAAATGTATGTCAGCCCTGCAGCCACTGACTACTCTGACAGGCCTGTGTGTATCCATGATACCAAAAAACAACTGTCACTACACAAAGATGATCCATTCAGTGAGAGGAGGTTCTGCTCCAGCCACTTTGCCACACACACGGATCATAGTCTGTGCGTGCATGTGTTAGGACATGGCATACACCAGTTGCCTTCTCTGTGAAAAGAGACAGTGTAATCGAGAAACCCGATGCCACACAGGCACAATGACATACAGAATTAAAGAAAATCCTGATCTTTAAAGGAATAGTTCACCCCAAATCTGTCATTTACTCTCATGTCATTCCAAACCTGCATGACTTAATTTCTTCCATGCAACACAAAAGGCAAAAATCAGAGGAATCTTTCACAGTGCTGTTTTCCATACAACTAAGGCATTGTGAGTGTGAGTAAAGGCAAAAATGATGAAATGGCATCATACAAGTAATCTATATGACGTGCGTCTTCAGAATTCCAATCGCTTTGTGCAGGAAACAGACAAATCTGAAATAAGTGACAGCCTTTCGTTCCTGTTTCACCAGTCCCGGATGAGCCAAGCTCAAATATTTGGGAGCACGAATGCACAAAAGGAATTCATGTCATGAGTTTACGACGAACAACACGAGGGTGAGTAAATGATTGATTTTAATTTTGAAGTGAACTATTCCTTTTTAGATAAGGATAGATATACTAGTGTTCAAAAGTTTGATTTAGGTCATTCTTATTTTTTTGAAAGAAGCCTCTTATGCTCTAAAATGCTGATTTGGTTCTCAAAAATATTTCTTATCAGTGTTAAAAACAGTCGTGCTGCTTAATATTTCTGTAACGGCTGTTCATTATTTCTTCAGTATAATTAGAAAGTTTAAAAGAAGAGAATTTATTTGAAATGGAAATCTTTTGTTACCTTATAAATGTTTAATGCATACTTGCTAAATAAAAGAATTAATTTCTTTAAAAATAGTACTGACCTCAAACTTTTGAACTATATATTTATTTATATATACTCTCAATTATTGAGACTAATTTCTCTAGTTCCAATTCATTCTGATTGGTTGTTTTAGTAACCAGTGTAAAATTATTATAAACATACACTGATGCAACATTCTGTATTAATTAAAAAAATATTATTTATGCTTCATTTTAATGTCACTGTAAATGAAACATCACAGTGATGTTGGCACCAACGAAGTAAATCGAATTTGCACTAGCGAAAACACGTTTAAAATGCACTGTAATGTACATCTTCTTGTGGCTTATTGCTTCATTTTGTAGTAAGAATTTCCTAAACCCATTGCAGCTTAAATGTCTGTTATGTCATCCAGGTAAAAATGCTCTGTCTCCTGAAGCGTGTCGACCAAGTGCGTGTTTACTCCAAAAGAGGGCAGAAACTCAGCACTACTTTTCGCATCAACAGCACACAGTCATAATCACAGATTCAGGGAATGTTCTGGAGTGCTCCATCCTCAGTGTGACTGTAAGAATCAGCTGTTGTTATGGCTGGTGTGTGTTGTGTGAGCTCAGTGCCACGGCTGAGCTGAGAGGTGGAATGGGTCTCCCGCTGAGCCGACGGAGTCTCGCTTGCCCTTGTGACGCTTTCAGACGGCAAAAGAGAAGAGGGGAGATGAGACTCCATGGAGCGTCAAAGCTAAAGCCCTTTTGAAACCTTTCAGCTCACTACAAAATTATGGCATGTGAGCACTTTGATCCACAAACGGATGAGCGGCGGTCTTGCAGCGGGCCATCGCCCTGCATTACGCTCATCACGCTTCCCGCTCGCCCCTGCGTCTGACTTGCCCACTGAGCTGATCACCCGACAAATCGAAATCGGCTCAGCGCATGCCATAGAATTGCACCTTACCATAATACAATGCAATTTATCCCCCCCTTGTCTCGCCATATCCTCTCTGATGGATAAACATTACGACAGTCGCTTTACGCCCGTCTAATTCCTGCAATTAGTCCCTTCACCTTGGCCTCAAAATGAACGCTGTTGCATTTTGATTGCAAATACATGGCACAGACTGACATTAAGGTGGAGGGAGGCTTATTTTCAGGGGGAGTTGAAGCTGTCTATCAGCTTTCTCCATGGCGGAAGGCCGGGGAGACGTGGCGGCACATTACGGCAGCAGAAAGCTGTCACCGAAGTGAGCAATGACTCACACTTTTGTTTGCCTGTTCGGTGGAGTCTTGAGCATGTCGAGCCAGGCAGCTGGCACGACGCCTCGTGCCCGTACATATACAAACTCACACATGTGGCAGAATCCCAGGGGTTTAATGGAGACCCTTGACAGCAGAGGTGTGTGTGAGTTATGGGCCAATCGATTTGCATCCACCGCATAGGATTACATGCCCAGAGAGGATAAAGAGGAGAGGGAGGATAGAAGGAGGGTTCAGTGGACACTGCTGTAGAGGAGCAGCCTTTAGATACCAACATCCCATCCATCAATACAGAAATCTACAATGAGAAATAGAGCCTTTGTATAATTACATTGCACAGTTTGAAGGAGGTTTGCAGGGGAGATCTGAAAATGGTCCATAAAAGTTTGCATTATTTTTACGACAGTTCAGGGCCGTATTCACAAAACATCTTAAGGCTAAAAGTAGCTCCTAACTTGCCGATTTAGGAGAAACTCTTAAAAATAATAAACGTGTCAGTCTTAATTTTAGTGTTTCTCAAAGTATTTTAGTGCTAAAACTAGCTCATAAATCTGTGAAATGTTAAGAGCTTAAGAGAACTTCTAAGTCACTAACAGCAAATCACAAACAATCCTAATCCACCTAAAGTGGTACTGTACACCATTGAGGCTGCTGAACCTTTTCTTCATAAATGCAATACATATTTTGATTTGTAGATTTGAATCTACAATAAAACACCAAAAATAAATCTTTAATAAATAAATAAATAATGTCCGACCTCTGGCAGTTGTTTTCTCAAGTTCACACTTACAAATGATCGAATAGATTGATGCATGCTGTCCAAGGGGATCGAAGGCTTTGAGCTTGGAATTTAGTCCAAACCTAGAGTCCCCCCCCCCCCAGCCGAGAGTGAGGAATGGGGTGGTGGAGGGATGAAGAAAACTTTTCAGGTAACTATAGGTGAGACGGCTCTCGTCTGTGTATATATACCTCCACTCGAGCTGATTAGATGGACCGTTTGAACGCGCTCCTCTCAAACTTTGTTTATAAAACATCATTTGTGGCTTGAATTCTGCATTCTCTTGAGACGCACAAGGCTGACAAATAGCTGAACATATAGGCTACTAGTTTAATTAGTGACACTTTGCCTACATTTTAAAACCTTTATTTGAATATAGCAACATTTTTATTAAAAATCTTTATTTGAATATGGCAACATTTGTGTTTTAAAACCTTTATTTTAATATGGAAACATGATACCTCATTCTACAATATTTCTATGATTAAATCGCTGACAGAGACTCCTCCCCCTCTGCCAATCACTGTGTGCATAGTTAGTAAGCATGTTGACATCATCCATATCAACGAGGTTAACCCCACTCTTACTCTTAGCTTAAGACTTCTGTCTATTCCTTAGCAAAAGTTTGTCTCAGCAGCTTTGTGAATAGGGTTTCAGAGAAAACTCTTGGCTAAGAACTTTTCTGCTATTTACGAGAACTTTTAGTGGTAAGTTAAAACATTTTGTGAAAACGTCCCCAGAAGTTTAGTAAGATTGTTTTCAATGTTTTTGAAAGAAGTCTCTTATATTCACCAAGGCTGCATTTATTTGATCATGAAATATTATTTCATATTATTTTATATTTTAAGATATATTAAAGTATAGTTTATTCCTGTGTCGGCAAAGCTGAATTTTCAGTCTTCAGTTTCATATGAAGCTTCATGGGTGTTGGGGATGGTTACTTTTGAAATAATGCATTACAATTTTGAAATTACTCAGTTACTTTTTATGAAAAGTAATGCATTACGTTACTTTTGCGTTAATTTTTCTCACCTGGGCTGGGCTATATATTTAAGTTATATTTTTGTCAAATTTTAAGAAAATTCACACCAAAACTTTTGAACATATGAATGCACACCTGAAACATTTAACCTGGAAATATATATGTACTTTTGTTATATTAGATCAGATGAAATGAGAATTGACATTAATTATAAACAGATTTTCGAAGTATTTTCACTTGTCATTACCCTAATAATTTCCAGCAAACAGAATTGACATGTTTTAATTGAGTCTTCTGAAATATTTCAGATCCATTTTACTTTTTCACCATCTGGAATTCGGACCCAATATGGGCGCGTTCACTGCCCCTCGGAGTCCAGCAATCATCAGTAATTAGGCTCAGATTGTATGACCACAGCCAAGGTCAGGCAGGGATAATGTTTCATGGATTGTACCAATTATAGCATTCGTTCCAAGGCTGGCACTTGAGCTCAACCTTGAGTCAAGCCGCGCAGTGGTTTTAACACAGGACATGTGTTCTCCGGTACACAGCTGCAGTCTCCATTCACACACATCTGTCACAGCTGACTTCAAATGGCTAAAGTCAGATGTTACCTTTTCATCGACTTGAGCTTGAATAATTTCAGCCCCAGGAAAGTGAGAGAATCTTGTTTGATACTCCTGCATGTTTAAATAGCATGTTTACATACTCATAAAATCACAATTAAAAACTGTTTTTTTATTTATGCCTTTTAACAAGACACGATAGTGCAATAGAGAATGCAGGAAATTATGCAAAAGAGAGAGGATATGACACATACTCTTAAAAATAGAGGTTCTTAATTGGCATCGACGGTTCCATGAAAAACCTTTAACATCCATTGAATCTTTCCATTGCTCAAATAGTTGTTTCTTGACAGTGGAAAAAGGTTCTTGAGATTATTAAAAAACGTTCTTTGGGTAATCCAAAATTGTTCTTCTATGGCATCGCTGAGAGAAAAAAAAAAAGAATGTTTTTTTTTTTTTTTTTTAAATCGCCCATGAGCACCATGGCTTAAAGGGGTCATGGATTGAAAAATCAACTTTTCCTTGAGCTTTTGATATATAAGAGGTCATTATTCTATCAGAATACCCTGTAAGTTTCAGAACTGAAAACCTCCTTGTTTATCCAATAAAAGCTTTTTTTGACAACAGGTCCAGCGAACGACTTGTCGCAGAACGTGCCTATAGGTGAAACGCCGTCTTCGCAGAAGAAATCGATGCTTACTTCATCATTACAAAGTTAGCCCCGCCCACTGGCGTGTTAGTTAGATGAGGAGGAGAGAGGAGCGATACAGGATTAAAAATAACAATACCTTTGAAGGGATTCTAATGCTAGGAATATTTATTTTCAACAATGTGAATGTCTCAGTTGAGCTTTATTTTTTGGTATTCGGTACATGGGGATTCTTTGGTAAATCATTCGCATTTCTGTGCAGGCTTTGCAAACAGACTGTTACGACTTGACAGTAATGAAACAACTTGTAAGTAACTGTGTAAATTCTAATGCCTGGTCTGATATGTAATGATTCAGGTGCAGTCAGATATTCTTTGTCTATGTGTCAGGAAATCAAACCAGTGACTAAATGGTCAACGTCACGTTGTTTCTCTTAGTAGGATGTAAATAATATGTTATTTAAATGGTGATAAAATGATATATATAAAGCGATCAAAGAACGCTCTCTTTACAATCACTAGAGCTGTCAATCAAACAGCGCCAAAACTCCCATTTTATTCAATGAATCTCTTACTTACATCGAGATTGCACTGCTAGTTATGATGAAAGCATTTGTTAGTGTGCAGAAATTGAGTTGTAATGATGAAATCACTGCTTTCATGAGCTCAACAACATGTCTGTGATCGGCTACAATGTTCATCACTGCAACCTTTCATGCCACAAACTAAATATAAAGCCATAGATCTAAATGTAATGCTATAATCAACACTTTTCACAATTAGTTTACCTTGAGAGCTGTAATGGTAAAAACATGCTAAAAGTTATAGAGAGAGTAATACTTATCTATTTCATCTGCAAAGATGTTAGCCAATCACAGCAGTGGGCGTTTAGACACGCCCCTAAAAACAGAGAGTTCAAATGAGAGGGCTAAAATCAGGGTAAGAAAAATGCCTTTTATTTCTAAATTATGACCATTTTTGACGTAAAAAGCAGTCTAACATTATAAGTACACATCATAAAACAATAAAGCAACACAGTTCATGACCCGTGTAATATATTGTGCACTACACAACGCTCCTGCAAATAAATGCTTTAAAGGGATAGTTCACCCAAAAATAAAAATACAACTGTTTGGTTACTGACATTCTTCAATTGTGTTCAGCAGAAGAAAGAAATTCAACAACTTTAGGGTGAGTAAATTATGACAGAATATTCATTTTTGGGTGAACTATGCCTTTAATAAGAGATTTGTATGTATAGTAAACTTTCTACACAACATTTTTGGCACCGCTAATGGTTTATAGATAAAACAATGTTTTTCTCATTTTATGCTGATGAGAGTTCAGCTCAGTCTAACTGGATTGAGCTTTATCTTTGCAATTCAAATCGAATTACTCTTTATTTAAACATACTACTTCTGAACAGACCAGGGAATAATATATTGGGAAAAAAACTATATTTGATTACCACTGGATGACTAAGATGCATTTAAGAGTTAGCGTAGTGGAACTTCAATATGGACACCCTCCAGATATTGACCCTGCTTCTCTTAAGAGTACACACAGCTTTTAGTAGGCTACGCTTACACAAGACTTGGTAGATGCGCTCTTCTCCTCTGGCAGTTTTGCAATACTTTTGATGGCTGCCACCGGTTCTTTTCCCACTCTAAATTATTGATGGATCATGGAATAAGTGCTCCCGCAATGTCCCCTTTTAAGTACAAAGATGTAGAAGACAGGCCAATGTGTAATCCATTTCTGTTTGAGCTAGCTGATCAAACTATCGATTGTAGAATGCCACTTTAAAAGATTCGGCATGTGCAGCTGGGAGATGTGACAAAATTCTGCAGTCTGTCTCGCTGTGGTTATTCTAATACCTCCAGCAACTTTCCCTGCTGTCAGACGTGAGAATATTTTTTTCCTCCATAAACTAAAAAAAAAATGAGGAAAAGATTGATGTTGTCTCTAAAAAGGAATTGATGATGCAATATCTCCTTTACTGTAGAAAGAGACTATTAATGGCCCACTAATCCTCTCTGACAGCCAAATATCATTTGTTGGGGTTATATGGCTCTGTGATGCTGGGAAATATTTCATTTTAGATGAAACACAAGTTGTAGCCTTTAATTCCTCTGGAAGGAAATGCAAAAGGACAGCTCTTGTGATTATGTGTATAGATGCAGGTTATGGAAAGCAGCACCACGGATCATTATGAAGCACAATTTGGCTCACAGAATCAAGTGCTTTACTCTGCTCCATATACACACACTGGATCTGAAATGAACATCAGCATAGACAAGAATAGCTAGAAGTGATTTGTGACAGTTCACTCCTTTTACACGGAATTATATTTGTAATGATTGGAGGTTTCTGTCGAAACAAAGACGGTTTGTTTTTTATTACAGGAATGAGCCGCATAAATAAATGACAGGCATGATTATTGTATGACTGAACGAATTTATCCATGTAAAAATAACTTAAGCATGACATCTTTCTGTGCAAAACTGCAAAAGGCTTTGCTATCAAAGTTAATACTGTATTATCTCAAAGATGGAGAATGGATTGGAAAGAATGGATTGCTTGTGTAAGTTTTATATATATATATATATATATATATATATATATAAACAACCATATTTAATAAACAACCATATTGTAAACACAGACATTCATCTCTTAAAATGAAAAAAATAAAAATAATTAATTTTAAAAAATAATTATTTTTTTTATTATTTTTTTGTCATTTTAAGAAATGAATGTCTGTATTTACTATATGGTTGTTTATTAAATATTATATATTAAATAAAATTAAATGATTTATTTTCTTAAATTATAATACAAGATAAATTTTAATATATTATGCCTTATTTTGTTTCATATATATATAAACAATACAATATGTTGGCACACATTTTAAAATATACGTTTATTTAATTCTCAATGCAGTTAATACATTTGAAATTATTTTGAGAAGTAATAATAGTTTGTGGACCCATAATATAATACCCATAATAATAAGTACTAATCAAAATGAAATGAAATCATGTTTGAAAGACTAAATCTCTGTTGACTAGATTTAGATGAGGTAATTGCAATCTTCTGTCCAAAGATGGCACTGTCTAGCAAAATTACTACTGGACTAGCATTTCCCTTACATGCATTTGCAGCTGGTTGTAAAATAAGAGGCAATAAAAACAAATTTACTTGTAAATAGATTTTACATATTGTGAGGAAGTCTTTTATTCAATGCAAACAATAAATAAATAATAAAAAGATATTTCTGGGTTCTCACAAGAGGTCAAGAACTTTCATATCCCAAGATCTTCTCTTTTTGAAAATGCTTCTAGTTTATATTTAGTGAATCGCAGGTTATTTTTGAAAAAAAGCTCAAAATTCGTCTTGCACACAAATGCTCAGTGTTTATTGTAAACAGCAATTTTGATTTGAACAAATGGTTAACCTCATTAGAGAGGCTATATAGATAGATAAACCCATGAGAGAAGTTCCAATGTGCAATATAGCCTTGAGGCATGCATTGCACTATACACAGTACATGGGGAGATTAGAATTGCAGAGTTATTAAATAATGCATTCAAAGCTAAACATGCAAATGCACATTTCTAATCGCCTCAGTTGTGCATCTGTAAAAGGACCATCGTTCAGAGCATGAAACGGTTAAAACATGCGACATGCAAATAGAGCCGGCCGTAAGTGAGTGCTATAGCACAGGGGGCTGGGTTTAGACGCGCTGCTACTGTAACGCTGCTGGGCTTCGGTGCCTGTGCCAGTCTCGCGTAAAACCTTCACAGAAGAGCAATGAGCGCGCGCGTGTGACGGTCTAACGGAGAGCTGCTGATGAAAAGGCGTGATGTCAAGCCGCTGTCAGTGTCAGAGGACTGGGGGAATGCGCCGTGCACTCGGCATGTGAGCTTGTGAATGACCATCCTCCGGCGTTGAAGCGTTGCATTTTGCTGCATAGATCAGTTACCTGAAGCGAGCGTTCATTCATCGTCTCGCGTGCAAGAAATCTTCGAGGAATTGTGAGAAATGTATTGAAGGTGCTACCTTTGGAAGCTTCGGATGTGGATCTATCTGTCAAAACTGATCTGAACGCAGAGACATCTTTTAACTGAACATTAGACACCATCCTCAGCTTTCTTCTGGATTGTAGGTGAGTGGACAAACGTGCTTCGTGAATTCATCTAAGCCTTTTCGTGCGGGATGTGGCCACGAATACTAATGTGCTCCGTGTTAGAGGAAAGGGAAAACAGATCATTCATGTTATCAGGATTAAATTGCTTCATAAATCCCAAAGAGTGGAGCAACGCAATTAGGATAACGTGAATTAATTTGGTGGGTTTTCTGTGGAAATGTTTCCTGCTGAAATCTCAATATCGTTTAAAGCAAACAACCTTATTATCTACTTATTCAACTTAATATGCAAGCCTTTAATGATTATGTGTCTAGAATTGAATTTGAATGTTGGGCTCCTTGTGTTTTTCCCACACATGCGAGATCAGAATCAGTGATAAAACGACAATGTTTGCTAATTATTCTCGTTTAACATGCAAATGAAAACGTCGGTCATCGATCTTCCTCATGCGCGCGCTCATAATCCATTAACCTTATTTTATTTATTTAATTTACGCTTATTTAAACCTCCTTAGGATCTTACCTGCTTACTCGAGTGTTGGATCCCCCTCGCTGTCCATTTAAATAGACTTATGTACTACTAACACCGTGACACATATTCAGTTTTGTGAGACGCTGTCAAAGAAGTTGATCGACGTTCAAAATGTGAAACTGAGTGGTCATAATTCAAGCTCTCTCGGCTAAAACTCCATTCCGTTCATCTGGACTACAGCAGATGCACTCACAAATCTTCATTTCCCCTTTTCACTCACGGCTCTGACACCGGCTCTAAAGAAAATAAATGTATCTTTAAGTAGAAAATCGCCTGGCATTTGCATGAGAATCACTGGCATCTGCTATGAAGGATATTAATCGGTCTGACTAACACAATCAAACGGCGCTTTCAATGAGGAAGATGAGGTGAATTCATCTCGAGCGTGACCTCTTCACATCATCGTTTTTATCTCCGTCTTGAAGCGAAACAGCGGTTTGACCTGAGCCGGGTGAAAACGGCTCTCTCTAGAACTGAAGGATCGCATTGCCGGAGAACGTCTGAATGAGCTCAGTTTCGAGGAAAAATAGACCCATGTTTAATTTGAGATGAAAAATGAAGCAACGGGAGTCTTGAAAGTATGTATTTCTATGTTTCAACTGGGGTTTCAAGCCTTTCAGTAACCACAAAAGTTATGTTTACAAGTTGAAATCGCGTTCGCCTGAGGAGGTAACCATAGCAACAGTAGGCTGCTTGACCGCGTTCCGTTAAGATCAATATCGGACTGTGTCATTATCAACACATTATAGATTTACAGATCAAAAATATAATCACGAAAATGTTATTGGCTACATCTTCAGGATATTTGACGCTTGGATAACTATACTAAATGTTACTTACAGAAATTCAGCTTTTGAAAGTCAAATTCACTCACTGCTATCAAAGCTGATAAAAATGCAACAGAAATGAATGCTTTTAATTGTCTTCAAATAACACTTATTTGTCTGTTTGCCTTGAACATTTGAAACGAAACACCTGCAAAGAGCATGACGATGAATATATTATTTTCCATGGCTATGCATTTATAGCATTAGCAAAAGTTTGCATGTTTTAGCCTGTGTTTGGTGTTTTACGGTGCTCAGCTTTTGTTTTACAAGTCTTTCAGTGGGAGCTGATGAATATTTGGCCGCCTGACTGTCCAGTTTAGTTAAGTCCGTCAACAGTTCTGTGAATTTCAGTTTACATTCCACATTAAATCCAGAGGCATTCTGTAAGCCTTGGAGTCCTGTTATTTTGGCCGATTTAGTCATTTTTGATAATATTCTACATTTGCAAGTTGTTCAGTGCCGCTCCGTCATGTTAATCAGCATTGGTCCGTTATACATTGTGAATTGATAATGGTAATTAATAATCAAGCTTGTGATATTACAATGTTTCCCATGATTATTCCAGTGTAAAACACGCTGACTCTGTGCAGATAAGACTCTCTGCACATTAGACTCTCTATTGGTATAATAATATACTGGGGCCCACCGCAGAGTGTCCCATACGCCAGTGCTTTAAACATTGCTATACATAGGGGAATCTACACTTGTGACACTTAATGCTTTCAGATGAGCAGAGGATGATTACATTCTGTACATTGTGTTCTGATCGCTGCGTGGCTTTGTAGTTTGTTCTCTTTGATGAGGCGCTCGGAGACAGGGAAGGCTGTAGAGCATCTCCAGATCACAGGCTCTTTAATCAATAAGGTTAACTACACAAAGCCGAGAGGACAAGTCTCCACTGGGCGCACACCCATCAACTTTACCTGCTTCCTTCTTTCCCTTACCACGGTGACTTCACGCGGTTTGATCGGAATTGCAAAGTGAATCAAGAACTGTCTTTGCTTTTCCTCTCAGCGTGAGCTTCCTAAGTTGGATTTGCATGTTCATCCTGATTGTCAAAAAGCCTCTAGCATTCTTACGTAGGGTCGCATGCTATTGATTTGATCATGTCAGTTAGGTGCATTAAGCGTTTCCTGAAGGGTAATTGGAGGGTATTATGTGCTTAAAAGGGGTTTGTTCCTCTGTCTTTAGCCGTTGGCTCTCAGATAGATGTATATGTTTGAGGGGAAGCAGAGGGTCGAATCTCAATGGGGTGGCCACAAGAGACCCATGCTGAGTGCTTATCCTGCTTGCCCCAGTTAAATGCTTTGCTCGAGTGTGTTAGTTTAGGGGCCAATTTGGATATGTGCTTGTATCTTCTTGGCTCCGTTTTTGAGGTCAGCGAGATTACCTTATCAGTACTTTCAGAGGAGATTCTGCAGCTGTGAAAACGGCAATGTAAAGATCCTAAAGTATGTGCTATCTCATCACTCATCTCCCCCATTGTCCACCAGACATCTAGTGTTTGCAGAAGAGCTCGTCATTCTCTGTGGCTTTGACTGGGATGAATTCTTTTATGGATAATTACAATCAATCCCCTCAGCAACCTTCGAGTAGGCCCGCATGGCTGCGTAGCGCCACCTATTGATACAACAAACCACAATGTCCGAAATTACCCAAGGTTACGGAGTGGTTTAAACACAGGCACAGGGGCATTTGAGGTTGGTCAGTCATAAATGACACGGCGCTCGTTTTAGTTGCATGCTGTGTCACCAGCGTGCACTACACCTCCAGAGAACCCCCTCTTCTCTTCTCTCATGGTGGCATACGGGCTCGCCCCTGTTTAGCTTAAGAGATTTTGACAAGTTGCGATGCATGCAGGCGGAATCCTTGACCTATTTTTTAATGAGTGAACAGTACAAATGCATTCAGGGGGCTGCGTTTGCAGTGCAAGGCTTTCCACCGCCTCCCCCCCCCCACACCGCTCGCGCACACAGACACAGACTTGCATGCTCATGCCCTGCAGGATGGGCCCTTGTCGAGAGAGTTCATCTGCTTCCTCTATGCTAGTCTCATGTAATAGTGTGTGTATCCAATGTTTGTTTGCTTTAACGCATTGATCTCGCATTCCCTTTGCAGCGTTGCCGCTCGGCTGTTTATCTAGGGCTCTCTACCGTCCAACTGTCACAACAAAGATTGCTATCACTTTTGACCCTTCTCGCTTGCATAAAGAGTCTCTGGGTGTTTGTAGGTGTACGCTTGCATGCGTCCAAGTGTAGCAAAGTAGAGCCAGATGTGGTGGAGATTGCATTTACCCTGTGACGTTTGAATGCAGATTCACTGTAAGTAGATATGCACTGGTCTACCCAATAGTTTCGGCTGGCTGAGCAGCTTCTTCCTGTCTATCTCTGTACATCAGGTGTAAATAACCTGGCGTGATAATTTGTCTTCTACATTGGTGGATTAGGTGTGGGGTTGATACTGTGACCCGGCGTTCGGCTACACTGTAATTAGTCCTGTGTTTTCTGCTGCAGCTAATTACCCTTGAACAGTTGGTGGACACTCGCGCTTGGAAGGTGCCAGTGTCCAGATTGGTCACAGAGAATTGTGGGTGTTGACGCATTTACTGCTCCAGAGTGTGGAGAAATGGGCGAGTCAATCACGTGCAGGTGCCGGTCATTCTGAGAACACAATTTATTAAAGGATTAGTTCACTTCAGAATTAAAATTTCCAGATAATTTACTCACCCCCATGTCATCCAAGATGTTTGTCTTTCTTGAGTCCAATAGAAATGATGGTTTTTGAGGAAAACATTCCAGGATATTTCACCATATTGCAGAAATCAACGGCTACCAATGGGTTGAAGGTCCAAATTGAAGCTTCAGTGCAGCTTCAAAAGGCTCTACACGATCCCAGATGAGGAACAAGGGTCTTATCTAGTGGTCTTATCATTTTCTTTAAAAAATTATATACATTTTAACTACAAATGTTCGTCTTGCACTGCTCTGCGATTATGTAATCGCAGCCACGCATTATGTAATCACGTTGGAAAGGTCACGCGTGATGTAGAAGGAAGTACCGTGGTAGGGTATCTCATTTTCTCCTCCAACTTCAAAATCGTCTGCCTATATGTCCTTTCCAACGTCATTAAATAATGCGTGACGCATTGCAGAGTGCAAGATGAGCATTTGTTGTTAAAAAGTGTGTGTGTGTATATATATATATATATATATATATATATCTTTATATATATATATATATACAAAAAAAAGTATATATATATTAATTTATGCATATATTTTTATTTTTTTTAATTTTTTTTAGAAAGTGTCCGATTGTTCCGCTAGACAAGACCCTTATTCGTCATGTTTGTGTCTTCTGTGGAACACGAAAGAAGATATTTTGAAGAATGTTTAGGTTTTTTTTCTAACAGTACTAAAAAGTCAGATTTGGAGAACCTTAAGGCACTTTTTATACTCTGTGTTTTTGTACTTTGATCTTCTGAAGTGCTGGTATTGCTGTCAGTAGCTTGTTGAGACCATTTTTTCCATAGACTATTTGAAATAGTGCTGCTTTCGTGTAAAAAACTAAAAACACAGAATACAAAAATCAATCACCACCCATTTCTCCATTACAAACTCAGACCTTCTTCTATCTTCTTAGGAGTGGGCCAATGATGCATGCTGTTCGGTGAGAGAACTTTTTGACGGTAGGTTTGCTACTGGGTAGGCTGAGGGTTTTGGATGTTTGGGCCATATCTGTGCTTGGTTTGGTCTGGTTTTCATAATGGAGTTTTACCTTTCCCGACTTTGGCCAGAAAGAAAGTACTCAAGGAAGACATGGAATAGACAGACTTTGTGCGTGTCGAGTGGGAACGAGAGCGATCGAAAGAGAAAGACACTTGTTGCCATGTGCCCAGTATAAGAGGCAAGAGTTCTCCAGTTAAACCCAGCACTCCCCTTCTCCTTCTCTCCCCCTGCAGCTGCCGTCAACTTGTGGAAAACAAAAGCTTTTGTTTAGATCTTCAATCCAGCAGATGGGAGGAAGGACAGTAAATGAAAACGGCAAAGGGAATGGAGCAAGTGGACCATGATGGGAGGCATACAAACTCTGAGGCCGGCCCTTTGGGAAGAGTAACGGTCCCTGAAAAATGCTGCCACGAAGTTCCTGCACTGTGCGGCCCTCTGTTACTTTTTCATCCCAAGCCATTGACTGAAAGCGTTAGTCAGACCCTCCAGGCTCTCTTGGGCCCGGGCTGCTTTTATTAAGATGTTAATGGAATTGCCTTCATGACACACTTCTATAGGACAGCCATTCTTCAATGCCTCAATCTGTCTTCTGCGCAGAACACATTAGCGGCTTATGCACAACAGGTTCCTTGCACATTCGTGGCTCGTTCTTTGTGGTGATTCTCTAAGACTCTATAATTCTTCCGTGTATATAATCCTTCCCGCCACATGCGTGCCATATTTCACAGCATGTAAAGACCGCCTATTTCAACGATAACAGTAATAATCTATGGACTCTAGTGCTTCTGTTTGTTTGTCAGTGAATCGTTGCCTGATTGTATGGTAACATCAAATCAGTATGTTAAACCTCGAAAATGCTAATGCTGTTTTTCTACACAGAGTCTAAAAGGAGGCAAGATATGCTTATGTAAGCCTTTTGTGCCTTCCACAAACCGCTAATGATTCCCTCCCTTTACCACAACCCCTCACGTTGTGTTTGCTAAACCCTTACTAGAGATTCCACTGCAGACATGCTAGGCTAAAAGAATGATGTTCTAAACAAGTTTTTTTAATTTGTGTCATTAAACTTCAACATCCATCCTATCAGTGTTGGAATAATTGCTTTCTTGTCTTGTTTATTGGAATGGCCACTGTCCGTGTAATTGCCATACATTCGTTGCCATTTAACAGACATTTTGATAGAACTGCTATCTAATAATATTAGTTTTTTTAAAGGGATAGTGCACCCAAAACCCCAAAATAAAAATGCTGTCATCATTTATTCACCCTCATATCGTTCCATACATGTGACTTTCTCCTGTGGACCTGTTTTTGTATATAGAATGAAAGTCAATGGTGTCCAAACCAGTTTATTTTATTGTATGGCCAAAAAGATTCCTTCCACCAAAGAAATAAAATAAATGGGAATACCCAGCATGCACATTGCCCCCTATTGACCTGACGCTGTAGTCCTTGGTTTTGTCATTTAGTTTAAAGTTGCCATTTTAGTGATTTTCATTCAGATTTTTTTCTGCTTGATTCAAGAGCAGAGTGCATTTGCCAGCTTCTCAGTGGTACACTTGTGGAAATAATTGTTTTGTTGTGGGAATATAATTGCTTTTAACATGCTTTTACCTGGCTTGGATTTTTGGCTACAGGCTTATGCACGTACGCTGACGTGTACCCACCTGCATCCATGCTGTCTGCTTTGTTACAATTCTCAAGTCAGCCATAGCCTTATCAGGAGAGATAGCTCCTCTTTCCTGTCAGGAGGCAGACGCCTTAACACATCCTCTCCGCCTCAGCTGGGAAAAGAGCTCCGATAAGCCTCCCAAATTCATTCCTGAGCCTGATAGCAAACAGGGCTCCTCGGAAGAGAGAGAGAGAGAGAGACAGAGAGACAGGGAACAAGAGAGAGGGGAACTCAAGAAGATAAACACTTTCCACAGCACAGAGCAAAACAAACGGAAAGTGATGATGAAAGTTGATGAAACTCTCAACTTCCAAAATAAAAAAAAAAATAAAAAATGACACATGCCATCTTTGTGTACCCATGGTCGTCGCCGGTTTGTGCAAGCACATTCACAGAAGGCCTGGCTGGTGCCAGGAGTATTGGACACGCTCCTTTGAAAACAAGAAGTATCCATACTTAGAATGAGAACAGAGGGTCATACCGAAGGAGCGACTCAGAGTGGGAAAAGTATTCTGGACTGAGAAGTTCTCCCTTATGCTCAGCATTCTGTTTGAAATCTTTACTTTGGAGCAGCCACATTGAATTCAAAGGTTCCTTGAGTTTTTGCTACTTACTGCAGATTTCCATAGAAGTTCCACTTGTTCCTCAACTTTTTTGTTCTTTTCTTTTTCTCTGTTTCGGATGCATACTGGTTAGCTTTACATATACTAGTCTTATATTTGTACAATTAAGTTATAGTTGTTGTATGTATATAATTGTATTTATTGATTTTTTACAATTTTCCCACCAAAATATGTGAAAGAAAATGTGTGAAAACAGTGCAGATTCTGGCAATTATGCATTGAAAATGTTAGCTGGATTCATGGTTAGCTTTCTGAGGTATACTGGATACAGCATCTTTTTGTTTGATTGTTTGTCCTTTAAAGGCGATAGTTGCATATCGAGTCATTTCAAAACATCAAGGTCATCGGGTGCGCTGGAAATTGATTAGACCACGAATCTGACCTTTGGGAGCAGGATTGTTTGAGCATGTACAAATCTGTCCGGAATCGTGATAACAATGAACAATCGCTGTTTTCCTTTCTCAGCTTGTCAGCAATTCATTTGTTTGTTTGTGTCATACATAAAATTCTTGTGGAAAATAGTATCATGTTTTCTAACGGATTCCGTATCTTTATGGCTTGCTAGCATACAACAGAGATGTCATAGCGTGATTCCTGCGGTGTCAAACCTCGACATCAACATTTCCCTTCAGCTTTCCACATTTGAGTTTGAAAAGGCAGTGCAATTACGAACGTGTTCGTCTCTTGAATTACACCACAGGAAATAAATAATCAAATGTTGACATCATGTATAATTCACAGATCAACAGCAATGTAGGTCAACCACGCTTCTTTTCTTGAGCATTTAAGGGGAACGACTGTCGAATTATGGTATCTAAGACAATTATCCCAAGTGTGACAGCACAGAGAGTCTCAACAGAGGACGGCAGATCCCTGTGTTGTCCACCGAGATGTTGATTAAATATGACTGCTCTGAAGCTACTGTCTGCTGATGGGGGTTGGGGAGGGATGGCGAGAGAGAGAGGGATAATGGAAGGGGGGTTTGGGCAGCTTCACTGCTGTGAATGAATAGTGGCTCAAGTCTGCATCTGTAGCAGTTTAGGATTATGGGTTAATGCTGTTTAATGCCTGCCACACAAGAAGTGAAAGCGTGGAATCTGTGATACTCTGTCACTGTGATGTAATGGTGTCAGCTGGGTGTTTACTCAGCGCTGTGCTCTCGCACTGATCTGAGACCAGCTTTTATGAACGGTTCATTTCAGGACTTCTGTAAGCTCAGCAGATCACAGGTTATCTCGCTGTTGGCCATTTCCAGGGGCCTTCCTCAACTTTGAAGTCGGCATGAACTAAAATGGACCCCATTTACTTTCTTAATAGACTTTTCTGGTCTTACTGTTCACTATATAGTGCACGTTATGTTGTATATATATTAATATGCTTATTGTCTTGCTCTGCCTCTGAAACAAATGTTGTAAAAAAAAATATCCTGTTTAAATTTAAAGTCAAAAACTGGCAGCTGTGGTTGCCAGAAATTCAATCTAAAAAATACATGGACAATGATTCCGGTATTACCGGAAATCATATTGTCACCTGTATATTTTACAACTTATAACTATTTCAAATGGTGGATTTTAATATACCAAGCATCTTGGTCAAAAATAAGGGTAAATCTAAAATAAAACAATGAACATTAACTAAATGTAATACAAATCCTAAAGTATACATTAAGAAATAATAATTTATATAAATCATAATCTTATGTACCATGCAGGAACTTTTGGGAATGGACTTTTCACCGTAAATTACATAGTTCATATTTTGTACTTAAATAAACTTGATTGTATTTTAATATAAAATAAAAAAGTATAATATCAATAATTTAAAGTTAACTAACATGTTTTTTTGTTTTTTGTTTTTAAAAAAAATGACATTTTTCTCAGTGTACTCTGGTATAGAAAGCCCATTTTTCACATTCTAAACAATTCCTGATAGGCAACTCCTGCCCTTTTTTCTCAATGGTTGTTTTTCATTTTACTGTATATGTCATGTTACATTTGTTTAAAAAGTAAAATGGTTTGAGAATGCCATTTAAAAGTGCAGTAAGCATTAACAATTGTTTTTACTATGTTTCACAGAACCAGGATATGCCGTTGTTGTACTTGAAGCACTGCTAAATCAGCTCATTGCTTGAGCTGTCTGATGCATCATCTGACTGATGCAAAGCGTGTTCGTTATTTTGGGGGCGGAGCAATGAAGTGGCAAATGGGTGTGTGTATTTTGGGTAAAGCTGTGTTTGTTTGGGTCTCTATTTCAAAGATCAAGTGTTCCTTAGAAATCACTTACTGCATCTTAAATGTTGACTTTGTGGTTACTAGGATGTTCCTACGCAGTTCCTGAAGTATTGTGAATGATTGCTATGGAATTAGGAGTTGTTCTGTGTGGTTGCTTGGGGGTTGATGAGATGTTTTGTATATATTTGATAGACAGAAGCCAGTGTTGGGAAAAATTCAAAAACTAAAGAATTGGGACCAAAAAATTAGAATTGAATTTCATTCATTTGAATGATGTAGTCTTTGCTGATGTTAATTCAAATTCAGACTTACATTTTCACCAGGGTGCACAAACTTGGCAATCATCTTATGAGGAATCAAGTTGTCCTCGCTCTTTTTAGATATAACAGCCCGATGAACTCTGAAAACGTAGCTTTGCTGAAACATTCTCATTACCACAAGCGTTTGGAAAGCTTTTAGGTTGAATTGTTTAGTGAGTTTTTGGCAGTAACCCGAGGCGTCTTGGCTGTTTGCGAACACATTCGAGATGTGAGAAGTTTCTAACCCTCAGCTGAGTTAAAGACGGCGCTCATCGCCATGGGCAAGAGTTCAGAGGTGAACCGAGCTCAACCACCCACCTCATATGCTCATTGCTTTGGCCCCACATCAACTGTTTTGGAAATACACCAGTTATGTAACGGACTCGAAAAAGGCAGAGCTTCTGTTCCTGGAGGCGATAAATATTTCATTATCTCTGCCTGTCATTATTATGCATCAGAACGAATCTGTCAATTAAAGGATTTGTTGAAGAATTGTCAAAAACAAGCATGCCGTAAAACGGTATGGAGCCTGAATTAAAAATTAATTCGCTTTATATTGTTTGTTTACTCATTTAGTTTCTGCCTGACAATTAACAGCTTGTAGCAGACGGCTTTCCACCCCTCCTAAACATTGTCCCTCCCTCGTTCCTCTGTTCCTCCTTTTGTTTGCTCAGTGGGATGGAGGAAAGAAATGAATGTGACTGCAAGCAAGCATATGTGTGCACGTGTACGTGTTGTTGGGTGGGGTTACGCGTGTTTGTGTACATGGGTATTGCGATGTTGATAGAAGCATGCAATCTCCTGTCAAGTCTTATCTGGGTTGTTGGATCACCTAATGATCTTTGCAGGACTTTGGCCGATACCCAACATGTCTGCATTAATTACCATGGACATACACACCTGTCCTCCTGCTTTTTTTTTTGCCCGTCCTTCTTGGGATGAAAGCTTCTGACTGTCTTCCCATTGATGTTGGATCAGTCAAACGAAGCCCAAGGTGTCCAAGTGTGCGGCCTTGACCGGGTTCGTCTTGTGCTTCTGTCTAGCCAACTGGCCTCAGGCTTTCCACACCGAGTCAATACGCTTCAAATCATGCGGCTACTTTGCTTTGCTCTCTCTCAGAACAAAAGATCTTCACCTAGATAAGGTCCTTGTAGAAACACCTCAGGATAAAACATAAATTGTCCCAGTAACTCCGTCCGAAGACCCCATCACTATACCGTGACCTGCTATCAGCCTCAATCTCTCTGATGTTCTAACTGTGGTTAAAGGAAATCTAGTGGAGACTGCAGATCATGATTGTGTCCATCATCACTGTTGCATGCTGTGATAAGTGGATGAATTAAATGAGTGTAGAAATCACTGTAAACTCAGAGGTGCTGTACGCTGTCCGACTTACTGTGGGTCACAGCCTATCAATCCCCTCGCTTCTTCAACATGTCGATTCCACGTTCATATCCTTCTTTCACACTTTCTTGTCCACATACGTGTGATGATGACATTCATTTTTCATCAGCTAAAAATCTTGATTGCTTTTGCACTTTCTTGCATACTTTCTCAGTTCAAAGTGGGAGATCTTCCTCTGAGTCAGTACTTCATTGTGAGGACTTTGTGTCTCAGTTTGTTGGATGTAGGATGTAAATTGCCATGAAAGCAACCATGTTGATTGAGAACTATGAGTGTTTTTTTTTTGAGCAATAGAATTAATTTTTTTTTACATAATTTTTAGCAATGCTTTTATATTTGCTAGACATTTTATCATATATTTTACATATAATATGTACATATTATATACATTATATCAATACATATTAAAATTCAGAGTTGTTAACGAGAAGTTTGCTGGTGTGGTTCCCTCCAGAAAACCGTCATGGTCCATCACCATTGTTATTTTTGCAAGTCACCTAACCTTAAGTTGCTTCAGGGTGATTTTCAGTATAATAAATGCTTGGTGTGGTTTATAGTGACATCATGTGAAAGTTATGCAAACAAATTCCACCAGCCCTGGGGACGGATTTACAAAAGTTGTCTTAAGAAAGTTAAGAAATTTCTTATTTCTTCTACTTTCTAGAATTATGTTGTAGTTATAAACTTAAAATTAGTCGCCCAGTTGAAGCGATTTGAATTCAGCCAAAAGTCGCACTACACATCATCATGACTGATCTTTGTTTACGCTATTGAGTACTTGTGCACATCCCTAGTAATAGTTTGTAGTATATGTAGCCAGTAGGGGTGTAACGCTACACAAAACTCACGCTTTTGAAGTCATGGTTTGCTACGGGTTCAGAAAACTAAACATAAAATTGCTTCTTTTCTAAATTTTATTTAACAGTGGTTTTGTCACATGTATGTTGCTGTCATGTTTAGTTCAGTCTTGTCTTGTCTAGTTTAGTCTCGTTATTTAGTCATTGTCTGCACCTGTCTCCTCATAATCAGTTAATTCTATTCACCTGTCCTTCATTTAGTCTTCGATGTATTTAAGTTCCTGTCTGTGTATTCATCCCTGTCGGTCGTTGTTTGTGCTATGCACTCTGTACGTGTCTGCCCTGTATTTGGATTAAAAAACCTGTTTGTTATTCGTGAACCTCGTCTCCTGTCTTCCGCCGAGCGTGACAGAACGACCGACCTCTCAACACGAGAAAAAGATATGGACTTACCCGCACTGAACTACCTGATGAGCCCGGAGGCTCGTCCCCACCTACACTACTGGGCCTGGTGGTGCAGCGGCGAACGCTCCGCCTCCGCCTGGCAGCCCGGGGTGCGCTCCGAAGCCGGAGCGGACTGCGACGACCTCGGGGACCCGGTGGTGAGGCGAGCGGAGCGGTCCATCACAGAGCCAGGAGTAGTCCACAACATCTTTAAGCAGTGGGCTGCGGATCCTTTCCCCACCCATATGCCCGCCCATATAACCTCGTCTGCCCCGTTCCAGTTCGGAAATCTGCCAGTCTCCCCGATCCCGCCTCCTCCGCTGATCCCAGTCAGCCCTCAGGATCCGTGGCCACCGCTGCCAACGACCAGCTCCTCGGCTCTGTCCCCGTCGCTCGCCCCGGGCGACTCCTCACCAGCACCTCGGGCTGCCCGTTCACCAGCCAGGCTCGAGGCGGAGTCCCCGGCTTCCCTCCAGGCCTCCAGGCCCCCGTCACCTTCTGGACCCTCCAGCCCGTCACCTTCACCTCGTCACACAGCTCCCTCATCACCTCCTCGGCCCGTCAGCCCGGAAGCTCCGCTGGGCTCCCTCGATCCTCCAGTTCGGCCTCCGGGGGTCGACGCTCAGCTTCCGCCACGGACTTCCGGGTTGGCGGCTACACCTCCACCCGTCACCCCTACACCGTCAGCGAGCTCCTCCCTCCCTTCAACCTCTCTGTCGTCCTCACTCGCCACACCGTCACCCCGGTCATCCAGACCAGCGTCGGCTCCTCGGTCACGCGTGCCAGCGGCTCGGCGCCAAACTTCCGGGTCGGCGGCGGCGCCGAGGTCCGTCGGCCGAGAAGCTCCCCCGGTTCCTCCACCAACTGCCATGGTTCCGCCACCTTCGATCGGTCCCAGCACGTCATCCAACCCCACAGTCTGGACTCCTCCCTGGCCCCTCCCTCTGTCAGCGTCACCATGGCGGTGGCCATCGTCATCTGAACACTGCCCATCTCCAGCTCCACGCCCTCCTCCTGAGCCTCCGCCCTCTTCTTCTTACGGCGCGAGGACGCGCCTTTCCGAGGGGGGCGCTATGTCACATGTATGTTGCTGTCATGTTTAGTTCAGTCTTGTCTTGTCTAGTTTAGTCTCGTTATTTAGTCATTGTCTGCACCTGTCTCCTCATAATCAGTTAATTCTATTCACCTGTCCTTCATTTAGTCTTCGATGTATTTAAGTTCCTGTCTGTGTATTCATCCCTGTCGGTCGTTGTTTGTGCTATGCACTCTGTACGTGTCTGCCCTGTATTTGGATTAAAAAACCTGTTTGTTATTCGTGAACCTCGTCTCCTGTCTTCCGCCGAGCGTGACAGGTTTACTGAACAAATTGTGTTTTTGTCTGTAAATATATTACATTTAAATTATAACTAAAAGTTTCTTAAGGATAAAACAAAAAATATCTCTGCTAATGCTTTAAACTATGTAGGGAGCCCTTACTTGTACATTGTTACTATGATATTAAAGGTTAACAAACTGTTTGCCTAAATTCAACCTCTATCTATTTTTAGAT
Source organism: Zacco platypus (assembly GCA_038088235.1). NCBI lineage: Eukaryota > Metazoa > Chordata > Actinopteri > Cypriniformes > Xenocyprididae > Zacco > Zacco platypus. The sequence goes on from CM076067.1 coordinate 13,327,965, forward strand.
ACAAGAATCAACACTCAAACAACAAATTGTATGCAAACATATAAGCTGCACATAAGGCAGTTTTTGCAGTTACTAAAACTAATCATAAAATTATGTTTACTTCAATTTGTTGTTGAAATATAATCATTTAAACACAGTGGATATCATTTTCACGATAGATTTATTCAAATATAATGAATATATAGGCTAATACAGAGCATATATTAAGCGAAAGAGTTCATTTCTTTGGCGAACTAACAAGCTGTGGACATGGAATGGCTTTTCTGAGGTAAATGCTACATGACTCAGTGTTTACAAGCTGTTTTATTGACCTCTTTCTGTTGTTGAAACACTGATGTACTGTACTAAATTGTACTGTATCTTTCAATATACCATCAGATGTTCATTCATGTTTATTGTCTAACTTGCGTTCACTTGCACTCCACGCTTCCGGTTGAACTGAGGCGCCTACACAGCGATCTGTCACGCCACATCGAAGCGCCATTTTTTCGGAGCTTATTATGGTTAATGGTGGTTAGGTTACAACGCTGTATTCGTCATGTACTGCTTTCATCTTATCCACTGGCCCTTAACCGTTGTCTTAATTCACTGGGAAAAAGTGTTCCCAACTAGGAGACCACAATGTTGCAATGTAATGCATTCCGTACACACGTGCACTGTACCAAAAGCTCTGTACCGTAACGGTTCGGTATGAATACGTGTACCGTTACTCCCCTAGTACTAGCTAGTAATATGTTGTAATGTTTAATATTTAAAACAACCTAATAAAATTATTAAACATCTTACCATTGTGAGTTTAAGAGTTGAAGGCTATCCTAAATTTAACAGGTTATTTGCAATGATTTTTAAAAACATTCTTTTAGATTCAAAAATTCTTCATAAATTTTGTCTTTCGTCTATCTTAAGATAAAATATAAGAACATTCTTATGAAATGTTTTGGGGAATACAAAGTATTCTTAACTTTAATTCAGAAGATGAGAAGAAAATGGCTGGTAAGAAGAGTTTTATTCATAAGAATGATTTGGGAATCCAGCTCTTGGTCACGTGGTGTTAAATAAAAAAATCAAGTTTACTCGGTTCTAGTTCCAGTCAGTGTTTTTGTAAGTCATTGAATGACAGCATCCGCAGTCCGTACGGAATATCGCTTGAAACGGGAAACAAGGAAGAAGGAATGTGAATAAGATCTCTCTGATTGTTCCTGGCGAAAGTGAGTCAGACAGGAAGAGGAAGGGAGCAAACAGGAAGTGGGCATTATATTAGTCGTGCTTAGGGGAAGTTTGACGGACGGGGCAGGGCATTGGTGTGACCGTTCTCACGGGACGGAAGAAGTGACTTACTGTTTCACATGCCGGTCACCGAGGATAGCTGGCATGCTGCCATGCTAAGGTCAGGCAAGATAAGTCAACCAATCTGGAGAGATGCCTAATCGGATATACAAGAAAGTTCTTGCAGTAACAGGCATTTCCGATCCTTCACCCAAGGTATTTATGTCAACACCTGGAATAAAAAATCAAGTATCAGCAATTTTACATCCCACTCTCCCTGACTAATGTGGTTGAATGCATTGCTCATGCTCTGACATTGACCTGTTTTGTTTTGCTTGATGTAGTTTTAAACATCATGTACCTTTCAACCTCAATCCTCTACTGCACATCAAAAGCCAGATTACAATGGGTGAAGTTCTATTGCAGCATTTACTAATGACTCACAAATTATCCAAAGATTTGCTCCAGTCAGTGAGTCTCTTGTCTTCTCTCCGTGAAGTAACTCGTTAGAGTTCCTGGTCGGATCCTTTAGCCGTCTGCTGACTCACAGAGGTCTGGAGGAACAAGTTCATTCAGAATCAAGTCCATTCAGAATCAGCATTGAGAATTCCATTTGGAATTGAGAATGCAAGTTCATAGTTTGAATTTAAGTAACAAACATGAAGTTTGTTGAATTAAAATGAATTGAAATTCAAAGAAATTCCTGTAACTGTACTTTTTAATAAGAAAAGTTTATCAAGACTTATATTGGCTTGGCAAAGCCTTGTTTAAAAGAGATGGATGGATGGGTGGATAGATAGATAGTTCTCTGTTTGAACTTGGCGTGATTGGCACATCATAAATCATTACATATTTGTGAAAGTTGCTGGTCCCATTTAGTGTCAGATCTTTTCCTTCTTTCTCTATTTCCATCTCTTTCTGTATTCCTCTCTCTTATTTCCTCAAATAGCTTTGGGTTCAGCCGCTCCCTCTTGCCCAGCTGAAACAGATGCTAATTTGAATCATCATTCACACACAGATTAGTCTTTGATCAAACTTAATGCCCAAGGAGCGTCTGTTGCATTTGAGTGGAGAAAAAAAAGACCCTTTCATCTGTTCCGAATCTACTCAGAGAGGGAAAGAGTCAGAAGCGCAGATGAGCGAAAGAAGCGTTTTAAATGGATGTAGCCATTCAGGTTTTAGACCATGACCAATGCGGATTGTCCAGAAATGGTGCCTTAACTGCTTACAAACAGCATGACCCTGAGACTCACACCTCAATGGTAGTCCCAAAGGATCTGTGTGTTGCATATGGTCTACTTAGTCTGTGGAATTATTCTATTACTATTCTGTTCACATGTGGGGCTGGGTCTAGTAAGTCCCTGCTCTGAATTTCAATTCCTGCTCTTCTGATGTATGCCTCTGTATGGGCATGCGATGCTGTCCGTATGTATGTTTCATTAACATATGTTCATTCATGTAAGGTTATGTGGGGTTATTCCTGCAAATATATGTTTTTGTTTTGTTTCCTACATTCAGTTTGGTTGCAGATTTAAAGTTTTCTAGTTCAATGTTTTCAATGTTTCCAAAGTTAATGCAGATGTCTGGTTGTTTAATGCAAGTTTAATGCAGTTTCGAGTTTTATAATATACCATGTATCAAAAATCAAAGCTCAAATTATTTTTAAATGTTAGATTTTATTTTTATTCCAGTTAAGATGGATGTTTTTGTATCATATTATGTTAATAATAAAACTTTGTAGTACTAGGTGATGACTGTGGTGTTCTGAAGTTAAAAGAATCAACCTTAAAGTACAGAAGCATTCATGTATTTCAAACAGTAGAGCATTGCGCTAGCAACACCAAGGTCATGGGTTTGATTCTCGGGAAATGGATGTACATACTGTAAAACGCCCCCAACCACGGGACACCCACCACTCAGACGAAGATGCTCACCCAGTGCTAGAAGAGAGGAATTGCTAATGAAGGATGAGAGAAAGTGGATGAGATGGAGGCCAACAACTCCTTTTTGGCACTTAGTGTGATGGGCAATGTCTTTGAAAACAAGGGCATGAAATCAAAGTCCCATGGCTTTACCCTTTTAGCATCTCTCTCTGCTCTTTTCTTGGTATCTGTACTGCCCTCTTCTCTTCCATTGTTCAGTGACGCGCTTATTCATGTTTCATATAGTGCATTTGTTATAAGGCCTGATCTCTCGCACCTGCCCCGGTGTGCTAGATTCATACCCCAGTGGAAAAAGTGCTTCGGCGTTCAGTATCGTGACACGAAATTTTTCATCCGTTGTTGTAGGTCAGTGTGACATTCACTCCTCTCCACAGCTCTTCTGCAGCTCGATTTTCAGTTTCACATTTGTGAAGAATTGGATATCAGCAAGGTTCTGTGCTGCTCTCATTAAAAACTCAGAGGACCTGACTTGTATTTTTCCTAAAAATTCTATTTGTCTTTTTGAGATAAATGTTTTTTTTGGGGGGGGGGGGGGGGGAGTCTATTATATTAATTGTTATTCGTCTTGAAAGTCTACAACATTAAATGGATGTGGCTGGTAGTCTTTGCAAAAGGAAGTGACCTCGTCAAGTAATGCCAGAGTTTGCGAGGTGTTCGGCCTACAGGAAGCAGACCTCTTATTTTCCACTTCACACTCCTTCCTCTGGGGGTTGAACTCCGAGCGGTTTGGAGAGCTGTGACTCAGCATTTCCATTGGCTAGATACCACGGTTGTCAGGGTTCGGGATGAATAAGTTGGCACTTCCAAGTACCCAAAATATTATTGCCCTTTCCCTTTCTCTCAGGCCAGAAGATGGACAGGCCCTTTCTTCATGCTCCTTGTGCTATTGGCTGCAGACCACCTCTTGCCTCGCCACCACTGAAGCGCTCACATACCAGAATTTGAATTGGCTATGCACTTGTAACTTGTAGAAATACTTTGAACGCCTCAGTCATGCATAAGGGAACCAGTCAGCCCTATTTACGAGGGTTTAAAAAAAAAAAAGTCTGTGTCTGTCTGTCTAAGATAGATATAGATAGATAGATATATAGATAGATAGATAGATATATAGATAGATAGACAGACAGACAGACAGTCTGATTGATTGATTGATTGATTGATTGATTGATTGATTGATTGATTGATTGATTGATTGATTGATTGATTGAGTGATTGATTTATTCTACACGGACCGGGTCTCCTCGTCGGCGCTCCCATGTTTAGATCACTTGGCCAGCCGAACAACATCATCGAAATGTTTTTTCGGACAAATATTTTCACTTAGTGTGTTTTTTTTTGTTTTTAATGTTAAAACTGTGATGGCAAGGGTATTCTCATGTTAAAAGAGCCAGCTTTCACATCAGCAACCTGATAAAAGCAGTCTTATTCTACATGTAGCTGGTCGCCTCATGGGCCTCATGTTTGGATCACATGACCTGCTGAACTGCTATATCGGTTAGTGCATCTTAATGTGCACCGACAATAGATGATTTCCCCCTTTCTCCGATTTTACTACTGTACCTTAAGGCTTTTATATGCATTTATCTTTATTTACAAAGATAAATTTATGTATTTATGTATTTATTTACATATCTTTGCATGTGAAATGAGTAACAAGTAGCTTAATACTGCTTCAGTATTGATTACATAAATGTGCTAATGACCTTAACACCATGTAGTTTCCAAATAATATGTTTTTGAAGCTCAGTTTCTATTAAGGCTCTTGGTGGACTGAGGAGGTCGATTTGCATATGCATCTATTATAAAATCCTGTTTTCCACAATATGTGACGATAATAGTCGTTAAATAGAACGCACAAGATCCACATATGACCTGATGTTCGCACAGACACTGCGTTATTCTTCTGGTAGCTTTTGACCTACTTATGTCGCCATGTGGTACTTAACCAATCCGCTAATTGCTTTCATTTATTCATACCCATGTGAAGTTTAGCCGTCCCAGTCATCTGCCTGTCATCTGAGTGAATTCATTCGGAGCAGCAGCGTGTCTGTCTCTGCAGCCAACCTAAAAGCGATCACGTCAGACTGTGCTTCACGGTGTACTCTTCGAAAAGGATGTCTGTCTGAAGGGCAAGAGGAAAAGAGATATATTTAGAGAGACAAAGCCACAGCAGACGGTCTCAGTGCTTCTGTAAGGGGCCCGTAAGTCTTCAGTAGCTAATACAGGCCGCTCTGTTCCCTTATTGCCTCGATGCAGCCAGATATTAAGCTAAGTAACAAGCTGCCGACTTGATTCGCTCGGTTTTTATCACCCCTGATGAAATTATGGCCTTTGTTGTGGAAACTGTGGTTGTTGGAAGAGTATAAGAAGATGACGGAGAGAGAGAAATAGTACTTTGGAGAAGCTCAGGCCCTGTCTAATGTAATATACTGAAGAAATGGGTCCTGTATGTGCTAAATGAGATTTTAAGGTGTCTGTGTGCTGGATGGTAACCGTAAAGGAGAGAAATAGAATCTGGGATGCATTTAACACTTATTCGGTGTGTATCAAGATAAAGTGGATGAGATGGCAGAGGGAAAAGGTATCTGTCCACTCATTGCAAAGCCTCTCAATCTTTCTGCCTCAAAGTTACCTACTTATTGTAGCTCGCGGCGCAAGAGGATTTTCACTTATGTTTGATTGCATTTGTGGTAGTGTTAACTCACTCTATGAGCTCGGGGAGAGATCGGCTCTTAAATCACAGCAGCTTCTTTTCTCAACATAACACGGCGAGCATGTGGAGAGGGCCTGGAGAGACGAGTGTATTAAATCCATATAAGTGCATAAATAATTAAAACACAAGCAACTGGACTCTCTGATATGACCCTGTATTACATTCACTCTCTCAGCAGGGCTAATAATGCCTCAGATCTGAACAATATATGAGCCGTGAATACCGATAAATAGCTCAGCAATGTGTTTATTATGTATTGTATGTCTGTTTCACAGATGTAATTGTCATGCTGAAACTTTTAATTATATGTATATGTGAACAAATAAGAACCGAATGGGCGTGAGTTCAAACATCGCCTTAAAAAAAATAATTTTGAGGCTGCAATCTTTCAGCTTGATCACATTTATTTTTAATCTTGCACCCATGAGTGCTGTGTTTAGCAATCTTCGGCACAGGGAAAACTAGATTTAATGCATTGTGATAAGATCTTTTCCCCTCAGCCATCATTGTTATAAACACATTTAAGGGGATATCATGAGAAAACATCATCATATTTCACTCAAAACTTACTCAAAAAAAAATATATATTTTATGTTTTTGAAAAAAAAAAAAAAAAAGAAAAAAAAAAAAAATATATATATATATATATATGTATATACTGTATTACAGTAATAAGAATGACTTTTTCTCTCTTTCTAGTCTAATATGTTATTTTTTTCTTTTTGATTTTGGGTTAAAATATGGCCTGGGCAGGTTTTTAATTAGATTCACCCATAAAGCCATTCATTGCATTGTTTATTTTTTATTTTTTTGTACAATAAGACCTTCCAACGACCCAGCCAAGGCATCTTCGATTGACTTGTGTGATTTAAAGACCATGCCTGACTTACTGAGCCAGGGTAAGAAGTGACTATTATGGGGTTCATTGGCATATCGCCATGCCTGCGCTTCCTCTGCCATAAATCAGCTGATATCCCCTGGATGCGGCTTGGTGGATGGACATTGACTCAGAGACAACAGAGGGCCGTTGGATCGAGAGCACAGGTTGTCTGAACTGGTAAAAGATAGCACCCCCCCCCCTCCGCCCTCCCCCAAGGCCTCTGTTTATTAATAAATGCTGCTCAGTGACAATATATACTCAACAGAGAGGAAGTCCTATATGCCTGGGGTGAGCGTGACGAATGATCCGGCCTGTAAAGACTTCTGTGACGCCGCATAGAGTGGTCATTCCCTGTGTAGACAGTAAAGCATTTCAATGTGGCTTCCTAACATGCCATGCCTGAGCCCGGAAAGCAATACACAGTAACAGCCCCATAAGACTATAATTAACAGACAGATTTATGACACCAAAGCAGTTATTTCAGCAGCATTTACATGATTTATTCAAGTGCTCGACAACAATGATGGTATAAAATACATCAACTGCTGCAAATCTGTCCCTGTCTGTACCGTAAACTTCTGTAGTTAATGGTCCCATGCATGTATTAATGGTCAGGAAGTGCATTGAGGTTTTTGCATAGACTGCAGGAGTCCGTAATATTTCTGAATGACGTTTTAGAGGCTGTCTGCTGTCCTTATTGTTTGTGAAGCTACATGGCAGTGAGTTATCACAAATAGGATTATGAAAGAGTATATTTCAGCTCCGCTGTCACAGATTAACCTGGAACATTGTGGCCCCCTTTTACTACCAGCCTTTATGGAATGCTCTACTGAACAGCGGCTGCATTAATTGGATTGGCATTTGATTGATTAGACAATAGTGAGTGAAGCAGAGTGGGTAGAAACAGGTACTGGTCTACATGTTGCCTACCTGTCATTGAAGTCCATAACTGAAATCTCTTCTTGTTTCTGTGAAGTTAGACCTTAATCCTTAGATTCCAGTGTTGTGATTTGGACAGAAGCTGATTTTAAACCAGGCTGGAGTGGATTAACAGATGTACTGAGCAGTATACTAACATAACTAAGTATAAACTAATGCTGCACTGATATCGGTATTAGCTTAAACAATAGTTTCCTAGTTGAAAATTGCTCATTGACGCCCCTTCTGACGCTTTGGTGCGTGAGATTGTCCTGTTTTGTTGTTGCCGATAACATCTGCGCTAGTTTCATGTCTGTTGTGGTCTATTCTCCTATAAAGAAATAAGAATTTTCCCAGTTGTTTTTGCTAAAGAAATCATTTCAGAGTGATAAAAGACCACCCTATTTGGGTTTATTTTGTAATCATGAGCGTACATTATCTCTTATATATTTCATCAATCTAGCCATTCCAGATATTGATATCACTGGCATCAGTTGGCCGCTGCTGTTACACCAAACTAATGTTCACATTCGCTAGAATGGCGCACGCACACACACACACGAGTGTCATTTTCTGTGTGGCGTCCCTGTCGCTCTGCCGTCGCTGTGGGATGAGTGTGTTAAACCTCGCCAGCGCTAGCTGTGCCTCCCGCTGCGTGTGGAGTAGCCAGGTGGTAGCTCTGAGTGGCTGTGCATACAGGCAATGTGTGATTAGCACGCTGGATCCCGTCGGCGAGCTCTTATTTGAAACCGTGGGAGCAGAATGGAGTGGATTATTCTGACAGGTGCCCTCTCATTTCCCTGAATATCTTATGTAATGCGTCGGATTTGAGAGCCACGCATCACAGCAGCAGATTGAGGTAATATTATGCAGTGCGGTCGTCTCTGTAACGCCGCTGTCCGTTTATTTATGCCGTATTTTTCCACAAACATTGTAAGTCTTCCTCACATCCTCTTTCACTATCTCACTGACTTTCTCTTTTTCAGTTCTCTGTGCCAGGCTGTGTAAATCTGCCCCAGATAATAGTCTATGTGTTGGGTGCCAGTTTTTGGAGTTGTGACTGCTGTTGTAACGGGTTGTTGCCCAGCTGGAGTAATGAATAGCTGGGCCTTTGCTGCCTCTCCTTCTCTCTTGGGTGCCAGAGCCTCATACGGCCCCGTATCCCTGCCAGCCAAAACCTAGACACACACACACACACACACACACACACATTTATACACTGATCCAAAGCTGACGAACTCCTTTGGGAGAAATCCACTCCGTGGAATAACAGTCCGGATAATCCACATGAAGGTTAAAGTCGTGCTTAGAGTCTGTTTTGAGGATTTGATCAGATTCTATTGTGTTTTCTAAATAGGAGATAAGTAAGGGTGCGTTTGTGTTAAGCATCCAGCTTCAGTGGCGTTTGAGAATGATTCGGGCTGATTATTAGATAGCGGGTTTGTTTCTCCATTGGCTGTGGGCTGAGATGTGATTTAGCTCATTGGCTAAATCAGTGGCTGACTTTTGGCAGTGCGAGGCTTTGGTTTAACACTGACCCCAGTCTGGGGTGTTAGAATGTGGACCTGAGAGAGCTTAACGCTCACTTCTCACAGCTGGGAGCGCTGCTGTTTATGTAATCCAGCACCCGGCAAATCTCTCCTTTCCTCCTTTCTGCTGCGGGACACCTAATACTGGACTCACTCTACCCTAACACCCGGGACTTGACCCTGGAACTTGAAAGATAAAAGAAAAAAGGCAAGTAACAGTTGATAGAGAGATCGTAGTGATCAAAGAATTTCAGTGCAAATATAGTATTGACAATTAGAGATTATATTGCAGAGACCAACATTTTTACATTTATGCATTTGACAGATGCTTTTATCCAAAGTGACTGCATTGAAGGTAAACATTTGATCATTTCATACATTCCCTGGGAATTGAACCCATGACCTTGGCATTGTTAGCAGTAGCATCTACTGTTTGAGCTACAAGAATGCAGTAGCTTAGCTTTACAGTAGTTGATACAGTACTAAAGCACAATGATGCTTTGTTCAATGTTAATATAATGTAACGTAGAATCAACAATGATGACTAACTCCAGATGTTAAATGTTAAAACTGACATTTATTTATTTAAATTTATTGGCTTATTTTACACCATACATGATTTTTTTTTTTTAATGTTATTATTTTATTTTATTGTATAACTACTTTTTTTTTTTTTTAAACTTGTTGCATTCCTGGCTGGTTAGGGCAAAACGCTATTAATGTGGGGCAAATTTCTTTTTTTTATGAATCTGGTGTCGTATCTTGAATAAATCTTTTGCCTACTATTTCCAAACACTCCCATCAATCCTGCAAATAAACAACTTCTGATTGAAACAATTGAGCTGAAAAAAGAAAATGCTGAACAGACAGCATCAGATTTCACCAGCTCTTTCATGTTCAACTCTTCGTCTAATGTTGACTTTCAAAACTTGCAGACTGAAAAGCATACACCGAGCTTCCAGATTGATAAATGTGCTTTGCGTCAATCAAAGCGCTTAATTAAATTCAAAACCGCAGAGCCGAGGGAGGTAGATCTGAATGCTGTGGCCTCTGGTGACATTTTCCGTTTGTGTCTCGTGTCTTTCCGAAGGCTCCCCGTCTCCCACTGCCACCCTTTACAATTCAGATTTATGGAAATAAGCACTAATAGAAACCTGTGCCAAGCTTGACAGACATCTCTGATGAGAAGTACTTCCTGTATTTGTGTGTGTGTAAGTCCTTAAGCAGATTGTCGGTTGTGGTAATAGGTGTGAGGCCGAGACGCTGTTCGAGTGTGTGCAAAGCAGAGCGTGATTTTGAACAAGCTTCACAATTCTGTGTGTGTTTGTTGGCCGAGGAGGTGGCGACTGTGGATGGGAGAAAAAAGGCATTAGAATAACAATAATAATATTATAATCTCCCCTCAGCGGAGTTGCGGGACTGTGTCGGGAGTGAAAGAGGGAGTATATGTTCACAGAGTCTTAGTATGGAGGATGCAGAGATGTCGCAGCAGGTTGCGGGTGAAAGGCAGAGATTAGATCCACACCCCCTTGTTTGCATTCGGGGATAAGAGCGCCCGCTGACGGCTGCTAATTCTGATGTCATGTTGACATGGCTTTTTCTGTGGGAAATCACAATGTGTGAGGGATTTAATAGACTTTAGTATGCTTCAGTCAGACTGTATCACACAGTGTCCTGGTGAGAGACAGACCGAGATAATAGTTGGAAACCGGTCTTTGCCTGAGGATCGAATTGTCTTGCACGGTACAAAAGTTCATTGCTAGAGGTGTAATAATTAGGACTGTGTCTTTTAGTGGTTTCGACATTTGCATTATGAATACACAGCTTAGCAATGGGCATCCTGATGAAAGTCTTTCCTTAAAATTGGTGTTTTCTTAAAATAGGGACAAGTTAGAAAAAGACCTCTACTTTTTGAGCTAATACAGTAATAAGAAGGTGTTTGATTGGCCAGATAAACGTGACATCGTCAGTTTAACACCTTAGCTCCTAAAGTAATTACACGGAACAACCTGTTTTACTTCCATAATATGACAGGTTTTTTCCCCATTTAAACAGGATATTTAGCCAGGAAAGAAAAAAAAAATGTTTCCCACTTTTAGCATCTGATGCATTCATATTTACATTTTATGGACAATAATTTTATTTATTTGACAGGAAGTAGGAGATGAGGGGTTGAAAAATAAGAGGTCTTGGTGACATCAGCTGAAAAGGAAAGTCGTTTCAGAGGCAGAGCCATTTATTATATTAGGAGGAAACATTATGAAAACAACATTTTTTTTTCTTAATGATAACTTGCACCAAAATATTCACAATAAGACCTGGAATGTGTATTAAGAAAGTAAATATGGTCCATTTTGATTTCATGTTGACTTTAAAAGGAGACGAACATTGGAAAAACATAAATTTTGCACTTTGACACACTCCAGCTCCCAACCAATAGTTCTCTAGAAGAAGAGTACAATAGTCCTCGTGTAGACGATGTGGTCAGTGAGAGTGTAATCTGTCCCTACTTCACACTGTGTCATTTCCCTTTGGGGAAAGGATGCGCTCGGCAGTGGGAGCTGGCACGGTGCGAGAAGCAGCCATTACTGGCGCTGCCGGAGCTCCCGCAGAGACAAAAGAAATTATAAATATCACTACACTGCCACGACACCCTGCTCTCACAAAGCCTCTCATTATCACCACCAGAGAATGTCAGGGAAGAAATAAAGACTAATGGACTAACCTCTCCTACTAATCGTTTTTTAGACGCACTCCCACAAAGTGCTGCTTCCCTCAAGGAAAATTAGACTTTCTATTTTTAACCTGCTAAAAAAAATGGCAACAGAGATAAGACTCTTCCCTGCCAAGTGATCGGCCTTTTCAAATGCAGCAACTTTTCAAACTTCGGTTTCTTCTTCCTTGCTGCTTGATTTCGTCTGCTTAAGTAACTTTCTTTTCTGTGCCGGTATGTATATTGGTATTTATTTAACCATTTAGATTACATGCTCAAAGATTAGTCGTTATTAGGAATGACAGATTAATCCCAGGCATGAAATTCCAAAGTGTCATTTTTTTTCCCATTCCACAACAATTAATAGGATTTTCCGCCATAACGGGATTGTGGTTTAGGTTCTTTATCTGAAGCAGTACAATAGCTGTAAATATGAATTTAAAAGATCAAACAACTTTGGTTCTATTGTTAAGTAGCTTATAAAAGGAGGGAAATATTTCACGGTACACAGGGATGGGGGGGGGGTGTCTCGATCTGCTCTTGTATCCGTAGCTTGAGCCCTTGAGCCGGGCTCTCTATACACAGATCAGCCCTTGGAGCTTAAAAATACCCCTCTGTCCATTGAAACGGTTCGTCCTGTGCTTTGAATTGTGGGTAGAGTCTCTGATGAATCATAACATAGCATTACTCTTTCAACCCTAAACCAATTCTAATGTCCCTATGCCAACGCTAATATAAAGTACGGCTCATACTTGGAGAGATTAGGTAGCTACCACAACGTCACTGCCAGGAATCTGATCATTGCGTTAGCAGATATTCTATAGTTGAGCGAACCGCACCAAGTTATTCACAAGGCCGCTGTGCCTTTATGCAGCACTAACATGTGGTTTGTTTTGCCTCACTGTTCATTAAGGAAAACAACAGTTTTCCTGTACAATAATCACAGCCTCAGCACTCACTGGAATGCAGCGGTTTTCCTGTTCGTTCAGTCTGCACACTCACATTTAGGCCTGCAATGAAACCCAAGGCCGTGCATTCGGATATAACATGCTAGAAAATGCCCCCATTTTTCTGAGCTTTATCCAGCCAGATACCGCAGTATAAAAGATACCAATGTGGCCTGAAAAATCTGCTCTGTGCCTGTGCACATTTCAGCCGAGGAATCTTTTAGAAGCATAGCCTTGAATTCGCCATGGTTCACAAGAGATTAGTAGTGCTAAATTTGGATCCCATCTGAACAGCATTGTATCCCGGAGGTCAGTTTAATGTAAATGTGATGAGAGGATTATAACCCAGGGATGGATTTTCACATGATAAAATGACACTCGGTGGAACTATGTGCCGATGCTCAGTCAGATGGAACTGAAATAACAGTCAGGGGCTCAGTGGAATACCAGTGATGGTTTCTTCGTTATAAAGCAAGTGCTTTCAATCCAAAGTGCCCACGGTTACAGTGCATTAGTTGCAAGAAGAGTGCCCAGCATGAAACCTGGTAAAGTATACTACATTTCAAAATAATGTATACAAATCTTAGTAAGGCTGCTGGAAAGAGGACTACGGTTAAAATGTAAGCATCTTTAAAGCTGCAGTTCGTGAGTTATGGCTCTTTGTCGCCATCTCTGTTTGAAACCTGCAATTGCGGTTATTTGCGGAATTATCATCTTTACGTGGGTTGTGCATCGGCATGGATGAATCTAATGTTTTGAGGACAATGTGTGGTTGGTCACCGCACCAGTGGATACTGTACTTCGGAATCACAGATTGTAGTCTTGGAAGTATTCCAAAATAAGAATTTTCACACGAAAATGTCATCTGAATAAGTAACACATCTGCTGCTTTTGTTCTGGCCAACTGAGAAAAAAAGCATTACAATAAATCGCGCTACCAATGGAGATTAAATCTGACGATCGTTTAGCTCATATCACATCAAACCATGCAAATTATTTTTGTTGTTATACTTTGTTCTCAAATTGTTCATGTTAACAACGTCAGCATTGCGTGACTATGTGTATTTAGTGTGTATTAGCTTTACTTGTTGATTTCAATTTCTGTACAATTTAATCTCTAATGTTAATTTGTCATACCATAAAATCCAGAATCAAAATGATAAGTTTAATTATTCCAGCTGCTGATAAAGCTACTAGCTGGCACTCCTCCTTTATGTAAACTAACGTGATGTAATGACAAATGGCGGCATGCTCGAATTTCCTGCGGAAACCTACCAGTACCACTTGAATTAAAACACATTATTAAAAGCTTGCAGTTGTGAATCGTGCTTAGCTAAGGAGATGCTTAAAAATTGGTTTTGGATTATTTTTAACCAAAAAAAGTTATGGACTGCCACTTTAAATTTAAATTTATAATACTTGAAATGTATTAATTCATAAATAAACACACAATTTTTATTATTACTTTTTATTTAAATTTTTTAAATTCAAATGATATTCCCAGAGCACAATAACTGTCTGTTTCTGTGACTTAGTGATGCAGGTGCAACTCTACCATAAATCAAACCAAATGCAGAGGCAGTACATTTGAATAAAAGCATAGTCTCTTGTGGTTGTGAGGTCATAATGGATATGTTAATGAGGTAAATGTTACCTTTCCATTTGTGCACTGTATGGATGTAAATCGCTGTCATGGTGAAATAAAGCTCTTGCCAAAATGCCTGTGCTGTTGTCTACACAATACAGATGCCTGTTCTGACAAACCTACCTAAATCGCGCCATTATCTCTATAGGCTCTGGTGTGACGAACCAATGATTCACAGGTGCAAACATTGACATGGTAATCTCTTCCGAGAGCCAAGTGTAAAAGACTGACTTCAAACAATAAAAGGAAGCTAAGAGGCGAATCAGTCTCATCTATTCAATTCTTTGGCCAGGCTGCATAATAAGCAGAGTCCTGTCAAGCGTCGCAGAAAAGAGGGGGAAAAACACAAAGCATAATAAACAAAGCCCCTATTGCTTCTGTTCCTGACAGCACTGCTGCTAAACTTTGAACAGTCGTTATTTACACCATTCGGTCCCATCTTCAGTGCAGCTGTCGCTGCGACATAAAAAGAGAGAAGCCACTCGCTCTGAACCAGCAGGGAACAGGGGAAAACCCGGTTAAGGAAAAATAAAGAAAAGAGAGGGGTGGTGGTAGTTACTCGAGAAAAATCATACAAGATAAATTCAGTGTTGGTTTGCGGGTGGAGAGAAGAGGTGATTGCACTCCTGAAGGTGAGGCCTAAAAGCCAGGAGGCTGTAGAAAATTGTTTGCTCAGCAGATGCCAGATAACACCTCCAGGGAACGTGCTTTGCACCTCCAGCATGTGCGAAGTCACAGAAAAGAGCAGCGTGAAGGACAAAACCAACCCTATGACTGAGTTTTACAACTCGCTTTATAGCCATGCTAATATACTGCACCTCAGAACTGAGCTAGCACATTTTTATGCTAAAGAGGACAGCTAAACTAGGGTATTACTGCTCGGATATATGTAAGCAAAGTGCTGTTTTTAATTCTGAACAGGTCGTTTACCTTTGATCACAGCCTCTACATGCAAATCACGAAGCGATTAACAATAGCTTCTCTATCTTTACATGTTCTATCACACTAGCAAAGCTCTGTTCACCTAAACCACCATGTTTGAGCTAATTACAATTGTTGGACTGCTTTGCTTAATCATATGTGATTCTCTGATGTGCAGGCATTGTCTACACTTGTTAGCCCTCTCGTACCACCTAGCACTGATAATGCATGCAAATCAAACGAGAGGGAAAAAACAGGAACAGAAATATGGTGAATGTGTTCGGACAGTGTAGATTGTTTATCTCTAATGGCTGCCTTATTCGTTTAGGGATGATTGCTCTGGTGCCAATGATTAATCCCTCCAGGACTTAATGGTGTCAAAGGGATACAAAAAGGAAAGAGAGAAAAACAGACGAACAGAATTGGAAAGCATAATTAATGGATTCAGATCCTGTTAAACAGCCCCCTCACAGAGCAGATAGTAAAAACAGGGTGCATGGAACCGGCACCCAATTTGTTCACACTTTGTTGTAGTAATAAGATCCAGGCCTCCCTCATGCAGTGGATTGGATAATTAACTCCCAGGGATAAATTCAGAAGAAAGGGGTCCCCCTTTTGATTTATCGTATAGGGGAGATGTCGCTCTACCAGTCTTTGCTAACTGCTATTACATAAATTGCTTTTTCCCTCGATGTACTTCTCTCACTGTAAGACTGAGAAACTAAGTTGGGAAGGGTAGATAATAAGAGAAAAACATACGTCAAGAAATGAGAGTGTGATGTGTATATTTGCCATAATGGAATGCTTTTATGAATACTTTTCTTGACATAAATGCATTAAAATTTTATGGAAAAAATTGTAATGGCTCCACAGCTAAAAGGAGACTAATTTTAAAACTGTTTGTCATGGTTTTGGTAGAGCCTTTCTGTTTTTTGATGTTAGATCTTGTAATTGACAAAACAGGCACCAATCTAGAGACCTTTGACTGAGTGCCATTCTTAGAAACTGCTGTCTCAGAGAAATGGCCAGCAGTGGTACTCATGTCATGCTAATTTCCGTTGCTTCGATGTGCTTCACCTTCCTGCATTGTGCAATTCTACCCGACAACTCTTTTGGAATGTGAAGATAAACCTTTCCTGCTATTGTCTATTAGAGAAGCCTCCCCTCCTATTGGGTTAGTTGACACATTCCTCCAATAGAGGCAGAGGGCCTTGATTTGGTGAATGAGGTGCTATTTCCATTGTGTGTTTGCTTTTGGATTGTATGTGAGTCTAGATGTTTTGATGCTGATATATGTCCTAATCATTCTCGCTTTCTCTCTTACAGAAAAATGTGAAGACCCTGGTGAGGCACCGGACCATAAAGTTAGCCTTCAGCCTGTGAGGACGAAGGTTGAGCCTTCTGATACTTCTTTAAACTCTTCATTTTCTAACCTGTCGGGTCCCTCGGACCATGGAGGGACAGCAGGATTCACAGAGGACTTTGAAACAAAGCCCTGGACAGGGTTCCACATTGTCCTTTACATGCTGGTTGTTAGTCTTAATCTTGCCTGTAGTGTGCTGTGAACAGTCCTTTACAACATTTCACCCTGAGCGACGAGAATGGGCCTTCAACCACCTGACAGTTCACAAGACGACAGGGGCACTGTACATTGGTGCTGTCAACCGAGTCTACAAGTTATCGGGCAACCTAACACTCCTAGTATCCCATGATACTGGTCCGGAAGATGACAACAAGGCCTGCTACCCTCCACTAATCGTTCAGCCTTGCTCTGAACCACTGGTTTCTACCAACAACATCAACAAACTCTTACTCATTGACTA
This sequence comes from Zacco platypus, assembly GCA_038088235.1. Taxonomy (NCBI): domain Eukaryota; kingdom Metazoa; phylum Chordata; class Actinopteri; order Cypriniformes; family Xenocyprididae; genus Zacco; species Zacco platypus. The sequence continues at coordinate 13,345,263 of CM076067.1, forward strand.
CTCTCAGAATCGATTACTTGCCTGCGGAAGCCTCTACCAAGGTGTCTGCAAACTGCTGCGGTTGGACGACCTCTTCATCTTGGTGGAGCCCTCTCACAAAAAGGAGCACTACCTCTCCAGTGTCAACCAGACGGGCACCATGTATGGAGTCATCGTGCCTTCGCAGGGCAAGGATGGGACCCTCTTCATTGGTACCGCTGTGGATGGAAAACAAGACTACTTTCCGACCATTTCCAGCCGGAAGCTTCCTCGTGACCCAGAGTCTTCGGCAATGCTGGACTACGAGCTACACACAGACTTTGTTTCATCGCTCATCAAGATTCCCTCCGACACCCTGGCTTTGGTCTCTCATTTTGACATTTACTACATCTATGGCTTTGCTAGTGGCAATTTCGTCTACTTTCTGACTGTGCAACCAGAAACACCTGAGAACAGCATGTCTTCCAGCGGGCCCTCAAACGACCTGTTTTACACCTCTCGAATTGTCCGACTCTGCAAAGATGACCACAAATTCCACTCGTATGTGTCGTTGCCTATCGGTTGTGTCCGAAACAGGGTTGAGTACCGCCTTCTGCAAGCAGCCTATCTGGGCAAACCTGGCCGAGTGCTTGCGGCGTCCCTTAACATTAGCGCTCAGGATGATGTGCTCTTTGCTGTCTTTTCCAAAGGTCAAAAACAGTACCACCATCCACCTGATGACTCGGCCCTCTGCGTCTTCAGCATCCGGGACATCAATGCACGGATCAAGGAGCGTATGCAATCCTGCTATCAGGGAGAGGGAAACTTAGAGCTCAACTGGTTGTTGGGAAAGGATGTACCTTGTACGAAAGCGGTAAGAATTTTTTTTTGTTATTACTAGCCATAGTAACTAGCTTACTGATTAGCTTGCTAAACCAGCTTTTGTATGTCAAACACTATTTTAGATATAGTATCTGAAACTCTAATAACGGAAGTTCTTTCCAAATTGTACTACTTTAATTGAAAGTGTGTGTATGGTTTACCAAATTGTTCTACATTAATTGAACTTTGTGAACGCTATTTGAGAGCTTTATTTCTAGCTCTCTGAATTTGAATGATATTCTCTTGGAGCAATATAGATTTTTTGCCCTCTCAGAAATAGTTCCCATACCTGCTTCTGCTCACTAGAAAACCACAGCAGATCAAAACAGTCAGATGAGGAATTGTTACTAATTGTATGTTTTCTTTGGAATAAAGATAGGATCTGCATCATAGTGTTTATTTAGCTGGTTGTTGTTGTAACATATCCATATTTCATTCTTAAGAATGTAACAGGATACTATCCAAGCAAACCTGTTGACCCCTGTAACCAACAGGATTGAATGTCAGGCATGGTCAGGCTTAGTCTAAGCATAAATGCACACCCCAACAAATACAATTAAAGGAGTTCTAGACTAATCCTTTCAACTATTTTGGTAATTGTAAATTGTTTTCCAAAATTTTCTATATCCATCTGTAATTATGTCTAATTGTTTAGCATTGATAGACTAAATGGCTACATTAAAGTTGATATAGGAGTCGTCTCAAAGTCAAGTCTCCTTTTATTTATATAGCGCCGTTCTAAAAATCATTAGTTATTAATTTAGTTAATTTATCTATACAGCAGCTCTGGAGAAAACAGTGATGTCATCGTTCAGCTCACTTCAGTTCTCATACAATGGTGCCAATGCAGGCAGATCAGTAATATTGTTGAATATTAAGTGTCCCTGACTAAACAAGCCAGAGGTGACGGTGGTAAGGAAGCCAAACTCCATCAGGTGACAGAATGGAGAAAAAAATCTTGGGAGAAACCAGGCGCAGTCAGGGGACCAGTTCTCCTTTCCCCAAAGTTATAGTATTCTCCTGCAAATTAAATAGTTATAAGTCACTATGGTTGACTAGAGTGATTATATCTAGCTGCATGCGTGCAATGCATAACTAACCATTCTAAAGATGCATTGCATGCATGTAGCTAGTTATAATCATTGTTATTTTTTATTTATGATTTTTTTTTTGTAGTTTTGGTATTTTGTATCACTTCTCAATAATATTGAATTATTTAGCATTGGTTAATGCATTAGGTGTCATAAACTAACAATGAACAATGCTTTTACAGCAACATTTTAAATCTTTTCAGTTTTATTTGTTCTTTACTAGTCTTGCTCCCAAAAGACCACAATCCCCTGAGTCTCTGCTGTTTAACCTCTGATGTAAACAAATTGAATTAGGAGCACTATTAAGCAATGCGTTGCTGTTTGTATAAATATTTACGAATATGTGTGTGTTTTTATTGCAGTGATTCTTTAGGATCTGTGTGCATGAAGTTTAAGGGAGAGTCTTAATGACAAACCACTGATACATGATTTCCTCCAGGGTATCCTTTATTAGCTTCAGTAAATTCACCATTAGCATGATGTCAGAGGTGATTGTCACTCAGAGGAAAACATTATTGAGTGTCTGAGCAGGGTGGTCTTCATAGTAGCCGACTCCACTCTGGCCCCATTAAGGACCCTAGAGGATCCCCCGTCTGACCCCTGGGGGGATTTCAGTGGCTTATGATGTCAGCCAGCCCTCCTCCGTGTTTTTCTAGGCCTCATTAAAAACATTGCACCAGAAACCTCCTGCATCTTCTCTCCTGGTTGTAGAGGAATGTGTCAGGATTGACTGAGGAGGAGGTCTGGGATATAAAAACATGAATGTACTGTAAAAACTCAATACTGTTCAATAAATCTATGGTATTATGCCGGTAGATCTTCAAGTTTGCATAGTGAAGCCTGTGAACTCACACTCATCAAATGCCAGAACACACCACCCTCTTGCTGCCACCAAGCTTTTTTTTTTACTCCCTTTTCAAGACCAGTAGGAGTATGAAAAAATGTTTTTACAGTGAAATAATACTCCTTAGACTTTTTCGTTTGCTATTCGAGCTTATTTTACCTAAAAAAAATACTGCTAGAACTCCCCTACCGTGATGTTTTTGTTTAATTTCCTTTCAGTTATTTCAGGCTATTTTTGATAGCTGGAAACATGGCCTCTGTGCAGCCTTCGGGCTACTTTCTTCAGCTCTCTGCCTCTGCTGAATCACAGAGAAAGTGAAACTATGAAACCGAGGTTGAGAAGAGGAAGAAGAGAAATCATAAGCCGAGAAGGCCGAATGAAAGATTTATCACAGAGCCCAGCTTGCAACTGTCTTCCTGCCTGGCCAACCTGCTCGCTGCTTCACATCCAGCCCTTTGATGCTATTCACTCATTCAGCCGGTGTTACGTTTCATCAGGCTGCCTGATCAAGCCTATCGCGATGCCAGTTTGAGCAGTGATCTGAGGACACACTATTGATCAGGTGGCTTCCAACGGAATGATCCGTGTCCTGATTTGTGTATGGAACAATAACCCCTTACCCAAAACGGCAGTCATGGGAAATAGGTTCAGGTGATGAGCTTGAGGGCTGGCACGTGAAAATCAGGCACCGAAGGCTGTCGTGTGAATATCACGCACTTTAGGTTTCATAGCAAAGACACACACACAAAACTCACACACGGTGTGCTGTGTCATTTAATATGTGTGGAATCATGGACTTTGCAATGGTAATCATGTTTTTTATTTATTTATTTTATTTTATGGTCCTTGTACTGTCTCGACCCCAGATTTATATAATTCATCATTCAATAAAAATGAATTATCATGCACAAAATGAACATTTTGCTACTACTTTAATTTGAGCTAAAGTAGCAAAATGTATGATACCTTCTTTGCCAGATTTCGATGTTATTGAAATGTAAGATTGCCAAAGAGTTACGGAACTTTGGTCTTTCCCTTTGAAGTATACAAGATGTAGAATGTATCCTTTGCTATACATTAGCATAGCACTTGCAAGACTAGAACATAGCTGCCCGAAGGCATTACCAAGATGAATGCAGAGTGGAATGACTTTCTTTAAAAAGGACCTTGCGTATGAACATATTTAAATCATGTAGTCAAACGCCAACTGTTTTTGAAGAGCCGATCTAGGCAACTATTTTTAGATTTGAAAATAAAAGAAAACACAATGAACAAGGGCTGGAACAATATCTGCAGAGTGCGAGGCATTTACATCCTTGCTTTATTGCCGTCCCCCAGCTAGTGAAGGGCTGGGAGGCAGTAAAGATTTTACAGCATGAGCCTGTAGTCGAGCAGGCTGATATTACAGGGCTGTGGAGTGTGGGGGACGAGCAGTGCTGCGTTCAGCATCATGACCGAGCACACAGTCTCCATCCCTCTTACTCTACATGGCACTTTGAGGCCAGTGTCAGTCACAAACTCCGATGACCTGAATCTAAACGCCGCCGAGTGTTGTAACTCGCCGCCCCAACCCAAATGGGGATTGATAGTGGCCCATGCCTGCATGTGACATGAAAAATGGGCCATAGACCCTCCCATTAGATTGTAAATGTTTACAAGCTTCAGTCTCTTTAGTTTAAGTTGGTGTGTATGCGTGTGTCTGAGAGAGAGGAGGAGGAGATACGAGGGAAGAGCAATAGAGACAGAGTGATGGAAAAACATGGGTGTTTCATCTGGCCCTTTTAGGACCTGTGGACGCGCATTTCACGCTCTGATATTTCACACGACTAGATGTACATCGATAACCAGAGAATTCCGTCATTTTTTCTGAAAGTCATTTCCAACAGTGTCATTTATCTCAGGACTCTAACAATCTATTGTGTTTAGCAGTATTCTGTATTGAAAAAGACATCGGTGAAGTCACATTTTGAACTAGCGTTGTCAAAAGTACCGAATTCGATACTGAAATATTAAAACTTTGACGCTTTGTGCGCTGTTGAGTGGATTCGGAAACACCTCTTGCCTTTGTGTTCACACGCTCTTCAGACACGTCTATGATTACAACATGTTTTTGAAGCGACGATCATTGTAGCCAATCACATAGGGATGTAACGGTACATGTATTCGTCCTGAACCGTGAGGTACGGACGTTACGGTTTGGTTCATGCAGTTAGACGACATATACGTACAGGCGATCCATACTTTAATCCAGAAGAGGGCGCCTGCGGTAATGCATTGTAGCCTAACGAATTTAAACCAGCATTAACGACCAAAGATCGCAATAAGCTCTGCATTTTGTTACTTTTGATAAGAAATATAGTGTCATCTTTCAAATACTGCTGATTTTTTCACGAAATTCAAACAAATGCCGTTTTGACGCTTTTTGATGTGACGTAACAGACGCTGCATATTTTTTATTATTTTTATTTGAGTGTTGATGATTTTATATATATATATTTATATATATGTATATGTATGTGTAAAATAGCAACTGAATTTAATAGTATGAACTCTGTTGTTAATTGTAACCTTTAAGATTGTAGTAATGTTCAAGTATGGGCTCCCTATATAATTTACAGCATTAGTATAATTGAATGAATGTTTGAGACACAGTTTGTTCAGTAAACCACTGTTTTAATAAAAAAAAAGTTTTGTTCTCTTACCCTGTACCGAACCCGTACTGAACCGTGACTTTAAAACCGAGATATGTACCGAACCATCATTTTTGCGCACCGTTACACCCCTACAATCACAGACATATATGTTAAGCATGTGAACACAGTTGCCAATCAGAGGTGTTTACGAATCCGCTCGACAGCGCACAAAGTGTTACATTTTTAAAATGTACCAATTTGGTATCACGGTCGGCACTTTTGACAACACTGTTTTGAACTTTTTTTGGAATAAAATGACAAAACTAATGACAAAAATTAGTAGCTATAATTTTAATAGCTTTTTAATATATATACTGTATATATATATATATATATATATATATATATACACACACACACACACACACACACACACACTCTATATATTTCTGGTTATGTATGTGTACTATACAATGAACATGATTTCACCAAATATCATCGTTGTTAATCATGGAAAAACATTCCAATGAACTAATCAGATTTGAGGGACAACTTTATTTTTGTTAAGTTTAAGCTTACAACCAGGCTTATGAGCTTCTACAGCAGTATCATTTCCCTCTAATTTTAGCGATAAGTTATGGGTAGGGTTATGTGAAGGGGAAGTCATAGGGTTAGGACACAATTTTTCAGACAGGAATGTTATTCCAGGATCAACAAAATATGTTGAACCAGTCCGAAAAGTTTGTTCTAACCCTATCACTCAAATCAGAGCGAAATATTAGGTTAATAACTCCTGACTGTGGTTGTAAAAAAAAGAGAAGAATAAGAGTTAATATTTGCCTAGTTTTATTAAAAACAATCCCTGCAACATAGAAGTTATAGAAACACTCTGTACCTGACTAGATCATTTAAATCAGAATTACAGACTGTGTGCTTATGGTTTCAGCTCCAGTCTCGTCTGTATAGGTGTTGCTTTCTGCTGGTGTGGTGTGTAAGTGTGTGTGAATGTACTCTCATCCCCAGCTGGGGTGAGCTACACTATTCTCATAGCACAGGGTAATGAGGCAGTCAGGGAGCCCGGCAGGACTCACCAGAGCAGAGCGGAAACATGTCTGCCCAGCTGAACAGAAAACCAAGCGTCTGGCTTGGGAAACCACACTCAATGGTCCAGTTACTGTCTCCCATCAGAAACTGAACAAGAGTCAGTATTCTCTGGCCTTCACTGCAAACCCAGTTCAGTTTATATCATCAGTTTATAGTGTGATACACTAGTAAAATTAAATCCCACAGTCACGGAAAACCCTGACATGACAAGGAATTTTAAAAAGAGTAATTTCCATGCTAGGAAAAGTTGAAAAGTTTTCGCAATGTACGTCTTTTGATCAAAATCTTTCAAAAGTTTGGGGTCAGCAAGATTGTTTAAAACATTTTTAAAAGAATTTTGAAATAGAAAATGATTATTTCAATATATATATATATATATATATATATATATATTATATATAGAAATTGCTAGAAATTGCTCTGTGGTTTTAATCTTTATAAAATATATTTTTTACAATTATTTTACCTTAATCATGAATATCTGCATTCATTTATTAGCATATGGAAAGGAAAAAAAGAGAAAGAATCTTATAACATTTCTTTCAGTATTTTGGAATAATAGATCCATATTTTTTTTAAAACTCTTTGATTTATTTTATATTCTAAAATCGACCTTTAGTGTTGCCTGATCCATTTCTTACTTCTTACAAAAAAAATAAATAAATTAACAGATGATGCTGGATCGGTGACTGTGATTTGTGCTTACCTGTATTAAAATCAGTGCAACCTTGTCACCCTCCTACTGAAGTCTGTATAAACAACCAAACTGACCTTGACTTTTTGATTCCAAGAAAACTGCTGACTCTCGGTTGACCTTTCTCCTCCTGTAGCCTGTCCCTATTGATGACTCCTTCTGCGGTTTGGACATCAACCAGCCCCTTGGCGGCTCTCAGCTGGTGACCGGACACACGCTTTATACGGAGAGCCGGGATCGCATGACCTCGGTGACCTCCTATGTCTATAATGGCTACTGCGTGGCTTTTGTTGGCACCAAGAGTGGACGACTGAAAAAGGTGAGTCTTGAGGGCAGGAGTTTTTCCTCAGCGGTGGACTGAATGTTGAGACGTTTACAGAGTTGGACATGTTTGAGTTAAATGGAGAAGTTCTAGACCTGTAACCTAAGATACAAGCAAACGTTTCTGTTCGCAAACAGCGTGTCACGTTAGTTATTAATGGTGTCTTCTGGAGCACTACTTTGAACTGCTCTACTGGCCTCATTTAAAAGTATGGATGGAAAAGAGGGAACCAGAAACTTTTCGCCTAAATATTTAATACCTTTTTGTAGGATTCTTCTGGTTCTGTTCACTTTCCCGTCCATAATGGGCAGCTTAAAGCGACCTCAGGGGTTCCTGTGCCTCCCGAGTCTATTAATTTTAATAGAATGTCTTCTCAGACAAACCCAAAGATAGGATGTTAGACACAAGAGCCAAATGTCATTGAGAGCATGTAGGGTTATCAGATGCGTAATTGTAATGTCTTTCAGATAAAGAGCATGTAGATAATTGGGTGTTAAACGTACCTTTTGGCTGGTAATAGTATCGTGATAGGCAAGAAACCATCACTCAACTTCTAACAGAGTCAACATGAACGCCGTTCGCTTACCCATTTGATTGGCTGTATGCATGTGGAGTATTTAAGGAGAATCAGATGTAGTAGTTGGCGTTAGCCTGCATTAAATTAGCGTGCTATCTTTTCACAACAAAAGCCTCAAACAATAACTTTTAAGCTAATCGGATATATTTATTTTCACTTTAAAGGTTCTTTCGCACCAGATGAACATTTTCATAGTTCCTATAACTACTGGCGGAAGTACTCGCTTATTGGCATGTTCCCACTGCAAGAACTAGGAATGATTTTAGTTATAAGGGACTTCTTTTAGGGGGACTAAATTAGCTCCTACTTCAGAGTAGGGTCTAACCCTACCAGTGACATAAGTGTACGTTGATTTGTCAAATGCATGTGAAACACCATTTTTTAAAAAGCTGTGTAAACACACTGTTTGTAGCCCTTATATTTACTCCACGAACATGGAAAACAGTGATTGATGGACCAACGCCGAAGTCCAGGCATTTCTCAACCTTTACGCTAAGGAGGAAATCCAACATGACTTTAAAGGGACGAAGCGAAACATGATTATGCATTTCTGCTCAACTAGCGACATCACCCACACGCAAACACTTTATTATAACACTTTTCCGTATACAGTTACTATCTTTATATAACAGTTCTAGGTAATAATGTAGTAGATAGTATTAAACGCAAACTATTGTAAACTAATGAAGATGGAGAACTGTGTGCTCAAGTTCTGCCGTTCTCAGCGCCATCAAAATAAAAGTCCAGCTCAACAATCAGAGCAAACGGCTTACATCATTTCAGAGTGCGAATGCAAAAAGGAAAATGGTTTTAGGGGAAAATTTAGTTCTCGTGGGAGTGCCCTGGTGTTCCTATTACTACATGGTGCAAAAGCCCCCAAAAAGAAAAGTTTTTGAGTCAGAGACATTTTAGCCTTTTGATGAAGGATTATGAATGACAATGACAATTTCAAAAACCACTATTGTTCTAGTAGTATTTATTACTATTTTTAATTAGCATTTATTTTTTACATATTTTCAGTTTTCATTTTAATTTTACCTTAAGTTTTCATAATTGTATGTGCTTTTTTAATTAAGCAATTTTGTCATTTTTAAAAAAATGTTTCTATATAATTCAATTTCAGTTATTTACCAATACAAAATTTCTTTTCAAAAGTTTTTTTATACTTTTTCATCTAATATTTTGCTTTTATTTCAGCTTTATTTTAATTACTGAAAATTATTTTAATGATTTTAATAATTTGTTCAACGATAAGACCAGAAAAGTGTTTTGAGAACATAATTGCAGTCTATTTTGATTTCATGTTGAATTTAGAGATCTATTTGTGTGGTTTAAAATGTTTGCCCTTCATTGAGCAGCCAGTTCAGTAAGTGTTGACATGTTAGTCTTTGGCTAATGGAACTGCTGCGGTTGGTAACAAGATGAGACTACCTGCAATGCGCAATTATGAAGATGACTAGGGGTCTGTCAGCTGCTTTTGGGACTCATATACCCCCTTTGGGACACGACAGTATTGAGTGACAGGTTAGGCCCTGTTTGATGAGCAGGAACAGGCATGCCCACCTCCTGTCCTCACCCCACAGCAGCTGAAGGAGACACCAAAGGGATGAAGACAGAAAGAGACCTGCTCTGCAAACGCTGGGTTTGTGCCTCATTCCCACCTGCCCCTCTTACAAACACACACAAATAACAGCTGCCTTCCCAGACGCCAGGGAGAACGGACAATGTCAAAGAGTCAAACCGAGTGTTTGTTTCATGCCGGTAGCACGGCAACGTCCAAATTGTGTTTTGCGCCTTGATTAATTAATTTATAATTGAATCAGCACCGCAATCAGAAAGTGGCATCGGAGGCATTCGCTCTCTGTAATCCTCTTGTTTTAGTGGCTTATTAATTAATGTTATTTTTTTCTCCTCTCGGTTGGTACAATTAAATTAGGCCAACAGCGCCGTGCTCTTAGAAGTGCTGCCGCGGCATGTTTGTCTAGCCTCAAGCTTGCTGTAGAGTGTGTGCTATCGCCGCCCTAGTGGCCAGAGAGGAAAATAAGACGTACAGATATGGTGGAATTAGGGAGGTATTACCCTAGATGGAAATGCTGAGTATCTTGCGATATTCTCTGTAAACCCTGAGGATTTGGTCACATCTGCACTGGGCGTAACAGTGTCGGAGGAAGAGGATGAGAAAGTCTTATGAGAGCTTGTGTGTTTTGGAAAGGTTAGAGAGCTATCGCAGCTCCAAAAACTGTGTCTTTTGGAGAATACACAAACGAGCCCAGAGAGCTCAGGAAGCTGGTATTTGTGAAATACTTTATTTTTGTCCATGAGTCTTTGCCCTGCTTTGCAACTCAAGCTATCTGAGTGTGTTCCAGCTAGGGCTGGATAATATTTTGATGATATTCACCATATATTCTCTATTTTTTTTTTTGTTGGTCATATAAAATTAAGCAGCATCACGGATATTGTGATTATTTAAATTTCCTTTTTATTTGGCCACGAAGATACCTAATGTCTCCAGATTCAATGTGAAAATTCAACATGAAACTTCACTTTCAGCCAATGTGAAAGTGTTAAGACATGTTTTAATAGCAACTATGATTTTTTTAGCTTCAGAAGCAAAACTGGCATTGGAGCTTGTTAGCTCAATTCATTCAAATTAATTAACTGTCCATTTAATTAGTCAAAGCACTGTTTTAACGATTTGCTTGCATCTCCTTGAGGCATTTTCACATATTAAATGTCTTGGTAAAATGGGTAACACTATTTTTTTTTTTTTTTAATTGTCATTGTTACAAATGTTACGTGTAGTTACTATAGTAATAACTATAAATTATGTATAATCCTAAACGTATAGTTACTTAATATTACTCAGTATTTAAATGTATTAAAATAACACCTTAACATAAAGTGTAACAATAAAATGTAAATATTGAAACTTTTTATGTATTGTTGTATTGGTGCATATAAAATTTAAATATTTAAAAATATACATTTTTATTTTTATATACATCAAATATATATTTTTACTGTATTTTACTTGTATGCTACACAGTATGTTTTCTTATATATAACTTGTTGTAACTTGTTCATTTAATAATAATAATTACTTGTTTTTAGTTATATTTTTAAATATTATTTAGTAAAATATTTGAATATTTAAATATTTGTAAAATAATGTTTTTTTATTTTACAATTTTTGAAATATCATTTCCAGTTTTAGCTATATGGCATGGCTCTAGTGGCAGTCATGTTGATGTTAACCTATAGATTGACAGGATTTTGATAGGTGATATACTGTCACACAGGGGTGAGTGATTGTGCCTCATCCTTTGAAGAATGGAGTCGGTCGCATGATCTGCCTGTTCCTGCCCTCCACCTGCAAGAGGAGGGGGAGGGAAAGAGAGAAAGAGGGATAAAGCATAGCACAGTGGCAGCAAGAGAAGGGAAGAGACTGATGAAATGTGAAATTTAGCTCAGCTGAAGAAACCGGGCTTGCACTGCTGCCTGTAATTGGATTGGCTCCTTTCCCAAAGAGCAAACCCACCACTCTCTATTGCCACTTTCTCTTTTTCTCTCTCTCTCTCCCTCCTTCTCACTCTCTCTCACACACATACACCAATTCCCCATTCAATCGACACAGTCCCCTGCTGAACCCTTCCTTGCTCCAAGCAGAAGTTCCATGCTGGTTGAACTCTCTCTCTCTCATCATTCTCTCTCTCTGTATCCTGGAAAAGCAGATACAGGCGACTCTTGCAGCATTGGCTCTTGTAGCTGGACACACAAGTTGAGGAAAAAGCCCATTGAATGAATTAATGAAAGCAGACCCTGTGCAGACCCACAGTGATATTGTCCTCATTTCAGTAAGCGATTAAACAGTTCTAGCATTAGTCATTTGCACAATCGTTTTCTGAAACGTTGTCCCACTGTTTTAGGCAGCGAAGTATTGGATAGCGTTGAATGTAATCAACATTTATAGCGTCCACTGGACTCTGAGATTGATTAAAAACACTGTAGGATGTAACGGTATATACATTTTGGTCAATGATTTGTTGAACCAATGATTATTTAAATGGAATGGCTGATAACTATTATGATTGTACATTTATACTAATTTGTACTATAGCACTAAAATATTTAATTTTATTTTTTTTAGATGCACCATGATATATGAATATGGAAATCATTTAACCTATTAATATATACACTGTATCACTGTCTGATGCCATCACTATACCATGGTTTTTCCGTTTTCTCTAAGCAATAAATAAGCATTATTACAATAAATAAGTATTTCGTCATATGGTCACCGCTATATTGTGCCGTTCTTCTTTTTGCTGTCAGAAAATGTACCAGCATTGTGTGTGCACTGTTATAGGTGCTCGACCTTTCCCCGGTGGCAGTGCCCTCTGAGCTGATGGGTGGCAGAGCAGTGATTCTGTTCACCTCAGCAGGATTTTGGCAGAAAAGGGTGGCAAAGACAGCAGAATGAAAATCAGTGGCATTCAACGTCCTATTCAGCCTTTTTATTTAGAGGTCATGATAGCATCTGATTTTAGTAAGCGTGTGAATTCATATTCAGAGGGAAAAAATGCCATTTGAATACTTAATATTTAAATTAATATTACAGTGTATGCATCTTATTTGTAAGCAGAGAAGTTATTCATATTTGCGATTGAAAATATCAGCCTCTGTTAGCAGTATTGCGTCAGATTAATTATAGGGCGTGAAGTTAAGTTTATATTGTGCTTTAAGTGCAAATCTCAGGGGAGAGTGTGGGCTTCCTGAGAGGAGGGGGAATACATTAGGAGCGATCAGCCCCAGAGGGTTGCTTTTCTCTTTGATATTGTTTGAGAGGAAAAGACCACATGCTAAAATTAGATCTTTAAAGTTATCCCACTGGGAGATTAGTGCTGATTTGAGATGGTCACACGATCTGAACTACATTAATCCAATCAGAGCGCAGGCATCGCGAACTGTGGGACGGAAGGAAACGGTGTGACTCAGGTTTACTAAAAAAAAAAGTCAATTGAAAAGAGCACCTGGGCTAATTATACGCGCCCCCATTAGACATCCTTCTATTTCTAATTGGTGGTATAATAAGTACTGTGATGTGAGGAGTTTGCATGACCTACATGGTAATTCCACTCATGTAAAAATCCCCAAAGGGAAAGGATTCTGTTTCTGCATGATGTGGTGTTAGGGAAGCTACTTTTAAAGCCAGTAGCTATTCATAATTTATAAGTATATAAACAACAGTCAGACTGCTCTTTAAAAATATAGGGAATATAGCTAAATAAGTAAGTTAAGCAAAAGTATTATAAGTATTTATAGTATATATAGTATATATATATATGTATGTATGTATGTATATATATGTATGTATGTGTATATATATATATATATATATATATATATATATATATATATATATATATAGTATTTATATAAGTATTTAACCAAATATCCGATTATATAACTTATTTGTAAATTAATAAGGATGTCAATCAGAGAATTAAATTACAATAAATTTACAATAAACGCAAATAATAAAACTAGAAAAAAACACTCAAATTTTTGTGCTGTTAGATGCGATTAATCGCAAGTTTGTAAATATATATGCATACATACACACACACACTCATATATATATATATATATATATATATATATATATATATGTATACATATATATTCACACACACACACATATATAAACTTTTATGTTAGATGCGATTAATGACGATTAATCAAATTGACAGCACTAAAATTTAGTGAGGAATACTGTTAAACAACATGTAACTACATACACTACTGTTTAAAAGTTCGATAAGATTTAAAAAAATGTTTTTAAAAGCAGTCTCTTGTGCTGACCAATAAATGTATTTAAAAAATGTGTAAAATAATAATAAAAAAAGTTGGACTGACCGCAATCCTTTCAACACTATTGTATTTTGCTACAAAAAGAAAATGTTGCTTAGGGAATTGGTGATTCATTTTACATGATCAAACATATTAACCGATTCAGTAAAATGAATCAGACTTGTGAGCGTTACAATTGAGTGAGCAAGGACAAATTAGAAGAGCGCGTTTGATTATTTCCATGGTTTGTGTTACTTTAAAGCTTCATTCACAATACAAAAACCTTTTTACTAGCATATCCCCAACAATGTTTTGTATGCTTATGTCAGCATTAACATCTGAACCACAAACAATGCAGTGGGCACGCATGACCAAACTGATTCCTGTCATCTTGCTTCGTTAGTTAATCAGCATTTGGTTTGGACTGCGTTCTGACAGGGCTTGGAAGAACGGTTCAGGTGGCTTCCTTCTGGCAGCCAATTGAGGCCCTAATTGGACAAATGTCTCATTGAACTGGTTAAGTGAGTTTCTGGGCACCCATCCCACTCTCCTTGACACTGACATCATCGCTGACATGGTGGATGTGTTCAGGACTGGAGCAGGGACGCAGCCGTACTCTGCAGCTGACTGCGACACATGAAAGAAACTGCAGTTTAGTGGACTTAGCATGCAGCTGTGTCTGCTAGTTAGCTCAACCTCGATTGGTTCTGTCCCAGAAACACCTTTGTTTTGTTCTGAGCATCCCTAGTGGTCTATGATGCTGTCTGATGTGCTAGTTGCTACAATCTTTGATGAGCATGAAAACAGCTGGGTTGGTGGCTTTAAAGGTTTAGTTCACTTATAGATCATTTACTCACTCATTGGTTGTTCCAAACCTGCATAAATTTCTTTGTTCTGCTAAACACAAAGGAAGATATTTTGAAGAAGGAACAGTTGTGGGACACAGTTGACTTCCATACTATGGAATCAATGGTGTTTGGTACAAACATTCTTCAAAATACCTTCCAGTGTGTTCAGCAGAACAAAGAAACGTATACAAGTTTGGAACAACTTGAAGGTGAGTAAAAGATGACAGAATTTTCATTTTTGGGTGAACTGTCCCTTTAATGTGTTTAGCTATCCCAGCCTGTAGCTTCCTGATTGTACCGTGTCGTCTCTTTGATTTGGTCCGTAATGAGCCGTGGCTGAAGACGTGCTGTTTTTTCTGGGGAACGCAGCAGGAAAGAGAGTTGGAAATGGTGAAATGGAGAAGAAAAGCTTGAACATGTAACATGCTTTCCAGCACTTCTGTAGCTACTTCAGAATAAAATCATGTTAGTCTCATGAGAATACACACAAAACTAGCATACGCTCACTGGAATGTAGTGGTATGCATTTTTAAAGATCCCATGAAATGGCTTGACACAGTTTTCTTTTCTGTGTTGGCACGTCTCTTTTTTCATAGCTAAAGTCTTTCGTGAACTTCACTCTCGTGAAGGATGACTTACTGTTGCAAAAAGACTAAAAGTGTGTGTATCTATTTAAAGATAATGTTTGGAGGATACTAGCATATAGAGATCTCAAAACTAAAGGTGTGGTCTCATTCGCAGTTGTTCAGTAGTTTTCTGCAGCAGAAATCTAGTTGTTTTAATAGGAATCCACACGATTGGGAATTTCACGCGAGAGCAAAAGATTTCCCATCGCAGATTTGGTCACATGAGTATGTCACATAAACCAACGGAAAGCTGCTTGGTTTGAAGGGGACTTCTGTGCGAGCAGTGCTTCACAGAATGGACCTTTTTTTGCCTGTGAAATTTCACTAATGTGACCACATCTTCACACACATTGGCTAAAAGCCATGTAAAAAACTTGATTTCATAAAATCACATTAATCTTTTTTAGAATCTTTCCACTCTCTCCAGATGTCTACAGCACTCTCTCCTTAGAGAGATGGGCAGAGATGATTTTTATTTTATCAGAAACTTGTTCAGTCATTTAGAAACAGCCTATCAGTGGCAAAAAAAAAAAAAAAATGCTCCTAGAGTTTGCTCCGCTAAGCAAAACTTGCCCAGCAGTTATGTGTTAATTTGTTTTTTCAAGGTCAAGGGGGCATCCGGCACATTGGTTTTCATACTGATGGCATTTTCTCAACATACTGCAACACTACAACAAATTCTGCTGTTGTGCGGCAACACAAATTGGTGTATCTGCAATGTTGCGGGCTGAGGTTATACTTTTCTCCTGCTGTTTCATAATTACTTGAATTGAGTGCTTTTTGCAAAAGCCAAGCTTTTCTTTTTTTTTTATATTTCATATTTAGTATGATGTGTTGTTGTCCGTGATTTTCTGGTTCCAGAGAATTTTAGAACCAATTGAGGACAATACAGTATCTGCTGCCAGATACAAACAGCCAAGAGATGCATTTGTTTAAATGTTCCTCTTGGTTTCAGTGTCGTAGGGAAGCTTCAATTACATTGAACGCAAATGAGCAAAACAATAGAACATGCGTTTCAATCATCATAACAATTTCTCACTCCTCCTTCAATTTCATGTTGAATTAGCATCAATCTGCCTGTAAATTAAATGCTTTGTCTTTTTCCATCTGTCTCATATCACTGTATCAAATATGATACAGTATGACATACAATTATTCCCATATATATCACAAAAATATTTGTAAAAATTAGTAATTAAATGTTTATATGTATGTATGTATATGTATGTGTGTGCGTATATACACATATATATATATATATATATATATATATATATATATATATATACATACATATATATATAAATATAAATTATTTATATATATATGTATATATATATATAAACCCTGTTTTGTAGCCTATTTGGCAAAACTGACTGTAATATCACATTTTCAACTTCTACTTTCAGATATTTTGTAGTCGTGAAAGCAGTTTTATCAGCAGATGCGTCCTGATAGATTACAGTAATTATTATTGTGTGCTGTGATTGCAGATGGTGTTGCACCCTCAGTGCCACCTTGCTAACTCTCAGCGAGATTGCGAGCAATCTTCCTAATCATGTTACTGTACACTGGGCAATTCAACTTCAATTTGCCTCCTGCCAATAGTGGGAGACTCTGATTGGCTGTTGAAATTAGGAGCTGCAAGAGCACATATTGAAGATTGGCTTGCCCTGATTTTCCAAAGGGCCTGTTTTTGGATTAGACAAGGAAGAACCCAGTTTTTCAAGTGTCAAATATCGCAATGGTAGAACCTTTTAGTCTTATTCTTGTATCTGAATGTTAAGAATTTATAGACTCAAATCATAATAATAGTGATACTTGATGTCTGTGCTATCAAACTTTATAAGGCTCTGTGTGTTTGGTTAGCTGTGCTCTTTGACCATCTTTACACTCAGTGTGACATTTTTGGTGCCATGACCCCAGGTTGACCCATCGGACTGAAGCAGCAGAGACAAAAAGAGAGCAAGTGACTTCATTCTGCTATTCAGAGCAAGCCTCACAGTTCTTTAGGAGGGATCTCAAGCTTTCCTGGGCTGGCTCAGGACTGAAGCGCAGCTAAAGAGCCAAAGGCTGAGTGATAGAGGGACCCTGCTGTTCCTTTCACTCATCAAACACACTTCCACACAAAGACACGCACACACACACTCCTGCCCCCAGACCTCTTCCACTTATCATCTTGGCACGGTCTTCAGTCGGCCTTCTGTCCGTGTACAGTCGTGTGTCCGAGCCTTGTGTGTGTGAGAGCTGAGTCCCGGCCAGCTGTCTTCCTTTCGCTTTTGTGCCTCTGTAAGCACGTCCTTCGTCTTCTCTCTTTTCTGCGTCTCTGTTTTTGTCTCTCTCACACTATCTTTCTAGCTAGTCCATTACATTACCATTAGACAGCCCACCCTGCAGTGATCTCATTACTGACACACACACACACACACCTACTCACACTCTCTCTCTCCTTTCTTTCACTCTTCTTTTCTTCCCAGACATCTTTCGTTTCTCTCCCTCACTCTTTATTTTGTGAGATTCTGCTTTTTTTCTGTGAATTATCATTTTTTTTCTAGTCTCTCTGTTCTTTGTTTCTCTGTTCGCTCTCTTTGCCACTGCTTTAAATTTGTTTCCAAACCATGTTTTTGTACTTTGTGCCGTTAAAGAGGCATTTTAAATCTCTGTGGACGCTCTCTTAAAGTAATATTTTCCCCAAAAATGAAATTCTGTCATCATTTACTCACCCTTGTGTTGTTTCAAACCCAAATGACTTTCTTTTGTCTGGAACGCAAATGGGGAGATTTAATGAATCGTACTAGTTGCTTTTTTTTCCATTGAATTACAATAAATGAGATGTTCAAGCCAAGAAAGGTACATAAAACTATCATAAAAGTAGTTTTTTTTAACTATTCCAAGTCTTCTTAAAAGTTTTGTGTGAGAAACCGCCCAAAACTGAAGTTGCTGTTCGCTGAAAATCTGAATTGATCCAGTTCACAAAACTGTTTTGTATGATTTTTTTCATGAATCAGACTGATTTGATTCTTGAGCTCAGCTCACACATCACTGGAAGAGAAAACTATATTTGTAGTTGGTTGGAAAAGAGCAACCAACACATTCTGCAACATCTTAATTTTGAGTTTCACAGAAGTTATATTCTATTCTGAACACAGCCATTGTCTCGTTTTCTAGACTTATTGCATTTAGATCTGGAGAGTTGATTAGATAGTTGATGCTAATGCGCACTCTCAGGATCCCATGTGCGCCGCATCTGTTTATTTCTACCCTTCTACTTTATTAATCTCCTAACTATAAACTTCTGCCTCTTCATTTAATATTGTTCGTATCGTTTTTCAGGAGAGCGGTACATTACCCTGTTGACTGCCAGCCGTAATTGGTCCTAACATCATGAGGTGGGTGAATTAACCCCGCGATTAGTGTCAGTCCTCACCAGAGACCTGCATCCACGGTTCTTGCCATTTTATTTCCCTCTTGACTAAATTTAAGATGCGGTCCATGTTATAAACTGTGTTTCCTGAGATTGCCTATAAGAGGAGGACAGTTTGAAAGGACGTGTGTGGAATCTAATATACTTTATTTGATGGACTTTGTTTGCCAATTCGCATGTTTTCTGTCCTGAAAAGTATACAATATTTCACTTAGTGCATCCCAAATCAGAGTAAACTGGTCATCAGTAAGCCAAGGTGCTTGGGTGATGGTTCATGCTGTGTTTTTTCCCCAAAGTGTGCATCCATGAATGATTTTCGGACCATTACCCATACACCCTTGCACATCAGAATCATTCTGTCTGCTTTTTTTGTTCTAGTGGCAAATGCCTTTTTACTGCACACTCAAAAATGAAGTATATATACTTCATTTTTATCTTTTTATATATATATATATATATATATATATATACTTTATATATATATATATCTCACTATGAATTACAAAAGCCAGACTCGAACCTGCTTCGCCCACATGAGCACCAGAACTCATGACAGAGCATGTATGCTAACTGGTCCGACACACACTGCTCTCAATTTAAGCCTAAATTAGCATATATATAAAGATCATGGGTTTGATTTCCAGGGAATGCATGGGAAAAATATACAGGTTGAATGCAATGCGAGTCGCATTAACGTCTGTCAAATGCATAAAAAGTGAATTTAAATTTGTGAGAAAGTACGGCTAATTGGTCTTAAAATAGCAGTTTTTGTTGGCTAGGTATCCATAGCGAGTTTCTGAAGTGAAACTGAAGTCTTTTCATCAAATGCAGATGTGTCTGATTGCATTTGACAGCGTTATGTCCTGCGGTTAATGTTCAGCACCTCCGTTTCGATACTATGCTGTAGTTGACTGCATGTTCTTCCAGTGTGATTGTTTAATTGAATACAGAGTGTCTAGGTTGCTGTAACCCAGTTTTTCTCTCTGGCACTTGAGGTCTAAATGTAATTGTGTGAACTAGCAATTTGGGTCGTGGTTTCTACTAACATTTGACAGTATGATCAGGACTGGTAAACCACATAAGAGAAGATCCGTGCTCCGGTCTCAAAGTCTTCCGCTAAAGCGTTCAAAAGATTAGAGTTGCGCGGCAATCTCATTGCTAACAGATGTCCTTGCGGGAGCTCGTTCCTGCATGTTTAGAAAAGGAAAACCTCTGTAATGACACAGAAATATCTATTTCATATTAGCAGGGCTGTGATGTTCGCTGTTCGCTGTGGTTTGGTAGAAGCCCAGAGCATTAGCATAGCGCGGCTAGTCATCAGCATATCGATATTCAAACAGAGTGCCCGGCTCACATAATCACTGCAGGGAAAGCATTTGAAATGCATAGAAATTCCTGCCAATCGTGTTGGCCTTATTGATCTGCTACAGTGAAAATGAAACAAAGTTCCTTACGTTTCTTACATAAAATTATGTACAATCTTTTGCATGGAAGGGAATGAGGCCATGAAAATGAAGGGGGAAGGCACAGGGATAGATAATGTGATCCAGAGAGAGAGTAAAAGCATTTTTTTTGGCTGCAGTTCCACAAATAGATTTCTACTGTCCGTCAAAGTGGACAACTGGCCCGTTGCCAGACCATATTGATTTACTTTACAAAGCACTTGAATGGGCCAGATATCTGTGATTACCCAATTCATTAGTGTAGTCTCTTAGAGCAGAGGGGAAATTAGATAAAAGCTAAGCCTAGAGATGGGAAAACCTCAAATTGTCCTGCATGTGCATGTCTGGATAGGTGGAGTGCACTTTAAACCAATTAAAACCTGCTTGGCTTTCACTACAGCAAACATTGTTGTACACCATGGGCCCTAGTTATAGTTCGACCAACCCATTACATTGTTAAAAAAAAGGACCTTTTTGTTTGTGCATAGCTGCTGTTAAAGGGATAGTTGACCCAAAAATTTTAAATGTATCATTATTTACTTACCCTCATGTCTTTATAAACTCGATTGACTTTCTTTCTTCAGTAAAACACAATTGAAGCTGTTTTGCATAATGTCTTGAAATGAATGGGAACTTTTTCAAGCTCCAAAGGTGACAAAAAAAGCACCATAAAATTAGTCCATTTGACTCGTATGTTATATTCTGAAGCCATTCAATAGCTCTTTGTGAGGAAAAGATTGAAACTGAAACCACTATCCAGAGAAAATACCACCATAGCTCTCATTGAGGTTCATTCGTGACACACATACACACACAAAAAAAACGTATTTAAATTGTTTTGAATTGTTCGTAAAGCCGGTCTTTTGTATGATTTTGCATCAATTTGAAGAAATATTTCAGGAATGTATTTCAGATTTTGTAGTGTCAATATATGTCGCATTAGGTTTGCCGAAAGTGATGCTGAACAGTGTTGTCACCTGGCGAAATTCAGTAATTTCAACATAAATCCTTGAATTTCGCACGAGGACCAAAGATTTCCCCACACAGATTTTTCAACAAGTTCAACTTGGTCATACAAAAAGCTGCTTGGTTTGAAAAGGCCTTCTCTGTAAGCAAAGCTGTGACCGCACCTTCAGTCTCGTAACCGATTGTGCCGCATGTTTGAATATGCATGAACATTTGGAATAAACATAAAGAGACATGCTTCCCTTGAGTGGAAACCAAAAGCACCCGTCGTCAGTCATTTGTGTTGAGCTGTGATTTGTTGATGCCATTGCGTCTCTGAAGAGCTGGCTTTATCAGGTAGCTTTCAAGTGAAGCTCTCTGGCTGAAAGCCTGAATGATGTTGTTTTTTGTTTTTTTTTTACACAAAAACACATTGTTCGTGCTTGTGAGAGCATTTTCCCTCCTTTTCTCTCCCTGTCACTTTAAATAACACTTTTAAAAACTTTCATCTTGTTTGGACCGTGTCTACAATTGAAGCAGCTTTGTATCTTACATGTCTCACTTAAGAACTCATTTCAGCTGACAAGATTTATTGTGTTCGCCAGAGCCATTATTAGCGTCAAAAGTGTTTATAGCGCCAGTGTAGAGAT
Source organism: Zacco platypus (assembly GCA_038088235.1). Taxonomy (NCBI): domain Eukaryota; kingdom Metazoa; phylum Chordata; class Actinopteri; order Cypriniformes; family Xenocyprididae; genus Zacco; species Zacco platypus. Next base: position 13,367,156 of record CM076067.1, read on the forward strand.
ATGTTCTTCTGAGAACTTTATTGTAGATCATTAACACTTTCTTGAAGCATCTACATTGAACTAACACATGACTAGATTAAGTTTAGCGGCCCTGAACATGGAATATACGTGCTCTAAGAGATATCTATGGTGTTATAGTTTTTTTTAAGCTGCTATCAGAATGTTATTGGTAATTTCCTGTCTTCTCTTGGCCTGTCAACCTCTTTCTCCATCTTTATCACCTTCGAGACAGCATTCAGACACCATCATCCCTAATGAATTCTGATACATATCTAATAGCGTGCGATAATGTTTCAAGCGTCAGGTAATAATGTCTCCCTCACAAAGTCATTACCGGGCCCTCACCCCTTTTCCGCGTCCACCTTTCATCCCGTCTTGGCATGGATCACAGACACCCCCCCCCGATCCTCCTGTTCAGTCGGCTGGCTCGTGGCAGACTTCCCTGTGACGTCACACTCCAATGCGCCTAATACGAACTGACAGCCTCACCTCGTTCATGCATCCCAAATGCACTTCCAGTCATTTATACTAGCAGAAAAAGGAAATGCTTACTTGCCTGCAAATTCCTCAATAATACCCTGCCTCGCAACTTAATAAATAAGATAAATAATTGTTTTGTTTACTCAGGATACCTATCAACATGGAAACATGTACATTTTCCCTACATGGAATCATGTTTAATATCTTCAGCCTCCACATAAGAGTCAAAAACCGAATTTAAAAGATACAATCAAATCCTTAGATAAAATCAAGTCCAGTCATTTTTTTTTTCTCCAAAAAAGCAAAATGGGTTGCCGTTTCATGTTGACTTCATGCTACAGCAAACATATATTCGCTCATGTTCAGGCTAACCTAGAGTACTGAGTTTTCCACTATAGGCAGCCGAGCACAGATGAGATATTTTGCTCTGTGGTTCTCATTTAGAATCTCGTGTGTGTGGCTCTTTCTCGGTATGCCGGCTTCAGGCTTTTTCATTATGTTTTGCCGGGGATTCAGTCCAGAGGGTGACAGAAGTGCTAGTGCATGGAGCAAGGTCAGGGCCATGTAATCCCATTACACAATCAGAGAGAGAGACAGGAAATGCCAAGCACAGGGTTGCAACTCAGGAGGTAGGTCTGTGTGTATATTTGTGAGTGTGGTGTGTAATATGTAATAAGGAGTGCCATGTGAGGTTAATGTCCCATTCCAATGCAAGGCTTGGTGGTTTTCGGAGACGTTTTCTACACTAACATGGCTAACGTTGCTGGCGCTGATGTCATCCATTAAGCGATAATCACCGGCGGCGTAACGCCATCACAGCGCCTTCTCAAGAGACCATACAAGGGCAGCCATGCGGTCACAGTCGAGTTCAGACCATGTGTGTTCAGAGCATAAAGGGAAGATATGTTGCTTGTGACTGGGATCTAAGTGGATTTGAAACTGGGCCTGTTTCTCTTATAGAAATAACAATGGTGGCTCCATGGTTTAGTGATGGTGTCAGATGGTAATACCTTTGTGCTTTAAATGCTTGATGTAGCACAGAATGAGTACTGTGTTCATGTGCTTCAGAAAATACCATAATATTACCATGATACCATATCAAAAGGCATAGTATTAATGTACTATAAACTTGGTACTTCAAATTACTTAAATGTCATGGTTTACTATGGTACCATGTTCAAACAAATCGTGGTCAAATCATGGTTTATATTAAAAATGCAGTAGTTTAACATCTCTGAATAAAACATGGTATTCCAAGGTACTTTCAATAATGCCATGATATTACATACTTTTATTTAGCAGGCTTGCAATAAATTGGTCAAAATTGACAGTAAACACATTCAAAAGATTTTCAATAAATGCTGTTCTTTTAAACTTTCTATTTATTAAAGTATTCTGAACAAAAATGTATCATGTTTTTTTCACAGTAATATTAACCAGCATAGCTGTTTTCAACATTAAAAATAAACACAATTTTGAGCTCAAATTAGCATATTAATATGATTTGTGAAGAGTCATGGGACACTGAAGACTGGAGTAATGATTCTGAAAGTTCGGCTTTCATCACAAGAATAAATCGCATTTTTAAATATGTTAAACTTATTAATTATCAAGTTATTATATTTTACTGTGTTTTTGATCAAATAAATGCAGTCTTGGTGAGCATAAGATTATTCTAACATTAATAAAATTCTTACCAATCCCAAATCTTTGGGAAAACAACGGTATTCTAAGGTACTTTAAAGAATACTATATCCAAGCAGTCATGGTATTACCATGATTGATGCTGAAACATAACAACAACATAGTATTCATAGGTACTTTATAGAATACAATGGTATTATCATGCTACCATCATGGTACCTTGGCCAAACAAGGTATTTTAAGGAATAGCAGGGTATTACCATTTCACATATCCCCCCAAAAAACTTCAAGGTATTTCAAAGAATGCCATACTGTTACAATGGTATATGTCAAAAAATATGGTAACACTTTGGTACTTTTGTGTAAGTGTATGCAAAAATTGTTGGATTGGTGGTGTTGGTGTGTTTGGCACACACAGTTTGGCTCATCTCAAAGCAGCTGCTGGTCCGGCAGGGGGTCCAGACCCACAGGCTGAGTGTGTGTGTGTGTGTGTGTGTGTGAGTGTTTGTGTGTATGTGTGTGTAGGGTGAGAGTGTATAGATTTGGACCCTGACCCGTAGTTTGTTTTTCTGTCGCCCTCATACGGAGCTAGTAAACAGCTGGCCCTCGGGCTGAGTAAACACGAGGAACACTCCATCATCAGTTCAGTCGCTGTCTATACGCTCCCTGGGCATCAATGAAGCTGCACTGGACCCAACATCTCCCTGACTTTTATAACGGTTTTTCAGGATGTTTTCTCTTTGCAGTTCCCCCCACAGAGCCAATGAACATCGAACACGATTCAGCTACACTCGAATCACTATCATTATGCAGTTGCATCAAATCAGAATTGTGTAAATTGTCTAACTAGTGGCAGACATCGTCCCGTCTTCTCCGCCCCTGCAGGTATGCGGTGTTTTGACGCCGAGTGTGAGAGCTGAAAGGTGTGCGGTGGATCGGGTGACAGTCTTGGCTTCCTGGGTTGCCCCCGTGTAATGAGATCTGTCTGATGTTTGGGCTACTCTCTCTCCAGAGCGCTGTCTGCTTTAGACAGGGTCACACTGAGCTGCGTGACAGAGATAAGATTAACTGTGTTGCACAAGATCAGGTTTCAAGCACTCAAATGCTGACTTTCTCTTTCTTTTTTTCTTCGCCGCCTTCTCTTTCTCTATATTGGAAAACCAATGATTAAGGGCTCTTGCAACATAAGATATTGTGAGACTCAAATTTCTCAGAATTTTATATGACATTTAATAAAGACTGGAATTGATGAGTTATAATGTATATAATGTAATATACATTAAAGTGGTGGGCCAAACAAAGGAAAACATTAAATAAAATAAAAATATATAGTATACGTTATTTAAATAGCATCCTGCATCCTTATTTCTTTGATGCTTTATTCATTTCACTAAACATTTATTTATTCATATTCTGGATTTATTTAGGTAGTAATTCGGGATTTTATTTATTTATTTATTTATTTATTGATGGGCCAAAAATGAAAAAAAAAATGAAATGAAAAAATGAAAGAAATAACTAGACAAATAAATATTTTATAAATTAAACCATTTTCTTTATTTGTGAATGTTGTACTAAATACAAAGAATAAAATTCAGAATATATATATATATATGTGTATGTGTGTGTGTGTGTGTATGTATATTCTGAATTTTATTTTTGACCTTGGATTCTTGAAAGCTGTATATATTATTAAAATATATTAAGATATTTTAAAATGTATTAAAAAATATATTAATATATTTAATTTTTTATTTTATTTTATTCTATTTTTTTTTTTTGCTCAGGCATACTGATAGTTTTCATAGATATCAATGTAGATTGTAAAATATTGGGCAAAAAATCATCATCTGTGTTTATTTTATGTCTTTATCCAAGCTTATGGAAAGTTTGTAGAACATAGTCTGTTGACCGCAGACAGTTATTTTATTAGCAAGAGCCATGGAAGAGGACGAGGCCCAACAATAACGTCTAAAAGAAAAAAAAAATCAGACCTCTGGGATCATGTAACCAACAATGGCAACATGTCTTCAGCAGTAATGGTTATACTGGCTGCTATTGTTGCCTTGTGAGATGGAGAGGAAATTGTTTCCCCTTTCAGACCACAATGACTTCCCCCATAAAAGAATCATCATTGACTGTCAGAGGAGGAAAACAATATATTTACTCTGCAGGCATCTGTTGTCTGTCTCTGTTTTTACTTCCCTCTCTCGCTCTTCTGTATATCCAGCATGCTCTTTCTACTCGGCTTTAGAAGGGATTTGGATTTTGCATCAGTACCGCCATCTCATATCAGATTTAAAGTAGACAGTGTGGGTTTTAAAGGATGAACTGAGGAATTTAGTCATTTTCTCTGCTCCATGCCTGTCTGTTTTCTCTTGTTCTCCCTCTTTTTTTCTTTTTCTTTTGCTCGTTTTACCCTGAAATGGCACTCAAGAGATCATTATAGGATACATTTGTAAATATTTCTACTCTGCTCTTGTTCAACATCCTCCACACAAGCCACAGACAGCCAAACAGAGACGGTTCACTATATCTGAGAACAAAACAATTGATTCGGCTTAGACACAAAGACCTAATAGAGAAAACATAAAACAGACAGTAAACGCTGCAGCTTTTTGCCTAACGGGTCCATTAACTTTTTAAGAGTCTTGAAGAGTCTGTTTTCTACCCTCTTCCTCACACAATATATTTTTTCTTGGCTTCTTCTTGTTTTGAGAGTGCCAAGATTTCTTAAATGGATAGTTCATCCAAAAATGAAACTTCTGTCATCATTTGCTCACACTGTCATTCAGAACCAGTTGAAATATTCTTCAGAATATCGTTGGTGTTTTGCAGAAGAAAGTAAGTCATACAGGTTTGGAATGACATTAAAATAATAAATGTAAATGATGACAGAATTCACATTTTTGAGTGAAATAACACTTTGGGATGATCCTCCACTCCGACATGTTCAGAAACTTTCAGTACATTAGCTCATTAAGCCACATTCCTGATCCAGTTGTTCAGGGAATAAAAGTCCCACAATGCACTTGACCTGAAAGAGATTACATTGCCCTTAGTGCTGAATGGTGTTATGTTTTTGAGTCAGCCTCACAGACAGTGCAAAAGCAGAAAAATTAGTTTACGAGACATTTCTCAATGATTTATGGCATCAGAATGCAGAAGACGATGTTTAACTGCACAAAAGTGCCCACGTTTGCTCTGTTATTTGATTGATGGTCTCTAATCTGATTCTGTCTTTTTTTTTTTCTGCACATGGGATGACGCGTGTACATCCGTCCGACTAAGTCGCAGATTTGCTTCAACTTCTGCGCTGAGAGTGTATGTGTGCAATAATTGCCAGTGAAAAGCATAAATCTTGTTTGAATGAAACAACACAAATCCCTGGTTAGGCTGCATTTGGATAAGCTGCTTGTACTGAGCTTAGCCTCTTTGATTTGTCCCGAGCCCCATCTGAAATGGAGAAAACCTTAGATAAGCACAACTTACCAACAGGACAAATAAATGCTTTACGTTTGTTTCAGTTCTCCCAAAGTTCGAGAACAACCCTCTTCTCCCTTTCAGGCCTTTTCACATTTGTATTGTTTGTGTGTCTTTATTTATTTATTAAAATATAAGATATATTATATATATTGGTATCACTTTACAATAAGGTTTCATGAGTTAACTTCATTAGTTAACATTAACTAAGAATGAACAATACTTTTACAGCTTAATGTTGATCAAAAGTTGTATTTGTTAGTATGAGTTAATGCACTGTGAACTTGCATGAAAAAAAGAATGACTATTTTTATTAGCTAACATTAGCAAAGATTCAAAAATACTGTAACTTAACTAATGGTAGGAAATGAGACCTTATTGTAAAGTTTTACCCATATTTTTTTCTCATTATATGTGTAATTTAATGTTTTAAACATACACATTTATTTATTAGCTTTGATACATACTGTGGTTTGATTCCAACAAAATAAAAATATATATATATAAAAATATAATCAAAACAAAATAATACAATTATTTATGCATTTATACACTTTAATACTAACCAGATTTTCAATAAAAATGTCGTAACATCATTAAAATTAGAAGCTTTTTACTAAATAAATATAAGCATGTTTTCAGAGGTACATTACCATTCAAAGATTTGGGATTTCCAAAAATAGTGAAAAAAAAATAGTCTTTATACTCACCAAGGCTGTATTCATTTGGCCAAAAACACACTAAAACATTAATATTGTGAAATATTATTACAATTTAAACTAACTTTAATTTTAATATGTAATTTCAGCATCATCACTCCAGTTGTCAGTGTCACACGATCCTTCAGAAATTATTCCAATATGCTGATTTGCTGCTCAAGAAACATTGCTTATTATTTATCAATATATATTTGTGGAAACTGTAATATACTGTATATGTTTTTGTTAACATTCTAAATGTCTTTACTGACACGTTTGATCATATTTATGCATCCTTGCTGAATAAAAGAACTAACTTCTTTCAAAAAAAGATCTTACTGAAACTTTTGAAAGGTATGAGAGCTGGAAATAATTTGTTTTTAATTAAGGATGGTTAGATATTTTAGCTGAAAAATGACAAAAATACTAGTTAAAAAAAGACTCTGCTCTGTACCAAAAGTTATAGTGCGAAATATATGATGATATATGATAATATGATTATCTACATTGCTCATCTGTAAGGTTATGAATATGGCAACAGAGTTGAAACACATCACTTTAATTTCAGACTCAATGTTTTCCACAGCACTGAGCCTTTTGTTTCCTGATGCCTGAAGCATCTTTCTCTTCAACCACGTGTGTGTGTGTGTGTGTGTGTTGCGCCGTGGTGTCCCAGCGACCTGAGGCTACCCGCCGAGTTCTGTGGGTCTTTTATTACACATCTTTCCTGTACTTTCCCTTGCTGTCTCTTTGTCCAACTGTCCTGTTGAATTTTTCTCTCCCCGACTGTTCTTCTGTCCACTTTCGAATATTAGCATACCGTTGCCACTACAGGCTTCAACTTTGCAATTGATGGTTCTTCATGCTGTCACATTATACAGCTCTGCTTCTTAATGTAACCCACAAGGGGGAACCATATGGACGACAGCCAGATCCCATGAAAAAAGGGGGTCTGCGAAGCATTATTTTGAAGTCGTGGAAAGTTTATTTGTCTGAACTTGGCGGGAGGCTAATCCGGGGAGAAAAGCAGAGTCAGGATTGGGTGTCATTGCGGGTTAGAGTTACCGTAAAGGTGAATGGGGGACGAGCTGTCACTGGACCCCTCAAAACCCCAGAACAGCTGAAGAAAACCTGCTGGCCTTCAGATTAGCGACAGGAAAACAACGACTTCTGACAGCCCCTGTTATGTGCAAATAAGCCGAGGTTCCAGTGTCAACTTCTCTGTCAGTCTCTTGGGCCCTTAAGTACTTAAAGTCTAAAGGACTGAACTTATTTGCTTGGATTTGTTTGGATTCGTGGCGTTTGTGTTCTCGTGTCAAGGCCAAATGGTATTTGCTATAGCTAAGCTTCCTTTATAACAAAGACATGAAACTGTATCCAAGTTATGACTTTTTAAATGGGGAAACCGAGCCTTTAAGATGTGTGAGATGATCCTTGATGGGTATTGTAGAAGCGCTGGTATGGTATCCTGCAATTCCGAACTAAAAATCCAATACAAATGAAAGTATCTTGGAAAAATGAGAACAGATACTCTGGCAATAGAGCTTTAATTCAGCTAATTTAACATATTCCAGTCTTGAGTGGAGAGGAGCCAAAAAACCTCTTTACTCATTACACGTTCTACAACTACAAAAAGACTTTGTCTTCCGTTTGTTTCTGGTTTGTTTTCTGTGAGCGTCATGTTGAAATGTAGCTAAGTATTTCAGTTACGTGCAGCCTGGATTTCTTTGCGAATCCCTCGACAGACTGTAACAGAAAATGCTGAGCTTTCTTTCTTAAAATGGCCTCCAGCACTGTCCTCATAACCCGGCTAGCCAGCAGGGCTTGACATTTGCCACCTCATTAATGGGCTAATTAACCTGATTTAGACTAAAAGAAGCGCAAATCCATCCATCCGTCTATCCATAAGGGAATTTCATATTGAACAGAGTGCAATTTTATCCTTGCAATTTTTCTTCTTCTTTTTTTGGCTCACACCACTCAGAACAATAGAAGCGCTTTTTGTAACTTCAGAATTGTTGAGTAAGTATTTCTCAAGCTCACTTTTTCAGCTTCCACCATTCAATTCACCATTCATATAGCCAGACAGCATTCCGAGGCCTGCGCTTGGTCTCATTGTCCCCACAGACCTCCCTCTACTGAAGTTCTTTTTTCATGCAATTGTTTCTCAGGTAATTACATTTTGATTCCATACTTCAATTGAATGGCTTTGCACTTACAGTTTCGTTATGGCAATTTTGGTTATTTATTTTTTTCTGTGTTAAGAGGCTGTTGATTTGAAGATGGAGAGAGAGGGGAAAAGACACAGAGAGGCCTCTTCAGGCACCTGACATTTTGCTGTTCTTCATTAAAAAGGAGAGGCAAACAGTCAAAGTCTAATTAAGGCATCAGTTCAGGCACGGTTATGAGCGTTGCACACTTTTTCCGAGATACATCACAGCAAATCTCTTTAACTTCCCTCCTGACTGACGTGTGCTTAGTGGTTCTACCATTAATGAGAGTGTTTGTTTACAAAATAGAGCTGTTGCATTGACATGCAGATGCGAATGACATTTGCAATATTGCAACACATATAATATATTATAATATAATATAACATAACAAAATAATGTAATGAAATTGTCGACCACACTTTATAATAAATTATTATAATTCTTAAAAATGTATAAAAATATATATTAATTGCATCTAACATAAAAGTTTGTGTTTTATAATAATGTGCGTGTATATATATATATATATATATATGTATTTATATGTTTATATACATTTCTATAAAATAATACAAACTTGTATGGTAGATGTGATTCATTGACAGCACTATTCTTATAAAATCAAAATATATATATTTTATATATATATATAGCACACTTTTTATAAGACACGGTAGATCTTTTAAAGTTGCCTTTTTGACTGACATGTGCTCAGCTGTTCTTCCAGTCATGAGGGTGTTTGTTTAGAAATCATAGCCTCCATGCATTGCCTCCACATGTCTGTCAGTCTATTCACTTCTATATCTGCTTTTTTGATTGATAAAACCTTAAAAGCACAGTCTGGCCTTGTTTCCACAAGTGCCAATTATTCTGGGAATGTTTGAAGAGGTGGGAAAGCCTAGACAACTCGACAACTCAACTCAACTTTTCTCAACAACTGGGATGCAGCCTTTATTTAAGCTGGCAAAAGTTTTTTTTCTCTGCCCGCTTATTTGTGATTTGGTCAACTTTCCCCTACTGGCCAACATCAAATCTACTGTCTTATTTGTGGCCTTTTGAGGTCAGGGTCCTGCTTCCTTTCCCAGCTCCACTGTAAGCCTCCAGACTGACTCATTACTGCCGGTTTCCATGAGGACAGACTCTGAGGCTATGCTACGGCTTTACCTGTTTGTTCATGGTGCAGGTAACAAGTAGACTTCTTGACAGTGAGGTCTTTGTATGTGCACGTAACCATGACTCACAAAGATACGTGTACCCAGGCATGTTTTTTTTTTTTTGTCTTTAACAAGACGCAGACAGACTTACAGGCTCTCACAGGAAAGAGATTATTTACGGAATATCATAGCCCTCCAAATCAACATCGGCAGTGATTTGGACTGCTGTCGGTGTTAAAGTGATAGGCCTGACTGCTCAAGCATCAGTCAGACATGCCTCAGAGATTAGGCTGAGAAATCTTGTATGGCTGCGTTCTCTCAAAGAGAATGTGTTAAAAGTGCTCGCTTGATCCACGAGTCCCTGAAATGAACTTGTTCTGAAACTAGTGCTGTATTATGAAGGCTTTAGTGAAACACAGACTTCAGATAGAAACAGCATCCAAGGCTGCATGTACACTTGCAATGAACAGATCTGATATTTTTTGTGCACGTCTGTTTTTATGACTTGAGATATAACCATCTGTTTTTATTCGGGGACATGTAAGTGATTTGTATCGTAGTTGCACATTAGTAAGTGGCTTTTAGTTGAGATGTAGTACTTAGATTTTAAATAACACACACACACACACACACACACACACACACACATATATATATATATATATATATATATTTCATACATTAATGAAGTTTATTCGCTATAGTTTTAAAAAAAAGTATCAAAATACGATGAACTGAGTTAAACTGTGTCAGAAAAAATTAATCTTGATAATGTCAGATAACACTTCACAAGTCAAAGTGTCTGAATCATTTTTTATCAATTTTACTGGTAGTCCACTGAATGAAGAATTTTTGGGTATAATATGTCACAGTTTTCTTTATTTTGCTATCCTCACTTACACTTGTTTGACTGTCTACACTGTATAAATGTAGTCTAAATGTTGTGAAAGGTCGTTGGATTTCGCCATGGATGTTTTCTAAGATCATAAAAAAGTGCTTGCTCAGCTAAAGAGCTGTCAGACGACCTCCTGGATGGGATTGTTCTAGCAACTATAATTATGTGGTAAAGCCCTGTTTTTTGTTAACCATCTCTCTTTGTTTCCTCCCTCTGTTGCTCTCCTGGAGGAGGAAGTTCTCTCATGGCTGAAGTATGTAAGGTTTGGCTGGCGGCAGGGTCCACGAGAGGAACCATGACTCTCTCTCATATACAATATCAACTTCCCAGGCTTTACTGAAGTCAGAGGAGCTGCCACTGAGATTGTGCAGCTGTCGGCCCTCTAAAACTTGGTTTTCTTTCCCGTCTTCATATGAATAACATTGAGGCTAGTGAGCAAGTATATTTTAGTGATATGAAGAAGAAAACAGTTGTTTGTTAAAAAACTGATGCTGTTGATCACTTACAGCTATAAATGGAGCTGTGATTGGATTAACAGTGTTTTGCACATACCTCACTAGCACGTTGTTTCGGAGTAAAGCCGCAATGGCACTGAATAGTCTTCCAGTCTCCATTGCTAATAACAGCTTTTGCTGTCCACTGTGTGAATTTTTGTGGCGTATGATTTATGGATTGCCAACCCTTTCACAATTTTATTTGAACGGTAAAGACGGCACAGCCTCATTGTGTATGTGGCTTAGAGTGGATTCACTCTTTGTTGAGTTTACATTGTACAGGATTCTGTAAACATATTTGCGGTTGTCGTTTTTTTTTTTTTTTTGCGAGAGCACATCAACACACTCCAGTTTTTCCTGCACTGATGTTTTGAATCTGTACAATACCAAAATGAATCTATTATATTTTATTTTTAAACATATAAATTATAGTGAGTGACAAATATACAGTAATAATAGTAAAATATATATTTTTGTGTTTTAAATATATTTTAGAGTTTTGTGTTTGCAGGCTGAATGGAATGTGACGCGATTAAAATATTGAGAAAAGACTTCTGATTCACAAAGAAATGACTCTTACGAGCCTGTTCTGTTAAAATGACTAACAAATTTACAATTTTTGTTTTCGAATCGGTCAGCGAGGTGAATTAACTAATATTATATGACATATTATATGAAAATGTTAACATTTGTAAGTATTTGTAATTTTGTAAGTATATTTTGTTTAAGACAAAATTCTGCAGGAAACGTTGACACACACACACACTCATTGTACAGAAAATCATGTCAGCCGTGTGAGTAGAAGCCCCAGGGAGCTTGTCTGTGGATGAAGTCTGATGAATTCATTTAGTTTTTTCTTGGCTGAGAAAGAGAGATTGTCTGATGTGTCTGTATCTACCATGTCATATTACCTTGAGCTTATTAGCTCTCATCATAGACTTTGAGTTAATTGTGTTTTTTACCACAGACATTGTTGATTTTTTTCATCTGATTGGTTGACACACATTCCAATGGTTCTGATTATTTTAAAAAAATAGTTGTTGTTCGCATTACAGTTGTTAAAATAAGATGCTTAATTAGTGATGCAAAGAAATGTTTTACACGCAAAATAATTTAGGATGAAAACAAATAATCGACTAGCGATAATGAAACTGAATGCGTATTTATTTTCAATAATATAACGACCCATCATTACTTGTTACGGTCATGGCTCACAGGTGAATCTATTTTCTATTTTAGCATTCGTTTGTGGCATATGTTGATTTGGAGTGTGTATTTGTGTGCAGATTAGATTGAGCGGTCAGACGGTCCGCCCTGATTAATCACTGAGCAGTCAAGCGAAGCCAGAACGTTTGCAGTCTATGTTTGTGTGACCAACTGATTTAATGGCTACAGAAACCGTCCGTTGTTTTGATCTCACATCAGTCAAAATGAACAAAACAGGAATTGAGAGGGTTGGTCAGCTGTGTGTGTGCACATATGGCATATGTTCATTTCCATACAAACCTTGTAGAGAAAACGTGCGTAACCAGGAAGTAGGACGAGACGTGGAGGTAGGCAATAATGATATTGGATCCGGCGCTTGGGTCAAAGGTCAATGAGTCACTTGTGAGTTGGAGGACAGGTGATTGATCAGTTCAAATGAGAATCAATTGATATGAATGCCTTGCACAAGCAGCTAGATAGATACACTCTTGTGTAGACAGGCTCAGCAGTCATGGGCAATAATTCACTAAGCTGACTGCTAGCCAGCTGGACCCCCAAACTACCCACCCCGACCCCCCCATCCTTCTCTACATGATGGGGGGACACAGCAGACCCCCTGCCATCCCTTTACCCCTCCTTTTAGGCATGTGTCAGCTGCACCCGTTCCCCAGGCATCCCCGTGCCTCCGGGTCTGTCGGGGTATGCTCAGTTCATCCGCCCCCCTTTTTCCTAGCCTCTTTGTCCATTCATTGGGGATTAGTGTTATTGAATTATGCTGCAGCTCTGTCACTCTCCCTAGATCACAGTTTTACCCCCTCCCACCGTCTCTGTAGGGGGCTACGCATGGGAGGGCGTCTGTCCGGGGTCAGGCCCCCCGACGCACGGCTGAGGGTGAGAGGAAGTGCAGGCCCATGAAGCGTGACTCTACCTGGGATGAGTGCCACTGAGCACCAAAAAAAGTGACAAGCTGCTCGTTTGATGGATGCGGGGGATCGTTTGATTCCATCTTTAATGTTTAATGTGTCATGAGAAGGACCGCCTGAGTCTGTGCCTGTCATTTGCAATGTTGTACACGTCATTCACACTCTTTCATTTATAATGATACTTTATTTTCAGCCAAGTATAAAACCAAATATTTAATATTGGTATTGACAAAAATGTACTGGGGGAAGCACATTTAGTGTCTGTGGTTGTTGTTTACATAATTATTGTGTACTGTGTATTTTTATATTTTTATTATGTATATAAATTCACACACATACATATATTTAAGACATATTTATATGCATGTATATTTATATATATACAGACAGCGTGCCAGAGTTCTCTTTCGCGCTTGAACGAACAATAACACACACAATAATGCCAAAAATGGCTATTTTGTCGAGTATCGTCATAAGAGCAGCCTTGAATGAGTTAAATAAGTTTTAAAAGAAAGTAAAAAGTTTTGAGAAAGTGGGATGCGTGTGAGATCTGCGGCAGATCTTAAGTGACGGCAGCCACTAATGCTGTCTATCTTTAATGTTAATCAAAGAACAAAGGTAACAGAGAACATTTCTCACTGCTTTTGACTAAAGAACTATTGACGCTTTAATAGGGATTAATCTATATTTAAGTTATCCTATAACTTATGCAGTGCAGACTGCTCAAACTTCAATTTCTGTAGTATATTTCATATCTGTTAGTCAGGTAGGAAGGGCACAATTAATATGATATATATTATGGGTTTATGTGAGGATTGTTTTAAGTTCACTTAAATTAAATGTTATATTTTTGAAGACTGATAAATGTAAAAAAAAAAAATATATATATATATATATATATACATATATATTATAAATATTATAAATATAATATACTTTTTGTTAAATATATACATGCATGTGTGTGTATTTATATATACATAATAAATATATACAGTAAACACAAATATATTATTTAAATACAAACTTTTATTTTGGATTCGATTAATCGCGCTTAATCGTTGGACAGCACTAAAATATATATCCATATATAGAAAATGTTGTGGATTTATTAAGCTTAGTGGAAGTTTAGTTTAGCCTTTAGTAGTTGGTCTGAAAAAATAATTTTAAGTGCGTTTAACATCGTTCAACACATAATTTCCATCTGGACCTGCTCAGTGACAGCAAGTCAGACAAAAGGAGGAAAGGACAGAAAGCGAGAAGAACAGAAAAATGGAAAGGGGCAGAAGACAAAGCTTTACGCCAGGGGAGATGTCTGTCTTTCCACGCCGCTGCCTGCACGCGAGTGTCTGGTCTGTCTGCATCATAGTGCTCTACATGCTTTAGCAACAGGCCCTTTAATTCCAGATCTTCATGAGCGCCGTACGAAGTCAACAAGAAACTTGCCAACGTCAAGTACCACGGCTAACTAAAAACCCAAACTGCTAGGCGGTTAAATACAGGGCTCGCTAAGCAGACCTCTGGAATTTATAAGGGTTTTTTTGTAAGTATTGCATGTCTAAAGCATGTCCATTACCATCTAAGCAACCACAGTATTTGTTTTAAATATAATGTAACAAAAACAACATACTGAAATGGCCCCACATCCATCCACACACCCCTCTCGGACGCCCCATAGTTCAGGCACAAGACTGAGGTCAAATGACACACTCACACACAAATACACAATGTGTTTTATGCTTTTGTTGGTCTTCACGCCTCCTTTTGAACCCCCTGTTCGACAGTGCATCATCAACACTTCCTGTTTGAGAGCCCTCGGGACTGTTTGTTCACATACACACATATTTTACTCTTTCTGACTCTCCCAAACACAAACTCATTTACCTCATCAAAGCATAGTTTTGTATATCCCCACTAAGACAGAGGCTGTTTTCAATGCCTCTTACATATGGAACCCATTATTTAGACTTTATTTATTCACACAAAAGGTGGGGGTCCAGCCAACCATAAAGTGAGGGAAAGGCTGAGAGAGAAACAAAGGGAAAGATGAGCAGACTGTTTATGTTCAGTGTCCAAAATGTTGGTCATTTGAATGGAAAAAGAATGTAGGAAAGGTACCGTAAAAACCAAAATTTTGTAAAGTGTGAATTACTTTAGAATTTACAATGAAATGCTATATTTAACAACGGTATGCATGCTTTTACAGTAAATTGTTTGCATTGTTTTTTTTATTTTATTTTGTTTATTTTATAAAGCAGATTTAAGCAGTAGAATGTAACTATAACTTTTTCCCCCTGCAATTTTTTTTTTTTTTTTTTTTGAAGATAACCTCTTTTTCTCTCTGTCATAAACAAGCCTTGGACTGAGAGAAAGGGAAGGAAAATTTGAAAATACTAGTCAGGACCAAGATCGTTTTTGTAGACAAAATAGTTGAGGTGTTAAGACCTATTTCTTCATATTCTAACCACCAAATGTGAAGAAAGGAAGAGGGACAGAAATTTTTAGAAAGCATGCGACTTCAGTTACTGAAATTGACCAACAGGAAACCCGAGTGTTTCTGGCCTGAATCTGGACAAACACAGAGCCGACTGGACGGAGTCTGTGGTGAGAGGATAAAAGAGGGAATGAATAAGTGAGGGAAGGAATTTGGTGTGCTCTTTCATTTTTGGCTTTCAGGTCTTCCAAATAAAGAGTGGGAACATAACTCCACCTGTTCTCAGAGGAGAAAAAAAGACAGATCTCTTAAGTATCTCAATTGTTTCTCATAGAGAGAAAAAATGGAAATGTTGTTTGTTCTTCTTAGTTTCAGAAGCTTCTCGATGTCACAGACAGCTCAGATTTTAATATGATATCAAACACTTATCAAATTCTTCCAAGACCAAATTATCTGGTTGTGCTAAATTTTATAGTGTTTTTTAGTAAAAATATCTAAACATTCTTAGAGGGTTAGTTCACCCAAAAATTCTGCCATTAATTACTCAACTTCATGTCATTCCAAACCCGTAAGACTTTCATTCATTTTTGGAACACAAATGAAGATCTTTTTAGTGAAGTCTGAGAGCTGTCCCTCCATTGACAGTCTTCTCAACTATCACTTTCAAGCCACATAACAATAGTAAAGATGTCATAAAAGTAATCCGTGTGACTCCAGTGGTCTTTTCTACCTTTCTGGGGCTTGAAAGTGGTATTTGCGTAGGCTGAAGATGAGCGAAAGTCTTACGGGTTTGGAACAACATGAGGGTGAGTAAGTGATGACAGAATTTTCATTTTTTGGTTAACTAACCCTTTAAAATGAGAATATTATTTGGCATAAAATTGTGTGTGAAATAAGACTTGTATTGAGAGAATGTATCTTGAATTAAGTTTTCTTATCCCTATAATTATTCATAATTTTGTATTTTACTAGAAAGAAAGACAAGAAAAATCCTTATTGTACTGTATGTGAACAATCATCTAAATTTCCCTAAGGAAGATAAACATTTGAGAAATTGTTGATACTTAAATAAAATGCACAGTTACTGTGAACTCTCCTGAGCTAAGATTGAGCAACGTTTGAGCAATTAAAAAATCCCTTTAGGTTTGTCTGGTTCAGATAGTGAGACAGCAAGACAAGACAGATGGAGACGGAGAGTCTATTCTTCCCTGGCCATCTCATTCAAACAACCATTTTTTTTTTTTTTTTGAATTCTGCTTTCATTCCATCAGAACCTGTTATTTAGTGCCACACAGACGTGGTCCAGCTCGCTAAGACTCGAACAGCTGACACAAAAAGCAAAACATCCGATTTCCATCTCATTATAGCAAACGTCTGCTTCTCGCGAAAACAATAGAGTGCATTAAATCAACAGCAACTGCGTTTGATTTGCTATTCGCTCAGTCGTGGACACGACATCTCGATCTGGCTGCCAGAGCCAGACGTTACCTCACAAAGGCAGCTTAGAGTGAGGAAATGCTTTATGGTGCAGGTAATGCAGCGCAGCATCACTCCACAGAGATAGACAGGCAGACACAGACATCCAGTAGCTTCCCAGTGCCAGTCGGGACAAATCAACCAAACCCTAGAGTAAGACCTGCTCTTCAACTCTCACTCCTGGTAATAAACCATAATTGGAGAATATGACACATGCTAGACATCCCATTTTAAACAGATAGTCTAATATTTGTTCATCCTGTTGGCTAGAACATTAATTTTGAGTGTATTGCATTAAACAGCTGTACCTGAATGGACTGTCAGCATTTGAAATAATTTGATTCACATTTGACCCACATTGGACAGCAAGCTGTCATTCTTTTCCATAATGAGGCTCTCTGAGCATGCCCTAGGGCCTTAGCAATGGGCATTTTTTTTGGGGGGGGAGGGTCACACACACACACACACACACACACACACACACACACATGCACCCGAGGCACTTTTCCTCAATTGCCCATAGTGCAACTTTCCTCCTGCCATTGGTGGTTTCCTCCTTGTAGATGAATGTTATCATGTCATGTTTCCACGTACAGTTAGCACACTCAAATTAGACACAGACACACACACATAGTGGTTGGGCGCTGACCGGCAGTAATGGCATTAATGGTACTGGCCTACATACAGTGTCTTCCAAGCTAGTGTGTCTGTGGAGCACATAGAACACAGAGCCAGATGAGAGAGGGAAAGGTTAGATTTGCATACATAATAACTAAAACCGAACCTCAAAACATGTGGCTGCTGAACAATGATCCTGATGTTAGTGTTTAAAATATCATGCTTGTCTCACAGAGCCAGAGTTTTGACTATCGCCATGAAGTCTGGTCTATTTTGCAGTTTAATATGGCAAAGAAGTGCCCACTTGGACAGGAAAATACTGTCTGACTGGCGTAAAAGTGACCAGAATGTATAAAGTGATATGAAAACTAGCAAGTGATATTTTCATTTGAGATTTGTTGCTAAAATGTATGTAGCATACTCACATATTTGTTAGATGTTTACACAACGCCCGGAATGTACTCAACACAAACACATGAACACAAAAGCGTTTAGCTATGCTAGCTAAAAGTATGTTACAAAGGATGCTAAAGCAGGCATTAGCATAAACTTTCAGTGCAAACTGATTAATGTTAGTGTAAAAAACTGCTTTTCCAGTCTTTTAGGCGAACTACTATTGTGGTTGAGGACCAGTTTGAAGCAAATCATGTTAAGTTAGTTAAAGTTAGCTCTAGCTAGCTACCTGAATAACAACACAGCCAGGCAGTACTGAAGTTTGTTCCTGCCACAGTAATTCTACGGTACAAAGTTCACTACCATTCAATGTTTGGGGTCAAATTTATTCAGCAAGGATGCATTAAATACATGAAAAGTGACTGTGAAGACATTTATTATATGTTACAAAAGATTTCAAATAAATGCTGTTCTTTTGAACTTTCTATTCATCAAATAATCTTAAAAAAAACAAAAAAAACATGTACGATGGTTTTCGCAAGATTACCAAGCCACACATATCATAATAAGAAATGGAGAAAGACTGGAATAATGACTACGGAAAATTCAGATTCGCCATATTCAAATAGGAAATAGTTCTTTTAAATTGTGATAATATTTCACAATTGCTGTTTTTACTGTATTTTTGATCAAATAAATCCAGCCTTGTTGAGCAAATGAGACTTCTTTGAAAAACATTAAAAAAATCTCACCGTTCCCAAATTTTGGAATGGTAGTCGCAAGTATTTATGTGTTGCATACAGACTGTTTCTGGCCTGAGAGCTCAATGGTCAGCTCAGGCATTTCCTTCCTATTTCACCTCTCACCCCTCCTTAGCTCCATCTCTATTGCAGAACAATCTTACAGAGGTGCCGAAAGAAACCGTAATAAGTGGAAATTTATGTATGCTTTCCTGTGTTTCTTAGGGAGGGTCATTTGTGGTAGGCAAGCCTCAAATCCCCCTCCAGCCCTCGCTGCACCTTTGTTCTTGAAATATATCGAACAGCCGAGACAATAACACACGTCTGCTTTCCACCTCCCTATGGGTCTGTCAACGTGATTTGGTGCGACCGGGGAGTGCTTAGAGCCAGCGTAGTGTATAGTCGTCCACTGTTACTCCAGCCCCCCATATATGTGCATCTTCTGTATACGAGGGCACGGCAGCATGTCATTAAGGGGGTGAAGGTGGTGTACACTGACGACAGCAGGAAGCGAAGGACCTCAACTGAATTTATAGTTGCAGTCACCCATGAGAGAGGAGAGCTCTGCTGTTATGGCCCCCTCCTCTTTACCCACAATGCATCGAGGTTGATTTACTGGCGATCTTGTCTTTGTAACAAGACCTCCAGGTTTTGTTCAATTATTGATCTGCTAAAGGGGTATTTGGTATGTGTATGTGTGTGCACTATCAATTTGATGTGGCTGGGTGATGTGCTCTCTCCCGCTAGCAAAAATCTCAGTGAGTGTTCAAGTTTGTTTGTGTGCTTTTGTGCTTGTCAGTAGCGTTTTGTTTATATCACAGCTCAGCCAGAGCCGTTGAACTTGGTAAAGCCTCAGTTTTCTTCTAATCTCTAACCGTTTCTCCTCCTAATCTCCTCTATCACTTTAAATATAGCATTCTGTGCAGAATTCAAATTGGTCTGAAACATTTTGTGGTCTGTGCCGACTCACGCATATGATCCGCTCTTCGCTATCGTGTCTCTGGACCGGAGCAGACTGTGTGCAGGCGGTTCACATGACACTAACCTGAAACCAGACTTTATTCTCCTCAATGGAAAGCGTATTTACACTGTCTGAATTGTTTCTTATCCCCTATATATGTGCCATTCACCATGTAGAAAATGGTAAATGTATGAAATAATGACCAATTTTAACTGCGACTATTTATAATGTAGGGGCGGGATGCTTTACATTCTAGAAAGCATTTGATTGGACAGAAAATCTGATGAAAAGCTGAAGAAGCTTGATGTCATTAAAATTATTGATCCATACTGGTGGAAGTGAGAACGAATTTTGCTTCCATTGACAGCAAATTAATTTACACTTTCAAACGACCAGAAAAGTACTTAAGATATATTTGAAACAGTTCATGTGACTACAGTGGTTCAACCTTAATGTTATGGAGCTACGAGAATACAACAATTCAACAATATCTAGTGATGGGAGATTTCATGAAGCTTTAAAGGTTTACGTTTCTTTTGTTTGGAATCAGTGGTTTCTAATGTGTATCAAACAGCAAAGTCACGTGAACCATTGAAATTTTGAAATGATGTAATGAAGGCTGGTTTACTGAAATCACATGACTTTCACGCTCCGAACCACTGAATCGAAATAAAAGATTAGTAAAGCTTCAAAACTTTATGAAGCAGTGTTTTGAAATCGCCCATCACTCGATATTGTTGAATAAATGTTATTTTGTTCTTTTGGCACACTAAAAGTGTTCTCGTCGCTCCATAACATTAAGGTTGAACCACTGTAGTCACATGAACTGTTAAATATATCTTTAGTACCTTTCTGGGCATTGAAAGTGTAAATTTGCTGTCAATGCAGGCCTCACTGAGCCATCGGATTTTGTAAAACATATCTTAATTTGTCTTACGGTATCACGGGTTTGGAACGACATAAGGGTGGGTAATTAATGACAGAATTTTCATTTTGAGGTGAACTAACGCTTTAAGGTGTCCTTGATACAATGTAATTATACATTTAAATACTGAGTAATATTATTGTACTTACTATAGGTTATGGTTTGGTTTAGGGTTAGTTGCATGTTATAATGCATAATTTACTGTTAATTCCATAGTACATATAATATATGCAACAAGGACAATAAAGCAAAGTGTTACCGAATTTATGTTCTCATAGACAGTAAGTGCTCTGACTGATACAGTGAGTTCATTTAGTGAAGGATTTGTCACACCGGTAAATCTTGAGTGTTTTTAAATGGTTTATTAAAAGAACCATTTCATAAGAGTCATTTGATCATAAATTGTACTACACTTTTGACATGGTGTGTTTTTGATTCTCTAAAAAGAACCAGCTCATAAGTATCATCTTGCTTTTTTCCCCTTTTTTTCACTAAAAAGAAACGGTTCATAAGAGTCACTTGCTTGTGAATTCGACTTCACGGGCAGCGGTGTGTTTTTGATTTACTAATTTGAAAATGAGTGAAAAACGATGCAGCAAAGTCCATGTATTGCACTGAAACACATTCAAACAATTGTCTCAATATTTGATTTTGGAAATATATCATTTAACATGACGTAATATAGACAGTCCAGTGTTCCTCTACCAAATGCCCACACCTAATCCTTTTTATTATTATTATTTCTGAAAGTGTGTCAGGCATATGTGCATGTGTTTATGCACATATGTTGTGGAAAGCTGTCATACGTGCACGTGTGATCAATTAGCACACATCTCACGAGACTCAAACCTGTTCACAGGTCATTACGCACTGCGCAAAATGAGAAAGCATGCTTGTGTACGTCATTTGATAGGTTGTGTGTGTGATTTCTCTGAGCGGGTCAGCGTAAGGGCTTATCGCTGTAATACCCCCAGCGACCCCGGCGGGACGTGTTGCCATGGTTACTGTGATGGTGGCGGCCGATCCTGGGCATTAGGGTTGTGGCCTGTTTTGCTACAGCCGTGAAAAGAAGCGTGCTCAGCAGGTCACATGGGCCTCATCGCCAACTACAGCGGGTCACGTGACCCTTATCGCTCTCTGCGCCTGGGAGGGCCATCGAACGAGTGGTCAGTCCTGGTTGAACAGTAGAAAGCAGATATTGCTTTGAATGAAAACAGCGTATATGAGGCGTGAGGGTCCAGATAAGCTACAGCAGGTCCGTAGGGAAAGCAGAACAGGTCATCTGATAAGAGGAACCCTGTAACACACACACACTTTATCACACACACACACAGACACAACTTCCCTTCATATACTGCCTCCAGCAAAAACAAAGCTGTGGTCCATCTCTCAACACTTTGTTACTCATTTCTCTTTTTCTGCTATCCTCATTTCCTCTGTCCTGCTTTCTTTACGCACTATCTATACCCTTTTCTCTCTCTCTCTCTCTCTCTGTCATGTTTGTGTATAGATGTAGAATTGCACTGTCGAGTGATTAGTGTGAGCTGTAATCAAAAACCTTTATACAGTTGCCTCGCAGGTGGACCAGAAGTTGATTTATTATCATCACAGCTCTTTCCCTTTCTCCCGCAATCCCTCCCTCAGTTGAATTATTTTGAATTCAGTTTAATTAAACTACCAAAGCAGCGCAAAATAAGTAAAATATGGTAAATTATTATGCAGCTGTCTAGAATACTTGATTCTAACTTGGTACTGTATAATTGACTAGCATTCCAGCCAATGCCGGTTTTATTTTATTTTTTTCTCATGCATTTTTTTTTTTTTTTACTTTTTTACATTACAGTTTTATGTTTGCTTTTTGTAAAATAAAATGAAATGAAATAAAAAATAAAATAGGTGATTTGTATGTATTTCAGTCGCTTGATGGAAGCGAGTCTGGGAATTCAACGGCAATCAGGAATCTGTAAACATCTGGAGGTGCCGAGAGAGACAAATAGATGGCCATTGTGAAAGAAAAGCAAGAACAGATGAGAACCCGGCTATAGTTGTATTGTGTTGCGAGAGAGAGAAAAGAGACTGACCTTATCAAAGAACAAATAATAAAAGAACATTACTCCCTAGACAGTGAACTGCATTTGTAAAGAAACAAAAGGAAGAAGAATAATCCAGATAATTACACTGAGTAAATAAGATCTGCATGATATTTTCTGGATAATAAGGTGTAGCATTGTAAGTGTCAGTGATGCTCTTTCTAATGTATCTTTCATGAATTGGTAACACTTTACAAAAGGGTTCATTAGTTAAGAATTAGTTAATGTATTAACTAACATGAACTAACCATTTGTTACTGTATTTACTAATCTTCGTTAACGTTAGTTAATGAAAATACAGTTGTTCATTGTTTGTTCATGTTAGTTCATTAACTAATGATAACAAGACTTTAATAATGTATTTGTAAATGTTGAAATTAACATGAACACAGATTAATAAATGCAGTAGAAGAGCAGTTCATTATTAGTTCATGTTAACTAATGGAGTTAACTAATGAACCTTATTGTAAAGTGTTATCAATGAATTTATCATGAAGTATGAAGTTGATAAAGCAACAAACGTCTTTTAACAACCTCAGACAAATTGCAAATCTGACCTCTAGAAGCGGAAATGCTTAATTACTAGGAAGATGGTCTTGCCAAGCCAGACTTTTGAATTGCACCACAAAGTCTCGTCCTCATTGCAGCTTATTCTGGCCAAGAACAGCCCACTTAGACAGGAAGAGACCGTTGCGCTAGTCGTGCCATTTAAGGTTGAGACTACCAGGAGGATAAATGAGGGTTTTATTCGGACTGATCTTAATGAATAAGTGTGCCGTCTCAGTTTCCTCAAGCATTTGACATGCGTTCCTTTATCGTTATTATTATTATTATTATTGTATTTTTTTGTTTTAAATGAGCATGTACTCAGTTCAGTTTCACTGTACTCTGTTCCTTTTTATGGCAAATTACAGCCTGCTAACTTGCAACACAATAGGATTGTTCTCTAGGGGAGAAATTTGAACTGTTTTGCATTGCTTTCCCTTTCTCTGTTTTCCTTTCACCCTGCAACTTTAGATTTCATTCACTCCATCATCCACTGGAAGCACTTAAATGGGGAGAAAGCGAGACAGAGAGACGCTCATGCACATAATTTGGCGTTACGACAACTGTTTTTGAAGTTGCTTTGATAGTGTGTGAGTTAATCATGCACCTATAGATATTACGTTTACATCTGAGCAACTCTGCTGTCACTAATAATTGTGTTGTCGCTTAGGGTGGTTTTGCTTCCTCTGATCAGTTTTTATGCCGAACACCCCACTGAGATTTGACTTCCTTTTTTTGTACTGGACCCCCTCTGTGTCTGCAACTCATTTGGCAGGTTCTGATTTTGGTGCATAAAGCTTAACTTGTTATCCTTTGACTTTCAAAGAAAGGTGTATTGTGTTCACAATCAATGACGAGTCTTGGTTTTTAATGGTGCATACTAATTTGTCTGTGGTTTATATTAACATGCACTTTTTATGCTGCTTTGATACTCCTTTTATGGGTCTTGCTGAAGTGGTGCAAACAAGAGGGGCAGTATAATTCATGCTTACATTATGTTTCTCCTCCACACACAATTAATGGAACACCCAATCGTATAGTAAACACTCTGCCAGCTCTCCAGAGCAGAACACTTCGTTTTTTTTTTCCTTAAAGTACCGTGAGTTCTCCACGGGTCCAGTAAACATAGATAAGGCCATCGAGATTATGGTAAAATCCATAATAGATGCTGGAACAAAAATTCTAAACACTATTTTTCTCATTCCGTGCTAAACTTTATCAAAGATTCTCTTGAATCTTGTAAGGTCTCTGAACTTAGGAGCTGGTATTTGTACTACATAAGATCCAATTCCGTCTACGAAACTCCGTGAGAGAGAGGAAACCTCAGCGAGGAATTCAACTGCATAATAAATCTTAATGTAGAACAGTTCAGGCCAATTAAGTGCAGAAAAACACCATATAACCACTAGTTCAACATTAGTTTTACCTCAAACTCATTTTCAATGAGCTCACTTGGACACAATCCACCAGTCTGGCGGTGGTTCTGTCGTTTTAAGACTTCTCTAAATATAGCCGGCTGGCCGTAGCTGCGAGTCTGCGTGTTGGCATTTTTGGATAATTAGGGATATTTTTGATCATGTTTTACCACAGGCCTTCTTTATTCAGATCTGGTTTCTGTAACTAGCAAGAAAAAAAGCTGACCCCAAGTTGTGTGGGTTTTAAACTTAGGTCAGGTAATATCAAAGCAGTGAGATTCTTAGGAAGTTTATAACGTGATGTTCAGAGTTTGAAGTATTTAAAGTGCTTCAGGTAGCCTACTTTTGTTTCATCTGGCAAAAAGTCAAAATATGACCTCACTATCTATAGACATGAATATGTTCAGAATAGTGGTTGACATTATGAATCTTTGAATGACTGATTCATAAAGTTTTTATTTGAGTATAACTTCCTGTTTGTGATTTATTGGAGTGTGTTTAATGAAAACCATAAGTTAGAAATTGGCGACAAATGTAATGAGACTCAGGAAGTTGGTTAGCAACAGCGAAAACTCATTAAATAATTAAAGTTTTCTCAATATCCAGGTGTGGTGTGGTCAAATAAATTTTTGGCCATGCAAATAGCTAAACATCATAGTCAGGATGAAATTGTCCACCCACTCCTGCTCTCCCACTTTCTCTCTCTGTCCCTGAGAGGTTGAGATCTGCTTAAGTGCTCAAATGCATCTGGATGGAAAGTGACACACGGCCCTAGCAGTCTGTTTCTGTAACACATGCGTTATGGGAGATAGTGTTGTACTACAGCAGCGAGAACAAAAGAGCCTGTTTTCCACTGATAGAAACCGTCAGAAGACAGAGAGAGAGAGCGAGAGAGAGAGGGAGAGAGGGCTTGCTGACACTAGAATTCTTCAAGCTGACACAGGTGATGGATTAGATGTGTTATCCAGGCGGACTGGGGCTCAGAAAAATCTCTCCAAGAGCAGAGAGAGAGAGAGAGAGAGAGAGAGAGAAAGAGAGAGATTGCTACTGCTGCATCCACCAACCTGAAATATCGCTTGCATTTCACCCTACAGTATATACAGGAAGAGAAATCTATATCCATCCATGCATCTATCTATCTATCTATCTATCTATCTATCTATCTATTTATCTATCTATCTATCTATCTATCTAGTAGTATATATCATACAGCATCTATCGTACTGCCGTACTTTCGTTCTATCTGTCTGTCTATTTATCTATCTATCTTTCTACTTTTGTTCTATCTATCTATCTATCATCTATCTATCTATCTATCTATCTATCTATCTATCTATCTATCTATCTATCTATCTATCTATCTATCTATCTATCTATCTATCATAGTGTCTATTGTACTGTCGTACTTTCATTCTGTCTATCTATCTATCTATCTATCTATCTATCTATCTATCTATCTATCTATCTATCTATCTATCTATCTATCTATCTATCTATCATAAAGTATCTATCATACAGCATCTATCGTACTGCCGTACTTTCGTTCTATCCATCTGTCTATCTATCTTTCTACTTTTGTTCTATCTGTCTATCTATCTATCTATCTATCTATCTATCTATCGATCTATCGATCTATCTATCTATCTATTGTACTGTCATACTTTCGTTCTGTTTATCTATCTATCTATCATATATTATCTATCGTACTATCGTACTTTTGTTCTATCTATCTTTCTACTTTCTGTCTGTCTATCTATCATATAGTATCTATCATACAGCATCTATCGTACTGTCGTACTTTCGTTCTATTTATCTATCTATCTATCATACATTATCGTACTTTTGTTCTATCTATCTATCTATCTATCTATCTATCTATCTATCATCTATCTATCTATCTATCTATCTATCTATCTATCTATCTATCTATCTATCTATCTATCTATCTATCTATCTATCTGTGTGTCTGTCTTTCTGTCTTCATTAACTATAGGTTAAGGAATGATTAATGAGTTAATGATGTATAGAAATTGATGGGCAGTTTTAGAACAGCAGTATTGTGTTTGAATCCTTCTGTCTGTTACTAGTGAGTCGAATCAGGGAGAAGTTGAAGGTCAGGTTGGCCTTATTTTGACAGTTAACCCTTTCAGTTAGTGTTACCCCCTTCCTTACTGGATAAGCTCTGGCATTTGACCTGTGAGAGCAGACAATTTTGAGGAATCCCCTTTAGTGTAATTGGATTCAGTGTGTTCAGGTGGCAGAGTCTCTCTTTCTGTGTGTCTCTACATACTGCATGAGCCTACACATTTAAAATGGATTACAGAAGATCTGAGATAGGCCATGGGACAGATTGCTCTGTCAGTCTGAGTTCTGTCTCTGACTCCCTCGCGCTCCCATGCACACACATATTTAAACAAGGACATCCATTGTGTACAAGTCCCACAGCGCTCGGAAACAATATTCTTGAGGTCTGTGCTTTTCTTTGCCTTTTATTGCGAAAAAAGAGACAGAGAGAAATACAAATGGGAAACACATACAGTTTTTTTTTCTGGACGTTTTTCTGCTTTGATCATTCATGCTTAATGTGGTTTAGAGGTTATGGCTAAAAATAGACAAGAGAGTAAATATTGTTGCTGAATATCTTTGAGCAGGTTTATGTTTCAGTGCTTTGTGTTGGAATTGAATTACCATCTTACAGGTCGTCTCTTACGCCTGCCATGTCTGTCATGTAATTACTTTAAAGAAAGATTGAATTGTGCTTTAATAAAGCCTTTAAGAGGTAAACAGAGTCGAGTATCCCTCTAGTTGTGGGAGGGTTATGTGGATGTAAGCATTCAAAATGTTTGATTTGTATTCAGTACGTTTCTAGTTCGAGAAGAGTTACTTAATGTGAATAATCTGAAATGGGATCTGTTCAAAACGAGGTACCCTAAAGGTTCTTTCAGATGTGGGTGCACGTATCTGCGTACAAAGCGCACATGCACAGTGTGGGAGAGAGTGTTTTGCAGTATGTTATCATGTTAAACAGCGAGAGAATTTCAGTGCGAGTCTGGTTTCTCTTCAAGCACTTTTTTGTTGCACGCTTACATTCTCACATCAAAAGCGTCCTTTTGGCATGAGCATGTAGCTGGAAGCAACCGGCGGTCTCAGAAGTACCTAATACAAATACAAACACACACACACACACATATATATATATATATATATAATGTATTATATATGTAATGTATAATATATATATATATATATATATATATATATATATATATATATAATGTGCATGTTTGTCATGAGATTGTCTGTGCTGGTTATTGATGAGAATCTAATACACAAGCGTATATGAAATGCACATCCTTATTTAAAATAGGTGACAGTGTGCACATGCACTCAATGCACAGAATGATACGCAATTGTGGGGTGTAGTTCTGCGTGGGCTCTGCTGTCGGAGCATCTCTGAATGAGAAAGACAGCTGCACCTACACTAGAGCCAAAGGGACGGCAGCCATCTATAATGTGCATAAGGGACCGAGGGAGAGAGAGAGAGAAAAGAATGTGCCAATAATGAAAAAGTAATGAGCAAATGTTGCAGAAGGTTGTAAGGAGAAGACAAACCTTAGATAGAGAGAACCATGACAGATCGAGACTCAAGCCAGGTGACTGACGGATCAGTGGTCGGGGAAAAGGGAAAATATAAGAAGGACAGTTTGAAAAGAGAGTGATTCTGTTTCAAAATGTATTCTGGGTAACTAATGGGTCATTTTAGCAGGAGGCATTGTACATGTACCACTTTATAGCAGGGTCGTTCTTTGTCCATACTACAGGGGGTACACCAATTATATATATTTTATAGATATTTTTAATGTCTTTTCAATGTAAGACTCAAAGTCTGTGAAGTATACATTATATAAAAGGAGTTAGTTTTTCTATCTACCAAGAGATCCTTGGCCTTTAAAACAGTGCATGCCTCCTATCACTTTTACAGTTACATCAACAGAACCTACTGCTGTATCCGTGTCTGACTGCTTTATAGTCCCCTGTAGGACCAGTGAGCACAACATTTTCTACAGCCAGAATGCCAGACCCACTTCCTGCCTGCAAATGAAGTATGTTCTTCAAAGTGCCCTCCGCAGACTACTGGACACACAGTTCTCCATGACATAAGGTCCCTGCGGTGCGCACCAGGTCGTATCAGGGTCATGCTCGGCCGAGCAAAAGGAGGCGGGTCTTGTTGACTGGCTGACATGTTTTATGTATGAACACATTTGCCGTTGTGTGCTGTAAATGTCAGTTTAGTGAATTGGGAGTCTGCCGTTCACAGATGGTTTTTACATTCACTGGAGTGGACTAATGCTTGAACAGGGCTTTAGTGTAACATGTACATGGACTCTCCCCCCTCCCCCCCGTACTCTTAGCCAGAATTGTGTTCAGAAAGATTGTGGAGAATGAAAACTTGTTCTTGTTGTGGTATAGATTTGACAGGAAGTTTGCCTTTGATTGGATTCGTTGAATGATCTTTGCTCTGTTCGCTCATTCTCTTGAGTTTGTGTTCGGGTCGTCCTCAGCCTCCTCATCTGCTCTATTGTGAAGCTCTACTAGACAGACGCATGACCTTGGACTAACCCCGGTCACACTTCATGCAGGACAGCCCCAATGTTTTCTGGGCTGGTGAATGCAGTAGGAGGGGACCTGTGATGTCAATTAATATTTCATCTGATTTTATTGTTTTGTGATGATCTTTGACCTGATCAAAACCCCTTTAGTCAAAAACCCTATCTATTTAAAACCCCTATCTAAACCCCCTTCTATTTAAAATATTATTTGCATAATTACCATATAGTAAAAAAGATTAAAAAAAATCTATAAATTAGATGAAAAAAATATTAATTATCAATAATTACATTAGTTATTCAATAATTATGAAATAAATTAAATAATAATATAAAAAAATAACATTTTACACAAATAAATATACTAATATATTTTGTATAACTAATAATATATTGTGCCATTTTAATATTATATAACAATATATTTTTATTTTAATGCAATTTTAATATTATTGTATGTAATATAAACTGTATATAAAATAAATAAAAATATATAAGTAATATGAATGTATTATTCATTATTACTTATACAAAATATATTACTTTTACTTAATTATACTTAATTATATATATATATATAATATTCTGAAAAGTAATATATTACAATTATATATTTAAACAACATGGGAATTATTAAAATAACAGTTATGTGTGTTTATATATATATATATATATTTTGCCTTAAAATTTGTGTTTTTTTTATTTGTTTTTTTCTTGTAAGCCGAATTTTCACATGGTGAAAATGTAAGACAAGTGGTGATTTTCTGCTCATGATCACCTGTTTTCTTCTTTTTGTCTTAGATTCGGGTTGATGGTCCTCCTCAAGGTGGCGTCCAGTATGAAACTCTGCCAGTGATCAAAGATGGAAGCCCTGTTCTCAGAGACATGGCCTTTTCCCTGGACAACAGCTATATCTACGTCATGTCGGAGAGACAGGTCTGCATACATTACATGTATATGCTCTCCCCTCTCTGCTTCTTTTTCCCATCCATAACAGCTGTAGGACGGAGAGAACGTGACAGCATCCACTAATGAAAGAGAGAAATGGGAAGAGGGTAGAGTAGCTGTGTCAGTGAAGGAGAGAGTGATGGAGGGACAGCTGAAGGAGGAGAGATGGAGAGAGAGCAAGGTCACCCTCCTTCAACAGCATAATGAAGAGAGAGAGAGAGAGATGGAGAGAGACTCTGCTCATAAAATATCAATACACACAACACTTCCCATGGGATGTGTTGCAGAGTAGAGGTGGGCGGTATGAGTCATTTTATATCACGGTAACCCTATACATCACGATATTATGGGAAACACTTTGCCTCTGAGTCAAAAAAAAAAGTTAATGTATTTAGTTTGTTCTTGTAATTTCTACTTTACATCTCACAGTAGCTTGTTTCCATCCAAAATTGTGAATTTAACTCATGCGCAAAATTGGAGAATCACATAAAACATTTGCGAATAAAGCAGCGTTTCCATCCCACGTGTTCAAGGGAACAAAATCCTCACTTTGTGGGAAATTGGCGCAAAATACCTGTAATAAAAATGGAAGTTGCTGCAATCGGGGGAAGCCACCGTGGCTCTTTTTTCCTACATCATAAATGACTTGCGTCTCAGAGCGCGCAGATGAAACACAATAAACGCTGTCATGTTATCTTGCGTTCGGAAGCTGGTGTTTGGGAGTGCAATCGTGTGAGACACTTCTGGGAGGGAGTTAAACCAAATCATTCTGATGACAGACTTTGACTCAAGCATTTCAGAATGATCAAACCAACATTTGAGATGCTGTGCAATGCAATTGGTCCACAGGTTAGTCCAATCACATCCACTGTTGAGTCAGTCACATGAGTTTTTTGTTGTACAACGAGGGATTTCTTCTTATCGGATAAAAAATGTATCCACCTCTTTTTTTATGCACATTTTTAGGGTTATGAGTTATCACAATATTACTTCATGTAATTCGCTGAATTGCTTGTTTTTTGCAACTTTATTTCTCACAGTTGCAGCTTTTATCTCACAATGCGACTTTAAGACAATTTGTCTTTTTATCTCACAATATGACTTCATATCTCACAGTGTGACATTTTGTTTCTCATTTTAAACACTTCTCACAATTACCTTCTTTTTTACTCTGAGGCAAAAGCAGTTTTCCGTAGGTTGTAGGTTTGTTTTTAACTGCAATTTAAAACAAAAAATATTCAATTTTATACATAATAAAAGTAGTAATGTTGATTCACATTATATAGCAAAGAGCTAAAAACAAAGTCTCAAGATGGTGATACATTATAAATGCTGTCGGATGATTTGAGCAGTTGTTGAAGGTGTTGTAAAATAATCAACAATTATAAAGTAAATCAGTTTAACGTTTTATTAATGCACCGCAAGTCTTGCACGTTTTGCAAGTATTTATAACATTTTTAAATGGAGGTACTGCAGCATCTCTACACATTTTTTGCCTTGAACAATATACCATCATACCGTCCAATGCTATTTCAGACATTAAAATAAAGAAAAAGAGAAAAGGAGAAGAAAAAGAAACAATACTGTCTCTGCTCAGAGATGGATGACCAGGCTGGTTGCTTACGTCTCCAGGCTTTTTTTAGCATCCATTCTAGAGGGTTGATATCTCCTCCAGGGATACACGTGGACAGTGGGATAGGTTCGGGTGTGGCAGGAGGGAAGGGGCGGTAATGAGAGAGGTGGTTTAATGCACAGCGGGCTGACAGGTTCACATCATATCGGTACATGCGCGGCCCTCTGGGTCAGCCCCACTGGGCGGCACGCATAGCAGCAGATGAGAGAAAAAGGGAGGAGAAAGAGAAGGAGACTTGAGTCAGCACATCGTCTACGCACACACCTTGTCACACTCGCCAGGGGTGTTGAAGTGGCACTTTATCAACTTTGTGGCTTGAGTCCTGGGCCCTTGCATCATCTGCTTTTTCTCTTTCTTTCTTGCTAATATACTCAAATGCTGTATTTTTAGACATTAGGGTTCAGTAAAGCTTAAAATATTTTGATATTAAATACTGTATATTGTTCTTGACCAGTTATATGGTTCAGTGGTTTTTAAAATGAGGGATTTAAGAAAAAGGAAAAGTATTTTCCAAAATGCTTTTTTTTAAAAGCTGTCCACGTTAATGTGTAATTTTATTAATTGAATATGTTTAAAGAAATCATTTTTTTCACAAATTACTTTTGAATGTTTGTGATAATATTTTCAAGTAAATCCGATTAGAAATCATATGCTACATTTTTACATATATAAAAAGTATATATATACAAAGTTTTAAAATATTTTATTAGTTTGCTTAAGAAAACGTTGTATTTTATATAAATTTATACTGAATGTCCTTTATTTTATTAGTTAAATTATTTTCAATTCAGTTTAATTAACAAAGCAGTGCAAAATAAGTAAAATATGGTAAATTATTATCCAAATACTTGTTTCTGATTGGGCAGTTGTGGCAAATTGTATAATTAACCATCATCCCAGTCAACTGCTAGTTTCATATGATGCTTTTTTTATTTTATTTAATATTTTATTTTATTATTTTTTATTTCTATTAAATATGACACTTTATATTTTTCTCACATAGTGTAAATGAATCTTTATACATATAAAATTATAGCTACCTTCTTTATTTATATTTTTGGAAGTGGGATCATCATATTTGGGGTCTTTGGCATCAAAAAGTTTGAAAATCCCTGTTCTCCTATGGCTTTGTAGAAAACAAATGGGTCTGTTTGGGATTAGGCTGTGCAACCATTTCTTAAGTGTGTATATATATGCATATATCTTTTCGTAAAAGACACATCATTTCTTTGCCCTCTTTTGTCCTGCTTTGAGTGTTTCAGGTGATTAATTCAATATTAAAGCTTATTAAACAGCCACGTTTCGAGAGCTCAATGAGCTCTATCAGGCTGACTTGCTCTCAGAGGTATTTCTCTTTATAACACCTGCCGTATCTTCTGTGAGTAGTGTTAATATTCAGAATGCAGGTGTGAGACGTTCTCTTGTTGGGCTGAGAGGAACAAAAAAATTGTGCTAAAGACCGCACGGCCTCAGTTACCCCAGCATGCCACTGTTTGAGGAGTCAGTCGGCGTAGTCACGCTTCACACTTCACAGAGCAGCAGGATTAGCATTCACCTTTCAGTACAAGCTGTTATGCTAGCAGGAAACGGAGCCGTCATGGCGGAGTGGAGCTTACCGTTGTCACATACTGGGTGTAATTTAATGAAAATAGAGCCAAAATGGCTGAACTAGGGTAGTTATTGCAGCTCTGTGGGGTTGTGTAGTATATTGTCTATATGTTCACTGGCTAAGAGCAGATTAAAGGCACATGACTATTCTTCATATCTTTGTGATGCTGTCATTCACAAAAAAAAAATGGACAAAGGACAGGCACAGATAGTAATACCATGATATATACACTATTGTACTGAATGATTTAATAAAATGTTATTATAATTGACCAGTAAAATGCAACATAATATAATATTTCATGTAACTAAAATATTGACTGTTAATATTAAGGATCCACAATATTAAAATTCTGGCTGATACAAAAAGCTAATAATTTTATTTTTACGGTCAATAACCAGTAAATTGCTACTGATTTAATTTAAAAAATAATAATAATAAATCATTACTGTGTTTTGAATGGAAAGTCAATAATAGTGATGCTTAAGTGAATACAATGTGAAGTATAAATAACTTATTATTTATATAAATTTATTTTTAAAATTTGCTAAAGAAAACAACTTAAAAACATTACTTGCTTTCTAAAAATATTAAGAAATATATAGAATAAAAATAGGCCAAAGTTAGCTCTAAATGACAGCAAAAATGTCTAAAATGTAAAAACGATCGATACTGTTGATAAAAAATGATAATAATAATAAAAAAAATTGCTGAATCGGTATCATCCAGATATATTGTGCATCACTAAGTAATCTAATTGCATTTTTACTCTGTCATGATCTAGTCAATCTGGTAATGGATAAACTTAAGTCCTGTCCTATGTTATTTCCCTCATAATGGAACTTAAATGTGTTGCAAATGTTATTGCAAATGTTACTTTATGTTGTCTTAAATGTTGTTGCTCCCTTTACAGATATATAGATTTACAGATATACCCTTTACAGATATAGATTGTATTATAGATTTATTATAATCATATACATTTACATGCACGCATGCATGCATCAGACACCCCGAGCAGCGGTGGATTTGTGGTTAGTATTCAAACATGCTCAAACCAGCATGTAATTTAGCTTTATCCTCAGACACGCACACGCACACACACACTCCATCTTTACCCACAGACGCTTCACACTTCCGCCATTCCCATTTGGCATCTATAATTCTTTTCTATGATGCCGTATATTGTGCGTTTTCTCAAAGACTCACATAAATACAGCTCATTCCAAATGCGTAGCCATGCTTCACGTGCACACAAAAATAGATTTCAAACGGATTGCTGCACACTGGCATAAAAAGAAATACACACACACATATACACATATGCATAGACTTCAGGGCCCATTGTCTCATTGTATATGTACGAATACCATGTTAATGGTCCGTAGTTATTGGTTAGAGCAGTATGGAGGAACTGAAAGACAAATGAACTCCAGACAGGTTGTGTCCACAACCAGAGCAGTCAAAAAAAATACAGGCTATGTCAGCCGTGTTTACAGAATGTCTATGAAGGGCTTGAAAGACAGAGCGTTCAGAGCAGAGCGGGAGCGTTTGCAGTCCTAGATCACGCAGGCGGTGAGATGGTGTCCTTTCTGTGGTAATTCATAGTCTTGTGATAAAGTGCTTTGGCTGTTTGGCTGGGGAAGGGAGCCAGAGGCTAACAGCTACGAAAGGTCAGAGCTGTTTCAGCTGATAACAGCTTTACAGAGACAGAGGGGAGAGAGTGGCGAGCGAGGGAAACAAAAAGGGAGTCGTCGAAAGAGATATGGAGACTTAGCGATGTCATGCACATTTGCAAAATGTGTGTCAATGACCGTTTCAAAAATATCTCATCTAGGTTTTACATTCCAGCTAACTGCAAACAGTCTTTACTTGTCATCTTTCTGGCAAACTGTTGCCATGGGATAAAGAGTGTCTGTTTTAAAACCTGGTGAGCTGCATAGACAGCATCCTGAACCTGAATAGTGACTGAATTGGTACACTCTACATTGGCAGGTTTGCATATTACACACACACACACACACACACCCACACACACACACACACATACACGCACATGTATTTATGCGCATATGTGTGTGTGTGTATATATATATATATATATGTATTTATTTACTCACACACACACACATATATATATATATATATATATATATATATACACACACAGACACATATATATATATATATATATATACATATATATACATACATATGTATATATATATATATTTATATATATATATATATATATATATATATATATATATATATATACACACACACAACTTTTATGTTAGATTAATCGAACAAAAAATATAAATATATATACACATACATATGTATGTACAAGATGGAGGACGGACGGACGGACAACATTTATTTCACAAGTTATATTATTTTATATTAAAGTGTAGTATTACATATAATTCAATATGAAATGTTTTTAAATATTACATGTGCATTTTATATATATATATATAGGGTAAACACAAAGTATTGAATAAAAAATGATGTGTTGGATGAACATTTGCGCTGAGCTCACTGGGTTTTGGAACAGCACTTATGTGTCATCTGTATGACCTCACACAATCAAATGAGGCCTGTGCACTTGAGACAAGCAAAGCCACACCTGCTGCCATATGCAAATCCAGCACATGTAACCAACTCCAGCAAACGCTACGGCCCTGGTCTCGCTCTCATCGAAGCGTGTAAACCAATCCCTTATGCAAACTGCGAGGAGGAAAGACATTTTGCCTTGCAGGTTTGTTTGACTTGCCTTTTTGCATATCAGTACACAAAACTAAAAAAAAAAAAAAAGACATTTTTATATGGTGAGATTGTACAACGCTTTCTATTTTCTATTTCTACTCACTATAAATATATGAAAATAGCACATTTTGCTCTAACTTTTATTGAAAGACCTGATGCAGATAACTAAAATGGCACAACAGTGTGACAATTATTTTTCAGTCAGGCAGGAGAGAGCTTGAGAATAGATTGTCAGTGTCTTGACAGTCGTTTAATCAGTCGCACAATAAAATTATTAACTCCCTCCCCATTAGTGGTGAACGATTCACAACAATTCATTTATTCATTTAATTATCAGCGCTGCTGAGGCCATAGGTCTAAACCCACCAAGCATCCATTTAGAGCAATGAACAAAAACAAGTAATAATATGTGAACATGTCTGTTCGGGATATGTCTCTATTCCAAGCAGTCATCAGAACCATCCTGTGAAGCTTTGCATAGTGGTTTGATTTTGTGAGTTGGCCTTAAACCTTGAGACTGATTTGACATTGTCTATCCCACGCCCACTATTAGAAGTGCCTTGACATTTCCAATGCCTTGACTAATGTGGGGAAGCTTGTGAATGAAGTGTCAACTTTCACAACCAAACTAGATTCTCTGCATATGCTGCTGTCATTCATATAGCGGTAAACCTTTAGGCTGAACTTGAGAATCCAAGATCTGCTCCTTATCCTCAGCCCCTTCTCTTGCCTCCCCATCTTAGATCATAAAAGCAACGTAATCATCAACCAAATAAAAGAGCCTCCATATTTCCACCTTGGCAATTTCTCTCCCAAGTGCTCAGCTGTGAAATTTAAAATCCATGCATGGCTTCCCTTTTCCCCCATCTTGAAGAACCAGATTATTTGCTCTGTCTTTGCATAGCCTTAGCCTACTTTGGCACACACACACATACTGTACTTCGAGTCATATGCATGTATTTACCATTTTGATCTCTTACTCATACACATACACGCACAGAGAGACACTCTAGGCCTCCACTACCTTTATCTGGGAAATGGTAGGAAATGAACTGTGTGGTTATCAAATGCAAGGAAATGGATTTTTCACCCCGAGTATGATTGTTTAGAGGTCCTCTCTTCTCTTATACAGTCCATTTCCAGCCAGCTCCTAAAATAACACTCTTCTTCCATGATCCAGCTGAAGATTGTCGACTCAGAAATCATCGCCAAGTTCCACATTGACGTAGCCAAATTTAGAGCCTTTGCAAATGGAGAGATTTTGATTGAATGTTACATTTCTCCAACAAAAAAAGTAGTTTGAAATTTAGGGATGGTGTATTGATCTTGAAATATTGATACATTGTTTTAAACTAGTAACATTATTATTTAAGAAGCATGAATACAGTGGAAAAAAAATGTGACAGTGAAAAAATCCACTGTGTACATTAGAATTTAACTTTATGTATATCACCAACTTCGAAATGAAAAAAAAAAAGACCTCTTAGCAAATTCTGTAAAAATTTATTTTCATGCTTTATCACAACATTTTTTCTTTTGTTTAATCAATATTAATTGTGGTTCAGATAACAATCTTTTTAGTTTCTGTTGATTAAACCAATCACCTTCATTGTATTAACTCAAATTTTTGAATTTCAATGAACTCAAAATTTTAAGTTGAGAGCCCCTTTGGTTCATCTTATCATATACAGAAAAGGTGAAAGACATAAGATAAATATAAGGTTTTATAGGGATGGGACAATATGTTGATTCTTGGATCGATTCTGATATTTTTCAAATGCATCGCAAATCAATTCTGAAGTTAGTATTTAACAGCAGAAGGCGCTCTAGGCTAGTTTTTAACCGCATGCTCAATTGTTCATGAAGAAGAGCGCTCGTGCATTTGGCTGAGTCTGAGAATGTATTTGCACCTCAGAATGTGTTTATGATGTGAGATTAATGTAAACAGCCCACTGCAAACACTCTTGTAATTTGCTTCAAACTTTTTAAACTTTATGAATGAATGCAGAATCGTTTCTCGATTCACAATGCATCAATATATTGTTCCAGCCCTATTGTTTTAATGCGTTTGTCAAACATTTATCATAAGATTAATTGAATTAAACGGTTTTAAAAGGTTGTTTTTTTAGCTCTGAGGATAAAATAAGTGCTTGAAAATAGATTGTATAGTTCAATCATGATAACTCTCGGAATAGTCTTTTCATTTTTTCATTTTTCAACATTTAGCAGACGCTTTTATCCAAAGCGACTTACAAGTGAGGCAATTAGGGGTTAGGTGCCTTGCTCAAGGGCACTTTAGTCATAGTATCGAAGGTGGAGAGAGTGTTGTTTATTCACAATCCCCACTTTCAATTCCTGCTGGCTTGGGAATCGAACCGGCAACCTTCAGATTACAAGCCCGACTCCCTCACCATTAGGCCACGACTACCCTTCATATAATATAGTTATATGTTGTTTTAGAATAGTTTTAGCATGTTATTGAATGTGGCAATGTTAATGTATTTTGTATTGGTGGACTATATCTGTTACGCTGCTGCTGCTTCTGTTGATTATGGCTGCTGCAGAGCAAGAATGGACTTGCTACAGCTAATAGCTACACAGACGTGCTGCTTTGAGCATGTAAGATATGCTGCTGCTGCGTAAATAGACATATATAAGTCCTGTAATAGATCTAGGCAGGTGGAGATGGAGGAGGTGGAGGGTTTCAGAGGAACTCCGATAGCACACTGCAGGATTAGCAAACTACACAGCAAACAGTGAACCAGACTGTGTAAATGTCAAGCCAGCAATCTCATTGGCTGTAGGATCAGCAGAGGCCAATCAGCTTGTGCCATGTGCTAATGATGTAATTGCTTGCAGATTGCATGTAAAGGACCAACCAGCCAGTTTCATGGTTGAACTATACAGGTATAAACAGGCTTGATAGTACTTGGATTGAAAATTGGTATCACCCAATTTTATTAACATTTCTGTTCCAGCCTACATTTATTCAAATAGTCAAATGTCAATGACTGAAATCCTGTCTGCACAGATAGTGCCCTCAAGAAATCATATCTAGCCTGTGATTTATGCTCGGTGCCTTTGGAGTCTTTTGTTTGTCTTTGTTTGGTTTGAACTGGCCCTCATACTGCATGCAGATTGAGTTGGCCGACAGCCACTGGTTTCTCTGTGTCTGTGTGTGTGGCGTTCTGCAAATGTGTGCGCATGTGTCTGGGTGTCAGCGTTTGGGTGACTGTAGCATGGTTAGGGGGAGGGGGGTGTATATGATGAAAGGGCTAACAGGAAATCAACAGAGCAGAGGATGTGATTAATGAGAACAAAGCAGCATTAATATTCACTTAACAGAAGTGCGTGTGCACAGGTCCCGATTCTCATGCACAATGGACAGGAAAAGACCTGGAGCCTGGAATTCCATTTTATTGTTGTCCTTCATTGACTAGCTCGGCTAACAATGAGCTAAACTGAGGAATTGTGCCCAAAGTTCAAGCAAATTTGACAATAAAAAGTGCCTTCTCAGCCTCAGATGCCCTCTAGCATTTCCTTGACCCCTGGTCACCCTGTGAAAGTGCAGCTGCTCTTGCTAAAAAATGGGAACAAGGAGAGTGTCTTGACCAGCGACCTCTGTCTCCCCTCTATCCACCAATCACTGTCATTCATGCTGCCCTGGACAAAGACTTAGATTAACTGTAGCTGCCATGGTAATTGACAGGGAAGAATGAAAATGTTCTTTTTTAAGCTTAAAGAATGAGAAATGAAATCCATTGTATTCATGAGAAATTGGACCAGTCCAGCTTATCCCGAGAACTTATTCCATATCTCTTTTTACATTACAGTGGGTTAAGGCAACAGGTATCATGAACAGTACTTTTACATTATTTATTATTTTGAACAGGATGACATTAATTTTTATTATTTACTTAAATTAACATGCATTAGTAAATGTAACATACTAATACATTTTAACATTGAACGTCATATAAATAAATGTTAATGCATTAACAAATATGAATTAACAATGAACAACAGCACAAAAATAGTACATTAGAATATTTTGTATTGTTTTTATTGTTAAATGATTTAAAACTGTTTTGTTTTATTTGTCTTGTTTTCTTTCTGTAAAGGCTATGTACAAAAAATATTTGAATAACCATTGTATATGAAATAATAAGCTATATAAATAAACCTTGCCTACTATATTTATAAATCAACATTAGCCAAGCTTAACAAATACTGTAAAACATCCTGTTGTTTATTGTTATATCTAATGCAATAGCTAATGCTAACAAATTAAACCTTTTTGTTGCTTGTTACAAAAGAACTATGAAATTTTCTGTATATATATATATATATTGCATATAATATATATATATATATTCAATTTCCACATCATGAAATCCATGCTTCTGTTTATATGGATGACAGGGCTTGGACAATGATAGTCTGTGACGCCTGATAGCAAAAGATCATTGACGCCACACAGAGGGCTTTAGGTCTGCCTGACATCTGCAGTCCATTAAAAGAACAGTGATGTGCATTTTGCTATTGTCAATCATTCTTTTTGATTAACCATTACGTCTTGCTAGTATACTATCTTTCTAGCACAATGGCAGGACTGATTGATTCGATATTGTCTGTTATCTCAGATTTTTAGGGGGTCACTGCTTGCGCAATAGAAAGTACAGGGGAATCAATTTCAATGATAAGGTGCACGTTTAAGTGTCAACGTGACTACTTCACTTGCTATTGACAGAGGGACAGATCAGGATAAATGCCCCTGTCGATACGTCCCACGTCCAGCGTTATTGATGAAGCTATTTAGCCGACTCATTCTGTGAAAGCCGGTTCCAATCTCACACTCTCTTCAGACACCTGGAGGCTTTATGCCTGAATGCCGCGTATATTGCAGTGTTCGGGTCAGCGCCTGACCCGGCGCGGTGTATCAAACTGCCAGGGTCAACCTAAAGGTCAATTGTATATGGCCACCATTACTATATGCCCTTATAGATACGCGTCCAAGACTAGAACGAACCCTCGATGTGGAACAGTCCCCCGTCACATGAAATGCACCCCTCCTCTAGCATTAAAGCATTGTTAATTGACTTAAGCGAGGATTTGCAGTAATCAGGTTTGGTGCACAAGAACCATTGGCCAGTCCTAACCTCATTATTTGATAGCAAAACTCTTGTCGGCCCCAATCAAGTGTTTAATT
The DNA here is from genome assembly GCA_038088235.1 of Zacco platypus. Classification (NCBI taxonomy): domain Eukaryota; kingdom Metazoa; phylum Chordata; class Actinopteri; order Cypriniformes; family Xenocyprididae; genus Zacco; species Zacco platypus. The sequence continues at coordinate 13,408,722 of CM076067.1, forward strand.
AAAATACACATCGCCTTCAAGGTGCTTTCTCTTGCCCTCCGTCCCTCTGTGTTTCCACCCCCAATGGTAGCTGCGCTGTCAATAAATAATTTGCTCTGCTGCACGGCGAACTAGCAACGGCTGTTGTTCAGCCAAGAATTTGGAACTTGAGGTGAAAGGTCTTTGTTTTTGTTAGTAAACAGCCCGCTTGCATCCCGTGTCACCCTCTGACCCGTCAGGCTAGTCCTAGATTTAGAGGAGCATACGAAGACAAGCCAGTGTCATGCTGGGTGTTATTAATGAAGAACGTAGGCGGGCGCTAAGGGCACTGTCTGTACCTGCTGAATGCTTGTTGCTGTCTCACAAGCCTCTAAGGGGCTTTCAGTGCGGTGTTGATTTAATAGTCTCAAATGAGTTGGTGGATACCTGAGATCTGCTTGTATGGCATGTTTAGGGGCCGTCGGATGCCTTGTTAAGAGAGCTTTGGCTCTGTGGGTGTGTGGGATAACACTGCTTGTAAGCAGAACCGTGGTTGAGAGTGGCGGAGGTAAGAGGGTACATTTGGCTTTGCAATCTTTCTGTTGTGCATCAATCTCTAGTCGGACCACCCAATGAGAAATGTCGATAGCGTAAAACGGCTTGACAAGCATTAGCGGTGATGAGTGGTTAAACACGTTCCCTGTTGTTTTGTGAAAAACGGTCAAAAGAGTCCTGGAAAAGTTCAAATGATCTATGAAAGAGCAAGCTCAACAATCATAGGAGATTAAAGCTACAAATGTATCAGTTTTGACTCCTAGGGGGTCAGACGTGTCTCATTTATTGTTTAAAAGGAAACATCTGAGGCAGAAAGTAATGAGGCATGAGTCCAAACTGATAATGTACATTTGTTCTTTTTATCTCTATAGGAACATTCTGTTGCTCAGAGGTTTCTCTTTCATAGTTCAAGACTTAATTGTGATTTTCAGATATGTTTCATTTAAGTATCAACTTTGGCTCAGGTAAACCTCCTTAGAAGTAAAACTCAAAAATGAAACATAAGGCATTCTCTAATATTATAAGTCAAAACTGAGAAATTTGTTTTTGAGAAGCATTGGAAATGCCTTTCTTGCTCAGACGTTTCTCAGAAATGTTTCATTGAAGTATGAACTTTGTCTCAGATGATTCTAATTAGATGCTTGTAAAGGATCTTTTTAATCGTTCAGATGTTTTCTATCAAAGCTCTGTGATTATGTGAAACTTTGTGATTCTCAGAAACGTTACTTTAACGTATTAACCTGGTCTCGGATATTTCTCCTCAAACTCTTAAAGAGTAATAAATATGAAGATGATATTTGAACAAAGCATTTCTGAGAATTACAACCAAGTCTCCAGAGCTCTAGAAGAGACACTTCCTAAAGATTAAAGCAAGACAAGAAAGAGATTGCAAATTCTAGAGAAGATTGTTTTGAAGAGATTGTTTTAACTCCTTATGCCTCAGAATCATCTCATTTCTCATTTGTGTCTGATGTTTATTTCCCTTAAGGAGATTTATGATCATCTGAAGCAAAGTTGATAAAAAAAAAAAGTATACATGTATGGGAATCATACTCTCCAGAGCTTTAAAAGAGCAAATTTTGAGCAATTAATTTTCCTAGAGATTAAAGAAAGTCAAGTAAGAGATACTAAATTGTAAGTTTTAACTCTTTATATCTCAGAATTGTCTCATTTGTGTCTTTTGTTTTTAAGTTTTAGATGTCTCTAAGACATGGTTGATACTTTAAATGCAGTTTTTTTGAGGATAATAAGTCTCCAGAACTTTGGAATGGCAACTTCTCAGCAAAACATTTTCCTAGAGATTAAAGAAAGAGGTCTACCATGATTCTCAAATCAAACTCTTTATATCCCAGAAGTACATCATGTATCACTTGGTTCTCTTTTTTTATTCATCTAAATGAATATTAGGAGAAATATCTGAGACAAACTTGACATTTGTCACTGAAATGAACAGTTGTGTACGGGAACCTTTTTGCGACTTTCAAGCAACTGCGTCGTCGTCTCAGGGATCAGACGTGAGGATGGCAAGATAATACTATCTGCAATTAAAATGTTCTAGCATATCAACATTAATTCTAGCTGTCAGCACATGACTACATAATGCCGTAGCTTTTGTGCGTGCCCCACCACACCAAGGGGTCTCCCTGACATCCGTCACATCACTAATACTGCCGCTTCAGTCTTCTAATTGCAGGCTTTAATTGTAATAATTATTTACAAGCCTAATTAAACAAAAAAGGAGTCTCATGGAGAAGTGACTTCCAGTTCAAGTAATCAGGCTCAGTTCTGTCAAGAAATGCTGCTAGCATGTTATCATTAGCGCTAACTGTCTAATTGACGAAGGCAGTGCCGTGTGACTTGCTCTGTCTTTTCTCTCTCTGTCAAAGAAATGACTTCGTTCCCTGTCGGTGCTGTGGAAAACAACAACCGTATCTGTCTCTAAATATCTCAGGGCTTCTTTGTCCTGAGGGACGTGAAGGAACCTTGAAGGCACAGCGACATTGGTTCGTTTTATTGTTAGATGTACTTTTGTAGGGTTTTAATATTACATAGACTTCATGCTAACATTTATTTGCATGGAGCTATTGGCTACTTCAGATGATAAAGAAGATTATGGTTGTGTAATGTGTCTATATGGCCCTTTTTGTTTTGCTAATGCATTTTAAGTAGCTTCTAGCTCCTTGAGAAGATAAGTTTGTTGTTGGCTGTCAAAATAAGTCTATAGTTAGCTTTTCGGCTAACTGATTATGGCTTTGTCGTGTTGCAGAGTCTGCTTGCTCAAACAAGATTATTACTGTAATTTTTCTTTATCCTTTTTGTTTTGCTAGAGCATTTCAAGTACCACTACAGTAAAGAACTTGAGCCAAACTTGTCTTTGAGAAGGTAATATATTTGTGTTTGGATATCAAGATAATAGGATTGTTAGCTTCTTTGCTAAATGATCATTGTCTTGTCCTATTGCAAAGGCTACATACTACAGCATTTCCATCTCTCTTTGGAAACAGGTTCTTTTATTTCCATCATTGACTTCATTAGTCATATTGAGTGTTATGATTTCCCACATTAATTTTTCTTAGAGCGGCTGTCGCTTTCTGCTCAATATATCTTTGGCTTTTGTACATTTTTGTGAGGGTATATTGTTAGCAGTGCAAACAATGTGACATTATGCTACCAAGTTGAAGATTTGTGTGCAACTATTGCCTTATTTTAGAAGATATAAAGATTATGACTGATTTCTACTTTGTTTTGCTTATGCAATTCAAGTACATCTATATATCTTTAGCTATATATCTTTAGTTGGCTATCAAGATAATACATTTGTTACTCTCTTGGCAAACTAATAATTGACTTGTCCTGTTGCAGATGCTATTGACTTCACCAATTCCATCTCTCTTTCAAAACAGGTTCTTTGTATTTCCGTCCTCATTTGGCTTGATCTGGTGTCTGGCAGCGATTCCGAGATACTTCTCATTAATCGAGTCCAAGCTTTTTAAAGCCTTGGCTTCAGAGATACCGGAATAACAAAACCCCTGTCCTTCTTTTATCGATTACATCTGCCCAAATTTGAGTAGAGTCTCAGGCTGTGCCAGCCCATAATGTGTCTGCGTGCTTCCAGACAGATCCTGTCAATGTATCCCTGCTGAATGTCACAGTAGGCCCAGCGCTCCTCCTCTTGTTTTGTGGCAAGAGGCTGTAAATGAAGCCCCCTGTGGATCGAGCGCTTCCCCCTGAGCACCTCCGCAGGTTTAGCTGCCAGACCGGGGTGAAACCCACCCCTGCTTGCCATCCCACCAACATGGTCGCTGCCAGAGCTGCATATGCTCTTTGTCTGGGTTGCTAATGGCTGAGATGCAACCGTAAACACCCTGCACGGTGTGAGGTGATTGTTTTCCTGGGTTACTCAGCGGTAGTGGCAGGTTCTGCCTTTTCGGGGTACCGCATGTGTCGGAAGAGTGGCTCTGCTGTCTGTCCTAACGTAGCGTTGCCGGCCAACAGTGAAAAGAATCAATCTAGCAGCTCTGCATCTGTCCTCCTGTGAAGATCATTTTGCGAGAGCTGTCAGCACTGGTAGCCGTGCTGATGGATGCATCTTTCACGCTTCATGTTTGTGTCATTTACTCTTGAGGGACACACTCGGAGACGTATGCTCGGTCTCTAATGTCAGCACACACCTTTGATATGTTAATAATACTGGTAAGGTCTTGGACTCACTTAATAAGGCTGGGTTTCGCATCGTCAGGTTTCCCATCTCTGCTCCATGACCCGCTCTTCAGAGTTAGATGTGTAAGTTATTGACAGAAGCACTGTCTTCAATTATATCCGTTCAGAGCGTGTGATGCACTGTGAATTACCATCACAGTGATAATACTAATGCAGTGAGCGTATGTTGCCTCCGCCGAGCGGGTGATGGATGTCAGTCTCGAGTGGTGCGCTGGCACAATGCTGACAGAACTCAACAGGGAGCGGGAAGCATACCGGTGGGCGATACATGCCAGAGACAGTGATGAATGTTGGGAAGGAAATATCATAAAGGATTGAATGAAGATTGCCCTGGACCTGGAAGGATTTTTGAGGCTTTTGAAGTATTACTTTTGTGGCAGGTATGCACCAGACGCGCGGCTGCATTAGAGCATGCAATATTACCAGGATACCCTTTATTTATTATTAAAATGTTACATTTCAATATATATATATATGTGTATATATATATATATATATATATATATATATATATATATATATATATATACGTATTATTAGTTAATTTTCTTCATATTTTTTCTTGTTCTATGCTAAATCATGTATGCTTAACACAGGAAACACTTAATACCGTGCACAAATTTATTTATAAAATTTTAATAATCTTTTTTTAATGATTTAATTATTTATAGGGAAACGAAGTAAGAAAAGTAAAGATTAAGTAAATGATTTAGGGCTTTTTAATGAACATTTTTAAAACTTTTACATTTGGTTTCCCCCAGATATTGAATATTTAGTATTTTTTAAAATTTATTTATTCATTTATTTTTTTGAATGGCCCCAAAACAATTGAATGAAATTCATCTCTAAAGTTTGTTTGAATGGAACAGGCATAGCGAGTGACTGGCAGCTGATAAGAAAACCGTATTCTAAAACCATAAGGTAAAGAAATACGTTTTGTATTAGCTATAAGCCAGAAGCTCAAATAAGCTTAAGGTGATTGGTGCGGATCCATCCAGTCAAATAAAAATGAGCCACATTTGCCTCTCACTGTGCTGGCTGGATGTACAAAATGAGACCCAAAGACAGCCGAGGCTCATTACCGGAATATTTTCCTGACTTTCTCTTCGACAGTGTCGCAGAAGGGTACTGTCAGAGCGGCCGGATTAAATGAGGCGAATTGAACTGCACGCGCTTTCTTTCACGTTTTTCTACAAAACGAGGGCCCATCATATCTTGTGGTGGTGTTTTAGGGTTCATTCGCTAGAGCTCATCTACCTCCTCCTTCGCTGTCCTGGATGAGGAAAAGAAATTGGGATGTCTCTATCATATCACCGTCTCATGATCTGTTGAGCGAATCGGAGGATGAGGCATCAGTTGCGTCCTTGCGGTTCTGCAAAATTGGTTTTTCACAGGTCCGCAGTGGGCTCGCGGCTGAATGGAAGAGGCTTGTTTACGATGTGACTGGTACCAGACTGGGCCACCTGAGCCATCACGGTGTTTCCCCCCTTCTCCCCAAACCTGGCCAGCCAATCACGCTGAGCGTACGCCTGCAGAGCAGCCAAGAGAGCAGTGGGGTGCATCCAAACCCGCCATCTGTATCTACACACGCATGCAACACACAAACACACACGCTAGAGATTTCCACAAATGCGGAGGGGGGCGATTGGCAGACAAAGAGCCAGGGAAAGGGGCATAAACCACAACACAGTTTGTGCTGAAATCAAGTGTGGAATTTTGATGTCTTTTGTCTTCCGCAAACAAAAGCAGCCCTCATGCAGTTCCACTCTCACTGTGACATTCTCATTCTCTAATTTCACATAATCAAACCTGGATTATTATGCAGCCCCGGGTCAGAGCGGCCCAATGTCTGGCTGCTTTCTTGAAATCAATAAGGCCCCTATCATCTCCCCTGCTGATATACACCACTGCTTGCACATGTGTGTGTGTGTGTGTGAGGGAGACACAGCCCTCAGCCTGTTGCTCTGAGCTTTGACAGCTGAATTATTCACTCCTCACACAGTAGCTCAGCTTCTGCCTGCTGTCAGTTCGAACTGAATTATCAGTTTAGAGACCACCGTACTGCTGCTCTGGGATCTGGACTTAATACTAGCCACTATATTGTGTTTTATTAAAACCTCTCCATCTTTGTCCAACACAATCAATAAGAATCTCATCAATGAAATTACTGGTGACCACATTTTCATTTTTGATTGTTTTTAAAGAAAAATTGGGATAAGGATACTGATAAACACAGGGCATGCATTTCCACTTCTTGCATTCTCAATCGACCTGAGGCTTTTTCTGTCTTCTTTGAAGATCCCTATGAAATAAGAGAGAAAATACTGTCAAGTTCAACAGTATGATGAATCAATATTAACATCAGAACCGATACTTTAACCTGTTAACTTGCGTACCCGTATTTTAAACTCTTTAAGCTATCATTGCGCCGTCACCAATGAAGTCTCACAGTAAGTGCGCTGCTAATTCAGTTTTAATGTGTGCCTTGAACGGCCGCAGATGAAGCATTAAGTGCATGATGGCACTGCGACCAACTTAACATTTTACAGTTTAATGTTGCAATCTGGTCGCTCAGTTTTTCTAGATCAGTTTTAATCATGCAATAGATTTGAACAAAAAATATCAAGTGCTACATTCAGGCCGTATTGGCTGTGACTTGACTGCAAACACATTACGTTACAAACACAAAAATAAGAAGAGAAAAAGAAAGCGCGGTACTGATTAAAAGAATCTCCCTTTATTTAAATATACGAACACAGAAAACCGTTGTTAACAGGTTAATATAACATTTCCCATTCCATGACTAGTAAAATAATCACAATAAACATGGATTAATCCGCAGGGTGATGAACATAGTGGTGGGTAAAATCTCACTGACTGTAGACAGGCAACATTCTGTATATTGGGCTGTTTCTCCCATACTAGGCAGCTTACTTTTTTCAGGTCTGGGCAGAGCCTCTCACTCTCCGTAATGGACGAAATGGTACTTCTCAGAGTAGCTGCTAATATATAATATATATTAAAAATTCATCTGCTATTTTTTGCATGTGCACTAATCATGTTTGATTCCTAAAGTACTGTTCTTTGTCTGGATGTGGGGTTGCAGATGGAGGAGGAGGCATATGGCTGGTAATCACATTTGTAGGTCTCATCAGTTAGCTTATCTGACAGTTGGGTTTTGACCGGGACCATGAGCTAATGCCCCCTACCTAGAGACTGATAGAAAAAGTTCAAGACCTGTGCGTCCCTGGCACATTGTAGAGGAGGTGTCAGGGGCTAATTGACAGGCTGACGGACAGACAGGTTACAGGGCTTTACCGGCGTCTCCCAGAGGGGGCTCCAGGCACGCCCGGCAGCTGCGCCCGGGTGCTGCGCTGCACCAAGAGGCAAACGCGGGCCGCCTGTGCTCCTTCCTCTCATTAGTGTCACAGTATGCGGATACTACTGTTGTCAGGTGAGGTGGTGTGGATCACTATTTTGTCAGCTCTGACAGAGATTTTGTACATATGCCTGTGCGAGTCACGTAATATGGTGGAATAATGTGGCAAACACACACACACACATACAGTACGTGTGGCCCCTCTCCCCACCGGCCCCGGTGAGAGGATTTCAGTCATACATTATTGATGTACTCACTCTTTATCGACTGGCTGCAGTTTCCAGCTCCGTATCTCAGGTCCAGTCTACCTCTCTATTATTCCACTCCTCCTTTGTTTCTCTCTGTCTGTCTCACTAACCCTTTTACAGCCCGCATGCATTTCCTGTAAACTCTACCCCAGTTTACTGAAAGTACGAACATTTTTGTGTGCTATCCGAATTTTTACAATTGCTAGCAACATATGAAATGCATCAAATGGGATACTTCAACCCAAAATGAAAATCAACTCACCTTTATGTTGCTATAAACCTGTATGACTTTCTTCTGTGCCACACAAAAGATGATTTGAAAAGTGTCTCAGTGTAGTGTATTTTTTAGTTTTTTTTCAGACCCCCACTAATTTTCATTGCTTGAACAAAATTTTTTCCAAACAGGTTTAGAACAGCATAAGTGTGGATAAATGATGAAAGAATGTTAATTTTTGGATTAAATATCCCTTGAATAAAAGTTTTTGTCTCTATGAATTTTGTATAAATTTCAAGCTAAATGCTAACCAGCTAAACCTTTAGCACAGTTATTTAGTTAACCCTTGTGCATTGTTCAAATTTACTACCCTTTCGTTATGTTTGTTAGCTGAGTTGTTGATTTTAACTGCTTTAAAAATGTATCAGATAAATATTTTTTTTCAAATTTTTTTGCTTAAATCTATTAATCAACCTCAGTCCTGATCAAAACTACTAAATTTAAAAAAAAAATTCAGGATTTTAACTCTTTAAAAGGTTAAAATCTGATGCTGCACAAAAACTAACAACGCATCAAAGCCAATGTTGTTTCTAATCTTTGACACGTTTTTTCCCAAATCAGTGACATCATTTATGAATTTGGCAATTAAAGAGTTAAAATCCTGAATTTTTTTTTTAAATTTAGTGGTTTTGATCAGGACTGAGGTTGATTAATAGATTTAAGCAAAAAAAAATTGAAAAAAATATTTATCTGATACATTTTTAAAGCAGTTAAAATCGTGGCTGTTTTTTGAAAATTTTCAAAGCATTTTCCCAAAATATGTGTCAAAATAAGATTTGTCACCAAAAATCATTCCATTTGCTGAAACACGGAGAAAGTTATGGCCAAATTAAGACTCAGAAATTCCCCATAGTGGATGAAAACATCCCGAACAGCACATAAGGGTTAAAATGTTTGTTAGCTGAGTTGTAAAAATATCTAAATCATATTTTTGAGATAGGACTATTTTTCTTGTGTACTTTGCCAACTGAGTGTGATGCAGCTGCACCGCGAGACCCTCGTGTCAGCTTTCCAATGTGCGTTTCCAGTAGGAACACGGTCCCTCACGGAACTTGTGTCTGAACGTTGACTGAGATCTGACACGGTAGAGGCTTGCAGAAGCTTTTATAGCAATTTTGCATAGCCCTTCTGGTGCTAAAGTGTCAAGATGCTTCAGTCGAGCTAAATCTACACGTTTAGGCCAAATCCGTTACACAAATAGCTCTGATGGGAAAGAAACGGTTCGCTGAGGAGGCTCAGAGCTCTGTTCAAACACGGAGGTTAAGAGCCTTCACATTTCATCTAAAACACAAACAGGCACGATGCATCACTCAGAAATAACCATTGATTTTTTTAGGCTAACATCTCTCTAATGCTTTTTGAAATCCGTTGCATTCCGGAAACAGTCTAAAGCTAAGCTAATACTTCATTTGATCAGGCAGTTAGTTCGCTGGCTGTGTTTTGTTGCAGTGTAATATTGTTAACTTGCTAGCTGGGAGGTTATCTCATTTTGATTTATGTGTATTATTCTAGTCGGACAGTAAAAAGTCCATGTGACATTTATGTTCTGAGTAGAGAGGGATTTCAAAGGTCAGCTCATGAGCACACATGCTGCGCTTTTGCCTTTAATATAGTTCCTAATCAGTTGTGCTATTCTGCTGTGTCTAGATTTTATTCGTAAAACATGTTTTTTACATTTTCTGATGAAAATGTTAGTGCCTCTCCACGCAGAACTCACAGCCGTGATGCTAGACTGCTGTGGGTGCTTGTTAGTGCTTTGCTAGCTCTATATAAATAATGGTGACTTGACTTGACTTTGCTATGCTAATCTGAAGGGTTCTTAGCATGTTGCTAAGGGTGTTATGAGTGATTGCTAGGTGGTAAAGCACTACAGCGCAACAGTTTGGTTCTGAAAATAAAAATCCCATTCATTTTCTCCATAGGGGACTCGATTTTAAACGATAACTTATAAACCTTTAAAGACAGACCTATGTGAGGTTCATAATTATATATTTATTGTATATGCATTTGTTGAAGCCATCAGCCTGCATTATTTGAAATTATACATTATCGCTGATTATGCAAACAAATCTCCACTTATTGTGAGAATTGCGTCAAGCAGATGAATAGTTTTATAAATAGTTTTATATTTATCCATTGTTTTCCCTCATTACAGCCATCAAGTACACAGTCTTGTACCTGTCTTTTTTGTACTTTCAATTACTGTTTTTAACTCTAATGTTAAGATTTTCCTTGTAGCTGGTTGGTTTGCTTGATAGCCTCAAATATTCAAAAATACTTCTGAAACCAAGATTGCTGAAAAGCCGGATGGGTACTGCAGCAAGAAAAGCTCACCCATAATGTATGTATGTTATTCTGTTACCTAGACATGGGTTAGATCCCTCTTTTAATGCAAGTTAGCTTAGCTAGTAGCATAGCGCTAGCAATGTAAATACTATGAGTTGAATTGTCAAGTTTTATCATGTGCCAGGTTAAAAAGTGAATCATTCATGTTTACAGCACTAATAATGCAAGACATTTACACATTGAAGTTTAATCTTTTGGTCAAATCACCAACACTAAAAATGAGCAGTGATAATAGCGATGCTTGCTTTAGCCGTTGTCTTCATGTACTTTGAGGAACTTATCTACTCTCGCTTGCTCACTCACTCTATCATGCCATCTTTCTCCTACAGAGCGTTGGAGTCTTGCTGAGAGGCCTCCTCACGCAATCAAGAAGGCTTTGATTGAGTTTTCAACCCACACACACACACACACTCATGCGTTTGTGAGTGTTAGTGAGATGTCAGTTAAAAGGGCTGGAAGAGTTGTGCAAACAAAGCAATTGTGTGTGTGTGTGTAGTAACTTACACTTCACACATGTGAATGTTTTATTGCGTTGCAGTTCGAGTGGCTTTGCTGAATACATAATATGGCTATCTGAAAGCGACTGCCGTAGAGACGAATTGTGTGTCTGGCAGGTTTGGCTGGTTAGCATGACCCTGTTAGCCCCCATGTACACAATGTGGCTGCAAGAAGCGTCTTTCTTCATTGATTAGAGTGTGTTTATCAGTCCAGATGTGTCTGTGAGATGACGGTGTTGGTCTGGATCTCTGCTGGGATTAGAGGGGTCAGATTAGCCTCACGTCGGAGAGTTTGTTGGCCTCTCGACTCCACAGAGACACTGCACAGAACGGATAAGAGTCAGTCAATTGTTGCCCTCAGCTTAGCCAAGTAAGAATTTATCACCAGAGAATTTGGGCTTAAGACTGAGGTGTGTGTTTAAATGAATAAAGACCCCATGAAGAAATCAAAATTAGAGTTAATAGCTTCTATTTCATGTCGATTAGCTTTGAATCTTGCTATACACTTTTAGCATATGTAAGGTTTTTTTATGTTTTTGAAAGAACTCTTATGCTCAGCAAGGCTGCATTTATTTAATCAAAAATACACATGGTGCTCAAGAAACTTTTCTTCTCATTATCGATGTTGAAAACAGTTGTGTTATTATTACTACTATGACTAATATTTTTGTAGAAACCCTGATTTTTTTTTTTCAATCTTTGATGAATAGAAAGTTTAAAAGATTAGCATTTATTTGCAATTTAATTTTGCAATTTAATACAGAGAAAAAAATACTGATGTCATCCTGCTTCACAGAATCAAATCCGATTTGATATGTCCCGCCCAAACTTCCTGTTTCATGGTCTTTAAACTATAAAAGTGTTTTTGTTCATTTCCTGTCCGTATTTAAGTGATACGTATAATTTACGCACGTAGGTGGATAATGAATCACAAATACACACACGTGAATGTGCTGGTTTTTTTCTGATTTTCCATGAGCACCGATGGATTTATGTGTCAGTGCGATTATTGCACTGCGTGTGTGTGTGTGTGTGTGTCAGAGGGGACATGATCGATGGATCTCATTGCTGTGGGTGCAGTGCTCAGTATCTCACATTAAAAATGAATGTGTGAATATGTGTGTGTGTGTATGTGTATAAGTGGCAGCGTGTCCCAGAGGTACCAGCTGTTTACGGCTCACTCCAGGAGAGGGGTAGGGGGTCAATGCCTGGACTGGTCTCTATGGCAACCGAGATGTGGATTTCATGAGTGTGCGTGAACATCTGTATACAGTATTTGTACATGAGAGGCTGGATTTCTTTAGTTTCAGCTCAGATGGAAAGCCCACCCTTCATGGACTCTCTGTTCTACACTGCACACAAAATGGTGAGCTTTCATACAAAAAAAGAGTCAGTGATTGTGTGTTTTAATCGCTGTGTTTATTTTGATTTAGTCAATTTAAAGGGTTAGTTCATCCAAAAGTGAAAATTCTGTCATTAATTACTCACCCCCATGTCGTTCCAAACCCATAAGACCTTTGTTTATCTTCGGAAAAAAAAATTAAGATATTTTCGATGAAGTCCGAGAATTCTCTGACTCCTCCATAGACAGCAATTTAACCACCACCTTCAGTGTCCAGAAAGGTACTAAAGGCATTGTTAAAATAGTCCATGTGACAACACTGGTTCAACCTTAATGTCATGAAGCGATGAGAATACAAAAATAAAACAAAAAACGACTTTAATCAATAATAAAGGTCATTTTCCTACGCTGTTTACATTGCAGAGCTTCCTGTTCTCCCGCAGAACGCCTGCTCAGTATTGACTGACTCTGTTCACATGAGCAGCACGACGCAGGCGTTTGATGCTGATGCAGGAGCCGACCGATACTGGGCTGGCTTTCTGACATAGAGCACGGAAGAGCTGAACATAAACACTGTAGGAGAATAACAGGGGAGAGAAGAAATTATTGAATAAAGTCTTTTTTTTTTTTTTGGAGAAACAAAAAGTACTCTCGTCGCTTCATAACATTAAGGTTGAACCAGTGTAGTCACATGGACTACTTTAGCAATGTCTTTAGTACCTTTCTGAGCCTTGAAGATGGTGGTTAAATTGCCTTCTATGGAGGAGTCAGAAAGCTCTCGGATTTCATCAAAAATATCTTAATTTGTGTTCCGAAGATGAATGAAGATCTTAAGGGTTTGGAACGACATGAGGGTGAGTAATTAATGACAGAATGTTCATTTCTGAGTGAACTAACCCATTAATTCCAAGGCTGCAGGAATGAGGAATTTGCATTGAGAGATATTCAAGAGTTTCATTTTAGTCATTAGATCTTTATACTTAAAAGTTTGGGGTTGGTAATTTTTTTTATGCTCTCTTATGGCTACATTTATAAAAAGATATTCTAAATATTTCCTTCATATTTGTCTTTTCAGATGTGTCTTGACCACAATAAACACTGACTCTTTTGTATATTAGTTGCAAGACATTTTTTGATCTCTTTTTAATCCAAAATCCATTATATCCAAAAAAAATCATTATGCATATTCTTCAGACAGTTTTTTTCCTGTAGTTGGTAGTTTTTGGCCAGAACAAGCTGTAATGTTGATCAGACTGTACTGTTTGCTGATAGTGAAGTCTGGCTATACAAGAACAGGATTTCCTCTCCCCTCAGTTTACCCTCATGTACTCCTTCTACCCCCCTCCTTCTACCCCCTCATCCTTCTCTTAAAGTTTCTACTCTTAATTGTTTACCTCAGACCCTTCATCTCTCTTTCGTTCTATATCACTCTCAGTCTTTCTTTCTCTCTAATGGTTCTCCATTCATCTGACAGGTGCACGTGGCAGCGAGGCTGTTCTGAGTTCAATGTATAAGAGAGCTAATGTGAGCATTTATTCTCACCGTCCAGCTCTCCAAGCATACTGTAGTCTCTGTGTATCTCATACTGTAGATCCCGAGCACAGGTCTAAGATCAGCCGTTCGGTTGTAATTATAACGTCTGGGGTCTGGATTACAGCAGCTGAGGTTCTTTGAAGGTTGCAATCTTGACTTGAGGAGTGTTGTTTGTGAATAAGACAAGAATTCGGTGCCAACTCCGTCTTCTTTTCTTCTAAATGTCTTGTCTCCAGGCGATTCTTGGACAGCTTCAGAGCGAGTGGAAAATATCGAATTCAAGCCAGATAGAGATTAGCAGATAGCATCCTGGAAGCATTTTAAGCTGTGGAAGAATTACCGAGCTCAAGAGGAAATTAGGAGTTGGCGCGCACCCTGTCCTACCATGAGTTTGGGCTGAACCCAGAATTCCTCTCTAATCTAACTACAGTTGTCTTTTAAGCCAATTGGCTGTTATTAATACTTTAAGTTCACAAGTGCAAGTGGAGATTAATGTCGTTTGTGGTGCATTCAAATGTATTTTGAGGAATTTTTTTAAGGTTGTGAGACCACTTATAGGAAAAATATTTTCAATATTTCTTTAATATTTTTTTTCAGATATTAAAAACAGATAGCTGACTATTAGATGACTCGTATGATTCCCAAACAAATAGCTTTTGTGAGCCAGTTCATTTTTAGTGAATCAAACACACATATGATACTGTAAAACGTTACATTTACTGTAAATGTTCTTATCATTTTGCATTATTTTTTAATTGCATGTGCCACTTTAGATGTAAAATAGCCAATTTAACATACAAACATCAGTTGAATGCTGTATAAACTTATAGTAACCGCTGGGCATTTTTTATTTCTATGTAGAAACTCTGTACAAACCTTTGCAAACATTTACATTGAGGCATTTTACCCACTGGCCAATTTGCAATTTTGAGTAAACACCCAAAACTGCAGCATAAATTAAACACCACCACATGTTAGAGGTCAACTTGTATCCCTTTTAGTCATCCAAAAAATAATTACAGAAAGAGAAGGAAACTTGAATAGTTAATGTAGATAAAAGTACCTTTAATAAAATGATCTTTATGTTGCTTGATAGCTGAAAACCGCCATTTTGCTAAAAGACTATTTAACACGACAGTAAAATGGTTAATATTAATAAATATAATAATTTATTTACGTTACTGCCTTTTATCATAATGCTGTTGCCACTGCTTGCATCATACCTAACAACATCCCTTTACTGTAGTAAAATCACTGTAACTTAAGATCTTGCTTACTGCTATATTTGGTTCTATTGCAAACGAATCAAAGTGAAAATCTCTCCAAAAAACAAACAAACAAACAAACAAAACACATTTCTATGTTCTGTGGTTAAACTCAAGTTTTAATGAGAAAACATTGAAACTCACACACACAATCACAAGCTCCTCTCAGTGGGAGAACAGGCTTCATTGTGCTTCCCACTGGGTTGACTGACTAAAGCATGTGCTGGTCAACAGCTGCTCCAGTTGCCTGCCTGCAACCCCCATAACACCTTTATCCATCTCACTTATTCTGTCTGTAAGTCTTTCTATCAATCTAGCTGCCTCCATCTTCTCCTTTGACATCGTCCTGCCAAGTGTGCAGACGTGGACGTGCACCTGCGGCAGCTGTGTCACCCTGCAGTGCAGCTGTCCCCTCTCTGATCCGTTCCATCCACTCACATTGTTCCGAACATTTCTTTCTGCAAAAATGTCTCTTTTTTTTGGTCTATACAATGAAATTCAATGGGGTCCAGTGTTGTTTTGATGTCATTTTTATTTTGGGGGGATTTTCTTGCCAGTCTTGTCCCTTTCAAACGTTCGCTACAGACAAGAATGATGTGTTAAATTGTGCAGTTTGTCATAAAAATATTTAATGATTTTTTTTTTCTAAAAAAATTAACACATGTAAGCCTTTATAATCATTTTTATTTATGATTGTAATTAATTCTGATAAACAGTCTTCATTTAAATGAGACCACAGTAATCCAGGCTTCATGAAGCGTATTTTAGTTTGGATATGCCATTTCAAGGCTATGGGTTTAAAAATGGGGCAAAGTTAACAGGTTAAAAACAGTTACTTTTCAATGCAATCAAACTTTGATTTTTGTCTGAACTGGTGAAAAAATACCATAGACTTACAATGAAGGAGGAACCCAAGCCATAACTAGGGGCAAGAATATCGTAGAGACTTGGCGATTGTCTCTTTTAAATTCTTAAAAATCCCCCAAACGCCCTAGCAACCACTCAGAGCACCTTAGCAACCACATAGTAATGCCCTAGCAGCTATTCTCTAAACACTCTAGCATTCTGGGGGGTTTTGTACTGCTTACATTTTCTTCATTAAACAAGAAATCTATTTCAGTGTTACTCCAGAAAAGGCATTTGGTGACCATTGGCATCAAGACGGCATCATCTGGTATCTGTGAGTCTAATGTTGTTGGATTGTTGGTCTGGCTCTAAGTCAGTGTTGTGTAACATTGAGACTTATTGCCCATGTTGAACCAGCGTCGTATGGCCGGTGTTGCTTTGTGAGCGGAGCCCCTGGTGGGCTTGTTTGTCGTCAGGCTGGGCGGCAGCGCTGATGTGCTGGACTCATTACTTTTGGCCACCTGTTTGTCCTGGGGCAACGAGTGAGTGAAAAATAAAGAGAAACGAGGGAAGGGGAGCTGGGTGAAAATGAAAAAGGGAACAGGACGGATCCTTGTGGGACACCTCTCGGTTTTTGCCATGAAGTCACACCGTATGTATAAACAACTGTGCATGTGTGCCACAGCATCACAGCCATGTGTCGGTAGAAACAGCGCTGGTAGAGGGAGGTTGAATGAGTGTCTTTGTTTTGGAGCCGCCGCGGCTGTGTGTGTCGCAGGGACAGGTGGATGGCCACCCCCTTCAGACCCCGCCGCTCACACATTAATGACATTTAACACGGCCATACAGCGCGCACACACACACAGCGGGAACCCTGCGTGTTTCTCCACCCCTCTCACTAAACACACACTGTGTGCCCACTCATCCATCTTAAAACTGTCTCTCACTTCATCCTACCCTTTGACCCCATAGCGAATGTCAGAATAAAGAAAACACAAGGACGATAACCGTCGAAAAGCTTGATGCTGTGCCTAAATTCTATACAGTAACTGGCACCGTCTTATTCATCAAACAATTTTTGTTCTTGTATTACATTTGCATCCGATGTTGACACCTAATCCTAAATATTAAATGTTTTGCATAATTAACGTTTTGATGATGAGCTCTGCAATAAAATTTGTCCAACAGTATTTTCTTTGAGTGCATTTAGTCACATGACTTGAGACTTGGTTATTGAGAGACATAGGATTGGGATCTTTTGATCTGGGCCAGAACACATTGAAAAGCCACTCAAAGCACCTTAGCAACCACTTTTAAACACCTTATCAACTGCGAAAATACATTTTCTTAATAAAATGTAAAATTTGGTTTAGAGATAATATATGGAGTTGAGGCTTTGGTTTGGTGATTCCCCTGCAACACACCTGACTACATAAAACATCCATTCGTTTCAGTCAGATATATTGCTAAGCAAAATGAAAAAAAAAAAAACACTATTCCCAAAATCCTCAATTACTTCACACTTTGCTGTTCAGCTTGTGTGTGTTAATAGGATGCAGGTGCACCCTAAAAAAATCCCCTCAGCGTCAAGGGAGGACATCACAGAGTCCAGCGCTGGCAATGAAAGCAAACTCCTGAAAATACATCAATAGATAAAAGAGATATTACAAGCACAGGCACAAATCACAGAGCTGTGGCCCGGTCATCACAGCGACGCTACCCCAGCATGCCAAGTGGGCAGCAGAAGGCTGTGTGTGTGGAGTGGAGAGGGGCATTGTGGGTCAGCGGGCAAAGCAAGGTTTGAGTCTGTGGTGGTGGGCATGTGTGAGTGTGTATCTGCTTAGCACTCATCTCTGAGGTATTACAGGAGTGTTTGATTGTCTGGGTGTGTGAGAGCAGCATATGTTTGCCAGAGACGCTGCTTGTTGGGTTTTGAGGAGTGACGGGTTTGTTTTTTAATGGTCTCTGTATTCAGTCTCACTCTGGAGGCAAACTTGACATGATCACCTTCATTTGAGTGTATGGAGTATGTGTGTCTGAGTGTGTACCTATACTTAACTATACTTTAAGGTCAAATCTGTCAGCAGAAATGAACTAAATGTAACAAAACCTCTATTTCGGGACATCTGGGAAGTCTTCATTTTTGAAAACATTTTATAATTGAGCTAAGTATTTATTATTATTATCTATAATTATTATTAGTATTTAAACATAATTTACAGTTTTGTTTTAATTTATCATTATTATTATTATTATTATTATTATTAGTGTATTATTATTATTATTGTGCAAGTGCAAATGCATAAATATTTCTGTTAGGGTTAGTATTAGGTTATGATTATGAGTTAGTCTACAGTATTTATAATTAACTCTATTTAAAAAAATGTCTATAAATATCTTCATTTATATAGCTACAGTAAATATGTTTTGTGAAATGTATCACTTACAAGCAGTTTATACAGTGTTCGCTGAACATTATCAAATGTATATAGATCTGAGGTCAGATACTGTCTTTAAGTACATATTTCCTCCTGTGCGCGTGTGTTTGCGCGTGTGTGTGTGTGCGTGTGCGTGTGTGTGTGTTCATGTTCATACCTAGTTGAACAGGTGCACTGGGCAACACAAAAGAGCACTGTGTCGATGTTATTGCTCTTAGTGGCAGTAGCACAGCTGTTTGTGTCCTGTTTCCTCTGTTCCGTCCATATCTGTTAGCATAAACACACACACACACACACACACAGTACTGGTTTTACCAACGAACGCAATCATGTTTGTCTTTGACAACACATACACATTAACACAGAAGACATTCTTGTGCACACACCGAACTCTCATCAACATGAAAACTGACCGTTTGGTTTTCATAAACATCACAAATGCAATCTTGGTTGATTCTCAGAAAAAATCTCCATTTTATGTCTTCTGCTTCTTGGAAGAATTAGACCTTATGCTCACATTTGCAATGAGACCAAAGTCTGCAAATCAAACATTGTTGATCTCATTAAGAACTGGAACATTCCTCATAATTTTCTTCCAGGAGCATATTATCTGGGCAACATAATTTCACTTGCTTATTTTTATTGCTTCTAAAGACTAGAAGAAACATCTTGAGATGATGTTGATGCATAATTACTTAACTGAGACCTCTAGTGAGTCTTCTGAGGTATGAAAGAGCAACATCTGATCAACAAAATGTTCCTCTGGGAGTAAATGTGGTGATAATTTCATGCTTTTCTTTCCTGCCTCACTTTTCTCTCCTCTTCCATGTCCATTATAGTCTCAAAATAAATTGGTTTGAAAATATGTGACTTCAAATGTTACTTCAATATCACGTGACCCTGGACAAAAAAACAGTCATAAGTTGCATGGGTATATTTGTAGCAATAGCCAACAGTAAATTGTATGGGTCAAAATTATTGATTTTTCTTTTATGGCAAAAATCATTAGAGTATTAAGTAAAGATCATGTTCTAAGGAGATATTTTTGAAAAATTTCCTTCCTTAAATATATCAAAAATGATTTTTGTGAGTGGATATGCATTGCTAAGGACTTCATTTGGAAAACTATAAAGGCGATTTTCTCAATATTTAGATTTTTTTGCACCCTCAGATTCCAGATTTTCAAGTACTTGTATCTCGGCCAAATACTGTGCTGTCCTAACAAACCGTACATCAATGGAAAGCTTATCTTTTCAGCTTTCAAAGAATTGACCCTCATGACTGGTTTTATGGTCCAGTGTCTCATACATCCATCAAATGGATTACTAGAGATTGCATTGAATGAATATACTCCATCTGTTCTTTCTTTCAAAAACCTTGTTTTCTTTGTTCTGCAGGTCACACGGGTGCCGATCGAGTCGTGTGAGCAGTACGGCACATGTGGAGAGTGTCTGAGCTCCGGAGATCCTCACTGTGGCTGGTGTGTGCTGCACAACATGTAAGTTCCCTCTTAATATATGCACACAGTTAGTGGTAAAGCAGTGTTTTTGTGTGTGTATTTGAAGACTACAATCTCTATAACTTTTGAATCATATTCTGAAAAGTTTAGGAATGATCACAGTGATCAAATGGCGCAGAGGTTGTTTGCCCTCAGGTGGTGGACTAGTGCAACTACATCCAGATGTTTATATCTCTCAAAGCTGAATCCTCAGATGCTTTTGTGCTTTAGGATATTGCATTTAATGTTGTTAGACCAACATACAGCTGACAGCACAGAGTTCCTCGTCTTTTAGTGGTTTTGTGCTGTTTTCTTCTCTCATGAAGGGGTGTGTAAACCCTCCACTGACATCATTACTGTAATGGCGGGCGTACCTCCCTTGGAAAAGTGCACTTAAAGTAATTTACATGACTCCCGACAGGACAGGGACAAATAATTGGCGAAGCGAGTGGTATTTGTGCATCTCGGTTCAGCATGGGGCTGTTTTTTTGTCGCAGTGTGCCGTTAGCGCGGCAGGATTACGTTCTTCCATCAGTCCTCTGGGGCTTTCTGCTGTATTAAAGCTCATGTCATAAAGACACCATTCGAATCTCAAACATACTGTGCTGTGTTGTGTAGACAAGCTAATGTATTTATTAATTCACTAGCAAAAACTACTGAAAGAATCATGCTTGTACCATGGTTTTCAACATGTACCTTGGTATTCTTTGAAATTAAAGTTTTAAAGGAGTCATGACATGATTTTTTTAATAAATTATTTTAATATGTTTTTTGAGGTTAACTTATTGTTATTAAAGCATTTTGTACACAAAACAAAACAAAAATATATATATTTGTGAAAAATTCATTCTGACCCTATGATATGTTTTTAAGGGGCGGCTCCTTTAAAGGGGTAGTTCACCCAAAAATGAAAAAAATATTTTCATCATTTAGTAACCCTCAAGCAGATCCAGTGTAGACAGTGTCAGTGATTATAATGGGTTCTGTTTACTTTTGCCTCGCATCCGGTGTAGAGAACTGAACAACAGTGGGCGGGGCCTATGAGGTAGTGACGTAAAACCTTGTAAAAATGAATTTGGCCGTGTGACACCCACAATATCCAAACTAGCTATTTTTGGAGCTTGGTTAAATAAATGGTTTAAAAAAAAAAAAAAAAAAAAAGAAGTATGTTTTAAGCTCTGAAACTTTATGATGATTTAATGGTACATGTCAAAACATCAAGGCGAATTTTATTTCATAAATCATGACCCCTTAAATACTATTTAAGTTTTTTATGGTATGTGGAATATTCATTTTAAAATCATTTAAAATATTAATTATTTTTATTTTATTGCATATTATTTTATTACATATATTAAAATAAATTATTAAAAAATATTTAAATATCCTATTTAATATTTATTTATAATTTAAAGTATACATAAATAGTAAGTACAATATTTAAAATAAATAAAAAATGTAAATATAAATGTTTTTGTTTTTATTGTTATTTTTTGTAGCATTTTTTTGTAGTTGTTGTTGGGAGGAACATAAATTGGGTGTGTTGATCAGTACCATGGTATATTTCAGATTCTCTCATTCTCTCTCTCCATGTGTGCTAGTATTCCTCCCTCCCTACAGCGAGTGTTTTTTCACAGTCAGTGTTCTCTTAATGAAATTAACATCTCTC
The DNA here is from genome assembly GCA_038088235.1 of Zacco platypus. Taxonomy (NCBI): domain Eukaryota; kingdom Metazoa; phylum Chordata; class Actinopteri; order Cypriniformes; family Xenocyprididae; genus Zacco; species Zacco platypus. Next base: position 13,430,290 of record CM076067.1, read on the forward strand.
TCTCCTGCTCGCTCTGTAATTCCAGCTCCAAACACATATTTGCTCATTTCTCACTCCTCACGGCCCCTATGGAGTCTGTCCTTCCACGTCTGATAGAGCGGCAGACAGAGAGAGAGAGAGATTACTGACACCTACTACCATGTTCTCATTAGTCTTTTAGCCTCTCCTCCACAGCACTGTTTTTCTCTTCCTTTGCACATACTTTATAATAGGTAATAGGTTTGCAAATAGTTCTTTGCAGCACAGGTTCATCATTAGACACCTTTTTAAATCAAGAAGCATTTTTTTCTTTTTGTGTGGGATTCTTGAAGTGCAAGCAGTATATGGGTCTTTGGAGATCACGAGAAATAACTATACATTTGAGTATGTCTTATAAAAATGTAATTTATTCCTGTGATGGCAGCCATTACTTCAGCCTTCAGTGTCACATGATCCTTCATCCTAATATGTTGATTTGCTGATGAAAAAACATTTCTTCTTCTCATTAGTATTATTATAATTTTCAATTTTACTGTTGAAAACAGTTGTGACGCTCAATGTTTTTTGCGGAATATTTAATCTTTTTTTTTAGTAATCTTTAATGAATAGAAAGTTCAAAAGTTCAGTTTTTTTTTTTTGAAAAATAAATATTTTGTGATCAGAATATCAATGTCTTTATTGTCACTTTAAATCAGTTTAAAGGGTTAGTTTACCCAAAAATGAAAATTATGAATTTATTACTAATCTTCATGTCGTTCTACACCCGTAAGACTTTCGTTCATCTTCAAAACACATATTAAGATATTTTTGATGAAATCAGATGGCTCAGTAAGTCTCTATTGCCAGCAATATAATGAACACTTTCAATGCCCAGTATAGGGTACTAAAAACATGTTTAAAATAGTCCATGTGAGTACAGTGGTTTAATCTTTATATTATAAAGTGACGCGAACAGTTTTTGTGCACCAAAAAAACAAAATAACAACTTTTCAACAATTTCTAAACTAATTTCTAGTTTAGCATCAGTGGTTCGGAGCACCAAAGTCACATGATGTTAGTAAACGAGGCTTTGTTACGTGATACTTTACGTGACTTTGGCAGTTTGATACACGATCTGAACCACTGAATCGAAACAAATGATTCGTAAAGCTTCGAAGCAGTGTTTTGAAAAAGCCCATCACTAGATATTGTTGAAATGTTTTTATTTAGGGGTTTTTTTGGTGCACAAAAAGTATTCATGTCATTTTATAATATTAAGGTTGAACCACCGTAGTCACATGAACTGTTTTAAACATGTTTTTAGTAGCTTTCTGGGCATCTGAAAGTGTTAATTGTTTTTTCTGGCAATAAAGACCTCTCAGAGACATCGGATTTCATCAAAAATATCTTCATTTGTGTTCCAAAGGTGGAACGACATGAGGGTGAATAATTAATGACAGAAATTTCATTTTTGGGTGAACTAACCCTTTAATGCACCCTTGCAGAATAAATATTCATTCCTTAAATTAAAACTGGACTGACCCCAAGGTTTTGAATGATTATTTGTTTGTTTATTGTGCTTGTGCACATTCATCTTGTTTCAAGAATGTTTAGGTTTTACTGTAAAAAAGTCTAATTTTGTAGAGTAGCACTATTCTGCTCTTTTGGGAGAGATAGTCTGTATTCATACCTTAGTTCAGAATGGTGCAATTTCCCAAAGTCCCTCTAATTACCAGCAGCTGCTGCTCACCATGTGATTGAAAGGAGAAAAAATGACTGAGAGACTGAAAGCAAGATAGTGTTTGAGCATATGAAGCATCACTAAATCTGCTGGTGTTTGGACTATGAAGGCAAACAGCATCTGTCTGATATCGGCCTATCTGGCATTAGACCAGAGACATCTCTCATTGCCCAGTTAGACTGCGTACAGGACCCTGAAACTGGGAGGAGGCTGAAAAATGTGGAGTGAGAGTATAAAGTTTGCTGTCAGATTTAGAAGGACTAATCTCCTTGGCTTGTGGAGGACAGTAATCCAGGAGATGATCTGATTGGCTGAAGTCCTTTGAGGTCAAAGGCTGTTTTAATATCAGTGATCCAACAGTTGCTCAGCGGAGATCATTTCTACGAATCCATAATCGCTTTTAGGATTTAGCTCATTATAGGGAGAAAGAGGGGGGTTAGGGAATCTTAGCATTGATCAATGTTTAAGGGCAGAATGTAAGCGTATTTAACATTATGCAATACATGAGTGTCTGCAGTATGTGTGTGTGAGAGCTCTCGGCTTGGGCCTTGTTTGCATGGCTGTGGCTGCCGTTCCAGGAGGGGGACGATATTCACAGTAGGGATCAGCGTTTGATCCGTGCTGTGGGGAAACATTCACACTCTCTCTCTTTCTGATGTACCCGCGCGGCCATCCTTGATATGCTGGACTAGCATACTACTCGTACTAGTTCTGCCATATGTACTGTATACCGTGCACAGTATGTCAATTTTCTTTATGCATTGAAAGCACAGAGCACAATGTGTGATATATTGTATCCCACAATGCAGTACATGCGACTTAACCTTCCAAGTGATGAATGAACCTGAAGAAATGTCTGGAAAAGTCATTGAAATGAATCAAATTAAAAAAGAAAAGTAAAAAAATATTTAGAAATTCCTCTTGTATAATTATGAAAATATTTTAATTACATTTAATAATATAATTAATATATTAATTAAAATAATTTAAATTTAATGTACATAATTTAAAAATAATTTCTTCATTTAATTTATAAATTTATTTATTAAATTAATAATTTATAACAATAATTTTAATTAATACATACGCTCATTTATTTTAATATTTAATAATAACGTTAATTTATAGTGTATTTTAATCATTTAATGCATACCTTAATTTATTAAATTAATTTAATTTAATAAGTAATATTTTTGTAGTGCTTTCAAACAATTAGTCGCATCCAAAATAAATCTTTGTGTTTACATAATATGTGTGTGTATTCTATATAATTTTTCTGTATATATAAATACACACACATACATCTATATATTTAAGAAATATTTATATTTTTAATTCCACATATATATATATATATATATTTTTTTTTTTTTTTTAAATATACACATGCATATGATTATGTATGTAAAAACAAACGTTTATTTTTGACAGCTCTTATTTTTTATTATTGAGATGATAACTGAATGTCACTTATGCAATTAAATGTGTGAAATCAAGTTAAGCTATTTTTTCATGCACTATTTATCATTGCATATTTTTTCACTTACTACATACTGTAGTATGCAGTACTCTGGTATAGCATTCAAATTACCAACAAAACCCAACGTTTTTACCGCAATATAAGTGGCAACAACCTCAGGCATGACAACATTATGAACATTATCATCTTGAGTCATTTCTTCTCATCGTGAAAACCATATAAAGTGGCAGGCTGAAAGAGCATGATCATTTCATAAATCAGTGACCTGTCGGCATCTCACCTTTACACTGATATAGAGGAGTGTGGTCTCAACACAGTCCATGAAAATCCTTTGGCCATCAGCAATAACACAACTCATCACAACATTGGATCAATTAAATGTCATTGACATCTGCACACGTTCAGAAGGATTGTGTGCACACTGCTGTGTAGTTGGTTTAGCGCTCATTCAAGCAGTGTCATTATGGTTATGACAATCATACGCTGCTCAGTACATAGCCAAGCCTTTTACCCCTCGTTCTCAGTATTGAACTTAGATGGTGCTGGTGTATGTTTGGGTTATACGAGATTGATGCTCAGCTAAATGAATTCCTAATTACATATTGATCTGGAGGAATGGAAGCAGATTCACACTCACAGGCTGTTTATGAGTGAATTATTTCACCTGTTGGACAAGTACTGGGACAATATGGAGGTTGATTTTAATTGGTGTTGGGTTTAGGGCTCTTGTCGTCTCATTTCGCCTCTCTACTTGTCTTGCCCCATTCTTTCTCTTCGCATCTTGTTTCTTCACAATCTTCGACATCCCATCCCATCCCTTCTCTTCTCTTCTCTTCTCTTCTCTTCTCTTCTCTTCTGTTATTTTCACTTTTTGTCTTATTTTTTTTGTCTTGTCTCTTCATTTCTCGTTGTACTCATCTCGACCCTTTTTTCTTTTCTCTTGTCTCTTCTCATCTCATTTCCTCTTTTCTCTGCTCTTGATGTCTATTCCTTACTCATCTATACTCATTTCATCTCAGCTGTTCTCTTTTTGTTTCTTCTCTTCACTTCTCTTCTCGTCTTTACTAATCCCGACCCTTTTTTTTCAACTTTTCTCTTGTATTGTCTCATCTCTTCTTTTCTCGTCTATGCTCTTGATGTCTATTCTTTACTCATATACTCATCTCCTCTCAACTGTTATTTTTTTGTCTCATCTCTACATTTATCATCTTTACTCATCTCAACTATTCTCGTTTTGTCTCGTTTCCTTATCTTCTCATCTCCTCTCTTCTCTTCTCTGCTCTTGATGTCTAATCTTTACTCGTATATCCTTTTCTCAACTTTTCTCATTTTGTCTCATTTTGTTATCTTCTCATCTCCTCTCCTCTCTTCTCTTCTCTTGATGTTTTTTCCTTACTTATCTATACTCGTCTCTTCTCCTCTTCTCTTCTATTGATGTTTAACCTTTACTCATATATTCTCATCTCAACTGTTCTCATTTTGTCTCGTGTCGTTATCTTCTGTCTATACTCGTCTCTTCTCTTCTCTTGATGTCTCTTTACTCATATCTCCTCATCTCATCTCAACTGTTCTCTTTTTGTCTTGTTTCTTCACTTTTCGTCTTTACTCATCTCAACCTTTTTCTCAACTTTTCTCTTGTATTGTCTCATCTTGTCTTGAGTCTTGTTTTCACTTTTTTGTCTCATTTCTTCATCTCATTTCGTCACTTCTCCTTTTCCTTCTCTTATGTCTCTCACATGTTCTTTACTCATCTTGACCCTTCTCTTTTGCCTTTAATTTTCTCGTCTTTTCATCTTGTGTCATTTTAAGTCTCCCTTTCTTGTCTTCTCCTCTCCTCTCATCTCATCTCTGATCACCTTGAGCCTTGTTTTCACGTTTTTGTCTCATTGTCTCATCCTCTCCTCCCTCAGAGGTTTGCTCAATCAGGTGTCTCACCACACACCTCGCGGGATGTTTTGGGGACGCTGGTATGAGGGCAGGAAAGAAACAAGGGAAAATCTTCTCCCGTCGCCTGCCTCCTCTCGTCAGGGCTGAGTGTGTGTGTGTGTTGAGAGTGTAAGGAGGAGAAAAGACACAGTAATTGCCTGTCTGGTGCACAGGGCTAAAAGCAGGCGGTAGAGAAGAACCCAAAGGTTAACCCACCACTACCATTACCCTCCTTTGTCTCTGTCTCTCTGTCTCTACACACACATTCTGAAAACAGGTCATTCATGAATCTTAAAGCTTGTCTCACACACACAACCTTTAACATATTACTGCTACATTTTAAATATCATCGTTTATTCATAATTAATAGCAGTATGTCAGTAGTTTTCTCATGCAAAGAGTTTAACCAATCATAGCAGAGCTCATTTGCATAATAAAGGAACAGTAGCTTAAAAGAAATGTTTAATTCTGAGGGACCAGACAGAAGGTGGAAAAGGACAAAACTAAATACAACCTTGACTTTTAGAGGATATTAATCGTACCGTATATGTGTGCTTGTGTGTTTAGGCATTTTCTTTGATTTGTATGTGTTTGCAGCTCTAAGCATTTCATCCAGGTATTTCGAGGACCAGGGCTGTCGAGAGGCAGAATAAACCCCTCTGGAGACAAAACGATGTGTACAGGGGACACACACACTTCATTTAATGAAAGAGAGAGAAAAGCTTGCCCACTAAGTACACACACTTACATGTACACGCACATTATAATGGCCGTCTCCTGGTGCCATGGCAACGCAGCATCCCAAGTACACCCACCTCCTCCTCCAAAATCAAACCCGGCTCCTGGATTTGGCGGCTCAGAGAGATGTACACATTCGCGCAGACAAACACACACCCACATTTTCAGACAGAGAAGTATGCACAAGCCGTCCCGGACATCTGAAAGCACATTAAGTGTCATTTCCCCCCCAGAGCATTAGGCATGTTAAAAAGACACGGCAAATTGCAAGCCTACACACTCTTTGTCAGAAATAGAGGAGCGAAGAGAGAGGGAGGCTGAGTCAAAAGTGAGTGACAGGCTGAATGAATATGGTGTGAAAAGTAAAAATAACAACCCTCAGATTTGCAGATGTACAGTAAGATTTATATCAGTAGGATGAATCAACTGTAGTAGTTTATTTATTTCTAGGAAAAAAATTGAAAATATCTGTAATTTAGCATTAAAAGGCATTTTTTTTTGTTCATCAGTGCCTTTAGCCAAGTAAAAAATACTTTGAGAGGACTGAGAGGAGGTATTCTGGAATTATACATGTCTAGGACAAGAATATTATTGGCTTGTGACAGTAATGGCAGCTTTAGACATGTGATGTCTGATCGGCTGGTCTGGAATTGGAAGTTACTGATTGCTCTTTCAAGGGAAAGTGATATGGAAGTGTTCAGCACCAAGGACAGCAGCTAAAGCCAGCGGTGATGCTCATGTAGCCTGTGTGAAAGCAAACCTCATTTGAAATTTAAAGGGATGCGTTCTTTTGGGGTCAAGAGTGTTTTGTTTTTTTGTGCATGCATTAAATTGATCAAAAGTGACAGTAAAGACACTTATTTCTATTTCACACAAATGCTGTTGTTTGAACTTTCAATTCATCAAAGAGTCCTAAAGAATGTACCACCATTTATCAATATTGTCAATAATAAGAAATGTTTCTTGAGCAGCAAATCAGCATATTAGAATGATTTCTGAAAGATCATGTGACACTGAAAACTGGAATAATGAGGCTGTAAATTCAGCTTTGTCATCCCAGGTTTAAGTTACATTACGGCCTTGGTTAGCACAAGAGACTTCTTTCAAAACCATTCAAAAATCTTACCGACTACAAAGATTTTGAATGGTAAAGATATAGTTCACCTGGAAATAAAAATTTGAGAAATTATGGAAGTTACAGATCTTTTACTCACCCTTCATTCAAAAGGAACACAAAAGAAGACAAAGCGGAGAATGTCCAGAGTGCTCGTTTTCATAATGGGAACTGTCAAACTGCAAAAATATGATTTTTTTCCCCCTTTATAGTTCTGAAATCTCATTTATGCTCATTGTTTGTACCAGATTTAACTTCATTGTATCAAACATCATTGATTCTCATGTTCCTTTACTCTTCCTTTAACCTAGTGTGATGCATCTTAATGCATCATTCTTGAATTGAATGAGATTTGAGAACTTTGGCAGAGTAGAAGACTTTCAGCAAATGACTTCAATTTATGCCTTGAAAGACTTGGAGTAGTACACGGAATAGCGCGCACACACACACACACACACACACACGCACATATATATATGTGTCATTTCAAATTTATTATCATTAGTCATATGTTTTATGTAAATATACATGCTTTAGAAATAAAGGAGAGTAAATGATGACAGAATTTCATTTGTCAAGTGAATATTCTTTAAACACATTACTTAATGTAGTGAAAAGTTCCAAAAGGGGGTTCTCGAAGTGATGCCATAGGAGAACCATTTTTAGTACCCCAAAGAATTTTTCAGTGAGCATTTCTTAAAAGAACCACATTTTTTTTAGTGTGATGAGTAATTTATAATCTAAAGAACCTTTTCCCACTATAAAGAAACTTTTGTAGAATGAAAAGATTCCATGGATTTCAAAGGTCCTTCATTGAACCATATAGGCCAATAAAGAACCTTTATTTTTAAGAGCGTATGGTGTTTGCAGTGATTCCTGGGGAACACACATGCTGATGAATATGTTTGTTCTGAATGCACTGTAATGTCTGCCAAATAATTAATGTGAATCATTGTGGTTGTCCCAATATTTTAACCACTGTGCACTCTCTCTCTCTCTCTCTCTCTCTCATTTAGGTGTTCTCAAAGAGATCGTTGCGAGCGGGCAAACGAGCCGTACCGTTTCGCTGCCACACTGAGCCAGTGCGTTAAAGCCACCGTGTACCCGGACAGCATCGCTGTGTCTGAACCCAGTGTACCGGTGAGACATCTCTCAAACCATTTATAACCTTTACTCACAAGAGCACAAAACACCTTAACAACCTCGAGGTGATGTCGACTGAAATACAGGCGCACGGATTCCTTCTAGCAAGAAAAATTAGCATGAATTAGTTTTCAGTGCGATGTCGAGATAAACTGTTTTGGGTTTGGAAAGCATGTGCTGTGTGGGAGGGCTCGGAGAGTGAGATATCTGGGAACAGAGGCCTTTGGGAAAGGTATATGCGTGGGTGAGATGCCAAATAAGCATGTGGGCCGGAGTAGGAGTTGCGTTCGAGGAGACAAAGACATCGATTCAGGGCTTTTGGCCATTATTTTTACCGTTTTACCCTCATGGATACTTTTTATTCATGCAAAAAAGTACATCTCAGACATGCATACAAGTATGAAAGTATTCACCTTGGTTAAGCTTCCTTAGGAAGCCAGGGGAAAAAAAATTGTGATGTCCAGATAATTGATAGAGTCCCTGTATCACAGCTACCCGATTAAGATAATGAGGTGTCCGGATCTAAATTAGTTGTTTCTGTCGTGCCGTGGCGCTCGACAACATGACAACAGGGTCACCGCTGTTCGGCGCGTCGCACAATGAAGGAAAACCATCACCATGACAACAAAACCCATCCGCACGGGCACCAGAGGAGCATGAAAAGAACCAAAAACAATCAAATTAGCTTTATTAGAAATGCTAGCAACAATTAGCCCTCCCTGCACATTGGCAGCCACAAAGTGAGAAAAAACTAGCGTGCAATGAAAGGAGCAACAACAAAACATAAAGACACCAATCACGCCTCGTCAATGTTGTTATGGTCGGACAATGCTTTATAGACTGTGCTTACCACAAACAATGTTTTGTCTCGATGTTTGAGTCTACACGGTCTATGAATCTACGATGAATAACAAGATGGTTAATTAGCCATTTTGTGGCTGTCGCTCATAGCCCACTAGCTTAAAGAATGCAGAAAGAAACTTACGAGTGGTTTTGAAGTAATTAGATGCCATATAGAAATGGGAAATTTTAAAAGAGAATGTGAAGGATGTCAATGAGATACACTGCCATTCAAAAGTTTGGGATTGTTAAGATTTTTTTATGTTTTTAAAAGAATATTCTCACCAAGGCTGCATTTATTTGATTAAACACACACAAACAAAACAGTGACATATTATAATGTTATATATTATAAAATGTAATTTTTATACACACACACACACATATATATATATATATATATACAATTATAAATTGTAATTTATTCCTATCATGCAAAGCTGCAAAGCACATGATCCTTCAGAAATTATTTTAAAATGCTGATTTGCTTCTCAAGAAACAGCATATTAGAATGATTTCTGAAGGATCATGTGACACTGAAGACTTTTTTTTTTCAATTGTAATAATATTTCACAATATTAATGTTTTACTGTATTTTGAATCAAATAAATGCAGCCTTGGTAAGCATAAGAGACTTCTTTTAAAAACATTAACAAAAATCTTACCAATGCGAAGCTTTTAAACGGCTGTGTGCATACACTTAAAAGAGCCGCAAGACAGCTAGAACTGTTGAAAACGGCATGGTAACAACAAAATGTTAGCTGAGCAATCTTAACAAATGTCACAGTAATAATTGTCCCCTTCTTCAGTGGTGAGAAGACCAGCCTGCACTTCCCTCCTGGCATGTGAAATGTGTGTATTTATAGCCTGTGAGCTTCATCCTATGTGTCACCGGTCCCCCAGAGAATGACTTCAGAGGTCCATGTGTGCTTTGAGTAGATGTGCGAGAGTCTTCGTGTGAAATACAGGAGATGTAGTTCAAAGATAGAGAAAGGATGGACGGATTGTTAAATGCCCAGTTTCAACCCTCTTTGAGCAAAAGTCTTTATAAGGTTAAGTCTGTAATGATGGCTGGAGTTTATGCTGTGTGAGACCATCTGCTGCGTGCTTGTGCTGCAGAGTGAACTGTGCCCATATGAGGAGAATGAGGTTATTTTATCAGAAATAAATCGCTTCTGTTGGAGCCGTGGCTTGGTGGTTAGCACACGTGGTTCAGACATGCGGTCGTATATATATGATTATGTAATTTGTAATGTAAAATTAATATAAATATAAAATAATAGTTATATAATTGCAATAATAATAATCAGATAATTATAATAATATAGATATAAAATAGTAATATAATTGAATAAAAATAATTAATAATAATAAATTAATGTGTGACCCCACGGTGCGGTAGTCCAATACAAAGAAATCACGTTTTGTAGGATTTTTTTTTTTTTAATTATTATTATTTTACTTTATTTCCAGCTTGAAAACTCCTGGTCTAATCTAAATGATTTCTTTCGTCTGTCTAGCTGCTGGTGAAAGTGACAGATGTTCCGGATCTTTCCGCTGGAATCACCTGCTCCTTCGGGAACTTGACTGAGGTTGAGGGCAGAGTGGATGGGAATCAGATTCTCTGCACATCTCCCGCTGCTAAAGATGTTCCCATCATCCCCACAGATCAAGGTATTTATTCAAACTAGAAACTAAAACGCTGTATTGGTGCATTATTTTATACCCCCATAGGTTTACTACTGATTTCTTCTGCTCTCTTCTCCATGCACTCAATCTTCCCTATCAATTGGCATCTTTTTTATTTTTTCGTTATCCATCCATCTACCTGTTCCCCTCAGAGAGGTGATCTCTATTCTCTTGTATAGATGCTCTATGAATAGACCCTCCCTAGCGTACCCAGCAGCCTTGCTTCCTAATGAGGGCTTCTTTCAGCGGTGCCATCCGCTCTCACACTCAAGCCACCTCATCGATCCCACTGGCCACGTGCAACCGCTGCTCTAATGAGCCTACAACGACCCCGGGTCGGCCCCAGGGCTACACACGTGCTCTCAGACACACTTACGCCCATTACAGGTGACGAGCCCTCTGCCCTCTCCCTACCCGTAATAGCTCCAGGGAGGGAGTTCTTCTCGAACGCTGATCAACAATCGGGTTTAAAGTCATCTGTGGTTAGGAATATAATCAGGGATCAGTTTGCAGTGTGGGAAACCAAAATCAGAGGATCCAGTTCCACGAAAAACCGCATGTAATTGTATATGTCACTACAGACGTGTCAGTTAAGTGTTCAGTTTGTTAGAAACGCTGATACAGTAAGTTTACACTTTTTTTTTAAAGCTTTCATTTGACAAATTCCTACATGTGCTTCTAGTCTAACCTCTGTTGGGAAGCAGATGGCCATATATGCGGTAGAAGTGTGTTGTGATTATCAGAATCACAATAATCTCCTCCCAGCCCACAGTAAATGACAGCTTTGTTTACCCACAACCCCCATGCTTTTGTTGGGAGAGCGTTATCCAATCAGTGGGCTCCCTCAGGTAAATGTCATCTAATCCCCCGGTGCCTCATATTTGCTGCGTTCTCTTGACTGAATCCAGCTCGATAGCATATGAGCATCGATCATGTGTGGAAATACCTGCTCATTGAGGGGTGGGTGTGACCAAATCTATTTCTAGTTTATTTCCAATAGCTGCGAGGCACGAGACGGTCAGGCATTCGGGAATTGCGTGCCAATTATTGTCCTTGGCATATGCGCCGAAAAGCTAAAAATGTTTAAAAACGCCAACTTTATACCCTTCAGTCCCTTCATCCATGTTACGAAGCACGGAAACAGGTGTGAAAAAGGGAAGAGGAGAGGAAGTGGTGCTTTCGGGTCACAGCTGACTCCCACACGCTGTATGTTATCTGAATCGCTGCCTGTTTGGGATGGAGCTTGTGCTTATTTGAGTATGAAGAGCTGGCTGCTTATCGAGCGCGAGCGTTTGGTCTGCACGCCGATCGGCATTCTCCACGCCACCACCCTGCCAAACAGGATTGGCCTGGCTGGTGTTCTGTGGCGATGCCAACCGTTCCTCCGCCATTACATCGACGCTGCCGCCCGCGGGCCTGTTTCACATTAACAGCAGGGCTCAGCTGTGTTCTGTATGACAATAGCGTGTCTTCAGAAAAAAAAAAAAAGCCAAATATGCTCATATCGGCTTGGATGCCACGCACTGCAGAGCTGCTCGAGGCTCCGCTTGACTGTGAGAATACGATGCGAGGTATGCCAAGTATTAATCAGAAGACAGCTTGAGCATGAAGCAAGCTGAAAAAAGGGTGGCAAACCAAACACAACAGAATGCAATGTGACAGAAATGTTCTCATTTCTTGCTCTCTTTTCAGACTGGTCGGGTGTCGAGCTCAGATTGAACTCGAAGGAAACGGGTCAGATGCTAATTAGCACAGAGGTGAAGTTCTACAACTGCAGCGTGCACCAGCTGTGAGTATACACACACTTCATTTGACTTATTTCCTTAGAAATAAAAATTGCATGTGAGAACTCATTAATTTCTCAATTGTTTCTCCTGGATAGATTAAATGGAGCAAAAATGGCTCAAATACTCTAGGAATCTTGCACGTGTCTCTACTAAAGCTCAGATTTCATAGCCTTAGAACTCAATGTGAACGCGAACATTTCTCATCATCTTCATTTTATTGTTCTAATTTTAAAGCTGTTTTTTTATACACTAGCATTAAAAAGTTTGTGTTCACTAAGATTTTGAAATGTTGAAAAGTCTGGCCTTGGTCACCAAGGCTGCATTTATTTGATTAAAAACACAGTATTATTATGTAACAGTAATAATATATTAATAATAATATATTGTAGAAATAATATTAATATTGTGTATATATATACATAATAATATTAATATAATAATAATATTGTGTATTATTAATAATAATAATATATTATATATATTCTGTCATGTCAAAGCTGAACTAGTCTTCAGTGTCACATGGTCTTTTAGAAGTCATGCTAATATTCTAATTTGCTGCTCAAGCATTTCATATTATTGTTAAAGTTAAAACAGTTGCTTAATGCTTAATATTTTGTCCGAAACCAAGATTTTAATGATTATTTGATGAATAGAACAGAATTTATTTGAAATCGAAATCTTTATAAATGCCTTAATTGTGACTTTTGATCAATTTAATTCATCTCTGCTGAATGAAATTAATAATAATATATAAAAAAAAAAGTTACTTAATCTTACTCACCCCAAACTCAATGAAATGCAAATTTCAAAATTGGTAACACTTTACAATAAGGTTCATTAGTTAAACATCAGTTAATGTATTAACTAACATGAACTAACCATGAGTAATAAATTTGTTACTGTATTTACTAATCGTTGTTAACATTAGTTAATGAAAATACAGTTGTTCATTGTTTGTTCATGTTAGTTCATAGTGCATTAACTAATGTTAACAAGATTTTAATAATGTATTAGTAAATGTTGCAATTAACATGAACAAAGATTAATAAATGCTGCAGAAGTGCAGTTCATCATTAGTTGATGTTAACTAATGTAGTTAACTAATGAACCTTAGTGTAAAGTGTTACCACAAAACTGTATGCAAGTATGCTAAAACTGTGTCTAAACAGCTGTTAGGCTACTAGTTAACATTATCATTAACATATAGCCCACACAGTCAGTGATAACAGCGGAAAAGGAAAGTTGTTTCAGATGAAGAGCAAGTTATTTATTTTTGTACATTTTTTATTGAAGATTAATATTGATTTTGATTAAAGAAAATGAATTGGCTTTGGTTAAATTGACTACATAGGGTAGGTTTCGATTGGCCAACTAGCGGTTAGCGGATGTTGCTCAGCATTACGACTCAATCTGAATTCTTTTTCAGATACATCATGAGATATATGATGTGTCATTCCATCTATCCAGGGACGCGTTGCCAAGATATTTATCTTTATGATGCATTCGTCCCACATACACAGCCCTGCTGATATTTCTCTCACTTCCTGTGTTGTGGAGTATTAGCGTTGTGTCACAGCACTCAGCCAGCTCACTCCGCACGCTGTGAATGTTTCAAATGTGTTATGCAACATGGTAAAACTGCGAATGCGGGGCGTTTTGATGATATTCAAAGAGTTTATCAAGGCTATGTTTGGCGGCGCACCAGATTCTCGTAGTGAGTCCGAACTCTGCGATTCTTTTTTTTTTTTTTTTTTTTTTTTTAGGCCACTAGCATCGCATCCCTCCCAGGCTGCACTTTACCGCAACTGCAGAGGGCCTTGCGGCTATAAAAAGCATCCATTATGGCAAATGGCGGCTGATTGCTTGACATTTCTCAAGTGTCGAGGCTGAGATGTCTGAATTGCTGAATCTAAGTGTGCTGTGGGTTTGCCGCTCCGGCTGGGGGCATCACTGTCTGTCACAGTTCAATTCCACTTCATCTGCTATGATGGCTGATCAGAGAGGAGAGAGTTGGACTGCATCTCGACTCTCCAGGAGGCAGGCTGATAAACAACCGCTTGCATCTGAGTGCGCTTTGTGTCTTTGTTCACGCCACGTTCCCAAACTTCACTCACGTGCATGTTATGTGTGTTTTAGCGTTTATTCGTAGCCTCATGTGTGTTCGAAAGCACATCTCATAAGCGTGCCTTCTGCGGAGAACAGATGCTGCTCGATGCAGGAGATCACAGAGCCCCCCAGTTTGCTGGAAGCTTTCTAAAAGGCTCAGGAAGAGGTAGCTTCCGAGGGCGCTGATTGGCTGGCTCAGAAAGTCTCGCCCCCTCCCCGTTCCCTTCGCTTCCTTGCTCTCTCACGGCCATGTCGCCCGAGCATCTGACAGATCTGGAACTAATCAAACAAACTCCCTGTATCCAATCCCTCTGAACACGCAGACCTCACACAGAGCACCATTGGCCCTCTATGCCAATGCCACAGGGGATTATGGGTAGTCTGAGGCAGAAAGGCCCCTCCTTGTGTGTTCAACCTGGCTCAGTTTTTGGCACGTTCAGCCTTCCTCCCACTATCCCTTTCACTTCAAATGTTGTAAAATGCTCTAATTTATCATGAGTTCCCAACACAGTGATTAAGTACATCGCATTTCTATACAAATCTCACCATCCAATAGAGGTTGGCCCGTATGATCCCAGTGGCCCAATGGAGAGCTGGCTCTGATGAATATTTTAGCATAAACACTTCTGCATAATTTAATTGGCACGCAGAAAACACAAACTCTTGGACGCCAAAGTGCTGTAGAGGTTTATAGCTCTAGAAGTGCCTCCAAGATTCCTCAAAATCAAATATATGACATGTTCCTCAACAAATAGAACAGGGCCCGTTCGCCCTAAAAGGG
Organism: Zacco platypus; assembly: GCA_038088235.1. Classification (NCBI taxonomy): domain Eukaryota; kingdom Metazoa; phylum Chordata; class Actinopteri; order Cypriniformes; family Xenocyprididae; genus Zacco; species Zacco platypus. Next base: position 13,445,593 of record CM076067.1, read on the forward strand.
CTTTGCTTCTGAATTAGAGGGGCTGATGTAAGTGTTTTATCGGAACGTGCTGGTATTATAGATTCTCTTTCTCATAAGCTTTGCTCATCTGCATATAAATGATGAATAGAATGCTTGCCGCTGCAGAGATACATGCATGTACACACATGCCTCGTAATACATGACTGTATTCTCTCTTGGTTTGCCTGCTGCATATTGGAATACTGATTATACAACTAAATAGAGATGCCACACAGGAGGTGAAGCGATGCTGGGATCACAACCCTGCTTTATCTCAATTTTGGCCTTAAATGAAACACTTAACCTCAGGTTGCACTCATGAGACTCTGTTTGCAATTAATGTATCGTGAAATGAAGTTATTGTCCATTTCCCTTAAGCTGACTGTTATTGTTTGTAAGGCCCATGCATACAAAGCCCACATTTTCAGTGTGTGTGTGTGTGTATGTGTGTGTGTATAGCCCTCATTTGAGTGGTGAACCAGAGTGAATAGATTTGAAAAACTTATTAAATATTATACACTCTCTTGGCTAGATAGTGTTGTTGTTCAGATGTTAAAATCGTAATTTCTGCATTGGTCTTAAAGGGTTAGTTTGGCAAAAAATTAATCTACTCATCTTCAAGCCTAGGTGTATATTAATTTCTTCTTTCAGCCAAACACAATTGGAGTTATTTTGAAAAATATCCTGGCTCTTCCTAGCTTCATAATGGCAGTGAATGGATTTTGAAGCCCAAAAAAGTTTATCCATCCCTTATAAAAGTAATCCATACAACTTCAGGGGGATAATAAAAGCCTTCTTAACCGAAGCAATGTGTTTTTGTAAGAAAAATCTCCATATTTATAACTTTATAAACTATAATCACTGGCTTCCATTAACGGCCGTACGCAACACAAGCTGTATTAAAAAACAGAGGCGCAGAGGATAGAGCAAAACAAAACACCTGTCACGAATTAGCAGTCTAAAACAAGAATTTTTAAATAGAACTGACAGAGGATTCCAATATAAGAGAAGCATTTGTTTGAACTGCGAGAGCCATCTACTCTCACCTAAGCTTACACTACTCCTACATCCTGCATCATGCGTCCGGTCAGAGGTCACTCTTCCGCCAGAAGTCAACTCTCATATAAGCCAATGATTATAATTTATAGTCATAAATATGGATATTTTTCTTACAAAAACACATTGTTTCACTTCAGAAAGCCTTTATTATCCCCCTGGCGTCTCATGGATTACTTTTATGATGGATGGATGCACTTTTTTGGGCTTCAAAGTCTAGGTTACCATTCACTCTCATTATGAAGCTTGGAAGAGCCAGGATATTTTTAATATAACTCTGTGTTTGGCTGAAAGAAGTCATATACACCTAGGATGGCTTGGGGGTGAGTAAATTATGGGATAGTTTTCATTTTTGGGTGAACCCTATAATGCTAAATGTTTTGCTCCATAAAATGTTTCATAATATTTTGTATTTATAAATAAGATTTGTGTATAATCATATTGAACAATTTGCTCAGATATTTAACATTTTACAATATTCAGAATTATTTTATTTTTTGTTTTATTTTATGCAAACTTTTTTCTTGTTCTCTTCTGAACGTCCATTTAACCTCTAGACTAGGTTTCATTTTATCTTTACTTTAAGCTTTAAGTCACAATTACTAACTATTACAATGCTTAGTATAACAGTATTGCAATTAGAATTAGATTGTGTCTCATTTTCTTTGAGATGCCTCATTCTAGATTCAGTCAGACAGTCCACTGTCTCAATCAGACAATACAGTCCTAATGCAAATCATATGTCACGGCTCGACTATATGTCTTAATAAAGTCTGTATGTCTCAATACCAGAGTTATAATTGTATGTCTGAAGTCTAACCTTTGCAGAGCCGCATTACATCTATGTGTGATTCAGTGGCACAGCTCCATCCAATGGCACATGCAAATTTCCGCAGCACACTTTTAATTTATTCAGCATTAAGCCGCAAAGGTCAAGGACACAGCCGTGCTGGTCTCAAAGGCACAACCTGCTCCCCATTGCTATTCTAAAACCCAGAGCTACATTTTATGCTGACTACTTCCACAGTACCCTCAAAAAATGGCTTTGGATCATAAATCAGAGAGTGGTAATACTTTATTCTGTCTCTCTCTCTCTCTCTCTCTCTCTCTCTCCATCTGTTTAGGTGTCTTTCCTGTGTAACCAGTTCCTTTCGCTGTCATTGGTGCAAGTACAGAAACCTCTGCACCCACGATCCCTCCAGCTGTTCCTTCCAGGAGGGACGCGTCAACGCCTCAGAGGTACACACACTAACACACACTGTGTGTGTGAGGTTAGAGTCTCTCGGTAGCAAATCTACAGGATCACAAACCTCTGGGGAAGAGCTTCCAATAATAGCTACTGAAAAGTGTGTGTGAAGTCGACGGTCACCTCGCTAGAGACTGTGTGTGTGTGTGGGTGTCTGTGTGTGTGTGTGTGCATTTGCAGGTGTTCAGCTGATCAATGTGCTACATTACACCCTGTCAGGTGGTAAACACACTTGCTCACCCTCTCACAGCGAGCAATTAGCAGCCGATATCCGGAATATTCTCTCACAGCACACACAGCCTTCCCATTTATTCACACACAGCCATATGCACAAAATAAACACACACTCACGCAGGCAAAACCTCCTTAAGCTGCATGATCAATCATGTTGTGTGTGTGTGTGTGTGTGTGTGTACACATCTATTTGCTTTTTTTGAGTATGCAAGCTTGCATGTTAGCAAGTGTATGTTTGTGTACATATGTGTGTGTTTTAACCTTATACTTTAGGGAAAATATTGCTGTCCTGGAAGTTACCCAACTAACCAGGAATGTTCTCAGAACTGGCAAGGTTCTCTCAAAGTTATAAACAAATGTTCTTCTAGTAACCTTAATACAATGTTTGTTCACACATTGTATTAAGACATTGTATTGATAATGTTCTCAAAACATTAGCTCAAAAACGTTATTATTGTAAACAAAATAATAATAACGTTATCATTATTATTATACTAGCCTACTTCAGAGAACATCCAAAAGTAACATTTTATTATTGCATTTTATTTTATTTTACTTTCCAACAGGACTTCATGCCTGCAATGCACTTGCATAGAGTATATTTCCTGCCGTTTCTAATTTCATAATAATTATGTTTAGCTTTATTACAAAACCGTAGAAGTCTGACATATTCCCACATTTAGCTTGGTAAATATCTGTTCATATAAGTTTGTGTGTGGTATTGGATAGACACTAGGGACACCTCTCACTGGATGACCTAGTAGTACACTGCATCTCCACACACACAGCTTTTAGAGACTAACACATCAACATGCTTTTAAAGAGCACCTGAGGTTTGGCTGTGTGTGAGCATGGGGACCGTGTGTGGGTTGTAACAACTGTAACAATTTCTATGTTCACTGTATGTTTTTATAAGGTTCTTTCACTTCATCTGTTCTCTATTGAATACACTTAGGTTAGGTTTTTGTGTGTTTGTCTTGACTACCTGTTTACCTCTCACTACCTTCCCTCCTTTAGGACTGTCCTCAACTGGTCCGCTCTGAGGAGATCCTCATCCCGGCAGGGGAAGTGAAGCCCATCACCCTGAAAGCCCGGAACCTACCCCAACCCCAGTCCGGCCAACGTGGCTACGAGTGTGTGTTACACATACAAGGAGTCAGTCACAGAGTCACAGCGCTCAGATTCAACAGCTCCAGCGTACAGTGTCAGAACAGCTCGGTATGTGTTTGAGTGTGCATGTTTACTCATGAGAAAGAAAAGTTACAAAAAGATATCTCAGTTGTTTCTCCTAAACAACTGTGAGATTGCATTGAAAGCAATTTGAGACTTGCTTAAAGATGAAAATTCTGTCATCATTTACTCACCCTCAAGTTGTTCTAAACCTGTATGAATTTCTTTGTTCTGCTGAACACAAAGGAAGATATTTGGAAGAATGTTTGTAACCAAGCAGATCTCAACCCCCATTGACTGCCATAGCAGTAAAAAATACTATGGTAGTCAATGGAGGGTGAGATCTGCCCTGCGTCAGAATATCTCAAACTGCTCAAATTTTCCAAGATATAAAGTCTGCGATCAAAATTTAGAGATCTCAATATAAACTCAAGATTACATAATCTGAGCTATGATAAGTACATGATTTGTAGCTCTGAGAAACAAAGTTTCAGAAGAGATCTCAAATTGAGCTCATATTTTCCATATTAAGTCTCAATATGCGCTCAAACATTTAATAACAAATAATAATCATTTAATAACAAAATAATCTTGGCTACACTGTCCACATTCATTTTAAAATGTCAACAGTTGCCTCATTTGTTTCTCCTAAGGAAAGACATCTGACACGAAGTTGAAACTTCAATTAAACGTAACTAAGATTATCTGAGCTATAAATAAAGCTAGATTGTGATCCAGAAAAGCACAGTTTATAGCTAGTTAAGCTCTGGTTACCTGCTCTGTGATGTTATAACTAACATAATTGTGAAATGGATGTGGCTAAGGTATATTTTACCATATTACCTCCTCCTTTCTCACACTTTTTGTCATTCTCTTTCAAATGAACACACACTCTATAAGTAAAGATGAAGACGGCTGGAGCTCAGTGTCCAAGCTGTAGAAAATAGGAGTGTTGAAAGTCTTCCTTATTCCTCTGATTCATGATGCAAGTCTGGAGTAACTCAATAAGAGCACTAATACAGTCAAACCATCTCTTTCGCTCTCTCTTTCTCATGTTATTTGCTTCACTATCTTGTACGCTCTGCCATTTATTCGTTCTCTTCTTGGCTGCATGTTGTAATCAATAATTGACACAAAGAAGACAAAATCCAATAAAAAAAATCATAAACTTTACATTATCTCAGCATTTGCACTGTCAGGAAAATGTTGTAACCTCTTTCCATCTTTCTATCTCTCTGCAGTATCTGTATGAAGGGATGAGAATTAGTGAACTGCCTGTGGATTTCTCGGTGGTGTGGAATGGAAATTTCATCATTGACAATCCTGAGAACATCAAAGGTAATGCATAAATAACCCATGAAAATAATGTGTTTTTAAGCGAAAATTCCATGCAAGCATGCTGTAACCTGTCTAATTCTCCCAGAATAGTTCCGCCTTAAATAGTTTTTGAGGTGATTGATCGGACTGATTATTATTCATTTCATGTTTATAGAAAAATAAGCGTCTGAAGCTACTTTTCTCTTGCTCAGCAATACTTCCCAAGCATCATGGTTATGCTGAGCTTGGGATGTTTATGATCAATAGCTCTCCTAAACTGTCAGATAGGTCAACCTAACCTTCCAGAAAACTTTAGAAAAACTTGTAACACCAGTTTTTTCGCACCAAATTCTCATATTGTAGTATATAGGGTGGTGTATTGTAGAATAGTGCAGTGTTCATTCGGTAATTTCCACTTGTATCCCACAGTGAATCTGTATAAGTGTGGCGCTCAGAGGGACAGCTGTGGCGTGTGTTTGAAGGCCGAGAGGAAGTTCCAGTGTGGCTGGTGCAGTATGGAGGGCCGCTGTACCCTACGCCAGCACTGTCCCATGTCCAACCCCTACACCAGCCGCTGGCTAAACCTCGCCAGCACAAACGTGAAGTGCACCAACCCTCGAATCACTGAGGTGGGTCACATATACAGTCAAGAACAATCGGGTGTCTATCTGTTTTTCTGTCATGCATGATTTAATTTGGGTCCCATATGAAATATATGTAATATGCATATGTAAGTTAATGTACAGTCAGCTGGTCATTTGACTGCTGATTGCCACAATTGACCTATCGTGTTTCGGACATAAAAGAACAACATAATTCACTTTTTTGACCCAAATATTTAGCAGCACAACGGTTTACAACATTGATAATAAGTGAGAAATGTTTTTTGAGCAGCAAATCGGCCTATTAGAATGAATTCTGAAGGATCATGTGACACTGAAGACTGGAGTAATGATGCTGAAAATTCAGCTTTGCCATCACAGGGATAAATGAAATTTTTTAATGTATTTAAATTTTAAAAAAATCAATTGTAATAATATTTTACAGTATTACTGTTTTTACTGTATATTTGATCAAATAAATGCAGCCTTGGTGAGCATTAGAAACTTTCAAAAATTAGACTTTTGAATGGTAGTCTATATAATCCTTTTATTTTTTTTATTCCTTTTTTAAAATGTCGGTGCTTTTCACCTGAAAGGATACATCTCAATTATATATTCAGCATGATTCATAACTCAGACAAATCAACACACACACACACACAGACAGTTTTGTGGAAGACTCTTGGTCAGCTCATATTTCTACTCCGTAGTCTGACTGAGCTCTTTATTGATGCTGCTATTCATAGACTCTCAGAGAAAGGTGAGCTGTGTATCGTGAGTAATATCTTGCTCTCTCTCTGTCTCAGCTTCTCTGTCACCCTCACCGTCAGTCATACTCACTCTAGCTGCCAATATCTCACGTTTTCTTATAATTAACACAATGTTAGAACGTTGATGGCATACTGTGAAAGGTGTGTGTGTGTGTGTGTGTGTGTGTGTGCTGGGAGACTGAGGGAAGACATGTTGTTTAATTAGTTTAGGTAATGCACCAGTGCCCAGTGTTTAAAGTACCTCATTCATGGAACTCATTGATTCATGTGGCTGTTTGCAGTCTGCATATCACAAGTTGTTGCCCCATGTGCACACAAACCAATTAAAAAGTAAGGGTTATGACTTCCCATTGTCTGTTTTCATTTAGGATGAATGGGCAAATTAAGGTTAAGAGCTATGTGATGGATGGCTTCTGTTTTTGTTGACGGAAAGTGATAAAAATAGCATTATTCGTGTATTGAAGCATACACATCCTTTTCTTTGGCCTTTGTTTCAGTTTATGCAGGTATGAATATGTATTTTGGCGTATGAGTGTGTGTGTGTGTGTATGTTTGTTGCACTATTTAAATTATACTTTCAAGTAAAAGACATTTATTTTAATTAATGATAACCTGGTAACTAAATGTTTAATAGCTTTTCCTTCATAAAAATGTACTAGTATAATTAAAATGCACTAGTACTACATTTAAATGACCCTCTTCATCAATATTGATTATTTTAATGGATTTGCAATGTAAGTGTATACTTAACATAACAAAGTATGTGAAGACATTAATATGGTGCTATGTGCTTATATGTTCTTATAGATCAGACTTATAATACAGAACTCATTTTTATACAATATGTGTTATAGTGTCCCTAAATAAAGGTTGAAAACCCCAAATGGAAAAAAAAAGATAGCTATTTTTTTTGTGTTTCAAACACACGCATTTGCCAAGACCACATTACAAAGCAGTGGAGCAGTTCCTTCAAAGCAAATTAGTATGAATATTTTTAATTCATCCATTTTTAATCTGTTCTCTCCAAATTGTTCATTTCCATTTTCTCTTCTCTCAGTCTCACTAACGCATATAAATGTAAAAAGGTCCTCTAGATCAGTCGTCTCCATGATTATCTTTTGTTCTTAATTTAGTTGTTATTTTTCCTGTTTTTGTCTCAATGTAGACATTCGTAAGCTGATTTGTGCAAATACATAGACATTAGCGAGATCTGCCTACAAGAAAATGACAGTCATAAATGATTAACGCTTCTATTAAGCAGCACTCTATACCTCCTCTAAAGACTTATTAATATTAATGAGGCTTAAGTCCTCAGTGAAAGCCGAGGGTTCAGCATCAAATGAATGTGGAGGAAAGTCAGGCACTTGAAGCTGGTCTTGACGTCGCTCTTTGCTTCAGATGGTCTCTGAGCCTCTCCTTAGTAGCTCAGTCACGGAAAGGTTGGTGTCAGTTCGTGCTTCACAGAACTGATCTTGGATCAGGCATGAAAAACTTTTTGAACTTTGGACTTCAAATGCAGTTTGAATCAGTATTGCTGTTTTGTTTATAAGTGATTGATTGCTGTTTTGTTTATAAGTGATTGATTATTAAAAGATTTTTTTATATATATATATAAATACATAATGTAAAACATAAATGTGACCCGTGTTGGCAAAATGAGTCGGAATGCACTAATTACGAGCTACAGTCAAAAATTTGAGTCGAATTTGAGGTTTTCACAAAAATGAGTTCATTAAGCCCTGATCTAACGTTCAAATGCTTCAAATAGTAAATAAACATCTAAAAGTATCTTTATTTGTATGTTTTCTGAGAGGAGTACCCCTCCTTTGTCCACGAAAAATGCTGTTTTTCTCTGCTCGCTTCACCACTCGCGCTTCCCCTCAGCAACAAGTCTGGTATCGTTTTAAAGAGCAGCATTCCAACTTCGTGAATATTCATAGCAAATGTTTGACAGCATGAGGCTGAACCAATGAAATGGGATTTTCAAACTCATGCTGATGTAAACAAATTGATCTTACTTGCGCTGAGTGACAGGTCCGAAGTGCGCACACAAAGATGCGTTATCCCAATATACAGTACACATATTGAATTATAGTACTTTATATAGTAAAATATTGTAAAAAAGCCTATTGATATTTGATTTTGATGAGGTGTGTGCTAAATTAGGTGTTATTAACAAGGACTTTAAGGTATGGTTGCGAGGTGATTTTGTTTTGGAACCTTTACAAAACTTCTCAAAACTGACTCTATCGACAAACACAAATCATACATAATTGTGAAGGGTTTTTAATGGAGATTATAACAAAAATAACAATAACTCATTTTTGAAAACTTTTCTCATTGCGACTCATTTTGCCAGCACGGGTCTCAAATGTATGTAATATATAGCATAATATACAAAATATATTTTAGACTAGACTACATTAAAATAATTGTAAATTTCTTAAAACAAATTAATTATTTTAATATATATGTATATATTGCTATTTATTTGGGGTTTTATTTTATTTTATCCTGGTCAGTGAATGTCTCGAGGCACTTAGAAATGCAGTTGCAAACAACCATGAATTTGTTTCAAAACATGGACCAAAGCCTCAGGAAATAATGGCCCCAATACACATATACATACAAGTACACACACCCCGACACTGACAGCGAGAGATTGTCTACGATCATAAATAAATGATATTAAGCCTGATAGAGCCTTCTCTCCCATCAGAGCTACAACGCTTGTCTAGTACGACACAGCCTTTCCACAAAGTCACATGTCTATTTACAGAAGAGCATTCAACTCGAATCACTCAACCACAAACTCCAATTTTATACGGGATGCACCACTTTCAAGTCCCTTGTTTCTTTCTTTCCTTGCTTAAACACTCGCTTCCTTGGCCGAAGTTCAAAACCAAGGCCCTTTTTTCTTTTTTTCCGCCCCTTTGAGTCTTTATCGCAGCCAACCATGGGACATTTAAGAGCAAATAAAGTGTTTAGTGTGCAGTTTATGCAGCAAGAAACAAGTCATAAGCGGAGTTTTATCAAGCCCATAAATTGCGTCTCAGTGTGAATTTGGGACGTGCTTGAATCAGCTGAAAAGACTCCAATCCTGGTAACAAATCACACCTTTCGTCCTCCTGCTGCACACTTTCATTACAGCTTCCTAATTATACGCAGCAATTGAGTGCGTGAAAACCCTCTGAGGACAGGAAATTCATCCCCGGTTAGAGTCGAACATGCTGGTGTTAAGCATTAACATTTCTTCATTACTTGGCGTAAGACCCATACCAAACCATCTGCACCACACAACATCAGTTTTTACCTGCGAGGAGATCACGAAGCACTGGTGCATGTTGGGTAAGGGGCATCCAGGCACGGCTTCCGCTTTAAAAAGCATGCATTTAGAATGAAGAGACTCCCTGTTTGTCCCTGAGACACTCTCAAGACATGACACTGGCCCGTGGCTGGGAGTGTATCTGTGTGCATGTGTCCATATAACTCAAAGCCAAACAACCCGTGAGAACTCTGAAGATCTTCTCCACATTCTCATTCTAAGGCCGGAATCCAGACAGTCACTCTTGTAATGAGGGTGAAATTGCAGTCGGGCACAAATTGTAGCTCTGGAACCGGTAGCTGTGTGGCGAAGGAGGCCGTCTGCTGGGTCAAACAAGGCAGCGCTTTCACCTCAGAGTGGGCGGATGAGACTTTGAAGTATTGAGTCAATGCGAGAGATATTTATGCTCCATGAATAAAGCCCATTTGATGTCTGTAATGGCCAGTCAGAACTGCATCACGCTCAGGGTGAAGCTGGAATCTGACGCCCAGACTATTATCACATGAGCTGATGAGATTTTATCTACAGATGACAGCAGCTCTAGTGTATTCTGTAAGGATATATCTATAGAGTAGATGTGAATATGTTTTGAACTAAATAATATAAAAATAATATAAACTGTATATATAAATAATAATACAAATATATATATATATTTTATATATAAATATAATTATATATAAATACATGTGTGCCCGTATGTATGTGTATGTGTGTGTGTGTGTGTGTGTGTATATATATATATATATATATATATATATATACATATACAGTATATTCACATATTTTATTTACTATACTATATACAAAAATGCTAAATGGTTTTTTTTCCCCCTCACATGCTATATTATATTTTGAAGTTACGTGTTTGAAAAAAAAACTAGTATGCCGTATAAACTTTACTGCATTCTGGGTATTTCATGCATAAAGAAAATGATCTTCATACTGGCTTTTGTCAGAAACCGTATATTTTATGATATTTCATGCATTATTTCAGCAGTTTAGGTAATTTTCTGTAGTTTGTTTGTCTTAGATAGTCAGTCTGATGCTGACTTGAACCGATATGAATATTTTTAGCATTCCATTCTCTCTTTCCGCCCTTGTTTACGGAAGTTTTTGGTTCCAGTCCTGTGTTCCTAAGAAGCAATAAAAGATTCATATACTTCCACCCTAAGGTTTCACTGGTGATGCACTTATTTACATCCTAACCAATTACTGTCCACTAAACTCCCAGCGATGTGCTGCTCCCGTTGAGCGATGCAGGATCTAGTCCACTTCCTGCACCACACTGGTCTTAGATCAGTAAACTGGCACATTTAGAAGATGCTCTTACTTTGATCATGTTAGTTTTACTTCCGCATGACTGCACACAAATGGTTTATTGATTGTGTATGTAGTGGCTGTACTGTGCATGTGGCTTTCTGGTCTGTGTCGCCTTGTCACTCTCTCTCTCTCTCTCTCTCTCTCTCTCTGTTTCTGTCTGTCTGTCTCTCGCTCTCTCTGTCTGTCTCTCTCTGTGATATTTGGATCTGGAGAGGGTCCAGGACTGAGCTTCTCTTGGGCTTTAACAGCACAGAAGGCTTTTTGGCACCAAAAGCCAAGGTCACGCTGAGTGGCCATATTGTATTTTATGAGAGGGTGGGCTGCTCCGAGGGCTAAAATGGCCTCATGTTAGATTTATTGCCTGTGGCAACAGCATGCAGATCTGCTGCAGTCTTGACTGGAGAATGTTAATGTACTATGCAACTTTAATAGGTTAGGAAGTTGCCACAATGAGTTTTACTGATTTCTAATTCTGTGTGATTAAAGTGAAACACAATGCAAGGAACAATTATCATTAAAAGGAAGCCTGTTAAAAGGTTCATTTGAAGACCTTTAACTAGTTTATGCGTAATAACTTTATGTCTCTGTGCTATATACATACATATATATAGAATGTGTCTTACCTGATGTTTCTGTCATCAGACTTTTCAAATGTTTAAAGGGATAGTTCCCCCAAAAATGAAATTTATGTTATCATTTACTAACCCTTATGTCATTCCAGGCTTTCTTTCTTCTAGGGAACAGAGAAGATATTTTGAAAAATGTATTTTCCCCTTCTCTTCAAACAATAAAAGTCACTGGGGTCAAATGTTGTTTAAAATAATGTAATGTATACACTAGCATTAAAAAGGGGTCAATAAGAAATTAATACTTGTATTCATCAAGGGTGCATTAAATTGATTTAAAAAAAAATGACAGTAAATACATGATTTCTATTTCAAGTAAATGCTGATGAACTTAATATTCAGAATGTGGAAAAAATGTATTATGGTTTCCTCAAAACTGTTAAACAGTGTTTTTAAAATTGATAATAAAAAGATTTGTTTTTTATGCACCAAAGCAACGAATTAGAAGGATTTCTGAAAGATCATATGACACTGTAGACTAGAGTAATTCAGCTTTAACATCACAGAAATAAGTTACACTTTAAAATATAATAAAACAGAAAACAGTTCTTTTAAATTGTAATATTTCACACTATTACTGTTTTCACTATATTTTTGATCCAATAAATGCAGGCTTGGTGGGCATTAGAGACTTCTTTCAAAAACATTAAAAGATCTTACAGACTTTTGAATGGTAGTGATGGCAAAATATTCAAGTTTTTACAAAGAATAAAAAGTTATTTACTGAATTATTTACTGAATGAGTCTACCTCTCTTGTTTCAGGTAACCCCAGTGGCAGGACCACCTGAAGGGGGCACTAGAGTGACCATCCGTGGTGTGAACCTGGGCCTGTCCTTCTCAGACATGGTCAACAATGTGCAGATAGCAGGAGTCCAATGCACCCCACAGGAGAACGGCTACATCATCGCTGAACAGTGAGTGACTATGTAGCTGTAAAACTCCAATGAATTCATGCTGCGAAACTGGTTTAGTTTATCTTTAATCTTTCTCAAAATAGCAGGAGTTGGAAAAGATAATGTCCTACATTACACATACTGAGAAGCTGTTTCGTGAGAAGAAGAAAAAAACTCCTTGGGTTTTCATCCAGTTCACTTTAAAGCACAGCGGGATGAGTCCATTAAACAAACACATGATCCAGTGAACATGGCTTTGATGTCACAAGCATTAAGCGACCAATCAGGGCTAAGTATGAAAGCCTGGGTTGGTCACTGCCCTCTCCTTTATGCTCCATTGAGTTTGTCTTATCTGACAGAAACATCTTAACAACAGCAGGAAAACATTTCTATCTGAAGGGCTGGTTGTCAGCAGTGACCAGGGCTCTTGTGAAGCAGAAACGAGCCCTAATTAGAGTCCAAACAGACCTGGGTTGATCTCTGCCGGGAGTAGGTCCCATTCTTCAGCATCTGTTTGTGTTGTTTTCCCTTGTGTCTGTGTCATTAACCCTATCTGTAAATATCCTTAAGCCAGGATTTTGTCATTAATACCGTACCTCCTGGGGGAAAAATTGGGCTAGAAGTGCTGAAATGGGATGATTTGTAGTAGTAGTTTTTGCTAGGACATGCAGAAATTGTCTGTACTCAGCTTTTTTCGTCAACCGTTTGATTAAAAAAAAAAAAAAAACATCGGGTTAAATGGTGAAATGTGTAATTTCTGCCCACTAGCATCACAACATTGCAAAAATGTTTTCAAACATATTTCCCTGAACTTGCCCTCATCTTTGATTGGTCAGACAAATTAGATAGCCCCAGCCCAATCTCACGCCATTGGTTGAGCTGTTGCTGTGTCTGGCTCGTCGGAATACTTAAACAAACAGAGATGTTTACACTGTGAAGAACTCAACTAAAAAAATGATTACGTTGTTGTTGTCTCTGCATGTTAAACCGTGGTAGTATGTTAGAAAGTATATTAACATTTTTAAAAAATCATCTTTAATTATGAAGGGGTTAGGGGTGTACACAAAACTGACGGTTCAGTACCTCGCTTTTGAAGTCACGGTTCGGTTCGGTACAGCAGGGGGAGAAAACTAAACAAAATAGCCTTTTTTTTTAAACAGTAGTTTACATAACAAATTGTGTCTCTGTCTTTAAATGAATTCAATAATTAAAAGTTTCTTAAGGATAAAAAAATTATATTTAACTATATAGGGCGTTATACTATATACTTGCCCATTACTATAATATTAAAGGTTCAGAGCCCAAATTATTAGCCTAAATTCAATTGCTATTTATTTTTAGATATAATAATCAACACTCAAATAACAGCTTGCAACCTGCACATACATTTTTTGCATTAACCTCTTTGATTTTTTGTTGAAATATAATCATTTACACTGTGGCTATTAAGACAGATTTATTTAAACATACATTAAATAATCAAAACATCACTAACAAGTTAAGTAAAATAATGAATATATAGGCTAATACAGTGCATATATTTAGTGACCAACAAGCTGTGGACTTGCCTGAGGTAAATAAGTGACACAGTGTTTACAAGCTGTTTTATAGACATCTTTCCGTCATTGAAACGCTGATTGAGCGATTACACGAGATATACTTTTCAGTGAGTTGTACTGTATCTTTCAACATACCTTCTGATGTTCATTCATGTTTATTCTGTAACTAGAATTATAGAGGAAAAGATGATCGTGTTCACTTGCGTTCTGCGCTGCCGCTTAAAAACTGCATTTTTTGTTTGAATTTTGTGATAGAATGGGCAGAATTTGAAAGATGACACTTTGTTTCTTATCGTAAGTAACAAAATGCGCGGCTTAAAGAGATTATTGGTGGTTAATGGTGGTTAACGCTGTATTTGTCGTGTAGATCCAATGGGCCAGGGCTGGGGGGGCATTTATAGTATTAAAACTCAGGGGGAGCGGCAGGTTGATATGATCATAACATGTACAATTCAGCTGACAATGTATTTGAGGTTTCACCAGCGAACAAAGAAATCCACCAGCATACAGTATATATAAACAATCCACACAACAATGAAAATAAAAAGTGTTCTGCTGTTTTCCTTACCCTCTACCGGATGTGGGATACAATGTTCAACGGTGGCCACCAAACTTAGTGTGGGAAAAACACTTTCGATTATCCCTCTCAATCGATTTACATCTTTTAAGCATCGTATAAGAATATCCAATTCTATGTTGCATTAAAACCTGAACCTGAACGTTTGGCTTTCAAACATTTACGCCATCGTGTTGTAAGGGAATATAAATAGCACATAGTGTCTGCGTTCAGGTGGAGTATGTCTCCACAGCGCCTCTCTCTGCCGCTGGGGCGGGGACAGACGGAGCGAGGGGGGAACGTGCGGTAATTGAAATGCGCGGCATGCTGCCGGCTGTAGGAGGGAGATTTGTCAGCCCTTCTCTCTTCTGACAGCAGTTTAATCCGAGCGGGACGAGCCGAGCCGAGTGGGAGTGGATTCATTTGTATGGCGCGGCGAAGGGGTGACATGAGGAAATGGAGAATGCGCCATTGGACCCCATCAAACTCGTAGACGGAAACGGGAAGCTGCGTATCTGTTTCAACAGTTCTGTTTGGTCATTTTGTACAAAAGTTGTAAACATTGTTGTGCTGTAGATTATTTGCCGTTAATATAGGGCCTTGGAAGAGGATAGGAAATGGTAGAAAGGTCAAGATATGATGATCATAGCTTTATTTGAACTTGTTTTACATGGCTACTTTTGAATAGCTATCAAAGGTGGTTTTTCATCCACTGAATGCTTTAGTAACAGCACATCTCAGCTAATTTCCAAAGCTCACAAGCCAAACTTGCACCACGCAAGCAGCAATGATTGAGCATCCAAACTTGCTTCCAAACTTTAATTGCCTTAGAAGTGAAAGTCCTCCACTCAATGTGATTGAGAGGGCATAATGTGTGCTGCGAACAGCTGCGAACGCTGTCTGCCGAGCCTGTCAGACTCACCGCAGGATGCCACATCACACCCACAATCACGCATTCGGCGCTGCATGCATTCCGACAGTCATCCCTGATGATGCGAACACTCGATATCAACCAAACATCGATTGCAGCGCCCCCGCACTTTCAACTCAGATTTGAATTTTCATGTCGGTTTCATATTTACTTCATTTGAGGGCCAGTCAATCGGCTCTGTGTTTTTATTTTGTCATTTGATCCGGCCACCCGTCCGTGACACTGATACCTGATCAGCCCGTATGATGTAACAACATCGACCGGCTCCCTGATCAGAGTGCATGATAACAACGCTGTATTGATTTGTGCTGGGCGTCACTGGCCTATATGGGTGGCCGTATATGGGTGTTTCTTCAACTTTAGGCAGTTTTATGTATGTATTTCATGTACACATGTAAAGACAAACTTTTATTTTGGATGTGATTAACCGCAATTATTTGTTTCACTAATTTTATTATATATTTATATTTGGAAAAAAAATTAAAACTGTGATTATCTAAACAAAAAGTGAAATAAACCATTTTAATGTGATAGTTCACCCAAAAATTTTATCATCACTTAATCGCACTCAAGTTGTTCCAAACCTGTTTGAGTTTCTATTTTAAAGAATGTTGGTAACCAGACAGTTGATGGTTGCTATTGACTTCCATAGTAGGAAATGTACTATGCAAGTCAATGGCTTTAAAAGATATTTCTTTAAAATATCGTCTTTTGTGTTAAACAGAAGAAAGAAACTCAAACAGGTTTGTCATTTTTGACAAACTTGTCATTTTTGGGTAAACTGTCCCTTTAATATGTATTTTGATCATTTAAAAAATAAAATTTTTAAAAAATACAGCTCCGTTAGTTTTCATTTCCACGATACCAAACTGTTTTGCTCGAATAGTTGTTGGTGTACGTGGATTCGAAGATGACAACTGTGTCAATGAAGAGTTTGAAATGAAATAAGAGACTTGTTGTGTGTGTAGAAAACAAAGAAAAGGTAAATATCACTTGTGAGCAGAAGTTTCCAAGCTGTAGTTTTGTCCAATTATCCAAAAAGTGTGAAAATATAATTGTATTAAGGATACATAAAATGCTAGCTATGAAATTAGCCTAGTAGCAAGCCAAAGGAGTCTGCTGTTTTATTCCAAAAAATGTTTAAAATGTTATTTCCCTCACCATTCTATCACAGAATACCGTTAAACACAATATATAATTTAAAGATGTGGTGGAAATGTGACACTTTCATAAAAAAAAATAAAAAAATTCTCCTGATGTATGTATATCCACTAGTGGACAACCATGATAGCAGATAAATTAAATAAACCACTGTGAAATTGTGTTTTAAGAGAGCTTATTTCTCAAAAGTGCCTACAGTTGTAGAAACACCCAAATGCATTGCAGAACCTGTAGAAACATGGTTTTAATGCTACAAAAGTATGGTGTGTTCTACACATTGGCACTCCCTTAGGGCGGTCTTGTCAATTCGGCTAATGGAATGTGTGCGCTAAAGCAATCAAAGCAAAAATTACATTCAGATCAAGAGGAAATCAATGGAGAGAGAGGGAGAGTCGCATACTGATCACTCAGCAGGACTGGTGATGACTTCCAATGCTGTGGTTCCTTAGTCTGGATGTAGTCCAGAAGCGTTACACTTTGTAATCATAGGAACAGGCATATGTTTGTACAGAAGCTATGAAGGGGTGATAATTGTGATATCCGAATGAATGATAACTTTCATTCAAGCCAAGATTAAAATGTAACGTAACATTGTATATTTCTTCTTTCTCAGGATTGTGTGTGAGATGGATGCAACTCCTGTGGACAGTAAGCCCGGCCCAGTCCATTTGTGTGTAGGGGAGTGTAAGCCGGAGCTCCAGACCCGCTCTTCTCAGCTCTATTCCTTTGTGGTAAGACCTTGAGCTCTGCTACATCTAAATAATGCAGAGAGGTAGTGATGAAACTGGCCTTTGTTTTGGTTTTATTAAACTGGCCTTTAGTTGGTCCATTGAAGAGAACTCACGGGTCACATGATGTTATGCCTTCGGACAGGTGAACCTTGCTGAGGTTGCTTTGTTCTCAGAAGCGCTTCAGCTAAAATGTCAAATCAGAGGAAGTGACTCAGAGCTTAACATGCTTTACTTCAGCGGTTCAAATAGCTACACTTTAGGAAAAGACTTTCTTCTGCAGTGATTCATGTGGCCTTACAAAAATCTATATCTCTCATTAGTCCTCCATTTGAACTTAAGTATTATATAACTACTGTATTAATATTTGTGCTCAAAAAAACTAAACACAGATTTGCAAGAAATCTCATAGTTCTACTAAAAAATGAAATAGTAATATTGCCAAATACTCAGTAAATGTGTTTAAAGAAATATTGCACTACACACAATTACTTTATTTCCTAATTTCCTAAATTTTATGCACCCTCTTGCAACCACCAGTTTTAAGAATACCATGGTACTATGATAGAAAAGGTCTGCTACTTTTTTACCTGCTACTTTTTTATTAAAGCAAGAAAATTTGGAACAAAACCAGTATTATATTTGCATGTTATATATATATATATGGCAGTTATCTAGGAAATCACTCCATTAATGTGTTGGAATCACTCCATGCAAATTTAGAGTCTTTAAAAGCCATAAGGTCAATAAAATAACCTTTTTTTATGGCTTGCTTGGCATTTTTATCAGCTAATTGTGTTATGGTCCTTTGTAAAGTAGTTTTTTTGTGCATGTTCAGTAGATTCTTAAATGATGTTGTGAATTAGTGGATAATAACATTATTTACACATGTATTTGCGAAGACATTAAAAGAAAAGCGTGTTTATTGAACTAATGCACTCATCAAGCACAAAAGACTCGAGATAAGCTGTAAAAACCTAGCTAATTTACAGATTGCCGCTGTGTGTGTCCTTATTATTGGTAAAACAGCAGCCTCCGTTTAGAAGCGAAGCTCTCGTCAGCATAATAGAACTTGTTTTCGGTTATTAAAATATTGAGTGATTATGAACACGAAACACCATGGGGAGCGCACACTGAACATGGAGACAATAAAAGCCATTAAGCGAATCAAAGGAAGGATGGTTGCCATGTTGTCTCGTCGCAGAAAAGCACCTGTGGGAACTCCTGCGCACCTGTCTCAAACACCCAACCGCCGGCCTGGGGTTAATAGATAATCAGCTCCAGCATTCACACGCACACTAAGGCAAACAATTATCCATACCACCACAATTAACAGCCTCTGCTAATTAGGGGAGCTGTTTATATTACAATATGCGCTTCAGCCACTTCCTGAATGTGTTTATGCGTGTTTGTATATGTGTGTGCGCACGTCTTGCACGCCTTTCATATTGCAGTCAAATATAAAAGCAGCGTGTTATCTCAAACGCTCCGCCAAATGTTGTCGGACAACATGGAGTCCCCGAGCGGCCCACCAGTTGTAGAACAATGAGAGGTGAGACCGAAATTGGTGTTAATTCATTTTTTTTGTCCATGCACGTGTGAAGTCGGCCACCAGCCATTTCATGTGCTTTCTTAAGACACAGAGCTGTCTGTTTCTGTGTTTCTCCATCTGCTATTTTCAGTCCCTGTGTACAATAAAGGAAGAGAACTGGGAACTAGAGAGTTTATGTACAACATTTTAAAAGCCTTTTATTTATCCTCAGACATGCTTTTCATGAGCTCGCATCGCTCAGACAAGACTGGAAATGGCATTTCTTTGTAGCGTTCGCTCTTTATTTGTGAGCTGAGCAGAAGGCGTATGAGATTCATGAAGGACAGTTGTTATTTACAAATGAAGCTGTATTTTGTGAAATAGCCTCCCACATCTAGGCGGTTTCAGATTCAAAACAGGCTCGTCTTCAGCTGATGAAGAAAGCTGGGCTAAGTCATTTCTTTGTCGATGGATGGATGGATGGATTGAGTTATTGATTGATTGATTGATTGAGTGACAGTAAAGACACATTTTTCCTGTTTTCCTGTTTTTTTAATCATTGCCTCCACAAAAATATTAAGCAGCGCAACTGTTTTCAACATTTATAATAATAGTAAATATTTAGTTAAAAAGAAGAATATCTTTACCATCACAGGAATAAATTTTATTTTAAAATATATTTAAATTGAAAACATTTATTTTAAATTGCAATAACATTTCACAATATTACAGTTTTTACTGTATTTTTGATCAAACAAATGCATGGTGAGCATAAGAGACAACGTTTCAAAACCATTGAAAACTCTTACCCACCCCAAACTGTTGCATGGTTGTGTATGTATATGTAGATAATAATGAAGGTTACACTTTATTTTAAGGTGCCCTTGTTACAGTGTAATTGTACAAATAAGTACTGAGTAATAACAATGTACTTACTATGTAATTACTGTTATGATTGGGGTTTGGTTTAGGGTTAGTTACTTATAATCATGCATAATTTACAGTTATTACTGGAGTAAGTACATGTAAGATGGGACACTGTAAAATAACGTTACCAAAATGTAAACAATTATACACTGCAGCTTTATCTTGAAGTAAAGCCTACTTTATCTCTTGCTTGTTTCCTTGTTTCTTACCTGTCTTCTCTTTCTATCTTTGCAGATGCCATCAGTCACAGGTTTGTCCCCCAGTCGGGGTCCAGAGTCGGGAGGAACTAAAGTGACCATAATGGGGGAAAACCTGGGTGCGGGCAGCAGTGTCACTGTGCTTTTTGGAAACCAGACCTGCGAGTTTTACGAGTAAGAATCTTTTATACGTGTGTGTGTGTGTGTGTGTGTGTGTATATATATATATATATATATATACATATATATATATATATATATATATATATATATATATATATATAGTCAGAAGAGTTAGTCTGAGCATGGAGACTCATGTTAGAAGTTGCATATCTTAACTTTCTGTAAACTTTTTACATCTATTAGAGAGCGTTTCGGATGACTTCCTGCTTGAACTTTGTTCAATTAAATGCTTAAAGTTCCTCTAGATTTCCTATTTTTCATCTCCCTTTCCTCTTCCTCTTGCTCTAATTTTGCTAGCATTCTTCTATATGTAAATATGGTACCCCCTGCCAGACTTCTTCCTATATTTCCTCCTTTTCCTCTCACTCCAGGATCTCAATTTAAAGATGAGGCTGATTGTAGTGCTTTAAGATGCAAGCGAGCGATTACTAATGCGATAGTGGCTAATTGCAGATTTTTATTTTCCTCTGTGTTCCTGTGGAAGGATGACGCGTTCCTGATCGCACACGAGTGTGTGCGAGCCCGCGAGGGTGCCATAAGTAATAACTTAACATTCTCTAATAGGCTGTAGAGAATGACTAATGCTCACTTTGCACAGGTAGCACTTTCAGTGAGAGATGTAAGAAAAGACTGCAATTGAAAAAGAGCAGAGAGCCGCCCACTAGCACCATTCATATATAGTGTGTCTGAACAATAAGTCTAGCCATCTATTATTAAAGAGTTAGTTCACCCTTAAATGAAAACTCTGTCATCATTCACATTAAATAAGAATATGGGTAACCAAACAGTTGATGGGCCCCATTAACTTTCATAGTATGAAAAAAAAAATACAATGGAAGTCCATGGGGCTCATCAACCATTTAGTTACTAACATTCTTCAAAATATCGTCTATTGTGTTCAGCAGAAAAAAGAAATACATACAGGTTTGGAACAACTTGAGGGTGTGAAAATGAAGACATCATTTTCATCTTTGGGTGAACTGTCCCTTTAAATAAAGACTTTGTGTCAGAATCTGATTAGTTTGTATTTTCTTTGCCCACAGAAGGACTATGACGGAGATCGTCTGTTACTCCGCCCCTTCTCTGACGGGAGTGGGGCCGGTTCAGATCAGCGTGAGTGTGGATCGCGCCCAGGTCCGAGACAGCCTGACTTTTGAGTATATAGACGACCCCACCGTTCAACGCATTGAACCAGAATGGAGCATTGCCAGGTAACCGTACATATATGATGCATTGTTTTAGTATTGGATTAATCAAGTCAGATAGTGCGGCCTTCAATCACTGTTAGCAAAACACTTAACTTTTTGAGCCTGATGATTCTAATACAATTTAAATGGATGTCAGACACATTCCTGAAAGAAATTGATCTGATTCGCTGAATGCAGTTCTGCAGCTTTGTTCAAGGCTGTGTCTTTTTGTGTTATTCATGGAAATGAATAAATGGCTGACTTGCATTCTGATAGATCCTTTCATCTTTTAAAAAAAGTATTTACACCATGACAGGGTGATCATGTAGATAGCTTTATGCAAGTAAAGCTTTAAGTCACTTCTGAGATCTGAAAAGGAAGTACTAATATTTCTTGCTGTTGCTCTTGAAGTGTCTGACTATAACTTTAAATAACATCGTATAATTGGAATTGAATGGAATTGCATAATTTGACAATGATCCACAGAGCATCTTGTTGTAACCATCTTTGCTTATTTGATTTATGACCTAGAAATAATGCAGAATCAAAAATACATATTATTCATTTTAAATCAAATTTCTTTGTTTTTAAAATGCTCAAAGTTCTAAAACGTTGTTTATTTCAAGATCCCAGATGGGTGGTCTCATATCTCAGTGTACCTTCCATACTTCTCCAAGACATGTAAAGAAAGTGAACGAGAGAGTGAAAGGCTCAGATTTGCTTTACAACATGCTGTAATGTTGTTCAGCCAAAGTGCATAGTTATTACTACATCTTAAAGGTATACCAGTAGTTCATCCAGAAATGAATATTCTGTCATCATTTACTTACCCTTGTGTCGACAACATATGCGACTTTCTTTCTTCTGTGGAACATAGAAGATATTTTGAATAATGTTGGGAACTAAACATGAGCCAATTGACCCGTCGTAAAGACCCGCCCCCTTTAGTTACTGTTGCTTTGTCCGACAAGCCATGCGCTCTCACGCCACACATCATGTTCTCACGCAGTGAAAAATGCATCTCGGAGCAAAGAGGACACTGACAACTCGTCGACAGACATATGAAACAGTTTCATATTTGAAATATTGTAATTTTTTAAAGAAGTTTAAACAATAAATACCATATAGTGGCTCTTTAATGTGTCGTGACAGATCGCTGTAGCTCCTTCAAGCGGCTCGTGAACCGATCATCTCTTCATACTAGTTCATTTCTGGTATCAAATAAACATGAATGAACATCAAAAGGAATGTTGTTTCAACCATGGAAAGGCGCGAGTACACACAATTTTTGAAGTTCAAGTTCAACAATGTCAATCTACTAACTCCCCTGACTGCTTTGTCAGACAAAATGGCAGATTCAGGGTTATGATTGGTCAGATCGCCTGTCAATCAAACTGCCTGTGAAGGGTCAATTAACTTTGTATTGCTCAAAGGTTGCTCTTTCATGGCTCAGGAGACTTAAAGGTGTAGTTCAACCAAAAATGTCTAGCTCATGTCTTTCCAAACGGATGTGACTTTTTTTTTTCTTCTGTGGTACACAAAAAAGATATTTTGGAGAATGTTGGGAACCAAACCACATTAGAGTCTACTGACTTCCATTGTTTGTACAAAAAAGAAGACGAAGAAAACATTTTACAAATGATCTCCTTTTGTGTTCCACAGAATACAGTAAAATAAGTCATCCAGGTTTGAAACAACAAATGATGAATGTGTAAATAATGACAGAATTTTCATTTTTGGTGAACTACCCTTAAGCATTCCAATTAAGAGATGTTTCTCTCAAAATATGTTCAGAAAAATCACAAATAAAACAGACGGTTAGAGCCTTAATAAAATGAATGCAGTTAGCATAGCTCATATCTTATGGACTTTTGAGCTCATACTGAGATCTCTGACTGTTCGTATCTCTCTTATTTGATGTTACAGACTAGGAGAAACAATTGAGATATTGAATTGATCTCATATGTGATTTTCCTATGGGTGAGTGTCCCATCCCATGGCATCAGTAGAAAGGGTCACAATGTTGTAGCTGTTGTACCAGAGCGTTGCCCACACTGAACAGAACAGCGTACGAGCGGCGCCTGGCTAATGAAGTGCTCAAGAGTAAACAACTGAAAAACCTAGAGCTGGAGCTCCTCACACATTCCACTCCCAGCTCTTTTGTTGTGCTTTATCAAGCTGTGGACATTTCCAGAATGCTAAGCAGGATCACCGCTGCTTCTGTTCCTTTAGTGTTGTCAAAGACACGTCTAGTATGTGTGATTAAATCTACTGAAGTCGGTTAAAAGCGTCTTTAATCAGAACCTTCTCAAAAGCTTATTATCTTCTAAGCGCCACATCACAAAGAAATAAGTTTTGATTCAAATGGAGATGAGTTACTCCGTCAAAGTTTTTACATTCACCCCTTCTTTGTGTGTTTTTCAGTGGACACACACCTCTGGTGGTGACCGGGACGAACTTGGATGTCATACAGGAGCCAAGGATTCGGATCAAGTACGGCGGCCGGGAATCTGTAAACGTGAGTAGCTTCGTTTGCGTTATCGCTGGTTCCTCAATTATCCACCCTCACTTTTTAAATGACCTTAGTTACCTGAGCTCAGGAGCTTGCGGGAGAATGGCTCTCTCTTGTGAGCTGATATCTCACTAGGGCCGACGCGATGAAACCAAATCGTATCAGTTCGACCTCTGAGATGCATGACCTTGGGAAGTGGGATGCTTTGTCTGCAGGTTTGAGTTAATTATCAGTGACTTTTAGTAGAGAGAGGATCACACAATCTGTGCGCTGCCTTTTTTGTGATGCATTAGACTAATTTCTGTCTTTTCTGTTGACCCACGGAGGCGAGATCCGTCGTGACTCACCGCCACAGCTTCAGAAATCTCATATATCTCCTACCCACAAGCCTCTGCGTGACCTCTTTTTCAAGCTGTGTATCTGTAATTTCGACTAAGTACCCTGCTGAATTATTCAGTCTGCGCAAAGTGGCGTGGATGAGGCATTTAATTTGAGCATTTTACTCTGCTCATTCCACCTTTGCCGAACTGGATTTTGTTGGGCATTATTTGTAGAATCTTGAATAAAACCAGCTTCATCCAATGCAGATTTTTGGCCAGTTAAAGAGGGTTGTATTGGTTAACGGGCTTCAAAGGTAGAGGAAACTGCAGACACATTGACTTGGTCAGCATAAAGATATCCCAAAAATAATAAGGCCCAAGGGCAGAGGAGTTGGTACAAATTCAATTTGCTCACCACTGCAGGGGGTCTGAGTTTAATTAACATAATAGGATTTTTCTGTCTGGTCAGACAGGAGGATGGGATAGCCAGGGCTACCAATATCTTCTATTGTACTTTCATACTTTGATTTTTTATGAAGTATACAGTACTGTATGTTAGATTAACAGTTATTATATATATATATATATATATATATATATATATATATATATATATATGTATGTATATATATACAGGGCCTAAAAGTAACACACTCCAAGTGCCAAATGTGAGTAAAATTGGCTTTGGCGAGTATATGAAACGGTGTCACTCGACATTTGGCTGGCAACATTTTTATGAATTCTATCAACGCATGAACGCGAGCAAACGTGAACAACCCTCAGGACAGTTGACGGGCCAATGCTGCATTGTTACGAAACTTTAAGCCTTGACAATTTAAATATTCAAGTGCAAGAAGATGTGTGAAAGGGATCTCATTCCTTTACTCGCACACTGTGTGGGAAGCATCCATAGCATGTGCACAGAAAGCTGTCTCAGACATCGAGCAAACACTAAACTGAGCTCTCTTTCACGTCTTCTTGCACATGAATGGACAAATTCACACAAAATTATTTAAAAAAATAGCGAGCATCCCAGTAAACATAGTCGGTTATGTCTTGTGAACCTAAACAGTATAGAAAGTTAACGAATGTTAAGTATCAGCATGTAGGATAGTGACAGTAGCCTAATATTCCTGCTGCTGTCTGTTTTTAATCAAACGACAAAAAAAGCTCTTTACTGAATAACTTTTGCAACTTTAATAAGGATGTTTAATTTATATAATGAAGACTATGCGTTATTTTACAATTGCTTACTTTATTAAATTCCTGTACCTGAAAACTACTGTCAGACCTATCTGAAAAGCACTGTTTATTTCATTTGTATCTTTGTTTATATTGAATTTATTTGTGCTTTTGCTTGTTATTTATTTGTTCTTATTTTACTACTGACTGTTTACTTGTCTTTATTAATTATATTAGTTAGGCTAGTAGTTTTACAGTTGCTGTCAAAATTGGAATATAGTAGAGAATTGTGAAATTTCACTGGTATCTAAAATTTTTGGCTGCCTGTTTTTGTAAAAACGGTTTCATGGTTAGTAAAAGATATTCATGGTCGGTACATTTTCTTAAGCCACCAGCCATTGGCATGTGTGCAAAAAGTTAGTTTTAGGATGTTTATAATTGAAGTTAACTTTTTTTGGTGCAAAAAAAAAGAATATATGACAGGACACAATGGACCGTTTGCATGAGCAATATGATGATATGTAAAAGTGTTCAGAACAGCAATAATCACACATTATCTCTTACTTCACTGAGGTGATGGCAAACCTGCTATAGCCGTCCTTCCTCTGTTTCAGAGAGCATAACTGCACTTCAGTCCCCAGCTGTACAGATGTACCTGTGTGCGGGTAGTTCTTCTGAAAGTCACTTTTAGTAAAAGAGACACCGACTGCGCAATGAGGAGTGACAGAAGCCCTGCGTTCCACCACGCTTCACAGAGCCTAGAGCTCTTAGAGTTCTTAAAGGGACTCCTGAAATATGTTGTGTGGGCGCTGTCTGATGTGTCAGGTGCTAGTGCTGTCTCTTTCTTTCTTTCTCTCTCTTTCTTAGTCTTTACAAGAAGAAAAAGAGAGGTAGACAGAGAAAGCTTGGCTTCCTTCTTTCAATCATCATGACCAAAGAATCATCCAGGCTTTGATGCCCTGCATTTTCATTAACCGGTTACGACCATGTATTTCTTCATCCCCCCTTTTCCTCAGTATTTTTGGAGTGGGAGATGGGGAACAAAACATCGGCAGAGTCTGGCAATCAAAGCCGAGCGCCCGTCAAGACAGCCTTCAAACTGTCATCTGCCTCCTCCCCAAATTGCTTCTCTTCCTCCTCTCCTCCCCTCCCGTTACCTGGCGGGGTTCTCAGAAGCCGAACGAACGGCAGACAATTGCCTTTGTGCATCCTGCTGTACCTGTCACCAACCCGCAATTGAGACATTAATCATTTTCCTGATTATAGCTAAAAGATTAGTTTTTCTACCTTTGTCTTCTCTCGAGGAGGAGAAAGAAGAAAAAAATCGCTTGACACATGCGGCAGCGAAGAGATTCGGTAATGAAGTCTGGAGACGGATTCCTAAAGCGTTGCACGCCACTATCTGAGCCGATCACAAAGGCACTTCAGTTTTTTCTTCTAAAACGAAGCTATCAGACGCTCCCACCAATCAGTGTCAAAGACCTCCCCAGATACCTCGGATAAGAGCGCGCTCGCAAAAAACCAACATGAAGAACATGAACTATGGATGATAAAAGCATCTTAGCATTTAACAGAGCCACAGGCGTTTGTCTACAATCATGCAGATGCTTATAGTTGTTCTACATTCATCCTAATTTCCATCCGTCTCTTTTTATTTTTTATTATTATTATTTTTTTTGCCGTTATATAGTTACATGTGCATGTACTTAAAACAACAAAGGGCATAAATCAGAGCTTGTGAGCAACTCTGCTCAGTCATTACCATAAAACTTCTTATTCTCCTGTGTCAGTTTCCTGTGGAAGGTTCAGAAGAAGATATCATGCTTTTCATAGTGTACTTCCTATGTTTCAATCAAGCAGGTTGATGTTTAAAGAATTACTAATATATATATTATGTATCTGTGTGTGTCAGTGTATACACACAGACAGATAGATAGTCAGACACACAGACACCGAGGAAAAGAGACTCATGCAGGTTTAGAACAACATCAGGATGAGTAAATGATGACAGACTTTTCATTTTTGGCTGAACTATCCCTTTTAGGTACGGTTTTCACTGACCCGAGTAACTCGAGACAGATTTTAGCCAGTCTCTATGCAACTCTTTGTCCTGGAGACAGAGAGATGACCGGAGAGAGATGCTTGGATTCATTAGTTTAGGCGAGTAGGACTATGCTTTGTGCTGAGTCATGTGTCAGTTCATGGAAGAACCTGAATCCAATTATTTCAGAGAGACAGAAAAGGATCCCAATTATTTTCACAGCCAAATACCTGCAGCTACTGCTGCCTGGTCATGGAAGGACAGGAGAGGAACTCAGATGTTGTTAGTCTGGTGCAGCCCCTGCAGTATAGCTAAAAACACATTTGCTTTTGACCCACTCAGTATCTGCATTTCCTTCTGCTTATAACAGGTGTTATTTAAATTACAATTAAAACCTGCTAATTAAATCCAGCCATGTGGAAAGCTACATTTTTTTCCCCACTGTTGGAAAACTGGTAGCTTGATGTAGGCGGAAGTGAAGAAACAAACTGGTACAGCAAGACAAAATGTGACAACAGCCAGTGTGTGTCCGGCCAGTTTGAAACAGATGGCGTGCAGAGGCTGCGCTATGCTCGTCCAGACCGTGCCAGGCTGGTGGTGGCCACAGCATCTGTCTCTGACATGGCACTGCCATGGAAGGACAGAGAATCACACCCGGTTCAATCGCATTAGACCCTTATCTTGTCCTGCTTGGTGGGCAGCAAAGTTCTATTCAGAATGGCTTTTTAATGCAATAACACAAAGGTTGCTGGTTCAATGTTTAGTAGGAGTGGTCCATGAACTGGAGAACTGCTGGAAATGCCCTCCGCTGTCATCACTGGAGTAAGTAGTAATTTAGCGCTCACTTTAATCCTGAGTAACAGTACACTTACTACAGCAACAATATCCCTGAAGCAAGTCTCTTGCTCAAGGGCACAATGATGATAGTTCACGGATCTTGTAGGACTCAAACATGCAACCTCCAACCACATCATCCCATAAATATACAAATATTCAAATGTTTGGGTTGGTAATGTTGTATGTTTTTTGGAAAAACATCTTGTATGCCCACCGAGGCTGCATAGTAATATTATGAAATATTATTGCCTTTTAAAAAAAAAACACTCTTCTATTTGAATATATTTAGGGCCAGAGCACCGATGGTGTGAGGACCCTATTAGAATTGCTCCGTTTCATATTATTCTTCTCCAAAATTAATCTCATTTTTTGTTCAAGAAACTTTGCATACGCATCAAAAGCACGATTCAGCGCGGTTAGACATTCAAACAGAATGGCTTTGTGCTGGATTGGGGCAAAATTAACGTATATATCCAATCATCTTTGAAAACTTTCTTTGTCAACTTTTCTTTTCCTGGAAACTGACATCCCACCCATCCAAATGCTCACTTTGGTGAAGTGTCGCCCGATTGCATCAAATGTCATGCGCTCACTGGATGTCTTGACAACAGTATCACGCAGGAAAACTTTAAATATCTCGCCTTCACTTCCATTTCGGACCATCTCCAAAACAACTAAACAAATTATTTTTGAATCAAATTATTTTTAAAGTTTAACATGTGTTTATCAAAGTAGGAAATCCTCACTTTTAATCCCTTACACACAATTAGTGCTCTTAAAATACGAAATGGAGACTGGTCCGGATCCGGACCGGAGTCTGGACTTTGAGAACCCCTGCTTTACACTATAATTCACTCCCAGAAGCACATTAAAGTATGCCATGAAGTACCATACATGCTAGAAACACTTTAATGCAACACTTGGCTAAGTGCTAAAGTACGCGAAACGTAATTTATTCCAGTGATGCGCGATTCTGAATTTTCAGCATCATTACGCAGTTTACAGTGTCACGTGATCCTTGAGAATTCATTTTAACACCCTAATTTGGTGCTCAAGAAACATTTCTTATTATTATCAGTGTTGAAAACAGTTGTGCTGCTTTAATATTTTTGTGATATCGTGACACATTATTTTCAGGATTCTTTGGTAAATAGAAAGTTCAAAAGAACAGCATTTATTTGAAATAGAAATCTTTTACTGCCACTTTTAATCACTATAATGCATCCTTATTGAATAAAATTAATTTCTTTGAAAAAGAACCGAACCGAACACAAACTTATGAATATATTCCAAATATAAATGTAGCAATTTTTTCCCAATATTTTGATGTTACTTTTATACATATAGCATAACATATTCAAGTATTTAAATGTTTTTTTAAAGTCTTTCATATCAGAAGAAGTGTCTTGTCATTTTCTTTATTCAGTGTCTATTTGTAACTTTAGCTCAGCTAAGAATCAGTTTTTCAACAATTTGACTAGATCTGCATTTCCACTGCGCCCTCTCAGTTACCTGACGTGTGGTGCTGTGGAGTGTGTAATGGGATTACAGGTTTTGATGACAGTGTGACTTTAGAGTTATAGAATCCCATTCATTTTTAACCAGATCCAGCCCTTCTGAGCTGCAAGAGAGCTTCTGTTATCATGCAAACACGGTGCGTAATGTGAAGTGCCTACAGAAGAGACCCGAGCTCACGGAGGCGACGTCAAATCTTGTTCAAACCTACACGCTGTTCAGTCAGCTGACATGAAAGTCGTTATTTTGGAAGCATGTTTTCTTTTCAAGTTTTCCTGACTTTAAGTAAACTTAGTAAGTCAGTCTTGATATTTTGATGTATTTGAGAAAGACCAGAACCAGAAGGTTGCAGGTTCGAACCCTGGTTCAAGTTTTTGAAGGATATTCAATGTAAAATACACTTTCAGAGGGTCAAAACGTCCACAAATCCTCATGTCCAAAAAACAGAGGCTGTATTTTGCTTTTTTTGTGCCTTATTTTATACTTATACTGTCAGTTCATTCTGAGAATTCGGCCTTGAGGATGTCCCCCACAAGAGTGTTTACTAGTAATGGCACTGACCTAGAAAGCAAGCAAAAGCCAATACCAGTTAATCACTGACAAGAAAACCATCTCGACCTCAGAATTGACAAATATCACTTATTACACACTCCTCGAGGGCCGAGTGAAGAGGAAGAGCAAAGGAATGAGAAACCAAAAGCTATGGAATGAGATGCACCCTCAATCTCACGAAAATCAAGTTTGTGTGGTCAAAATGAGTTAGTATCGATTGCAGCTCTGGCTGCGAGGAGGCGAGATGCGAGTAGGAGGTGTGGTGCTCGCCGGTCCTGCCGTGCTTTGAAGATATTTAGCTCTAATTAAGTTTCTCCCCTGAGAGTCGGGGAGAAGAAAGAAATGAGATGAAAACCTCCCGGCACAGTCAGAGTTTCACAGCAATCAATTTTGTTGTTCGAGCGTCAGTGCTGCTCTCTGCTACTCCGAGGGAACGGCTCGGTGCCTGTTCACGTAGACGTGAGTGCGTCCGTCAAGTGTGACTGCTGATGTTTATGCAGTACAGATCACAGTTGTTGCACACTTGAGGTATGAGAGTGCTACAGTTTGCGTCATTTCAGCTCAACAATGTAATCGCATTGGATCTGAGGCGTAGCGATTAGCGATACGTTGGCTTGCGTTGCAAGTTCCAAACTCATAAAATGTCAAACTTCTGACAAAAATGTTCCCCGAACCCCCCTTAAAATACTTTGCAGAACAATATAAATAATAATAAAAAGAAATGACAGAAAATTAAGCCTTTTTAAGGACTTTTATTTTGCATTATTTAAATATTTTCATCCAATAGATTACATTTCCCTCCAATTTTTCATTACTTTGTTGTTATTATTGATTACGCTCATTTTACTTACTCATTATATTCGCATTATTGTAGTACAGTATTTTTTAAACTTTTTAAATAAATAAATAACAGCATAAATTATTGCTAATTAGACTTTGCATAAACTTTGCAGTTTTAATAACAATGGGAAAATTGTCATGAAAATAATATCATAATGAAACAAATCCAAATGGTCCTAAAACAAGCTTCTTTTTATTTAAGCAAAAATATAACTTTTTTTCAAGTGACCCGGATTTTTATATAAGCCAGTTCATTTTTGTAATGAAATACACTAACAGTAATGTGTGAGATGGCGAGATTCGATCTGAAGAGTGTAATTTACACTTTTAATGTTTTCTCTCTGAATTTGTTTCTGATTTTTGAGTCTAAAGGTAGTCTTTCCTTTGTTCTCCAGCTCCGTTGTTGTCTAACAAAAGGAAATGCATCTGCGGTCTTTTCAGTTCAGTAAAACACTTGAAAACAGATGGTATCAAAGGGATCTTAATGGGAAAGAACTGAAGTGAGATGAAACAATGAATAACAATTACTCTCAAAAAACTGGTGATGAAAATAAAGCATATTTCTCTCTCATTTCCAGGTGTGTAAGGTTCTGAACACCACGACTATGAGCTGTTTCGCTCCGTCGCTGACAGCCGAGTACAGGCCGGGTTTGGACTCAGTCAAGCACGCAGACGAGTTTGGATTCATCTTCAATAACGTGCAGGCTCTTCTTGTGTACAACAACACTAACTTCATGTACTACCCCAACCCTTACTTTGAGCCTCTCAGCACCAATGGCATACTGGAACAGAAACCTGGCTCACCTATCATTTTAAAGGTACGTCCAGCCACCACAGGCTCGACCCTTTGACCTGAGAGGTACAGATCAGACTGTTACCATCCAAGCATATGCAACGTATCCTGAAACTATATATGTATATGCTAGGGCTGTCAAAATTAACATGTTAACACATGCAATACATTTTTTTTTTTAATATTTTAAAAATAAATGCCCGTTTTGTTGAGTAACCTCATAAGCAGTCTTAAATGAGTTAAATAAAGTCTTAAATGAATGTAAAGAGTTGTGAGGAAATGGGATGCTTGTCAGATCCGCGTCATATGCGTCAGGTTTTAAAGTGACAGGAGCCTAATAAATCTGCTGTCTGTCATTAATGATAATCAAACAACAAAAGAAAAAAAATCTCTCACTGTTCTTGACTGAATTTAATTTAATTTATGCAGTGAAGACTGTGAAGTGTTTTAATAACTTTATTCAATTTTTGTATATTTCCTTGTTAGATCAAATATTTAAAATATACTGTTTTTATTTTGTTTTACACTAATTTGGAGATTAAATGTGAAATTATTACAATATAAAAATATACTTAAAAACGTTTATGTTAGGTGCGATTAATCGTGTTTAATCACAGAAAAAAAATTATTAATTTATTTTTTTTATTTTTTTTATCGATTCACAGCACTAGTATACAGTATACACATAAATAACACAGAAGTAACTAACCTTCATGCATGTGTTGTGTGTGTACCAGGGTAAGAATCTGGTTCCATTGGCCTCTGGAGGAGTGAAGCTGAATTACACTGTTCTGATAGGAGAGACTCCCTGTTCTGTCACCGTATCTGAGTCGCAACTGCTGTGCGAGCCACCTAATCTCACCGGCCAATACAAAATCATGGTGAGTACGCATGTGAATGTTGGGAATTTTTTGGACACATCCAGCTCAAATCTGTTTAGAAATCGGATTTCTGATGTATGGAAATGTATCTCAGTACCCATATAGTGAATTACACTATCATTCAAAAAATTGAGGTCAGTAAGATTTAAAGGCTCTTTAGTAATTGTTTACTAGATTTGAGACCTGTGCTGTTGAGGTGGGTGTTAAATGCCCTGTTTTGACACTCGTTATTTACCATTGTTGTGCCGCTGGTGGAGACTCAGTCCAGACCTTCAACAATGCCACAGTCTTGTTCCTGTCACCGGGTTCCCTAGGAACAGAAAACCAATTATTGCTTGTGCTGCCCAAAACTTATTCAAAGCAATGTGTATGTTTTTTATTCTCTATTTTTGTTGGTTCAGTAAGTAAGGTATATTTTTGCACTCTGTATCTCTGTGTGTGCATCTTTATATCTGTATCTGTGTGTGCATTTGTTCTTAACTGATTCTCATGTGTATATATGTGCGTTTGCTTTCTCAGGTGCAGGTCGGTGGTCTGCATGTGTCCCCCGGTTCAGTAAACATTCTTTCTGACAGCCTCCTGACTCTTCCTGCCATTGTCAGCATCGCCGCCGGTGGCGGACTGCTTCTCATCATCGTCATCCTCGTGCTCATTGCCTACAAGCGTAAATCCCGTGAGAACGACCTCACACTCAAGCGACTCCAGATGCAAATGGACAACCTGGAGTCCAGGGTCGCGCTGGAGTGCAAGGAAGGTGAGAAAGACAAACATTGCCTTTTCACTTTGTTGCTTTATTGCTTATTTGTGTTTATTTAGGAGAAACTGATCTTGTTTCATTATGAGCACAAAGCGGGACTGTCATGTCTTGGATAAAACATAGTTTAGTGGGTCAGGTAATGTTTAAAGCATTTGAATTTGTTTCTGACACTTGTTGATGTTTTAATGGTGTTTTAATCAGCCTCTTCTGAATGGATTTGAAGTGTCAAATGCACTAACCAGTATTTTACATCATTTAAATATTTGAACATATATAATTTTAGTTGTGTTTGTTCTAAAATTCCTTTTTACTTAGTGAAAACTCAACAGCACACTCCAGAAATACAGCATATGGTGCTTGTGTTTTAGCTCTGATTGTGTCATATTCTTACTAATCAGATTGCACCAATTAAATCTTTAGTAATAGAATGATGCAATGCACATCATCATCTGAGGGTTCCTGGAGGCTGACAGATAAAACAGAGTTTCTTACATGCAGTGCAGACAAAAGTGTGTCCCTGACCCATGGTTCGCAGTTTGCGTTGGCTGACTCTAGAGCCGCAAGGAATATAGGATGCAGAAGTATTAAAGGGGCAGATGGAGCCCTGCACTTCATGAACGGCTGTGAGTGAGTGAGTTTAAGATGAGAGAAAGGCATCAAGAGAAACGCCAGATCAAGATGAAGAGAGGGAGGACAGGTGAGAGGAGACGATAGAGTGAAGGCAGGAAGAACGTTCCAGAAAGGACAAATAAGGAAACGTGAGGGAAGAGAGAAAGAGAGATAGATAACTCCTTCAGGGAAGAGTGCTGCCCCAGGCTCTGTCAGAATGGACCCAATTAAAGACATCCCACCTCCAGTCTCCACCAGCAGGGGACAAGCACTTCAGCAGCCTGCAATTTACTCTGTGTGTGTGTTTGTGTGAGTGAGAAAACCATAAATAGAGAGAAGCTGAGAGGTTATTTTGGTTTGCTCTCTTCGTCTGCCTGAAACACCCTTCAGGATCTTTAGAAAAACCTGAAACTGGACAAAGCAAAGTCTTCAGAGATGTTGACTAGAACAGCAGTTCAGGTGTTAATGTGCTTAATCTCTATGGCAAAAATGTCACAATCCCAAAAAATAGGCTTAATTTTCTTTAAGCAAAATGTTATTTCTTATAGTGTTTCTTTAGATTTTGTGGCAAAAAATTACCTGGACATTAAACTGTGAATAAACCAAATATTGAAATCGTGTCTCTTTTTTTCTCCTTCCCTCCTTCAGCTTTTGCAGAACTGCAGACTGATATCAATGAGTTGACGAGTGATCTGGACCGGGCTGGTATTCCCTATCTGGATTACCGCACCTATGCCATGAGAGTGCTGTTCCCTGGCATCGAGGACCATCCTGTGCTCAGAGAGCTGGAGGTGTGCTGCAGTCTACTTTAACAGGAGTTATTTAATGAACACTTTTCTCTAACAAGTTGTCCTAACCAGGTGCAACATGGGTGACACAATCATAGCCAACCTTCCCGGATGTTCAATATACAGTTATAGGCCAGGATATGACAAAAGTTTGGTACTTTTTTATGTAAATGATGTATTTAAGGATTTTAGTTCATTGACAGAGATGTTGTTGTGTGTTCCAGGTCTCTGGTAATGGGCAGCTGTGTGTTGAAAAAGCTCTGAAGCTGTTTGCCCAGCTGATAAACAATAAGGTGTTTTTGTTGACATTCATCCGTACGCTGGAAATGCAGCGCTCCTTCTCGATGCGTGACCGTGGCAATGTGGCGTCGCTCATAATGACGGCTCTCCAGGGTCGACTGGAATACGCTACGGATGTGCTCAAACACCTGCTCTCCGACCTCATCGATAAGAACCTGGAGAGCAAGAACCATCCCAAACTACTTCTCAGGAGGTTTGCTGTTTACTTCATGTTTGCGTTTTTTTGTTTTGTTCAGTTTTAGTTTATCAATTACTTTGTAGTTTTTGATTTTACAGTTCCTTTAGATTGTAATATAGCTGTTTATAGGATATAGATCTATACAGGTGGAGCTGGGGAAGGTGGAGGGTCTGAAAGTGCAGCTACAAACTGCTACAGCAAACGATAGGCAAGAATTTGAATGTTTAGCAACAAGCTCATTGGCTACTCATACTACCTAAATATTTTTTTTTTTTGCCTGTAAATGAGCAAAACGCTGGCTCTTAAAATGGATACATTACTAACTGATCTTAAAGTTTTCCTCTGGTATCTTAGCCAAGCATTATAGCTATATTGATTCATGATCTATAAGTCTGCTTCCCTCCAGTCTCTCAGTACAGCCCCATTGTCAGTGTCACTTATCATTTGTGTGCGAGGTACTCATAAAACATTCATGAGGAGCTCAAATCCACTTGTTTTTTTCCTCTCTTACGCTCTCGGCTGTCCTTTATGCTTTCCTTCTAAATTTGTATAGGTTTTTCAGACTTTCCAAAGCAACGTATCAACTAGAAAATTTAGACTAATAATGATTAAACAAAGAGTTGCCCGAGGACTAACACACAGCACAGTCCGCAGCCGATTTCATTACTGCCCCGCTTGATGGAGGCCGAGTGTATTTTAGCTTTAGCTGGAGGTGATTTGTTCCTGCTGACTGCGGCATTATATCAGCTATACATCACACTTTGAATATTCAAAGCAGACAGGCCAAACAAACACTGCAGCCATTCCTCGTCCGCGCTTTCTCGCTCTTATTGAATGATTTTTGGTGTTTCGTTACGTGACTCAGCTCATTAATAGTCTCAGTAAATATATGCAGGGGAAATGTGGATTACGCCGTTATTTTACGTGACAGACGCCGCATCTCTCTCATTATCTGCTGTCATTAGGAACACAAAACACTAATCCCCCCGCGCTGGCAGGCTGGGCCATGGGGATCAGGGGCCCGTGGTTTTAGATGACACTTTTTCCTTTTTTTTCTATGGGAATTTAGGAGATTATTGATTCGACATGCTACTTTTGGTATCGTTCGCAGCTTCTTGTCTTCATTTTTCCAGGAAGCATCTGGAGAATAAGACGGCTGTTTTAGAAACCCTACAAAGCTGTCTCTTTCTGTCGTGTTTTCATTTATTTACTGTTTCCTTCCTTTTCCACTATCGCTTTCGGCCACGTAGTTTCCTGTCTGTGTTACGGTTAAACAAAACCCTCTGTTTCCACGACTACTGCTGGCCTCCACTCCCTCCACATCGATTGGGCTCCATCTCACTAATTTTATTCTCTGTTCCTTTAATAAAAGGCATTACTCTCTTTCTCTCTCTCTCTCTCTCTCTCTCTCTCTTTTTTGTTCTCATTTTCTCTCTGTCTCAGGCATTTTGATTTCAATTGATCCATGTGGACAAACCCTGCCCTTCTTGTGACCTCTTTCTGTGTCTGCTCCTCATCTTAACATTTCTTGGATAATGGAATACCTCTGGAGCTTGTCCCACCTCAGTGAGCGATGCGTTCGCTGGCGTTCCAAGGGGTCTTCTGAGGAGCAAAGTCTTATTTCATGTTGTACAGATAAATTTAGTGAAGAATTATGGCACAAATTGTTCTTTAAAGACATTTTTGCCATTCAGGGAATGATGTTACATCCAGACCACCATGATTGATGACCTTTGACCCTCACCCATAATTCTGTATTACTTCCCCCTTAGCATATCATTGTGAGTTTTTTTATTGATGACCATATTTATTCAACATGGCTGAAAAAAGTGAGGATACCAAGTATATTTACCCATCTTCTGTCACAATGGATAGATATTTTATATTATACACATGTAATATAGATAGGTGGATGGATGATGATCGATCGATCCCCTTTTGCTGTTTTAAAGAATAAAGTATCCACAAGTAGTGCAACTTAAAATCAACGTCACACTTCGAGCTGACAATCTTAATAAGTGAACTACTTTTATGGTGTGCGATCCTTCTACAGTTTCTTGATGTAAGAACAAAGGACATTCATGTGTGTTAAGAAAAAAAATAATGAATGTCAAAGATGCCTGTAGGGCAGTTGCTTGCAAATGAGACATCTTTTAAGAATCAGACAATATCAACAGAGAGACTAATTTATTTTCATAAAGTGACCCACTTGCATTTAATGATAACCGACTGTGAAAAATAACAAGGGCCTGTCTGGTCTCTGCGGTCATCAGAGTGACTGTATGTTTCATTTCAAATAGCCTAAAGCGTAGTTGGCATTAATATTAGCTTGTCTATTATTTTTTAATCTTTATTTGATTATGAAAGATACGGAGACACTTACAAGACTCAGGCTTGTTCTGGGCTTCTGTTTCCATCTGGATCAGCAGGGAATGTGATTGTTTTCAGCACAGACTGATTCATCATTTCAGTGGGAAAGCCACAATAAATCAAATCTCAGTAACACAGTGTGTAAAAAGGTTTTTTGTTGGCTTTTTGCCACTCTTCATTGACAGAGACATTAGAGAAAAGACAGAAAATTGCATTGGAGAAAGATAAGAGACGTGGGATTAGGCTGGATTCGAACCTACAACTCCTGCAACTCAGCCACAGCTTAACATGTCTAGTGCAGGGTTTTGTTTTTGTTCTGTTTTGTCTTGTTGTGTTTTGTCTCATCTCAGTTTGTTTTATCTTGTTGTATTTTGTTTTGTCTAGTTTTGTTTTCTAAATTTGATTTCTCAGTTCTACCTTGATTTTTGTCTGAATTGTCCAATTAGTTTTTAATATAATTGCCAGAAGCTGTTTGTGGTGGGTTACAGAGTTAGTGTAGTATATTTTTTGGCCCTTTTACTTACTTTTTTGTTGCCCACATGAACATCATGGCTCAGTGGATCGGTGCTAAACACTAGGCCACAGCTCTTACTTCACTAAACTTTTGAGTTTTCTTTTTTGTCTTTCTCTCGCTCATGTTAATATCTGTGGAGGATTGTTGCTAAAAATGGAACGGCTCCATCGCTTCAGGCTCTCTCTTGCTGCTGTTTGTGTGTGTGTGCATGTTTTCACCTAATGAGATTTGCAGGCACCCAGAGCCACTCGGAATGGACTATTAGTGAGACACATTGTTGAGTGTCACCCCTTGAATGAAGCATTCCTTTACCCCCCTCGAGACACAAACACACACACACACACAACTCATAAACACACTAATAGCTAATAAAACCCTCATGTTCATTAATGAAACTGTTAAAAAAAAAGAAAGCAAGCAAAAAGAAATCTAAAAATGCTGAAGAAAAAGGGAAAACAAAATTTTTATTAGCAGACAGAGGCAGAATTACAAAAAAGCCTGGTGTGATAGAAGTTTTAGAGAATGCAAAAATTCATTTAGGTGCACAAATAGCTACTATTAACAGTTTATTCATTCTCTCACTGGGAGGCAGGCAGTGTGTTTGTGCTTCCTGGTGAAAGAAAATAGTGGATTGGTTGCAAAAGATTTCTTTGAAAGCATCAATGAAGATGTCAATGAAGAGATTTTGGAGATTGACTTCTGTCGGTCTGAAATATATTCTGAAGCCAGATATTGACTCTCAGTCCCCACCATATGAAATGTGTCGGCGCACCAGGAGAGTGCCCAATTCCCGTGTGCATTTGAAAATGCCGGGCCAATTTCCCTTAATTTTTTTTTTGTTAGAACTCAATTTCCAACCATTTGTGAAGCACACAACCGGATGCGTCTAATAAACTAGTTTCACAAGGATACTGCATTTTGAAAGGGGGTAAATTCAGTTCAGCGCCTGGTTATTTAGGTTCTATTTGGGGGGTTTTTTAGTCCGTCATCGTCTATCATTGATCGCAGATTGACTGAGACAGGAAAGAGACAGGAAACAGTCTTGCAAGACCTGATGCAACCAGCATCAAACGCACTGTCATTGCAGTGTATGTGTGTGTCAGAGCTCATAACTCACTCAGACTCACACACACACTCACTGAATGAGTGTCACATATGAATGCATGCATCAACGCACAAATACACACAGGTTCCTCTCGCTAACATCCAAAGTCCCTGAGCTCACAGACCCAGAGAAAAACAGGTAGGATACAAAGGAAAGTTGACAGGCTTAAAAGAGAATATATAAACATAAACATGTTTTGTATAGACCGCCACAAACACTACTGAACAAAACACACAAATACGCACTGTCCTTTAGAAGAATCACAGACTGACGTTCTCGTCTCAAACATGACGACTTTCCTTCATTTCACTCCATCTTGCATCACTGCTTCCATTTGCTCGCCTCTCTTCTCTCTCATTTTATCAGTGTGTGAGACTTCCATTGATTTATTCACTAAAATGCACCATTATTAAATAAGCATAATTTGACGGCCTCGTTATTCGACGGCCATGTGTTCCTTCAGTAAAATTAGCATTTATCATCCACTAATGCATTAACCTAGATGAGTGAATACCAAAGAAAAAAATGCAGCATAATGCAAATCACATCATCTTTATGTTAATGGACTCTTAACTTCTGAATATACAAACTCAAAACCCCTCACTAATAACTTGTTTTTTTAAAGCAGTCCATCCACTCGGTGGCCATCATGACTGTTGTTGACTAGAATAGCTTCTGTCTACTTGAATGTGTAAAATCTCCAAATCTGTCTGTTACACCAATGAAACGACAAAATTGTGTCAAGATTAGTTTTACTATTTTAACTATTTCATTCTCATGCGATCCATCTAGCTGTTTTTGAACACAAGACTGTGTCATTAAAGTAGTTTAGTTGGATTTTTCAGCAGGGATTAGCGTAGGGAGTAGTGTCTCAGTGACTCTTTCTTCCAGAAAGCAATGACATTACATAGGGAGCAAAACTTTTTCCTCTTTATACTGTCTCTGGTACACTAATCACTTCCTTTTTTTATAACATCATACACAGCCATTCAAAAGTTTGGCATTAGTACGAATTTTAAAGGGAACCTATTATGCTCCTTCTCGCAAGATGTAATATAAGTCTCTGGTGTCCCCAGAATGTGTCTGTGAAGTTTCAGCTCAAAATACCCCACAGATCATTTATTACAACTTGTCAAATTTGCCCCTATTTGGGTATGAGCAAAAACACAGTTTTTGTGTGTCCCTTTAAATGCAAATGAGCTGCTGTTCCCGGCCCCCTTTCCAGAAGAGGGCGGAGCTTTAACAGCTTGTGCTTCAATTGCTCAACAACAACAAAGCTGGAGAATCTCCTGCAGCCAAAATGACAATTGTCAGTAAATGTGTTCAGCCTTACATTGTTCAAACTGGAGTTGGACATTGATGGAGAAACTTAGGAAGAAGTTACAACTTTTAGAATGCAACTGCACATTGATTCAACTCGTCTACTAGCATGTGCCGCCATGTTAATCTTTTGTGCAAATCCAGCATTGAATTGACCTTTGTTTGTGAAGCAGTCTGGCGTAAAATGACGGCATGGCAACAACACTCCACTACAACAACTCTTCCTCTTCCCTAAAGCAGCCCATCACGGCCTCAGCCCCTTTGTTGCATGTTCTCTGGGACAGGGTTTTTGTAAATTTTGATGTCACTATCCCAGAAAGATCTTTTTAGTCCCTACCAGCCATTTGTTGTAGTCCTTAAAAAGCGATTTCTGTAAAAGAAAATATCTCCCTTTGCATTGAACTTTGCAGATATCGTTTATGCTCAGCAACATTACATACATACTAAAGTTAAAAAAGTGAAAAAATACTGTTTTTGCAACAAATCAGCATTTTAGAATGATTTCTGAAGGATCATGTCACGTGACACTGAAGACTGGAGTAATGGATGCTGAAAATTTAGCTTTGC
The DNA here is from genome assembly GCA_038088235.1 of Zacco platypus. Lineage (NCBI taxonomy): Eukaryota > Metazoa > Chordata > Actinopteri > Cypriniformes > Xenocyprididae > Zacco > Zacco platypus. Next base: position 13,487,097 of record CM076067.1, read on the forward strand.
TATCACAGGAATAAATTATAAAACATATTAATAAGTTGTAATAATATTTCCTAGAGACTTCTTTGAAAAACTGTCTAAAGTCATCTCGCATTCGTCACATGGATATACAACGATTATAGTTTATCACCGTCAGGACCTGACCTCTATAAACACACCTCATCTTATCTCACCAATCAGCGCTCGCTCTCACGTGTGACCCTGAATGTGACCCCCCCTCCAACAGAATACACACACGTGTATACGCTCAAACACACATACACTCTCCCACACTCAGTGTTTGCGGGCTGTCTCAGCAGTGTAATCATAGTTATTTCCACATGCATTAAGAGAGTCATTTTCTCTCGCTGCTGTTGAGTAAATTGCCGGTGTGCTCCTCACCGGCCCCACAGCGGCCGAACGGAGTGCGTGAAAGTGTGTGCGAGCGCATAACGTCACAGACATCGGCGCGACAATTACGCAGCTGATATTACATCGTCCGGTAATGCTTATGCGTGTTTTTAATGCCCATAAGTGAACATAATACTTGCTGCCACAAAGAGCCAGATAGAGACTTTATTTTCTAGGGTGAAAGGAGGAATGTTGTGCAGGGAAAGAGAGATATTGGTATTCCACAGGCGTGCTCAGCCGTCAGAATGAGGGAATAACCCTTTCATGTATTTTTCATGCTCGTTAACCACTCCCGTCGGGGTGCTGTTTGTTCTCTCTTCCTCTGTCTGCCTTATCTTTCCCCCTCTCTCTCTCTCTTCGGTTTTCCACCTGCTCTGTATTCAACAAACCCTCGGCTCTTCCTTTTTCTCTCTTCCTAAATTATTGCCCACAACTCAAGAGATCCCTGTTTGAGTTGTGTGTTTGTCATTTGTGGGTTTGTGTCTGTCTTCTGCCTCAAAGCAAAGAAAGAAGGAAAGAGACAAGGGGTGGTCAAAAGGCAAAAAAACTGATATATGGACAAAAACAGTCTGGAGTGACTGACAGGGAAGGAAACTATTCTCACTTTCTGTTTTCCTCTCATCGAAACCCAGTTGTTATTAAAAAAAGAAAAATGTGCAGGTATTCTTTGGGATGAGTGTTGTCTTCTGCTAATGTTTGTTTATTTGTGTGATTCAGGACAGAGTCTGTAGCTGAGAAGATGCTAACCAACTGGTTTGCGTTCCTGCTTCATAAGTTCCTGAAGGTAACTTCTTTGACTTCCTGTATAAGCACTAGTTTCACGTAGACAGACTTTTGACTCTCAGCATGAAGTCTGGTTCACTCTGCGGGCTTATTCGGCTCAGAGCCGCCCGATTAGACAGGAAGCAGCCGTCATGTCATGATCAACTACAGTTTGTATGTTGGTAGGAGCTTATTCAAATAATTGGAGGCCCTGCAAACAGTCATATTAAAAATATCAAAAATATGTGTGTAGACTTTATGGTCAGACTTTAAAGGTTTAGTATTCAGTTGTGCTTACTTGCTGCTGCTAAGTTTTCTCAAACTAAAACATCATTTTATATCTTGCCATGAATGGGCAAATCCAGTGCGTAGTTAGGCAGTAGTAAGTCTTAGTTTAGTAATCTGGGAACATTTAAACACAAATTTGTTTCCCAGAAAGTCAGTTTGGAAAAGGCATAAAGCCAACCAATCAGATTTTGAGAAAGTTTTTAAAAATTTATTTTCAAGGTGTTGGTTCACCCAAAATTCATGGTTTAATCCTTTATACGCTTTAAATGTCTTTACTGATACTTTTGATCAATGTTAAAATCGTCGAAAAAAAAAAAAAAACCCAACCTATTGAACGATAGTGTACATAATAAATACTACAGAAATAGTACCAACCTTAGACAAGTGTGTTTCCAGTAGTGATGAAGTAATAATAATAATGTGTGTTTGGTGTCTGTGTCACAGGAGTGTGCAGGTGAGCCTCTCTTCATGCTGTACTGTGCTATAAAACAGCAGATGGAAAAAGGCCCAATAGACGCCATCACCGGAGAGGCCCGGTACTCCCTCAGTGAAGACAAACTCATCCGGCAACAGATTGACTACAAGACGCTGGTCAGCATTACACACCATCATAATCACACTACTAAACATACTATCTAATAAACTCTCATGAATGTCAGTGCTGTTACTGCATGTGTGTATGAAAGCAGGCAGTGTGGCCGAGGGAGGATAGTGTTCATTAGTCTCTCATACCCTGCTAAGGCTAAGATTGGGGTCCTGCAGAGGGTGTGAAATTAGATTTCTCGGGCCAGGAAATGGCCTTTTCCGTAGCCCCGCTCTGCACCTACGGCTTCACCGACCACTGCCCAACATCTCATCATCCCCATCCTCTTTTTTCCACTCTAGATCTTGAACTGCGTCAACCCAGAGAACGAAAACAGCCCAGAGATCCCAGTCAAGGTTCTGAACTGTGACACCATCACGCAGGTCAAAGAAAAGATTCTGGATGCCGTGTATAAGAACATGCCGTATTCACAGAGACCCAAAGCTGTGGACATGGACCTGGGTAAGTTAAACTGCTTTGAGCACAGCATAGCAGGATTGAGTTTGATTTTTCTTTTATACAACAGTTCGATATTTAAGAATTTCTTTTGAAGTATCTAACATTTAGATATTGTTTTAGATATAAAAATATTTTCCGTTACTTTGACTATTTTTGTTGTACCAAAAATAATATTCCAAATGAAACCACAGCAGAAAAAAGCAGTTTTTGAACAAACCGTTTCAGAGACAAATCATTTCCGACTGTCAATTTATCAATGTTTTGAAGGAACATAAATCAGTGTCATAAAGAGTCACTGAATGAATCTGTTTTTGAACAAATCTTTTAAGTGAATGATTCAATGATGGCCTCTGAGAGCGCATGCATGTTCCAGGAAGTAAGTGTGCAAGACTGTCCCAGGTTTGAAAATGGCAAACGTGTAGTACACTTAACGCACGCTAAATCCACACTATCTCTAATATTGCTTTGGTGAAGGGTATCCCATCATTCATCATGTTCAAGAAATTACATGCCCCAATTTCGCATCATGTCTAGGAAAACTTAAGTAAATTAAATTAATTAATGTTACATATAATTTGTTTGTAAAACCCAAATTGTTGTCCATTTTATTGGTGCAGAGACTGAAGAGATTATATGTATTTTCCCATTTGAAAATGAAGCACTACAATCACAGTGATTTAGTGTGTCCCATTGAGTAAACAAAAAACACTTGCAGTCTTCATGCCCTCTTGAACACTTTGGCCAAACTCCTGAAATACGTCATGTAAGTTGACAATTGGTCAAGTGCAAAAACTCCAAGTGTGGGTATTTGGACAGGCCCAATCACTTGTTTTGTTCCAGAATGAATCAGCGTTTTAAGGAATCAGTTTGCCGAATGATTCAGAAAAGTCACTTGTTTAACTCCTGAATGAATCAGTGCTTTTGTACAAATTGTTACTGAATGATTTAATGACTTGTAGTATAAAGGCAGTCACTTGTTTTGTTCCCAAATAAATTGGTGCTTTTGAAAGAATCATTTGAATGAATCATTCAGTGACCTACTCGTAAGATAAAAGTTGCATATCACCACTTACTGGTGTAACGATACAACCTGCACTTTGCACTGAATATCAGAACTCTTACCTATTCAGATTCGAGGATGGGAAATAATCAACTTTTTTTAATTGATACATTTCAACATAGAATGCCCTCACATTTTTTGATTTAATGTTGTCTGTAATGCATAAACATTGGTGGAAATGTGCAATATTTGTGCACATGCACAAGCAGGTGCATGTGTGACCCAGGTAAAAGCTGACAGACGGCACTGACAGACTGACTCCACATTTCATTTCTGGCACACAAACAGCCATCTCACACACACACGCCACACAAAAGCCCCCTGTCAGCGGTGCAAATCATCCTTCCAGCACCTTGGCCAGAGCAATCTCCTCCATGATGATGTTCTGTCTCTGTAGCTGCAGAGCTGTGTGTGTGTGTGTGTGTGTGTGTGTGTGTGTGTGTGTGTGTGTGTGCGTGTGTGTGTGTGTTTTGGGGGTAGGTTTCTGCAGGCATCATCTGTGCATTTGGCAACCACGTAAACTAATAAACCCCATTCAACAGAGGAGAAAATCAATGATCACTCTCGCTCTGAGCCTGTCTATATCCTATCAGCTCTCTCTTTAGCATTTAATTATACCCTACCGCGTGTACACACACACATTTCTAACCCATGTGAAAAGACACATTTAGTGCTTTGGATCAAATCAATCTGCTTTGAGCTGGGGGAGGTTCACTGTGTCTGTTTTAATGGCAAATGTTTGATTTTTCAGAGTGGCGTCAGGGACGAATGGCCCGAGTGGTCCTGCAGGATGAAGACATCACCACTAAGATTGAAAATGATTGGAAGAGGCTCAACACTCTCATGCACTATCAGGTACAAAAGAGGACACACACACTCGTACATAATCTCATGGTGCCCTCTTCTGTCTATGTGAGTAGACATTAAAGGGGGCGTATCATGGATTTTCTCTGCTGTATTGATATAAAAAAGAGTTTGAAGTACTAGTATGTTGTCATATAGTTCTAGTACATTCTCGATGCAAAGCTCCCTCCCCAGTGCAAGTAGAGCAAAAACGTTTTTAATCAGAATTTTTCCTTATCATATTTAAACTTCTTTAAAGCAAAATAATAGTTTTATGAAATTATAGTAAAGTATTTAGATATCTATACCTATATATATATATTCTCTCTGAAATTAAGTCTGAATATTTAATGACATTTTGGTTATTTTTAACTGAAAAGTGAGCCAAAAACACTGATTAAGAAAACCATTTTTGCATTGAATTTATTGAAACTAAACTGCAAAATCAGGGTCATTCGGTTGACTTGGTGTTGATGTCACAACCGTAAGCATATTAGAATATTTCCACTTATTTTTATATATATAAATCAGTGTTAAACAACTTGGTGAGGTTGTTGTTACTCATTTCATAAGCAGTGTGATTAGTCATAATAGAGGTCATTTACATATATAAATATTGCAGAGACATTAGCAAGAACAGCCTTTTCAAAAGCCAGAGTTTTATTGTTACTAACGTAACAAGTGGGGGAAAGGAAAATGCTACAAAACTGTAGATTATGGAACCTTGAAAGCATAAGGAATCTTTAAGAAAAATGTATCAACAAGGACAACGCACTACAAAAGTGATCCTCTGTATTAACTCCTCAGATATGAAACAATTAAGCTAAACCAAAAAAAAAAAAATTCCTTTATCTCGCAGCGCTCCAAAATGTCTTGCTGTGAGTGTTTGGCTCCAGGGAGACAGACGGCTGATCTCTGTCTGAATCGCACTACGCAGGACAGTATAATAGAGGACAATTATTGAGCTCTGCGACTGAAAATTTTAAGTGTGTGGTTGTGAAAGTGCTTGTGTGTACTTGTGTGTGTGAGTGAGAGAGAAAGAAAGGTTGTCCTTTACCTTCAGTGGATTAATTACAGCCTTTACCTTGTCTTTACTTCAGACACCACAGAGACAGCACACGTCAGAGCAGGTACCCGATAACAGCAGTTAGAGAGAAAGAGAGAGTGTGTGTCCAGACTAGATGCCACAGGGCAAGCGCACGTATATTCTCATAATTACGTCTGAAAGAGCTCATCATATGTGCTGTTACAATGTGAGATCTGTGGATGGCACAGAACATGAAGAGAGAACATAGAAAAAAAGGAAGTGTCATTTCTGGAGTGTTCCACACTGCCTTTATAAAATTTTACCAGGGGAACCATATTTTATTCTTAGTACAGTGAAACAATATTTTTTTTTTAAAAAAATATATAAATTTTAGAAAGATTCCATTAATACATATATAGATGGTAATAGAAATTGTCGTGCTATAGAGTGGAGTAAGGCATATTTTAAGAGAGCAGACAGTGTACTCACCAGCTTTATTAGGTATATCTTGTTAGAACCGGGCTTTTGCCCTCAGAACTGCCTTAATTATTCGTGGGATAATGGTGCTGGAAACATTCCTCTCAGATTTTGTTCCATATTAACGTGATAGCATCACACAGTTGCTGCGTATTTGTCGGCTGCACATCCATGATGCGAATCTCCCGTTCCACCACATCCCAAAGGTGCTCTATTGGATTGAGAGCTGGTGACTGTTGAGGATTTGAGTATAGTGAACTTGGCGTGTTCAAGAAACCAGTTTGAGATGATTTGAGCTTTGTGATATGGCTCGTTATCCTGCTGGAAGTAGCCATCAAAAGATCGGTACACTGTGGTCATAAAGGGATAGACATGATCAGCAACAGTACTCAGGTAGGCTGGGGCTTTTAAATGATGCTCAATTGGTTGGCCCAAAGAGTGCCAAGAAAATCTCCCCCACACCATTACATGATTGATACATGGCAGGATGGATCCATGCTTTCATGTTGTTTACACCAAATTCTGACACTACCATCTGAATGTCGCAGCAGAAATCTAGACTCATCAGACCAGGAAACATTTTTGTCCAATTTTGGTGAGCCTGTGCGAATTGTAGCCTCAGTTTCCTGTTCTTAGCTGACAGGACTGGCACCCGGTGTGGTCTTCTGCTGCTTCAAGGATGTTGTGCGTTTAGAGATGCTCTTCTGCACACCTCAGTTGTAACAAATGGTTAATTGAGTTACTGTTGCCTTTCCATCAGCTGGAACTAGAAAAATTCCCTGTCCATTCTCCTCTGAACTCTGGCATCAACAAGGCTTTTTTCCCCACAGAACTGACACTCACTGGATATTTTCTCTTTTTACTCTTTTTTGAGCATTCTTTGTAAACTCTAGAGATGGTTGTGCATGAAAGTCCCAGTAGATTAGCAGTTTCTGAAATACTCAGACCAGCCCGCCTGGCACTAAGAACCATGCCACATTCAAAGTCACTTAAATTTCCTTTCTTCCCCCATTCTGATGCTCAGTTTGAACTTCAGCAGATCATCTTGACCAGGTCTACATGAGTTGATGCCATGTGATTGGCTGATTTGACATCTGTGTTAACGAGTAGTTGAATAGGTGTGCCTAATAAAACATTTTTTTTTTTAATATATATATATATATATATATAAAATGTAAAAATAAAATGTAAAATACATTACTGTCTAATCTTTGTTAACGTTAGTTAATGAAAATACAGTTTTTCATTGTTTGTTCATGTTAGTTCACAGTGCATTAACTAATGTTAACAAGATTTTAATGATGTATTAGTAAATGTTGAAATTATCATGAACACAGATTAATAAATGCTGTATAAGTGCAGTTCATTATTGGTTTATGTTAACTAATGTTGTTAACTAATATTACCTAATGAACCTTATTGTAAAGCGTTACCCTATTTTCTATATTAACTCTTACTGTCTCCACAGAGACCAGTGAAATATAGAGTTTAGAGAAAAAGAAGAGAAAACCGAAGGCAGGGAGCTTTAGAGAACACCACATTAAAATACATGACTCCTACAGCTTCCACACAAGCACTCTCACCTCACTCCTGAAATACTATGGATATGCTAATCTCAGCCGTTCATCGAGTTCCTCAGTAGAGTAAGGTATATTTTAAGAGAGCAGACAGTATAATCAGCAGCTGTGTCCTTCTAACATTTCGTGCTGTGGCTTCATAAACCTGTGGTCACCATGTTCTTCTCTGATTGCTCATTTTGATTGCACAGGGTTGATTAAAGCACTAGTCATGAAAAAGTTTTCATCAGTCTGAACGCTAGCGTGGTCGTATTTCTCTAGGCTCTGCTTCTTCTCCCACTCACGCGCTCTCTTTCTTCTTTTTCTCACTCATCCACACTTACTTGAAATCAGTGAGCCGCTTGACCTTGCGTAGGCTGAATGACATTACAGGAGACTGGCAGCGTGTCCCTGACGGGTCACCGTACTCCTCAAATTTCCAATTTAAATAGTTAGAGCAGCATGAGAGACACTGGCATTAACAATTCAAATAAACAGAGGCCTATGTTAATGTGTGCATTATTATCTCCTGTATCTCACAGGAATGTCACAGTGGTAGTTGTATAGAGCAATAATTTCAATGAGGCATTTTAACTAGGAGACTAGTTTTTCTTGGGGAACTGTGCTGAAAAAAACTGCTTACATCAGTCTCAGCTGGATTAGCAGTTTTAAAGGTGGTCTATTATGCAAAATTCTCTTTTATTATTATTATTATTATTATCGACCACTGACATACATATACACACTTACACAAATAAGGGAAACACTGATTGTAATGCGTACCAAATAGAGAGTTCTAAAAACAAGTACTGAAACACTGGAAAGAGGAGGGGAGAGAAAAAAAAAATACAAGTAAAATTCAAATGCAAAATTCTCTTTTGACAGATGTATTGTTTTTGAACATAATTAGTATGTACTGCAGTGTGTACGCAACCACCCTATTATGGTAAAAATCCATCCACTGTTTGTTATTTTCCCCATAAATTAGAAACTATGTGTCTCAAAATGATCCATTCAGGAGTGCATCCATTGTGATGTCACAGTGAAACAGGCCCCGCCCACAACTGGTGACTGAGTCTGCTCTATTAGCCTAGCTCCACCCTGAGTGAGCTCTACACAGTCCGCCATGTGTATCTATCCAAAGCACAAGCTGTAAAGTCACAGCCCTATTCTGGAAAGGGGGCGGGGAGCAGCAGCACAATTGCATTTAAAGATGCAAAAAACAACAACATGTTTTTGCTTCCATTTAAAAAGGAGCATTTACAGCATCGTATAATAGTAAAAAAAAAAAAAAAAACGCATTTATATAGCTTTTGTAACAATTTAAATCTCTTTACCATCACTTTTGATCAATGTTATGTAACCTTTCTGAGTAAAAGTATTAATTTCTTTAAAAAAAATCTTACAAATCATTTGAGTGAATAATTCATTGACTCACTTAAAAAGATGTTAACATCCTTTTTTTCTGAATGAATTAGTGCTTTGAAATCTTTTGACTGAATGATTCATTGACTTTCAGAGCTGATTCAGAACTAACTGTTGCCTTGTGTTAAATTAATAATTGTTATTAATAAAAAAATATATAGATTCCATGTGACTTTTTCTTTTTCTTTTTTTGCACTTTCACAGAAGCCAACTGTGTGTGTGTGCATTTAGCACAAGCCCTTAATGCTCATAAGTGTAAGTAAGCTTTGTTGGCTCCAAAAGAAAATAGATATACATCTCTGTTGTATATCATTCTATAAGGCGCTTATTTCAGATAACTGCCAGGGGTTAAGCTGTCTTTTCGAGTGCTGGCAAAGCTCAAGGACTTACAGTTTGACATACGACCCTATTTATATAACTGCACGTCACTTTTATATTAGACATACAATGTAGATATACATTGCAGAGTTAAATTCCCTGGGATTTTCCTTTATAGGTAAACTATGCCTGTTATATGTCCCTCAATGCATTTATCATGTGTATTATGATGCTTTCATCCATTTCAGCTATTAAAAGCCCATCATTCTGCTATGTTTATCATGTGGCAAAGGCGTTTCACGCTCTTTGTGCTAGCGTGACCAAGCCTGCCGTATTTCAAAGAAGAGTCAGAATGGCGGACACATCACCGCATCCTTCCCCACCGCCTTGATGCAGCGTCTGAGTTAAAGGCGTGTTAGCTTGCGGATCGCCATCAGATAGAGCGCAGGCAGGGGGATCAGAGATACATGAGGAAAAGGGGTCAGCTGTCTGCTTGATGCAAACGTTATCATGAGGAAAGCTCACTCCTTATCACTCTCACACCCACCGGCGGCCCGCCTGCCTGGCTGAGGATTATCCCTCAAGGGCGAATGCTTCTTCCCTGCATCATTCAGGCTCCATACGGCCCCCTCCACCGCAGAGACCGGCGGAGAGAGAGAGGAAGGGTTGATTGGGCATGAGGCAGCATGGGAGGCTGTGTGGGATGGAGCCAAAAATATGTTACAAATGCAAATGCCTGAAATAATATTTATAATTTCTTTTTTATATACAATGACCACTATTTGATTGCTTACTGGCCATACCAGTTCCACAACTCGTGGTCAGGAAAACAGAAACTCTGGAGGGAGAAAGTAAGCCATGAAAAAGACGTTTGTGAGTGTCATCCTACTTGGCCACCTCTCTGAGGTAATTCGTCCACAGTCCTGGACTCTTTCAAGTGTCTCTCCAGTCAGGCTATTAGCCTGCACTGCAGTGAGGGTCGGCCAAGGAGAAACCTGCACTAATAGGGCTGGAGCTTATGGGGGCGTATAGGGGCTAAAGTAACACCATCATCAGCTGTGAGTGAAGACTCCTAACTACCCTCAGCCTTCAGCGGAGCTCAGGAGGTGCTCATAGTCCCCATTATGGTGGACAGAGAGAGGTTTTCTGAAATGAAATGAACTTGAAATTTGATGTTTTGTGTTGACGGGGGATCTTAGACTGTGGCACTTGACCTAGTTCACTATCTGAAAGACCTTTGACTTATAGAGGAGCTTGTTGACGTATTTTCAGTAGCTTTTGTTAAACGAATACAATCATCATCATCATATATAATTTTTTGTGAATAGTGGGAGATGGTCAAACATCTGCTAATCTGCTAACTAAAGAAAATTGGTATTGTATTGTATCACACTCATTTATATACACTTCAAAAAAATCTATCAAGTAAGAGCATAGAACGAGCAATATCAACAATTGCTGGATCTCTAAAACCCGTTTATTAAATTCTGTGTAACATCTAAACATAGAGACCAAGATAAGCACCTTAAAAGCTGTTAGCATGAGATTCGGCCAGCATTTTGCCAGCTCGTGTTCAGGAAGTTGCTTTCTTGTGCTGAATTGAGGTTGAGTCAGTTGTCTTTGTGAGGGTAGACCTCATTTCCTCTGCAGCTCTTGACAGTTCAGATTAATCCAGAAGATCAGATGGAGCTGGAGCACTCACAGAGCAGACAGAGAGAAATGGAGAGTTTCACCCCAATATATAAAAGTCCTGGACCTCATCTTTCCTCATCCTTTCTACTTTCTCATCTCCAAATGACTCAGTCGCTACATCCCCTCACCTGTCAAACTATTCCTTTTGACCTGTCTTTGTGTTTGTGTTTTTATCATTACCATTCACTCTGAATTCTGAATCTTAGCTCTCTCTCTCTCTCTCTCTCTCTCTCTCTCTCTCTCTCTCTCTCTCTCTCTCTCTCTCTCTCTCTCTCTCTCTATATATATATATATATATATATGTGTGTGTGTGTGCATGAATCCAACTGAAGCCATGTTGATTATGATGTGGGTTATTCTAGTTCTTATTATTATCATTTTACATTTTTATATTACTATTTTGTTATTAAAACAACGTCTTATTTTGTATTACTTTATATTATATATTTATTACATTTTTTAAAAAAAAAAGCTTGTTATTATTATTTTCAATAGTTTTTTTTACCATTTTTAACATATTTACTGTATATTATTTTTAACAATTTTGTATGGTGAAAAGTTGCAAGGAATATTTTGCAAGGATTTTTTTTAACCTTTTTTTTAAGCCTCTCTTATTTAAATAATCTCAGTTATGGAATGGATTAGCACTGTAGTTGCTTAGCAAGGGGGATATAACACACACTATTTTCACTCATAAAATGCTTGTGAATTACACAAATATTTACAATGAAATGGCAAGTAACAATGAATTAAATGTGAATCTAGTTGTAAGAATTATTTTTACTGTGTAAGTCCAAAGTCCAAACTTTGATATTTAAGTTCCTTTTTCCTTCCACTTCTGTTTGGACCACTCAAATTGCAGTTGGTGCATTCGAATTATATCTGATGATGATGAGTCGTTGCGTGTTAATGTTTTTGTTAGCATATCCAGGCGAACCTATTAGATGCTGCGTTCATTCAAAACGTTTTAGAAAAAATAGTGAAGCTCAATGCGGAGAGGATCTTGGTTATGTAATCAACACTTCAGTTCTTTGTATTAAACTATGCATAAATACATGAATCTGTTTTGTTCATAATTATGCAATCTACAAAATTACTTTGACTTATAAACGTTGGTTTAAACACTTTTTACAGACAGTCATGTTATTTTATTGCTTTGAATAAACAATTTAATGCAGTGCATTAATAGTTTGCTCATTGTACCCTCCTGTGGCCTCAGGAGACAGACCAAAAGCTTTTTTCCCCTAACTGAAATTATGCCTTTTAAATTTGAATGTAATTCGAATATTAGTAATATTTAAATAAAAAATTCTAATTTAGTTTTTCAGCCATTTTGACAGCCCTAGTTTCTTGTCTAATCAATCTAATCCTTTTTTCTGTGAGAAGCACAAGAGGTGAAACTCTGCTTTTACCCGAGAAAGGCTTTAATGCGCATTTGATCAGAGAACACAGCGTGAACACCCCTTATATATTTATAACTTGAACAGATCTTTTTGAAACACTTTAACGTTGCTTTATTTCAGCACTGGGGAGAAACTGAACAATTTCACACCGTTTTTGAAAAACAATAGATATGTACTGAGAATCTGTTCAGAATTAAATATCTTTTTACAGAAGTAATATCAATTCCTCACAAGCAGAATAAAATGGCATTAGTTGTGCTCCAATATCTTAAACATTTCTTGATAATAATAGGCTGTGAAACCAAAAACTGTGAAATAAGAATTAAGGGGAAAGGAAAGAGGCTTGACATGAACGTTGTATTTCTTGTACAGGTATCAGACCGCTGTGTGGTTGCTTTGGTGCCCAAGCAGACGTCCTCCTACAACATTCCTCCCACAACTAGCATCTCTCGGACTTCTATCAGTAGATATGGTGAGTATGTTTGTCTAATGATGATGCTTTGCTGCACAATTCACTTTCATTGAGAAAGAGGCCTGTAATTATATGTTTTGCTAGTCAGAAGCTTGAAGTTTGTTTCACAATATAGATGTAAATACACGGTTGGCTTTAAATGATGCATCTGATGATTGTTCGCATGAGCCACGTGCTGCAGTTTTACTTTGCACCCTGCAGGATGCCCAAGGGAGCCTTCGGGGCACCAGAGAATGAGAGTGAGAGCGAGAGAGCATGCCAGGGAGGGTAAGAGGAAGAGAGAGAGAGGTGATAGCAGTTAGCGTGAAGCTCAGTAATGCTGATTTCTCCGCTGAGTTTGGATGCCGCCCGTAATGGACACATTAGCTCCTTCCCCATAGCGTTGCTTTGAGGGAGTGCCACAGGGCTCCCCATCTGGCCCGTTCTCATTTTCCATCACACTGAGCTGCAGGCCACTCTCTGATTGCTAATTATGCACCGCCGATGATACTTCACACGGGCGAAAAAACTCAAATGACATGCAGCCAAATACCAGGGCCAGCAATGAAATGGAGCCCCTTGTGCGTTGTAACCTAGCAACCCTGCCAAACTACACACACAAACATCTCACCTGGCTTCAATTCACTAGATCCACATGAAACACGGCCGTATCAGCATATTACACGATTCGGTTAATCAAAGCTTGAGGATGTTTCTCGCATCTGTGCAGTTTAATGAAAGAGTGTAATTATCTTCTCTTATCACTTGTAAACATAATGACATTTAAAGTTCAGGGAACACTTCAAACGTCCAAAGATGCAACAAGCAACCTGAAAAATATTCTATAAAGCTATCTTTATTTCTCAGCCATGCTCTCCGTTAACCAACAAACCTCAATCTTTTTGTATCCTCCCCCTGAATTAGGTAGTTAATAGTTTTTAGGGTTACGTTTGGCACTTTGATCTATTTTATTGCAAAAAGCTTGTTGTATATTTTAGGGAACTCATCAAGTGGGAATGAGATGGCACAACACAGCACAGTTTTTGGCTGTTTTTACAACCTGCTCTTGTGTGTGGTGCATAAAAAGCGGCTATCTCATCTGGCAGAGCCCTGGTGCCCATCAATCACACCATGGCACAGCGGGCACAGCTGTGCACAGGCACCTGCTGATTGATTCATATCAATTTAATGCTCAACACTTAGCAGCTCGGCTCAATTTAGCATGCCAGCAACCCCAACCCAAAATAACACAACACTCACACACCTCTGTGAATAAAACTGTGAATGTGTATATACATGCATATTTTGAATATTTTACACATTATCATATAAGCATCCAGCCCATAAGTGAGTCAGAAATTAATTCACTAATCCCTCTGATTAATTCAAATTTGTTAGTCTGATTAAAAGTCCATAACTGGTAATTAAACAATACCATACTATTTATTTATTAATTATATTATATTATATTACATTACATTTTATTATATTTATTAAATAAATAAATAAACTATTTTGTGACTACAGTGCATCCGGAAAGTATTCACAGCGCTTCACTTTTTCCACATTTTGTGTGACAGCCTTATTCCAAAAGGGATTAAATTCATTATTTTCCTCAAAATTCTACAAACAATACCCCATAATGGCAACGTGAAAGAAGTTTGTTTGAAATCTTGTTGTTTGAAACCGGAAAGAAATGACATGTACATAAGTATTCACAGCCTTTGCCATGACACTCAAAATTGAGCTCAGGTGCATCCTGTTTCCACTGATCATCCTTGAGATGTTTCTACAACTTGATTGGCAACAATTCAGCTGATTGGACATGATTTGGAAAGGACCTGTCTATATAAGGTCCCACAGTTAACATTGGCACAAACCAAGCCATGAAGTCCAAGGAATTGTCCCTAGACCGCTGAGACAGGATTTGTATCGAGGCACAAGATCTGGGGAAGGGTACACAAGCACAGTGGCCTCCATCATCCATGAATTGAGGAAGTTTGGAACCACCAGGACTCTTCCTAGAGTGGGCCGAGCTGAGCAATCAGGGGACAAGGGCCTTAGTCAGGGAGGTGACCAAGAACTTGATGGTCACTCTGACAGAGCTCCAGCATTTCTCTGTGGAGAGAAGCGAACCTTCCAGAAGAACAACCATCTCTGCAGCACTCCACCAATCAGGCCTGTATGGTAGAGTGGTCAGACGGAAGCCACTCCTGAGTAAAAGGCCCATGACAGCCTTCCTGGAGGACTCTCAGACCATGAGAAACAAAATTCTCTGGTCTGATGAAACAAAGATTGAACACTTTGGCCTGAGTAGCAAGCGTCATGTCTGGAGGAAACCAGGCACCGATCGTCACCTGGCCAATACCATCCTTACAGTGAAGCGTGGTGGTGGCAGCATCATGCTGTGGGGATGTTTTTCAGCGGCAGGAACTGGAAGACTAGTCAGGATCAAGGGAAAGATTAATGGAGCAATGTATAGAGACACCCTTAATGAAAACCTGCTCCAGAGTGCTCTGAACTTCAGACTAGGGTGAAGATTCAGCTTCCAACAGGAAAACGGCCTTAAGCACACAGCCAAGATAACAAAGGAGTGGCTACGGGACAACTCTGTGAATGTCCTTGAGTGGCCGAGCTAGAGCCCAGACTTGAATCCGATTGAACATCTCTGGAGAAATGTCTGTGCACAGACGCTCCCCATCCAACCTGATGGAGCTTGAGAGGTCCTGCAAACAAGAATAGGAGAAACTGCCCAAAAATAGGTGTGCCAAGCTTGTAGCATCATACTCTTGACTTGAGACTGTAATGGGTGACAAAGTATTGAGCAAAGGCTGTGAATACTTACATACATGTTCAAAAAAGCTTCTTTCACATTGTCATTATGGGATATTGTTTGTTCGAATTTTGAAAATAAAGAATTTAATCCCTTTTGAAATAAGGCTGTAACCTAACAAAATGTGGAAGTCAAGAGCTGTGAATATTTATGGATGCACTGTATATTTACGCATTCGACAAGTAATTTGTTAGACTGAGTAAGATTAACCGATAACTTCTGTGTTTCAGTCTTTTTTATGGAAGCCCATTTTCTATCACATAAGACAAAAATCATTTTATGATTTGTTAAAACATGATTATGACATGAAGAAATAATTGTTGCACAAAAGATACTAAAATTATGAAATTATGTGGGACTAAGTTATAATTATGAGATAAAAAGTGAATGCCAATACTGTGTTACCAGCCAAAATGACTGTAAGTTTGCTGTAAGTTTGCAGATGGATTGAACCTGCAATCCACTTCTTTCTGTACACCCCCACTGCTAACACCACCTTTTCTCTTGAATTCTCCCTTGTGACTCCGGCCTGCTCAAAATTCCACTTTTGTCTCGAAATAGCAGAGGCTATTTGCCTTCCTTTGCTGTTTTACATGCCCTTTGAAGCCAGGTGACGAGGACAGAGAGAGAGACTTTGAAAGGATGCAGAAGAATATACCACCATTGTGAGAAGCTGATCCAACCTCCCAAGAGAGCACTCAACCACTGCAAAAAAAAAGCCACACATCTAATTGGAGAAGTGAGCAAGAGACTGATTATTTAACACGCGACGATGGAGAAGAAAAGGAGATGAGATGGATGAGCGGGGAGCTTAACTCATTAGAAATCTTTAGATACATTGATTAGGTCCTGCGATGCAGACGTTTAAAGCATGTGTGCAGCACAATGAATCAGGACGAGCCAATTATGAAGGCTTTGAAGAGGAGGCCAGAGAGCGTCGACTCATCTTGCTCGGTCTCGAACGAATACAGAGATGAATCCTCAACAGAGAGAGAGAGGAGGAAAGAGATACACAGGGTTAGACAGAGTAAATGAAATGTGAGAGGGCCACGCTCTTTCTATTCATCCCTAAGAATGACAACGTGGAAGAATGGCAGTGTAAGAAGATCATAATCCTCTTTCTATAAATCAATCTCTCTCTATTCCCGCAGACTCGACATTCCGGTACACGGGCAGTCCGGACAGCCTGCGCTCCCGTGCTCCTATGATCACCCCGGACCTGGAGAGCGGAGTCAAAGTCTGGCACCTAGTGAAGAACCATGAGCACGGGGACCAAAAGGAAGGCGACCGCGGCAGCAAGATGGTATCTGAGATCTACCTCACCCGCCTGCTAGCTACTAAGGTAACGCCTCACATTTTTGTGGTGAATTTTTTTGTTTGTATACTAGTGATTAGATTTAGTGTTTTGGACTGCCGACTTTTACTCGAGAATGACACATCTGGATTGATATCTGTGAGATGTCCCTGCCGTTAATGCTCCGCCCAAGGGAAACTTGCGAAGTGACAAGATGCCACTTTTTCAGCCTGTTGTTCCTCCATTTAGGGGTCCGATTAATGCAAACTTTGCTGCATTGTTATACAGACACCAGTATTATACCTTTTGCGACATGCCATTATGCTTTTATTGAGAAACATTTGCCGTCCATGTACTGATGTAAAAGGCATGTGAATTTTATATATATACAGCTCTGGAAAAAATTAAGAGACCACTGCAAAATTATCAGTTTCTCTGGGTTTACTATTTATAGGTATGTGTTTGGGTAAAATGAACATTTTTGTTTTATTCTATAAACTACTGACATTTTTCCCAGATTCCAAATAAAAATATTGTAATTTAGAGCATTTTTTTGTCAAAAGCAACAACTGGTCAAAATAACAAAAAATATGCAGTGGTCTCTTAATTTTTTCCAGAGCTGTATATATATATATAAATAATCTGAAAATGAATCAGAATTTTTTTTTTTATTAATCCTATTATTTTACTTTATTATGGTTTGAGCAATCCATGATTGACTGTCATAAAACTGAAATTTGCATTTAATTTGTCCGAATCAGATTAAATAATAAATATGTTTTAATCTAATCAGTGATTTCGATAATGTAATAATCTTTGATATTTCTGATATTTTTGAATTGGTTAATATTAGTTCTGAATGGCCGATAACTACTTTGCTTTTTTCTCTCAGGGTACGCTGCAGAAATTTGTGGATGACCTGTTCGAGACTCTCTTCAGTACGGTGCACAGAGGCAGCGCGCTTCCTTTAGCTATCAAATACATGTTTGACTTCCTGGATGAACAAGCGGACAAGCACGGCATCCATGACACTGATGTTCGCCACACCTGGAAAAGCAACTGGTGAGAGGACACACTCGTACACGCTACCTAACCTCAAGAACGAAAAACGAAAATTGTTTTTTCCTAGTATCTGCAATACAAAGCAATGTAACCTTTCTCCTTCTGTTTGTGTGTGTATTTCTACAGCCTTCCTCTGCGTTTCTGGGTGAATGTGATCAAGAATCCCCAGTTTGTGTTTGATATCCATAAGAGCAGCATCACAGATGCTTGTTTATCTGTGGTGGCTCAAACCTTCATGGACTCGTGTTCCACATCTGAACACAGACTGGGCAAAGACTCGCCCTCTAATAAGCTGCTTTATGCTAAAGATATCCCCAACTACAAGAACTGGGTAGAAAGGTAAAATGGCGATATTTAATTTTTTAAATCTGTTTTTCATATTATTTTTTTAACAAACAAAACCCCATCATTCTCATTTTTTTTCATATAATGTTTATTCAATAGCACAACAAGCTCTCTCGCATTGGTATTGGTATTGATTATCGCCCCCTGGCTGTCTCCACAGGTACTACGCTGACATCAGCAGACTGCCAGCCATCTCCGATCAGGACATGAATGCATATTTGGCAGAACAGGCACGACTTCACTCCACTGAGTTTAACATGCTCAGTGCCCTCAACGAGATTTACTCCTACATTAGCAAGTACAGCGAAGAGGTGAGGCGAAACTAGCATCAGGAATCATCTAAAAACATGATGTAACAGTCTGAAGTATATTTTTATTTAAGTTACAGTGTTTTGCTGAAGTGTAGCCTACAGTTGATTGGTTAGTAAACTACGATTTAGTTGCCAAAAGACAATTATGTGACGTCTGTATTAATATATATTATACTGGTGTAGTTTCTCAGCCATGAATACTTCCTCCAGATCAATACAGCCTTACTTGTAGAATAACATGCATTGAAATAAGAGGTACTCGTGAAAGAGTTTCACAGAATGATGTCATCTTTAAACAGTCTCTAAAGCCAGCGGCAGCAAGCTTCAGAGTCACACACACACACTTATGCACAGTGTGGGGACAGACAGGGAGAGAGAATGAATAGGCTTCTGATGAGGAAGATTACACACAGCTAGATCACTGACAGCCACTCCGACACAAAGAGCACTAGAGTAGGGCCCACGATGGAGATGTTCCAACCGTAATGGCAGCTCCACTCAGGGGACCCATTAGTCTGACCTTTACTTTACACAGCATTTAGGACAGAGCCAAGAGCCCGGAGACACAGCTCCGCCTGCAGCCTCTCCTCTCGCTCTCGTGTTAATATCCTTCTGGTTGCTGATCTGTTTTCTCTTGTCCTCACATTCCTACGTACTCTCCTTTTTGCATATCCTTTTCATCCTTTTATATACTAGGTCTGTCTTTCTACAAACAGAGTAGTGATTCCCAACCAGGCATATGTGAACATCAAGGGTACTAGAGCAGATTCCAGGGGGTACTTATAAGATTTTGAGTTTGCTTTGTAGATTTAAGTTTAATAACTGTAACAAATTTTAGCTTTAATTTATGCCAAAGTTTATTATTATTATTTTAATTTGATTGATTGGTATATTTATTTATTTATTGCCTTTTTTTAAGGACAGAAAACAGAATATGTGTCAGTTTTGAGTTTTGTTTGAATGACACAATAGTGATGGTTATTTGTGCATTATGCTGCCTATATATATATATATATATCAGCTGTTTATATAAATACATATATATAAAATAAATATATGGACATAAAATGTTGCTTTTAAAATATTCTCTCATAGATATTAATGTATATATTATTATTTACTTTCTGATACAGCTCTTTGCATCTCTCATCTGTTTTTCTTGGCTTAAATGGATAGTTCACCCAAAAATGACACCCTCAAGTTGTTCCAAACCTGTATGAATTTCTTTCTTCTGCTGAACACAAAAGAAGATATTTTGAAGAATATGTGTAACCAAAGAGTTGATAGCCCCATTGAATTCCATAGTATGGAAAAAACAAATCTATGGAATTCAATGGGGACCTTTGTCATACAGGTTTGGAACAACTTGAGGATGAGTAACTGGTGACAGAATTTTAATTTTGGGGTGAACTATCCCTTTAACTAGGGCCTCCTGAACATCTAGCTATCTATCAAACATAAAATCAAAACTGAAGTCGTCAGACGCCATTTTTAAAGCAGTAACCGCTCAAGATGGCGCCAATTACCTTCCCTAATTTGCAGAGAATGAAGATAGAAAGATTGTATTTGATATCCCGTATAATAGGAGTTAAGTTGAAAAGAAAAGGAAAACATGTTTGGATTGCTGTCAATGAATTGAGCCTTGTGGGTGACAAACAATGTTGAAAAATGTTGAGAAACACAAGTGTAGACCTTGAAGCCACCTGCTTGAGTTTATTTTCCCTGCAGAATCTCAAAAAAGAAAAAGGGAACACAAAGCTAAGAGGAGAGCATCCTTTTGTTTACCAAGCCAAATGTGTGCGGTGGGACAATCCGTACCTGTATGCAGTAATTCAGATTCATTATACAATGCGAATAGGACAACTGAAAATAATTACCTCTGTCAGCGCTCCGGAGCACTTAACCTGATGAGAGAGTGCTAGAGAGTGAGCGCGAGAGAGAGAGAGAGAATATGCGCTCTCCTTAAAATGAAGGCGACTGAATCAGACACAATGATGTGGAGAGTGCTCCTGCAGCTGTGCTGAAATGCATGAAAAATTCAGTGCACGCGCTCCTCGTCGAATACGTGCTCATGCTATGAGCCTCTAACGGAAGCTCGGAGCGGCTGTAGAAGTGTTGACCTGCCCCGTAGCTACAGCCGCTGAGACAAACAGAGCAGGTGTGGGTCCAACTTGGCTCCGATGGCAGGTGTCCTGGGAATACTGGATGCTGATGGAAGATGAAACAGACATCTAGTGCCTCACAATTCTGTTGATGGCTTCCAAATTTGACTTTTATGCATGAACAAACACAAATTTGTTTGCCGCAGTGTGGCTCTTAATGGTGAAGTGTTATTAATGTAATTCCTTATTGAAGGTGAAGCAAGGGTGGGCTGAACTTGGTTTGAATGTTGTCTGAGGTTGTATAGCAGATCACTTGAGTAAGGCATTTAAAGGGATAGTTCACAAAAGAATGAAAATTCACTTATTCACTCTCATGTTGTTTCAAACCTCTGGGATACAAATGATGTTTTGCAGAATGTTCGTGCTGCTCTTTTAAAAACAACAATTATACTTCTGTATATTCAAACTAGATGGAAATTCACTGGGAAACCTAGCAGGGTAGTCAGGGGACAATTTAAAATTGTTTGTTATTATTATTATTATTATTTTAATGGAAATATGCATAGATGGCATCTAAAGACCTTCATTATATATTGCTAAATTTCATTTTTAAATATTTTATTCGGTTAAAGTAAATTTGGTTTATTTTTAAGAGAAACTGAAATAAAATTAAGTATAAATATTGGATTAAAAATGCATATAAAATAAATTAAAATTAAAACAATTTTCCTTGGAAATAAAATCTAAAACTGAAATAAAAATAAATTAAAACTAAATAGTATTATTTAAAAACAAAAACTAATAAGAATGACAAAATCACATGATAAAATAAATTAAAAAAGTAAAAAATGCAACTGAAAAGAAATCCAAAAAAAGATGTAATTTGAAATATTTATAAAAAAAAAAAATTGTATATAAATAAGCAGAAAATGCTTAACTTAATAACTTAGAAATGCTTGACAGTCCTTGTACAGTCACTTTTTGTGAGAGAGAGAATCACATCCCATAATAGCAAACCATAACATCTCCATGTACGGAATGGTTTGTCTTGGCAGGACCGAATTAAAACTTTTCCTTTAACCTTAGGTTACTTTATAGCACTACTTGTATAGTTTGGATAAACATGTCAGTTAAGTGAAATAGTATTCATAAAGTTCGAAGTAGTAGATTGATGTGCGTTTCAGAGTTTTTGTTTACAATCAATCATTCTTTCAGTTACAGGAGTTTCCCACATACACCCACCTTCCAGTGCCCTCCCGTCCACCATTTTAGGCATCTTAAAGATATCATTAATGAAGGCCTATCATGGCGAGCTGGAAGTGCCCATATCGATCTAATTTCCCATTATTTCCACTGTTTGATGTGCAAATGAGTGGCAGACAGCAGCCACAATGCCACTTCCCGCCGTGTTCCTCTGACACCACAGTCAGAGACTATGACATGAGCACAGAGAGGGGTCGATCCCATCTGCCCGCCCCCTCTCAACATGACTCGACATTTTTGACTGCTCTGTTTTCAAAAAAACACAGATGGAAAATGAGAGTTGGCACTCTGCAGATTGGGTCAGACTCAAGTTATACTTTCCTTTGTAATGAAATATTCATGAAATGAAGTCTCTGGCAATTTTTCTCTCAGAGACTGAAAATTAGTCCAAGTCTCATACCACAGTGAGCAGTAACTGTGATAATTAGATATAGAGTATGCCGTCTGAAGAAAGTGTCTGGTGTTTAATGGTTGCCTGGATCACTTTTATGTTCTAGTTGCGGATGTATGCGAACGGTAGCTTTGTTCACATCAAACCCAATTCGGATTTGTTTGCAAGTGTTGATCAATATGTTTGTTTAGACAGTGTAGTCTGTATCAGCCAAGAGACTTTCCTAATATCTAAACATTAAAAAAAAGATATATTTTATTGTAAATATTAAAAACATCTATGTTTTTTATATATTTTATATATATATTTTTTAAATATATATTTTACTCTTATATCATTAAATGCTGCATGCAGTTTTGTGGCCATGCTCTGTCCCTCTATCAAGGGATCACGTTAAATGCTTTATAAACTTTTAGATTTTTTATACCAGTTTCACAGGTTTCACAGGGAAAAAAATATCTAAATTTTCTTAAATGTGATAAATGTAACTTATATTATATTATATTTCCGTGCTTTATTATGTTGTAATGAGTTCTTTAGTTCATGTGACATCCGTCGTAATGCCCGAGTAACCTTCCTCTGTTCTTTTCGTAGATCACTGCTGCACTGGAGCAGGACGAGACGGCAAAGAAACAGCGACTGGCCTACAAAGTGGAGCAGCTCATCGCCGCCATGTCGCTGGAGAGCTGAGAGAATGACAAAGCTGGAACGAAGGACGAAAGGCTCAGTCAAACCATCATCCAAAGCCTCTCCACACGAAAGAGAGTA
The DNA here is from genome assembly GCA_038088235.1 of Zacco platypus. Lineage (NCBI taxonomy): Eukaryota > Metazoa > Chordata > Actinopteri > Cypriniformes > Xenocyprididae > Zacco > Zacco platypus. The sequence continues at coordinate 13,510,197 of CM076067.1, forward strand.
ACACTGGCTAGAGACACAACACCAACAATAGCTTGTGCTTTTTTTTCTACAATTTTGTGAAGAGGTCAACTTTTAAGACCAACGGACAACTATTTGCTGAAAGCAAGTCACATGGCTTTTATCTTGAGGATGGGATCAGGCGTGGAAACTATGGAGTTTTGTTTTTAGTTGTGTTTTTAAAGAACAAAAAAAACCTTTCGGGACGAGCAGCTTCCTGAGGCATTTTTTGTTTGTTTTGTTTGGTTTGTTGGGTTTGTTTTAGTTCGTTTGGTTCGATGTGCCTAGCACTGATTATCGTGATGGATGCAAGACTTGCTGAATCTGAAGAGATGCTGGTACTTCCTCAAAAAATGTGCTTGCTAAAAACCATTTCAGGAGGATTCGACCGAAGGAAACGGACATCTACTGCCTCGCCATTTACCGTCCAGTTGATGGCTTTTACTTCCAAATTTTATTTTTATACATGAGTTCTTTTCATTGAGTCAGCTAGTATAATTCCTCATCTTGGTGTGGCGAAAGTTAAAGTGTCTTTGTGTCCTTGGAAAGCAGCGGCTGCTACCAACACGTGTGTGCATGTCGACACGCTAGTACAAACTTTTGATTCCCTCTGACCCAAGAGACCACCGGGCATCTACATGGTTTGGGAGCTAATGAAACTAACAAAAAGGGGGTCAAAGTTCAACCAGCATGTCCCTAATTGACTGCAAAGGACCAGAAACCAGTATCAAACTGGACGAACTCCGCTCTACGGTCTCTCTGTGTGCATATGTCCTGTTTTCTACACGTTAGCGTATGTGAATGTACAAACGTTACTCTATTTTGTCTTCGCATTTTTGTTGCTTTTCTAAAACGGGAGTCAGTTGAGCTGATCTCTCCGGCACGACGTCCTAAAGAACTGAACCTTCTTCTCCATAATAGCGCTGCTGAGATTCAGAGACGAAAGCAGTGATGAGTAGCACATTCAGCTCAAATCACGCGTGGAGAAACCCCACCTTCCCTTTCAAACGAATGGACTCGCTTGAGATCATCTTACCAGAGAGTATTAATTATTATGTATGGTCCAATGTGTGTGTAGTCTGCATGCATTATACAGTACCTCATATTAAACAAAATAATGTCTCCTTTCCCATTTACTCCTATGTTCAAGTGCCAAGAGGTCACGTGAGTTGTGGATGACTCAGAGGAAAGCCGTTGATGTAATATACCATGTCACTTCCTTTCCGTACACACCCGTCGGGAATAAGTGCCAAAAGATCACTTACTTACGCACTTGTCGGTTGATGCTTTATTAAGGGAATGGACCCTGTATACTGTAAAAAAAAAAAAAAAAAAAAAAAAATCTCCGGTTTAGAAGTTTCATTCTCACCACTCGCAAATTCAGGTACGAAAAGACCATAAGCTTGGAACGGTATTTGTAAATATAAAAAGTATTTGTAAAATACTTTAGATGTCTGGGATAGCTGGAGTGGGTTCTTTCCAATCTTTTTTTTTTTTTTTTTTTTAAGTCTTTTAATCCCCCGTCTGACATGAAATATGTCAACAGAACGCATGAACAAAAGACAACATAGCTTTCATTTATAATGCATGATGGCAGGTAGAGCTGTTTTTGAAGATCATCCGAACCAAACTAGACAAGGTCGTTCAGGTCAGAGGCATCTTAGGTTCACAGAGGCATCAGGGAAGAGACTTAACTTCTCCTCAGTAGAAAATGCAGTATCGGATGGGAAGAAATGGACTGAAACGGCTCAAATGGCGCTTGTTGTTTTCCCCCTGTGGCCTTAGAACATTTAATCTGTTGTTTCTAGTTGATTTAATCAGCGACGTGTCATTTTTCTCCCTGTCTTTGTTAGCTGTGTTTGAGACTGATTAGATAAAGAGAGGCAATGTGACGATGAAGAAGGGTGGAAGAGGCATGCCCTCTCTCAGACGGCTGCCGGGTGGTGTCTGCCGGAGTGTTTGAGAAGCATAGGAATGAGATGGAGAGAGAGACAGACCCCTTTAGCTTCAGATTCCTCCTGCTGCTTTGAAGCTCGCCTTTGATCTCAGCTAGTCGTGTGCACAGTGTGATCAGGAGATAAAAAAAATACACATCAAAAATAGCATCCAGTGCCGGAGATTACAAATGAAGAGCTGCATGAAAGACAATGAATTAATCTTTTAAAGGAATAATTCACCCAGACGATTCTATCATCGTTTACTCGGCCTCATGTCCATCCGAAACTTGTTTGACTTTGATTGACGCTTGCGAGTTTTATGAAGGATACAAAAGCATCATAAAAGTGGTCCATATGTCCAAAACAAAGTCTTTAAAGAGAAAGTGTGTTTTGTGAATGAATCGTCCCGGACTGGTTTTGAGAACTGATTCAACCAATTCATTGGAAAGAGTCGAGAGTGATTCTGAAAAGGGTTTAATGAGAAATTCTGGTCCATTTTTCACACAAAATTCATGTATAACATCATAAGATTTGTCTTATGAACTTTTTTATGGTGCTTTTGTGTCCTTTTTGAAATTTGAAAGCTTTATATGGTGGTGAAGGTGGCCTGGACAGTCTTTACTGCAAAAAAAAGTGAATTTTAGTGTCTTTGTTTTCCAGAACAAACATCTAAACATTATTAAATCAAGAGACATTTTATTATATATATATATATGCCAATGGGATAAGAAAAACAAGAAAACAAAACATCATTATTTTGATTCTCAAGGACACATATATTGATTTAAGAATGTTTAGATTGTGTTCCCTGGAAGAATGAATGTCATATCATTAAATTATGACAGATTTTCCATTTTGGCATGAAATATTACTTGAAGTTAAGGCGTAATTCCACTCTTCCTGAACAACCACACATTCCTCTAACAAACACTCTACTGTATAGTCAACATATGTGAATTTACAAGCCATGTCAGTGACATTAGGGTCCATGACAAAGCTTCCTACTTTTGGTTATCCACAGTCTTCCCCGTTTTCTGTTCATCAGAGCCCATCCCAGCTCTATAAGGGCAAGAGACCTTCCGTTGACCCCACTGCCCTTTGCGGATGCGGCTCAGTTTTATTGTGAACCTTTTTTGCTGCCACGTTAGTCAAGGAGGGACGACTCTCCCGCTCGTGCAAAAATTCAGAGAACAAAATGTATTCTGGTCCTAACCTTTTGTTCGAAATGATGTGGCACAGGAAATTGCACTTTGTTGAGAGAGATTTCAGTAGCTCAACGCTTATTAATGTTTATTAGAAGACATTTGATCCCTTGAAAAAAAGCTAATTATAATTTTTATTGCGCTATTCTGCAGAGCAGAATAAAATTTGACAGCACTGGGCAGCTTTCTGAAATATCAGCAGTCATCTGTGGCGATCACAACTGCTGTTCATTTTATATTTGGCACGAATCGACAGTCTTGGAAGCAATTTTGTGCACTTTTATTGTTTTTAGCTCATATTTTGCTCTGTGATGGAATAGCATGCGGCGAACAAGTGAAATGTTCTTATTCTCTTCATATTACCGATCGTAAACAAAAACGAGAGCGAAAAAGGCTTTTGTAGTCGAGTTTGATCACCTCAGAGGTGAATATCCTTCCATTTACAATCACGCAAAATTATAAACGAATCTCTCTTTGTAGACACTGGAGTTCTGTAACTAGTACATAGAAATAATAATGACCTCGATGATGATGATGATGATGATGATGATGATGACGATGATAATAATAACACTTATGGTTGTCTGTTCTTGTTGTTTTTTAAGTGTTGTGAAAATTGTAAGAGAGTTAAAGTATTTAAAAAGAAAAAAAGTCGGTCTTGTTTTTTTAATTGCTTTTGTTTTGTTTTATTATATTACTGTGTACCTATTGTAAATATGAAGCACACCTATTTTGCAAGCCAAGGATTCACTTTGTACTGTTGTTATATATAAATAAAATTTACTGGTTAAAAATGGTGGTTCTACTCGACTCATTGAGAAATCCCTGTGGTATACCCTGTCATTATCTGAAACAGAATGACTTCTGTCAGCCCTGAGGGGAAAAATAGCCTCACATTCATCCCACTTAGTTGGGGTTAATCTAGGGATGCAATTTAAACCCTGCCATCAATGAACACTCGCACTCAGACTCGCTGCGTAACAAGGTAACCAATGGAGCTTAAACAGCCCAGCGCTGCAGTTTGTCTTTCCACGTGGCCATTATCCCTAGCTGGACATTTCTCTCACACCACACTCAGACAAATTACATTACAATGGTAATGGGCCGGTGGTTTCTGATTGGATGGCCGTGTAAAATGCCCCCAGCGGGACTGAGGTGGATGTGCCGGTTTTTAATCAATACAGATGTCTAGTTCGGGCAAGAAAACCACCAAATACAGCCTAAGGCAATGTGTTTTGTTACTTTATTCACCATAACCTTCATTCACAGTTTTTAAACGCACTGCTGACCGCTGAGGTGTGACCCCAGTGCCATAAGACATATTAACATCAGCTGAATGTTGTCGTAACATCTGACACGTAACGATTTAGCTGTGGTTCAAAATTCACTCGAAAGAAAACTTATTAAACACGTTTTGCAAATACTTGTCTGGAAAATGTATGCTAACAAGACCATTGTGAAATGCCATCCTTGTTAGTACTGGTTTAGGTGCTTACTTGCGGACCAGCCTGTAAAACTGACAAAGCTCAAGATGTTCAGAAAAAAAAAACAAGTGTGCATCTGTGGCGTATCAATCTAAAAGTGTGTGTGCTATTAATACACTTAAAATGTACATCTAAATTGACCAGTTAATTTATTTCATTAAATTCATTAATTTTATAACTACAGTGATATTAATACACCAAAACAAATTAAAATATCAGCACACCAATTACTTTCAATTTCTTATGGTATTTTTGCATCATTGTATGCCAAAAAATAGCCGCCGATGATAATCATGTATTTTGAACTGTTATTTTAGTATCACTTAAATTATTATACATACTATAATAGTATATAAGTTTGCTTTTTTATATTTTGTTTTAGTAATTTTGTTATGTGCTTTTGTCATTTTTATTAGTGTCAGACACAGATAGGGAGAGATGGGAAGATTAAAGTCTTTTATTTGCAGACAACAGGTAAACACAGGCTGAGAAGGGTAAGTGGTAACAGTCTCTGAATCAATACGGTGACTTAGCTGAGGGGTAACGTGTGGTTTCTCCGTGTTACAGACGATCCGTGAGCAGATACTGATCCAGATATCAGCAGGATCAGCAGAGGTGATGGACGGACCGGAGATCGATCACGGGAACAGACAGGAAGCCGGTAAGTAGAGCAGGTGAGTCTGTATAGTCGTGCATGGACGGGACCAGACCCTGAACTGGCTGTGAGGTGTGAATTTATGGTAAGTGTCAGCGATGAGGAACAGCTGCAGGTGCTCAGTATTCAGGTGATGCTGATCGAGTGGGTGGAACTGGCTGTGATGACGTGGTGGTATTGGTGACAATTAGTTTATTTCTATATAGCTTGAATTTTTTATTTCAGTCTCTGTAATATTTCAGTAGTATTTCAGTATTTATTTTTAGTAATTTTAGTCAGACATAAAGAAAACTTAAGTGAAAATTAGAAATGTTTCCATAGATACAAAAAAAACATCTAATATTACTATTTTATTCAATTTCGGCTTTATTTCCATTACCGAAAAATCATTTTTAATAACAAAACTAGTAGTTAACAATAACAACAGTGATTTGGACTGACACAGTACTGTAAATGATCACTGAACTGCGCCTTTAAGAAGCCAGGTGGGGACCCCAGCATATTAGCATAGCTAAAAAAAAATGAAAATAAACTAGCAACAACAACACTACATGTCCTGGTTAGCATGTACACTCAAAAAAATATTTCAGTCTAAACGTAAGTTTTATGTCATTTAATTACATAGCAATTTTCCATCCATTTGGATTACACAGTTTTAACATAAACAAACCAATAAACTTAATGTGATTCTTATTTGTCAGTCATTCGTAAATGAAATAGGCAAGATCTATGTAATAGTTCACAGGTAAATGAACACTGTTTAGTGGTCATGTGTGTGCACACTACTGAGTTAAAGTACCATTGAAGCAGTGTCAGAGTTAATGAGAACATTAAGTGATGATTGAGCATTAATGATGAACACCTGCTGTTAACAAGCAGAATCACTGAAGGACAGAGAAACACAAGAACTACAACTGAAATCAACTGAAGATAAAAGACATTTAATTACATAAATCTTACCTATTTCATTTACGTATGACTGACAAATATGAATCACATTAAGTTTATTAGTTTGTTTATGTTAAAACTATGTAATCCAAATGGATGGAAAATTGCTATGTAATTAAATTACATAAAACTTATGTTTAGACAGAAATATATTTTTGAGTGTATGCAGTGTTTTTCAGCAGGGACTTCACATGGGTTGCTGAAGGACATGCGGATCTGTGGTTTGGCTCTGTTTCTTACGACCTGCAGGGCTGCAGGAAAAATCACCGCAGCTACAGCAGCTAGCTAAACGACCTGTGAGGAAAATAGCTGCTGGTCGATTTAGTTTTTCAACCGCCTTCCATCTGTCATTGATGGTTATCCATCTAGTCAATATTAGCTAGTGTGGTGAGGCCTGTCGCTAATTAGCTGGTCAAATAGATAGAGGTCCGGTACAGTCCGCGCGGCTCAAAGGGCGCCATCAACCGCAGCCATCAATTATGAAAGAGGCTGTGTGTAATAGCTGGTCATAAATATTTTAGCGTGTGCTCTGCCGAGACCTCTGATCGCCATTGAGGTGCTGCCCAAGGCAGTGGAGCGGGTTTTAGTGCAACTTCATTAGCTGTGATACTTCACTGTGAATGCTGATGGTTTGTCGATGTGTTTTGATGTGGGGATGTGAGAAGCTTTCAATAGTGAGTTAAGAATGTTCGTTAAAAGAGGTGCTTGTTTAAGCTTAATTGGCAATGATGTCAATTTGAAATGGCTATTCTATAGCAGACTAATGTATATGTACACGTGTAACAGTCTTACAAAAAATAATCCCTTTTGTGAAACTATTAGGACTTAATATCAATTTAAATGATCAGAATGTTCAAAAAATATGGTTTCTTATAAAAAAAAAATAAGGTGTTCCATTTGACACAGGTTAGGGGTAAGTTGCGCCATCAGGGGAACTGACCATCTAACTGAATCTGAATCAAACCCATGTGAAATTTTAAAGATAATTTACCTCTTTTAAAAACTAATTTAGTAATCAGTTTTCCTTTTTAAAAAAGTCACATTTCTTTTCTTCAAGTTAATTTAAACAACATAAAACAACATATTCCGATATATAATTGTTTGCATTTCTGAAACCTTCCCAAAGACACTAAACAGAGAGTTTGTCGAATAAAACTAAATAAAAATGAATAAACAAATGTCATTGAAACTAATTTTAGTATAACATTTTAGTCAAAAGATTCTTGGTATGATTAGCTTTTCTGCAGTGCTGATCATGTTAGGCCATTAGGGACTACCGGTGAAAAAATATACTTGATTATAATCTGTTGCAAACAAGGATTTGATGTACTTTACTCTGTTCCTATCAAATAAACTGGTGACACTTTCGATTAACGGTCTGTTATAAGGGAACTGTGCAGGAAACATTGCAGGACAAATGAGTAATCATAATAATTAATTATAATTATAATAATTCCTTACATTTATATTGCGCTTTTGGGTACTCAAAGCGCTTTACATATGGAAGGGGGAATCTCCTCAACCACCACCAATGTGTAGTGTCCACCTGGATGATGCGACGGCGGCCATATTGTGCCAGAACGCCCACCACACACCAGCTGATTGGTGGAGAGGAGACAGAGAGATGAAAGCAGTCAGTATATGAGGATGATTAGGAGGCCATGATGAACAGAGGCCAATGGTCAAATTTGGCTAGGATGCCAGGGTTACACCCCTACTCTTTTCGAAAGAAATCCTGGGATTTTTAATTACCACAGAGAGTCAGGACCTCGGTTTAGCATCTCATCTGAAGAACGGTGCTTTTTGGCAGTATAGTGTCCTTGTCACCACACTGAGATGTTAGGACCAACACAGACCACAGGGTGAGCGCCCCCTGCTGGCCTCACTAACACCTCTTCCAGCAGCAACCTAGTTTTCCCAGGAGCGCTCCCATCCAGGTCCCATCCCATCATCCCTGCTTAGCTTCAGTGGGCAACCAGTCTTAGCTACAGGGTGATATGGCTGCTAGAAATACTATTAACGTCAGTGCCTTATGATGGGGTAAGTTGAACTGCTGGATCAGTTTACCCCACACTTTGTCCCATAGCTGCCATTTTTGAAAAAACTACCTAGCTTGCCAATTCAGCTTAATATTTATCTAAATGATTTCCATGGTTTTATATATTGGTAAATGACCAACTGCGTCATAAATATTTTTAGACCTGGATAAATTTGCTTTTGAAAGTAAATTGGTGCTTACCACTCCTCCTATGTGCTTCTTTTTTTTAGTCTGGCAGAAATGAGGGGTGGTTTCAAAATGTATGGTCACATGACCATAAAAGTGTACGGTTGCCAAGATACAGGCGGTGGGTCAACCTACCCAATGGCTCATCTTGCTCCACTTTCCCTTATCAAAATTTGATTCATTATAAAACCCCTACACAGCTATACAAGTTGTTTTCCATTTACCAATCAAAAGGACTAAATTCAGATTGCATTATTTAGTTGGTCTATTCAACTACCAAAGTCTAAGACTGCTATCTGTTCTGGTTTAGCATACTGTGTACTTTCATTCACTAATTTGTGTATGACCATGAAGTTTATAGACTTTTTTCAGTGTATACATCATATTTATCGTGTTGAAAAAAAAGAAAAAGAAAAGTTGGTTAGGTTGGTTTAGGCATTTTTCTGCTGGTTAGCTGCCCAACCAGTTAAACGCCAGCTTGACCAGGCTTGAAGAGCTACTAGACCATCTTAAACCAACTGAGAACAGCAAACCACATTATAGGCTGCTTTTATTTCAACAGGATAATTAGACAGGAAGAAAAACAATGTTGCATCAACAGGAACTTTGGCACCAACAGTAGTATATTAATCTTTCTTAGTAGACATACTCCTTGGGCTATACAATTAATCAGAAAAATAATTGCAATTACAATTACGGCTGATGGGAATGCAATGGCCAATCAGAAGTGTTTATATTAATCACTGGCTGCGTTGTTGAGTGCTGCAGGATTGAGTCCTAAAACCCTGAAACTTCTGTCTCCACCATCCCAAGGTCAGTGGGGTTTTTAAATGGGTTGATGCTTGAATGCATGACACACAAGTGGTTCACACAAGTTTATTATTAATTTTAATCACATTTTATTCTAGGGCATAAAATACATCAGCAATACCCCACGCATGATTTTTTTAAGCTTTTACAAAATGGTGCTTGCTAACAAGTGGCTAAATGGGACTACAGAGGTTGTGAGGGACATTAAACAGCATCACACTGAACAGGAAACCACTCACTATAGCCTTGTTGTGTTCATACTTGCAAACTAATCTAAAATTTATAGGCCTGGTTTCACAGACAGGGCTTAGATTAAGACAGGATTAGGCTTTAGTTGAATTAGGACATTTACGTAGCTTTCATAAACATTCCTTAGACAAAAAACACATTACAAGTGTCTTGAGACAAACAATGGTACAGACATATTTTAAGATATGTCAATGTAAGTTGCTTGTTAAAACAGCTCAAACATGTATTTTAGTCTGGGACTTGAGTTTAGCCTTGTCTGTGAAATCGGGGGATTAAGACTGAAAGAGTTGTCACATACTTGGTGGTTACGTTGAAGTCATTTAACTCTGGTGTAGTTTCTAATTTAAACTTCAGCTTTTTTCTTCTGGTGACTGTATATAGGCTTGAAAAACCAATAAATGTGTTCATTTTTGAAGATTGAAGAACAAAACATGTAAGAATCGTACATTTTTGTTGGTCACAGAGCTTATTTTCTCCAATAACTCAAAAGCCAATTTAGACTTTATTCAGAGTAGCACCATGACAGGAAAGCGAGGCTGTGAGGGATAGACTTTTCAATGGCATCCTCTGTAAAAAGCTGCATAAAGCTCCTAGATGACTTATTTTTTTGTCTACTGAAATTTCTTGGAAAGACATTTTTTGCAGTGTTTCATCAACAGAACATTCCTGTTTCATCAACAGAACATTCCAAAAACACATTAAATAATGGTACAACCAACTGAAGAGAAGAACTGAGATCTGAGTAGCCTACTGGAGGTATTTGGAAATCTAAGCAATCCTTGCCGCTCGCCATTCTCAAGTGAAACATTTGTGCGTTGACTGGTGCTCTTTTATATGGTAATGACATTAAGTAGGCGGAGAGCTGAAACTATTCAGCTGCGCACAATTTCAAGATCATTTGCAATTTATAAATTTCACATCTGGAAGAGCGGCATACGCTTTTGTGCATATGTTCATTCTCTGAATAACATGGACGCACATTTGAGAAATTTAGGAGTCTTCACGGACCGCCAGTAAACCACTGGGATAGAACATGCATTAAAATGATGTTTATATCAATTACAAGATAAAGAAGCTTTGGTCAATCATTTGTTTTATCTGTAGTTCACCTTTATGGCATTCCTCCAGCAATGGCAAGGGTGAAGAAATGGGCACCGCTGTCATCCGCAGGCCTCGAGCAGACGGTCTAATCCTGGATACTCTGACAGCGGCTAGTCACCGCATCCCCTGAGGCTAGTTACAGAACTAAAGCCTCAAAAAGCTGTCCACACAGGGTACCTGTCAGATGGAGAGAGAGGGGGAGGAAATGATGAGGAGATGTGAGAGCTGAACATGTGAAGGCTGGAGAGACAAAAGCAGAATGAGCAGAACCAAGCAGAACCGGAGAGCAATAATGGAATAATGAACAAATGATGAAATAATAACTGGAGAAGGGATGCCACACAAGGCTGAACTATGAGGGAGAGAAAAGAGCACAATAATCGGACTTTGTGAAAACAGAAGATAGGTTCTGATCAGCAGAGCAAAAGATTAAAGGAGGAATAGAGATGGAGATATGAGGCAAAACAGCTGTATTACTGGAGGAGAGAGGTGTGCAGGAAGAGTGGCATGTCTAACGAGTGATTTAAAGGAAAACTGGTGAGGGAGAGAAAACATCAGGGTGAAAGGAAAGTTATTTATAGAGTGATGGCCTGTTCACCTGATATATCTGTCCTCACTTTCTAACCCTCTCTCTCCCTCTTTCTCTTCATGTAAAGGGCAAATTTGCAGGTTTAAGGAATAAGTTTCATTATTAGGTTAGGCAAATGTAATTTCTGTGGCACTAGCATCCCCAAAAGTAAGTGCAAATTTGGTAGCACTTTATTTTACAGTCCTGTACATACACATTATTATTGTAACTGCAATAAATGTGTAATAACTATGTACTAACCCTGAACTACACCTAAACTGAACCCTAACCAATGTAGTTACCTTATATTACCCAGTACTTTCTTACATAAGTACACATAAGTACTGTAAGTGTATGTATGTGTGTATATATATATATATATATATATATATATATATAAAGATATAAATAAGAGATGTACGTCTATCTCTCACAGCCTCGCTTTCATTGCCACACATATATATATATATATATATATATATATATATATATATATATATATATATATACACATTTATCTTTTTAACATACTCCAACACTTAATCAAATTGCGAGATGGACTAGTGTCTGTGAATATTAAATTTGAAAAAGAATGTATGCACAGACTCAACCTCGAGTGACATTCATGGTGTTTTCAGTGTTTTCCATCTCACTATATGAGGACATGAACAGATGAACTTCATCTGTAGATTAAAGGTTTTCACTACAACCCTCCGAAATAAACATTTGGTTTAAATTGAAGAAATGATCACATGTATCACTAATGTACTGTAGAATGTACTAGAATGTATCAAAGTAATAATTATTTCACAATTTTTCATCAATGTTTTAATTGTGCAAACCTCTGCTGTGCAGCACTTTGTTTGAAAAGGAAAGGAATTGAAAAGATTAATTATTAAAGATTAATTACTAGTTTTTGATGATACATTTGTACTAAAACGGTAAATACAAAATCTAAAATTTTAATACAAACAGAATTTGAAACAAAAAAAATCGTTAAAATTTTAACAAATTATTAAATTGCGAGAGACTTGCGAATTTGTTTGTTTAGACATTCATCCTGATTATTAAAATTTAACTAAACCGTTAAAACAGATAAAAAAAAATAATAATTATAAAAAAACACTGAATTTTGAGGGGGGAAAATAAATAAAATGGATTTCATAGAGCTGTACACAAGCATTAGTCTTGGCATCATCCTACTTTGTGTGAGTCACTATTCAGACTGTCAACATAGTATAAACTTGTTTTCTGTCAGAACCGTTGAGCGTCACAAGAAAGCAGAGGAGTTTTTCCTGGTTCTGTGTTCCTCTCAATGTTCTTCCTGTCTCATTAGACTTGTAATTCATCCAGTATCACTGAACTACATGACTCACTAGGCTCAACTGCTCTGACGTTCTGTTATGAGTGCCTCTCCTTTTTTCCCCCCCGACAGCAGCAAGAAGAGTGTGGTAAACAAATGCAGAGCACTTCCGTGGCCCTCAGTGGCCCCTCACGCTCCCACACCATCTGGGTTGAACTATACAGGCAGTGGTGGAGGCTTCGAGTGTGGTAAGATCATGTGCTTATGGGTCCATTAGTAGCCTACTCATTCTCATATATAGTTCATGTCCATGTATTGTTGATGGAAAGATCTAACGCGTGCATTCCTTTGAGGGCTTATCAAATTCAGTTTAATTGCACACCCTGACTTTAGGCATAGTTGGGCATTTGTATGCCAAGAATGTCCTGCTGGCATGTTTATATGCAGATGTTGACCACTCATGAATCTCGGAATGTCAGTCGCTAATACCCCTCACACCTCTATAGATAATTCAGTCAAGATTTTACAGAAAATGATGGTCACAGACTTAAAGTATGTCGCAATATATATATAATATAATATAATGAGGTGCATGTTTCAGTGAGATTATTCTGTTCAGAACAACTGAAAAGTCTGTTCGGGATTCTTAAGGCCCGTTCACACCAAGAACAATAACTGTAACAATAACTATATTTGCGTCCACACCAATGAACAATAATGAACAAAAATAATCTGTTTATTTAAGCTCAGGCACTGTGGTTTCAGTGTGAACATGTTTTTTGCTGTTCTTGTTGCATTTACACGGCTGTAACCAGCAGATGTCCTCAGCATATGTTTCAAGTGAATTTAGCTAATCGACTTAATCTAACAGTGAATTTAGCTGACGAAGTCAATATAGCGGAATAAAAGCAACGCCACTTTTTCACTGCAACTTCAAAGGAAGCAAGACAATGTTGTCGAAACTAGCGCTGGATACCTGAGGTAATTTTATGTTACACGGTTTGCTAACCTGGCATTATGGCATTATATATATCATCTCAATAATTTTCACTATTTATACCGAGGGTATGAACAGTTGTTTTCCATTCATCCATTTTCTTTAAAGTATCCTTGAAAAAGAAGTTTGACTTGTCAAACAGTGGTGGATTTTTTCTAGACCTTGGCGTTTAATTACTCCACAATATCGCCATTTTAAATGCACAACCCTTAAATTAGAACGGATTCTGATTGGCTGTCAATGGATATCGTTCAACAGCTGGAAAAAAATCAATAGTTTCTCTATACCGTTATCGTTATAGCTGTGGTGTATTCTTTTATACTTAGAACGATTTTTAGAACTATATCTTTCTCTTTATAGTTATCGTTCTTGGTGTGAACAGGCCTTTAGACAGTGTATGTTGCCCAGTTTTTCCTCTAAAAGTTGTATATATATATACTATTATTTAAAATAACATTATGATGTTTCACAGTAATGCTTGAACATGATGTGTAACATGTCTAGCAAGTTTGGATTGAGATTTGAGATTTGTTGATGTCATTTTTGGAGCTTGAATTATTTTTATTTATCTGATCTATAACATTCTGCAAAATATCTGCTTTTGTGTTCCACAAAACAAAAAAGGTCAATCCGTTAAACATGAAAGATTTAGAAGTTTATTAACTTTGCCAAAAGCATGTAAGAGAAGCGTTGAACCTAAAGCTCGCACTGCCTGGAGAGTTTAGTTTAGCTAAAGACATGATGCTAAAATTTAACTAAACAATGCTTACGTCTCTCAGTTCATGTCAGTTCTGGGTTTCCCCTAATATTAGTTTTACTTTTTTTGGTCTGTCTGTCTTTCGTCTGTTCCCTTGAATCCGTTGTCCAGGTTGAAGCGTGTCTGGGTTTGTAAGGGCTTGCTTTTGCTGCAGTTCTTTGAGAATTATTTAAGGCATAAGAGTTACTGTGGGATAAATATTTGATGCCTAGAACCTGTGAGTCTGTGCTCAAGCCCAGAGCAAATACATCAGAGGCAAACAATACACACACACACACACCTAAAACAAGACTATAAACTCCTTGTACATTTATTTTCTACTAAAATAGACTTTTACCATAGAGCTCAGATAGAGACATTTTAATAGTTATAGAGGTTTTATTGCCCATTTACTATCTCAGTCTAGCTCAACATTTTCAAAAGGGTCTCATGCATATAAAGCACATTTAAAGCGACCACCTATAGTGCACTTTGAGAAACAAAGATCAAGTTGAATACAAAATTTTGGAGTAGGTTTTTACATTTTACTGAATGCATCTCATTGGCTGATGCAGTTTAGTGATACATATGAAGATGACAGATGCATTTGGATCAAAGAAACAATCTGTTTAATGTTTTCCCACTAGCTTTGGCTTTTTCTAGACTATGCTGTCTTATGAAATATGAGTTGCATGATAATTAGTATGTTCACAGAAGATTCTATGTTTGACCATTGGAGGGCATAGTTGAACATGGTACAACTTCACTGTGTGCTGTAACACTACAAAGATTTAACTGGTCTTATGTTGCCACCAAGTGGAGGCAGCTGGATTACTAATATAAACTTGAAGCATACTGGCATGTAAACAAAATTATAACCAGGTTTGCGTTTCCTGAAAGGAAAATAAGGGCTTGCAATGAAGCAAAAGAAGGTACGCTTAGGTAATGAAATGCCATCAAACTGTGTACAGTCAATTTACTGTAGATGGTGAACAGTCGCAATTCAGCATGCAAATAAATCCAACGCCAATCATAATTCATACGTAAATTGTAAACGCTTTGAGCTGTGAGTATGTCAACGGGAGATTTATTACATTTTTTCAACCTCAGAGAGCCAAGCACTGATATTCATGGTGTTCATGAATATCATTATTTCATTATTCATTAATATTCATTATTTCTTAACACTTAAACATATCTTTAGGAAGATATTTAGGAAGATATTTGGGTATAATTTGGGGGAAACATTGCAAAATTGCATTGCAAAATTTCACCACTATATTTTGATACAATAAGTGAAAGTTTTGATTTTTTTTTTCTGAAGTACTAAAAAATAACATTTTAATAAATTTAGTAATAAATATTCACATCAAAGTATATTTAAAATATAATATATTAATTTTAAACAATTTAATTTATATATATATATATATATATATATATATATATATATATATATATATATATATATATATATATATATCGTTATATCAATGAGACAATAATGACAAGACGAAAAAAAAAAAAAAAAAAAAACTTTGGACCATTCACTGAATAGGGTCTGTTGTGAGAAAAATAGAAGACAACTTTTTTTCCATCACTAGACATAAAAAATAATATATATTTAAAACACAAATAAAAGCGAGAAGAAAGACTGATCACACATTCAGCATGCAAATATTTTAGAAACCTCATTGCTGTTGATGGTGAGAATTCAAACTTCATTTCTTTATTTGACACATAGTATCAAAAAGAAAGGTAACCGCAAGTCAATTTCATGAGTTCATACGAGATTGTGAGCTCTATTATTTACCAGATAACTGTGTTGAATAACCTTAAGGTTACCTGTCAAATGAAAACATGACAGTCCAACAGTATGACCTCAGTTCAGATATGATTCTGATAGCAGACATAATGAGAACCATGTGCGTGCCCTCCGTAATGGATCTCGCAAGCCTTTTCTGGCAAAACCGATTTCACTCTGTTCCAGCTTTCTCCAACACACACACACACACTCACACACACTCACACACACACATGTTGTGTTTTCATTTTTAATGGGGACATTCCATTGGCGTAATGGTTTTTATAGTGTACAAACTGTATATTCTGTCCCCCTACACTAAACCTACCCATCACAGAAACGTTCTGCTATTTTAGATTTTCAAAAAAGATAATTCTGTATGATCTATAAGCTTGTTTCCTCATGGGGACCAAAAAAATCCTCATGTCCCCACAAGATCAAAATTTACTAGTATTACTGTACCTGTGGGGACATTTGGTCCCCGTAACGTAGGGAAAACCCACCCACACCCACACACACACACTTTCCTAAAGATTTACAGTAAAAATAGACTCCATATCCCAGACATGCTTTACAACTCCATGTCAGTTCAGGCTTGCACAAAAAAGATTGAATTTACAATGCAAAATCCCTGTTTGGGTTTCTCAGTTCTCTTCCAAGTATTGTCTTGCACTCATTTTGCAGTCAGGCCTCAGTCTGATTTATTGTAACAGACTATATGGGAGGGAGAGAATGAGAGAGATCGGAGTGAAAACCACATAGACGAAGAATAACATCCGTGTGTGTAAGAACGGCATTGTGGGAAGCGGGTTTGGGCGAGAAGTAATATGCTATGAAATGACTGCACTTAAAGGGTTAGGAATAACACTTTATTCTTCTCGATATCTCCCCTAGGTCTCACTTTAAGGGTTCTACTGATGTCTCAAGGAGGTTTCGAGAATTTCACAAGGATTAAACGTTCACAATAAATCACTTATAAGAGCTGCCAAGCCGCCCAATCAGCACCAATTAGGGCTGGTCATGTGGTGTGTTCTGTCCTCTTCAATCAGCTAAAGACAGTGAGACACAGTTATTGGAAAGAGTTTGGAGCGAGTGAGATGAGAAGATGATGAAAAGAAGGATGTGGTTAAAGCCACATCAGAGGCAGAACATGTCAGATAAATGGAGAGCTTGGCTCCCAGATCCTCGTCAGTATAGAGAGAACTGGCATCAGTGATGAGAGAACTTATATGTTTGATGAGCAAACATTTGTGTATTTCTCTTTTATCTGCTGTCTTTTTATTCTACTACAAAATTCAGATTAAGCACATTGCTCGTGTAAATGTACCATGACAGTAGTCCAGTGCACTATATTCCATAGTTATTTACTATGAGTTGTTCATTTGGCAACATCTGATCATTGAGTCAGTGAGTTGAACTTGTGAACCAGATCAGTCCAATTTGTGAATAAATCCTTCTTTTGAACCAGTTCTTTTTTATTATTTTTTAATATCATTATTTTGAACAGGTTCTCTTTTAATAAATCATTCTTTTGTATACCTGTTCATATTTTTTAAACAAATTATTCAACAACCGGTTCTCTTTATAAAAAATTTACCTTTTGAATCAGACATTTTTTGTACAAATCGCTGTTTTGAATCAGTTTTTTTTTTACAAACCATTCTTTTGGACTGGTTCTTCTTTCAACAAATCATCCTTTTGAACCTTTTTTTTTCTTTTAAATTCCTCCTTTGAGTCAGTTTTTTTCAAGTCTTTTGAACAGGTGCTCTTTTTTTGATATCTTTTAAATCAGATCTTTTTTTGTACAAATTGCTCTTGATTTTTTTTTTTCAAATGATCTTTTGACTCATTTTTGAACTATTTTGAACTGGTTCAAAATACTTTTGAACTTTTGAACTGGTTCAAAATACTTTTTTTGAGTAATTCTATGGAACTGGATCTTGTTTTAACAAATTATTCTTCTGAATCTAACCTTTTTTAACTGTTCCTAACTAGTTTTTTGACCAGATCATTCTTTTGAACAAGTTCTTTTCTTTTAAATCTTTTAAACAAATTGTTCTTTTGAACTGGTTATTTTTGACCAAATAATTATTTTAAACCACTTCCTTTTAAAAAAAAAAAAAAAAAAAAAAAACGGGGACGCTAATTGTTCTTTTACAAATCGTGTTAACTTTATTTTAAACAAATGCCATTTGGTTTAATGCAATGAACTTCTTCTGTGAGTGTAAAAGCAGATATACAAACACATACAACTTCGCATTCTTGTTTCTTTACTCCATTGAATGTCAGTCGTATGTTTTGTTTCCCATACTGCTGAGGTTACGCTTTCTGTTGGGTGTGGTGAGGATGTTTTATTAGCACATGGAGAGTCCTTCCTCCTGAGACAACTGCTAAAGTCAAACATCTGCACAAGCTCAGCTTAGACAACAGGCTATAAAGAAAGAAAAGGAGAGAACAAATGGAGGGGATTTTGGAAAGGGAGCAAGAAACACAGAGATTTGTGTTCTGAAGTTTTCACAGCATTTCATGAACAATTTAGTCTGATTACTTAAAAATCATTAGAGACAAACCAACCAGCTATTCATTACATCTGTAAGTGGTCTGTGTTTTCTATTGGTTGCTAGTGACAATTTCAGTTAAAACCACAATCACCATAAAAATTAGTTCAGGCTGAGCGCAGGCTTGTGGTCAAGAGAGATTAAAAGGTACAAGAGTTGTTACTCAAAGCACATGGTCTCTGCTTTTGGATATTTGTCCATTTCCTCGTAGAGTAACACTGGCCTGAAGTTATTTAATAGGTCCAGACAAATTTTGGAAAGCCAAACTCCTTTCAAAAAGTTTAGGGTTCATAACATTTTTATGAAAATAGTCTCTTATGTTCACTAAAGCTGCATCTATTTATTTAAAAATCCAGTAAAAACTGCACTATTGTGAAGTACTATTTTATTTTGAGGATCAACCGACTAGATTTAGATCAGGAAAATCAAAACAAAACATATTTCACCTTTAAGAATTTATTTCAGCCAGTCTGTCTTGTTGTAAATGATCTATGAATGAAAAGCCCCATTTTCCCAAAATATATGATACAATCAATTCAGAGGTGGATCTGGCAGGAAGTAATAATGGATTCCATATGGATGCCCTCTCACTGGATTGATCTTAAATGACTCCAGAAATAAAAGCAGTACAGATGCATCACAAACGGCCGTATCTCAATCTGCCACGGCACTTTCCACTAAAATCCTTTTTCCTGTGATTCCCAATCGATTTTTCCCCACATGGAAAAGTGCCTGCTGTATGTTGTTTCAGGGTCTGTCTCCTTTTCCGTGTCTTGGTGTCTGAGCCAGAAGACAATGCAACGATAATAAAACATGAAAATTGAAAGATTTATGTGGAATTTTCATTTAAAGGGATAGTTCACGTAAAAAAAGTTTTATCATCTTCTTCATTTTCTCATCCACTGTAATTTCAAACCTGTATGGCTTTCTTTGTTCTGTTAAAAACACATACACAGAACCAGAAACAAGACTTAATATCTTGAGTCATATTTATATACTGGAAAACAGGACAAATATTCTAAGGAAGAAAATTATATTTTGCAGTAGTCTTCCTTATGTCATTCTAAATTACTTACTTTCTGCGGAACACAAAAGAAGATATTTAGAACATTGGGGTTCAGACAAAAGAATGACTTTCATTTTATGGGCATTTTTTCAAAATATCTTCTTTTGCATGTGTGTGTGTGTGGTTCAGGTGTACGCTATATGTTATGGGGGACAAAATGTCCCCACAAAGATGGCATTATCCAAAATCCCTGTCCTTGCGGGGATTTTTTTTTTTTGGTCCCCATGAGGAAAACAGTTTATAAATCATACAGTAATATTTTTTGAAAATCTAAAACTGCATATTAGGGTTAGGGGATAGAATATACAGTTTGTACAGTATAAAAATCATATCTATGGAAGGTCCCCATAAAACGCGTGAGTGTGTGTGCGTGTGTGCACGTCTTTAACTGAAGAAAATGTCATTGGACGAATACATGATTTTTTTTTTTTTTTTGGTAGATCCCTTTAATCCCAAATACCTATTTTATTAGTGAAATTGTCTTCTGGCTCACCTTGAGTTCTGTTGACAGAATTTTCATTTTGGGTGAACTATCCCTTTAATACAGGACAAAAGAATAATGTCACTAGTGCAGCAGAATGAGCGTGGGACAGTTTCTCTGACCAGGACCAGGATCCAGAGGGTCATCTCCCAGAGTGAAGTCCACATTTAGTCCAATGACAGGGGGTCAAATGGTGGGGGTCCTCTATCTACACACACTCACTCACTCACTCATAAATATAAACATACCAAAGAAAGACAGGAAACAGGCAATAGTTGAACAGGAAGAAGGGAGTGTTGGCTATCACACTGTGCAGAATAGGGGCTCCCTGTATTATTTCCTGCTTTTTCTGCCCAATCTCATTCGTTCTACAGGAATCCAATCCACATTCCTGTGAGCCTCTCAGCATCTGCCTATTTTCAGATGGGAACTCGATTTGCGCCACCTGAATGTGCTTGATAGACACGTTCAGCAGCTCCAGTAATCTCCCATAATTCCATGTATTACTCAACAGCTGCCTGTCGCTGTGTTTCTTTTGGCTTGGCATTTGTTTGTATGTTCTTTTTTTTAAGTCCCCATTGATGATATCAATGTCACATTTAGCATCAGACGTGAGCACAGGCCTGGTCTTGGTCAGTCTGATCACTGCTTGTTTGAACAGGCCCTTAGTTTTTGTTTGGACAGACAAGAGAGGAATTTTGTGGCCATTACACATGTGTCGTTTGGGCTTATTTATAGATTTCAGAAGCTTTTGTCATGACAGTTGTCGAGAAGAGGAGCCAATGTAAATGATGTTGCCATTAACATAGTTTGGGCGTTTGGGATTCAGCTGCACTCATTTACTTGCAATTTAGCTTCACAAATTACTTCTTGGTCTTTTAATAACTTTTTAAAGATTTATACCTTCACATGCAATATTTCTGATGCTTCAATTTGTAAAAAAACTAATTCAAAGTATTAAACTTCAGAATGTAACTCATTTGTGCTGCTAACATGACTGATCAAATCATGCAGCTTGTTGTCGAATTGTGGATTTACTTTTTTCTGGTTGACAATAAAACATGCAAAAAACATTCTATAGATTTACATTGTTGAAGGAACCTGAGGCATATCTCGAGACCAGAATAATACTGATTCTTATGGGCCAGTGAGGAACCCACCTATCAACCATCCAGAACACCTTAGCATCACCATAGCAATGCCCTGGCAACCACCCACTCCACTATGTAAATCAGAGACTTGATCATGCAGTCACAGTTTTATACGCCGCACCAGATCGCTAGCATAATGTCATCGTGAAACATGAACACCGGACAGATGCGCAACAGCTTAACAGAAGCGTCACTGCATGCAAACCGCAGTCACAGCCACAGCTTTCTCCGCCCTTCCCCACTTCCTTACTGGAGTCAGGGGAAGCTCAATGCTCTCTTCAACTAGAGGTGGAAAAACATCCAAAGCTAGAAACATGTCAAGAGTGCAGATGCTTCATTAACTGAGTTCGAACTTGGGATTTAACAGTATGAGAGAATTTGCTACTATAGGGCTGAGTGATGTATCAAATGCATATATTGATATAATATTAGCCTATAACAAACAAAATTGGACCAGTTCAAATTTTCAATCTGTCCATTTCAATGAATCATATGTTTTACCTTCGGCATAAAACTTTTTGAATTAATGCCTGTTTGGTAAAATGATGGATTAGGCTTTCCTGGTTTGAGAGTCAAAGACCCTTACATAAGTATAAGCAAATACTTGTCTATTGCTGTGATTGTTATGTTTATATCATTTTATATGTTTAGTGTGCGAGCAGGGCAGGCGAGAGCCGTGAGGGAATGGCGTGAGGCCGGTGACGGGATTGCTAATGAGCGTCAGCTGCTCGGTGCACCGGTCTCGTATCTCTTACGGAGGAGCTCCGGAAGCATAAAAGAGGAGCGACAACAAGGAAGAGAGAGGACCAGGCCTGGACTTTATTTTATGTTTTATTATGTTTGTGTGGGCGGCAGTCTCTATGAGGAACTGCAGCCATTTTACTTTCGTTTTGTTGTTTGTTTATTTTGGATATTAAAAGTTATGTTGAATGTTCGCCGGTTCCCGCCTCCTTCTTCCCATATTTACGAACTGTGTTACATTTAGGAACAGTTTTATAATCCTAATTGATGGACTCTGTAGCTTTTCATTTCTTAAATAACCACGTAGGAAGACACATCATGGCCATATCCCAGGATGACAATGCCAAGATTCATCGAAAAGAATGGTTGGGAGAGGCCATGAAGAATCATTTTCACACATGAATTGGCACCTCTGAGTCCAGACCTTAAGTTCATTGAAAGTCTTTGGGATGTGCTGGAGGAGACTTTACAGAGTGCTCGACTCTTGCATTGTCCATTCAAGATCTTGACCAAAAATTGATGTTTCTTGATGAAAATAACATCACAACACTTATTTACATCTCCTTTTAAAATGCTTAAAAGGCTATTTTTCCACATTGAACAAAAGTGACATTTATAATATTATAAAAGTTTTACATTTCAGATAAGTGCTGTTCCTTTAGACTTTATGTTCATCAAAACATCATAGGAAAACTAAAATATAGTGAAATTAAAAAGTTATTTTAGAATAAAACCATAAAATATTGTTAAGCAGAAAAGCCTGCTTTCAAAAACATTTTTAAAAAATCGCATCGACCCCAAACTTTTGAACGGTAATGTATATGTATATAATATTTTTTTCATTTTTTCATCATTTAGCAGATGCTTTTATCCAAAGCGACTTACAAGGGGAGCAATTAGGGGTTAGGTGCCTTGCTCAAGGGCACTTTAGTCATGGTATCGAAGGTGGAGAGAGTGCTGTTCATTCACAATCCCACTTTCAATTCCTGCCGGCATGGGAATCGAACCGGCAACCTTCAGATTACAAGCCCAACTCCCTCACCACTAGGCCACGACTACCCTTATATTTAGATAAAATGATTTTAGCTTTCAGCCTCACTTATCACTTATATGCATGAACATAGCTCTTACGCATTCCATGTGGAAGTCATCCTCCTTCCCAGTGGAATGCTAGTAACGTTGTGTCAGTTTGTGTAAACCATCCCCCTGCTTGCCCCCATGGACTGAAAAATAACAAGGTCATTATAGGTCAAGTGCCTCTGACCATTTACCCGTCACCCCTGAGCCTCATGATGCAGGAACGGTGCCCAAGCCATGGCCCACGGCCACGGAGAGGGTCTGTTTGTGTTTTTGTGGAGCTGCTGTGTGAAGGAACATTTAAATGTTCTTTTCTGTGTTCTCACAGGCGTGGCTGTGGAAGGGGGAGGCAGAACATACACGCTATGAGGCAATCCCTTCTCAAAACCCCTGAGACTCTGAAAGAAAGAGAAGGAAGAAAAAGATGATTAGCCTTCTTGATGGTAATTTAAAACACGTGTCTGAAAGTGTGTGGCTTTGTGTGGTGTGAATGTACAAGAATGCTGTATGTTTTAGTATTTCATGTCATGACAACCAAAATGACTAATTCCACAAACAGGAAATGACAGGGAACAGGAAATATCACAAACAGGAAATGAATGCACTTGTAAGTTATATCTCCCCAGCAAGTTCTTTATGTAAGGCTGGTGTTTTAAAGGTAATGTTTTAGTACTCAAGACTGGTCTTGAGACCGGTCTTAAGACTATTCTTGAAGGTCTTGTCTTGTCTTAGTCTTGGCCGCATTTGGTCTCGGTCTTGTCTTGGTCTAAGACTAAAAAGACTCAGGATTTTATTTCAAGACCGGTCAACACCACAACTGCGGGGATATCGCTAAATTGCCGTTGCATTGTCTGATTTTTTTGTTAGCATCATTCATTTGATTGGATGTAAAACTTCCTGCTTCAAATGCAGTCAATAACTTATTTCTCATTTAATTTATTTTGTTACTGTTGTGCCGTGTGAGAAATCAACAAGGTATTGTGTCAAAAATGTCACCAAAATGAATAGAAATACCCACAAAATTCAAGATATGATTGCAAAAAAAGTACTTGTATATGTGATATTTATATACATTATAACATATTATATAATTAAGCAATATCACAAGAAAGAGGGATGTTTTCACAAATATGAGCACAATTGCAGACGTGATACAGATTTTTTATTTATTTTATTATTATTTTCTTTTTTTTTTACAAATGATCAATAAACAAAATTTAATTTTTAAAACATTAATCTCAATATTGTTTACGCATTTGTAATTGTACCAATTCAGATACAAATTCTGTTCCACCTCTGCAGTGTAAAGAGGAATTTTGTTGTTGGTGATTTTAATTGATTGGCAACAGCTCTATATAGTGTCTCATTATTCTCACTGTAATTAATGATTAAAAATAAGAAATTACTCAGACAGTAAACGTGGATCTTTCAGATGAATTTGAGGAGTGCTAGTCTGGTCTTGGTCTTGACTCGATCTCGACTTGCCTTGGTCTTGTCTTGGTCTCGTCACACTGGTCTTGGTCTCGTCTTGGTCTCGGGTTAGGTGGTCTTGACTACAACACCAGCTAAAGGGCTGTTGATTAGAAGGTTGCTGGTTCAAGCTTTAAGGGTCATGAACTATAACCCTGATTAAGATGCGTAAACTCCAGGAAGGAGAGAACAATCTTTTTGCTCAGATGTTGCTTTTTCATAGCTCAGTTGTATTTCATTAAACAATCAACTTTGTCTTTTCTCAGATGAGGAATAAAAATAGACAAACATTAGGATATTAACTCTTTACCACCAGTATTAAAAAAAAAGAAAAAGAAAGAAAAGTTGCCAGTCAGAGCCAGAATTTGTGATCATTTTCACACAAAAAAAAAGTATTTTGTTACATGAATATCTGAACATACAATATATGAAAAGAAAGAACAGAGCCTCTGTAAAAATATTATTATCAACAATTAAATGTGGGTGTTTCATATAAACGCAACATTTTGAACAAAAACCTAAGAAAATCATGTTTTTGTCAAGGACTATGTCTGGATCGGATTCAGAGCAATGATCAGAACAGATAAAGTAGATTGAGATCATCCACACCTCCAAAGTCTGCACAGTCCAATACCTCTTCCTGGGTTGACATTTCATTCGGTAACTTTTGGCAGTTTTGATTTATATGTTTGATTATTTGTTTGATAATGGTGTTATTTTACATGTGCATAAGCAGTGCTTCTATCACTTGTTTCTGCTTCTATACTTGTTTTCGGATCCTGAGATTAAATATGAAATGATGAAATAGCGCCCCCCTACTGCGTAACAGTGAAAATATGGATTGCTGGAAAATTCTGTTTATAGCAGGGATGCGCTGTGTCATATATGAAGGAAAATTCAGTCAATGGTGGAGAAAGACTTAAGTATATAGAGCTATAAAATGATCTTGACTAGATTTTATTATAGATAAATAATTTGATGTTGGATGAATTTAAAAAACATCTCCATTTGCACTTGTAAAAACAATTAGCGTATTTGATTTGTCTTTTACTACAGGGATTGTAACGAGTACTTTAGAATGCTTTTGATAAATGCATGTGCTAAACGATTCATTTATCTGTCTATCTGTTAGAATACTAATAATAATAAAAAATCATCCACTCTGAAGTAGAAAACAGATGAGTTTTCCTTTGAGTTATGGTCATGCTAAGTGCCTGGAGCATCTTGCATTACAAAACCCCAGCCACCAGGAATTAATTTACAGATTTGTTCTTTTCATTTAGTGCACCAATGCTACATTCAAGAAACACGTTGGCCATTTGTAACTGGAGTGCCTTGTACTGTTCTTGAACAGCTCATGTTACGCGTGGTTCCATATGTGGAGCCTTGGCCATGCCGTCGGACTCTCGTCACACTGTAGTGCTAGAGGTCCCACTCCACCCACCGCTGCTGCTGGCCAGAAACCGGACAGCCCAGGTGGATGTTGTGTGCTTGAGCCTATCAATCATTTGACTTCCAAACTCCCCACACCTCAAAAAGGGAGGGAAATGAAAAAAATCAAGCTTGTGGGAGGGGTACACATGTTCTCCGCTCTCTCCCCCATCTGGCCGAAATGTTTGACAAGTACTTTTGCAAGCAGTCCCCAAGAACACACAAAGCTGCTCACACTGCACTGTTTCCAGATGTTCTCCACGCGGCGCCAACACACAGATACATGTGAACGATTCCCGCCCAGTCACACCGAGGAGAAATGAAAGTTTGTCTAGGGGAAATGGGATTGCGTGAGGGTGTGTGCGTGTTTAGATGCACTGGTGCACATGCGTGTCGGCTTGTTCAGCTTCCCTTTTGTTATTTCCTTCCATATTTGTGTGTGTGTGTGTTGGTATTTTTGGGTGATTGAGGGTTAAAGATGACTCACTGTATTACTCATTGGTCCAGGGACACACAAATTCAGCGTACATGACGGCATGTGCTTTCACAAGCTGATCAGCAGTGAACACAATATAGTCTGTAGAGATGAAAGAAGAAAGGACACAGTGGTTTATATATCATAGTTAAAATACCAAAATTGAAATATGGAATGCAAATCAGACAAGGATAAATATTTTGTTTTTCTTTTTTCTTTTTTTTTACATTTTCAGACCTAGGGACCTCACACACAAACTCAGACAGCCCAGATCTTTGTTTTTTTATAATGCAAATGATTACAAACTATAAAAAACATTCTTAACTATGGAACTCTGTTTCCACATCAGCGTAAAAATAAGCATGAGTGTGAGATTAAAATAAGAAATAGTACCATTGTGAGATATAAATTCAAATTATGATATAAAGCTTAAATTGTAAGATATAAAGTCAAAATGACCATTTTTATTTGTTTCCTCAGTGTCAGAATGCAATTTAACCGATCATGTACAACAACAAAATATAAAATATGGATATATTTTTTAAAGGAAATCTATGTTTTATATGGTCCATGAATGTCCCGTGGACCAACAGATGAAAATGTTTGAAATTACATGATTGATCAATCAATCAATAAAATTTAATTTGATTAATTTCTCTGAATCAATTTGGTTTGGTGGCAGTCTTTGTAGCTTTTTTTTAATTTTCCAGGTGCTAAGAGACTTTTTCAAAGGAATAAATTTAAATATAAAAAATAAATATCATCAATATACTACATATATTGCTACATATACATGTTTCAACTCTTCTTATACTATCATTCAGAGTTAGATGTGTGGACAGGATAAAACAAAGCGCAGACAATGTTCCCTTCACTGTATTATTCTATGTTTTTATTTGTTTGTGTGGAAAAGAAACTCTTCTTATACTATAAAATGCACACAACATGAAGGAGGTGGTCTTGCCTGCAAGAAGAGAAGGACGACGGTTGAGAGAGAGAGAGAGAGAGAGAGAGAGATGTGGGGGGAGTGTAGAGAGGCCATATAAAACCCCTGGAGCACAAGCCATGCTTTATCTTGTGACCCGCTCATTTCTGTTTCAGGCACAGGAAACCCCTAAACTCTTTCAGCCCTGCCCCAGCGCCTGCATAAACACTCTCACACACCTCAGCGTGCTCAGAGACCAGAATGGCTGTACGAAGAATGAATGAACTCTGGAAAACCATGGCTCTGGCTTTAATGTTCGGCTTTCTTTTGCTTCACGGTAAGTAAAAGTCTTTTGTAAGCAGTAAGCTCAATTTTGCGTATTACAAGCAGCATTTTATCATCGTTTAATCATTTACATCCTTTTTGGTATAATTTCTTTTAAGGTTTTTTTGTACAGATTTATATGAAGATCTTTTTTTTCTTATAATTTAATGGGATTCATCACATTTTAAGCATGTATAAAAGCATCACTGATTTTGAGCTCTAATATTTGGCTTTTGCTCAATTTTATTTAAAAAATAGTGATTGATGTGACAGCCGGGAGTTTGTAGTGTTCACTCAGAAGAGACAGGTTAAAAATCTAGCGGGAAACTAAAACAAAGGGCTCTGGCTTGGAGTGGAAACATGCCGTTGATCGTAATTGTGGGCTATATACTGCTCTCTGTCTGGGTGGAGCTGGCCGAAACATGGGCGTATATGTGTGTTTTAGGGACTGAAGAGTTTGGAAAAGCCTGGAAACTGTCTGAGGAGTCTGTTAAGCATCTTTATTCTGATTTCTGTGACTGCATGTGGTGAAATTGTCCTTTTTGAAAAGCAGACGTACGAGTGGATTTATCGTAGAGTTGACTGAAATGTGGCCCACAGTGTTTGGTTCATGTTCTCCTGAAAATAGATGGATGTTTACATTTTCAGCCACAGGGATGAAGACAGTCGGGTGTAAACGGCCCTCTCTTTCCAGGGAGGGTAGCACCGTTCCGTTATTTCAAAAAGGTGTAAAAAGAGCCGGTTTGTAAGTGACGCCCATGTGGGCAGGGCAGAGCTGTACGCCCCATTCCCTTTTCCCAGGAGGTGAGTAAATTTAATGGTGGGAAGTCTAGTTTAAACACGGTGCAACTTCTCAAAAGCGTGGTGGTTGAACTTTTACCAGAATTTTACCAGGAAACCACTTATGTTAAAATGTAAAAGAAAACAAATATTAGAAAAGAGAAAACTATGATTTTACATAAGAAAAAGTTAGTTTAACAGCAAAATTTCACTTCCAAAACACTCACACAGCACATAATCGGTTTTCAAGCTAAATGAAAAATTGAATTAGGTAGCCTGTCGCTCTTGTTAGAGAAGACAAACCTGCGTAGTTTGCCAAAGCCTGTGTGTAATACGAAATCTGAAGTTAACGTGCCCTATATTCCTATAGTTCTCCTCAAATTTCCCACTCCGAGGTTTTAATAGAGTAATGTGAAACTGTAAACCAGTTGAATTCATTAGGCTGTAACAGCCATGCTGCCGTTAAGACTTTGGAGGTTGCAAGAAGACATTGTTAAAATGAAGCCTCTTCCCCTACCCACCAAGAGACCGCAAAGCACTACACGTTTCCATTCCCACCAGTCTGTTAAATGCTTGGCACTTTAGTGCAATTAGCACTCCTGTGAGACTTTGCCAATGGACGGTCAGAACATAGCAGCACTTTTAAGCCAACCATGGAAATATGTGTGCATCAGGTTGCAGATGCAACATTTGGCACGCCATTAAACGGTGACGTTAACGTTGGGACGCCATTAAAGTTCATCATATTCAACAGAAAATCTTAAATGCTAATAGTGATTCAAACTGATCTGTGCAGACCATAATTAAAATCTTAGTAAATCTTAAGTAAGCATTAATATGTTTTCGATCATAAAATATCATTAATTTCAAGTCCTGCCTCTAGAACAATGTATCTTGTTAACTGACTGCAAATTCTTTGATGCAGATTTAACTAAGAATCTTGTTGTTTGTTTTGCCATACCAGCATCTATGGCAATTTTCACGGAAAGCTCTATGTATTTTAACAGAAATAAACAGTGATACATTAGTAATAAAAATCAACAACTGACTCGTATAAAGAAACATCACTCTGGTGACAGAAATGTCACTTTCTACTGTATTCGTTTGATATATAAATGTCGCTCTGGTGCCATATTCAGCTCATTTCACAAGATTCCATGCTTCACTCAAAGCTACATTTTTTATGTTGAAATCAAGAAAATTCTGTCATCATTTACTCGCCCTCATGAGAAACCTGCATGTCTTCCATTTCTCTGTAAACTGAAATTTAAGTCGTAAATCACTAAAAATCATCCACTCTGGTTTTTAAATTTCATTTGTACTCATTCAAACATGTTTACGTTTTTTATATTGTTGTTCTCTGGACATGGGCTCAACATTTACACATTTTGGCAGACGCTTTTATCCTAAATAACAACCATTGCTCAAAAAATATCTATATAATTAAAGAATAAAACATTGTGGTTGAACGCACATCAATGTGTTCCATTAAAACACAATATCTGAAGGGCATTGACAGAATCCTAAGGAGGGACAAATTTTGGTTGTGAAAGCAATCTTTCGTTCATATATTGTGCTGGAAGAATTTATTCTTGTAGCTCAAACACCAGAGCATTGCACTACCAATACCAAGGTCATGGGTTCCATTCCCAGAGAATGCATAGACTGATAAAACTTATACCTAAAAACATCAGCTAAGTACATAAATGTAAATGTAAATTTACAAAATGAGAAAAACTGATCTGAAAAACCTTCAAATAAGGATAAACGAATCAGCGGTTTCAGCATGTGGACACTCAACCACCCGTTACAGTTGTTGCAGAATTAAATTAACTGCAGCTAAGTGGCTAAAAAGGGTCAAATTACATAGTATTTGAATAAGGCCTCAGAGGAAAGACTCAGAAGATAGAAGCACTGCATTCCAACTGGCCACCCACTGTTCAGATGTGACAGTGACCTCCCATTGCAAGTATTGTTCTTTTTGAGGTGTAACCTTCCTCCTCTCATGGCTGAAAAAGAACAAGAAGGAATGATTCGCTATGACAGCCTGTTGGCAAATGTGTTTAGCTGAGCTCACATTCACCACATAGTTACGTTAGCCACCCAAATGACACGCTAAATTTCAGTTACCACCTTTTCCCATGTTGTGAGTCCAGCCATTATACACCCTGGTAGCTATGTGGCATTTCAGTGGACAGGCGCCAAGATGATGGTTGGTGCCGCCCAAGCATCATGGAATATTATTAAATCTGGCTGCGTTTTGAGCTCAATAGTAAGTGAAAAAACACCTTCACGCGTCTTTAGCTCCCTGGCAGACCTAGTGTCCCCGAAGCAGGTCTTTTCCCAGTCCTAAAACTGCTACTGTGGTGTATTAAAGTTAGATATCTGGATAAAATCCGAGGCCTAGATCAACTGTACCAACAGAAGCCAATTCATCCAACTTGATCTGAACCAACACATGGGAACTCCCAAACTACACAATACAGGATGTTAAAAGGCACTATTATCACACAAATTTTATTGCATTGGCCAGTATGAGCAAAGCTATTCAGTGGACAGCAGATGCATATTTTCATGGGTTTAGTCACACAAAGACACATAGTCAAGGCACAGAGAAACAGGAAGTTCATGCATACCAGTGCGTCATGCAAGATAAAAAAAATTATGGATGGCAGGGGTCACTACAGGGCAAGGAGAGAAATGATAAGCTCATATCTGCGTACCTTAGTTCTGTAATATTCTCCTTGGCTGACAAGACACTGTTTGGCCAACAAAAACATGCAGCTGCCAGTTTCTCATGGCCTTTAGCTATTGCCTGGCATTCCTGCAGTCCCAGGCCACTTCGGTGAGGTTAACGTCATATACCCAGGGGTGGGGAGCCTATACACAAATGCTGTAAGATATCTTACATCATTACGATTTGGGTGTGCTTGGTCTCACTGGGCTTTTCAGCAATGCATATTGATTGAAACTGAAAGGGTGGAAAAATAAGCATTTCATTCTCTGATTATATGAAAAGATCATTTGAGCAAACAGTAATTACGGCAAGTTGCATGTTTATACATTTATGTCCATCACCTCACTTATGATTAAGAAAAAGATACAAAACAACTATTACGTTCTAAAAATGCGTACTATCAACTAACAGTCATGTTTAATTAGCTGAACACCATCTTAAATGAGAAAAACAAGACAATCTGGATTCATAACAGGGTTTGTTGTTGTTGCTCTTGAGTGTCTGTTATTCTGTAGTTCCCCTGGCACTCCAATGCAGTTTTGCAGTTATTGCATCTCTCACAGCTGGCATGCAGCTTTCAACCACTCTCACTCTGACATAGTGCTTTGGTAATATGAGTCTCCAAAAACCTGAGTCCAAACATTAGTGTGTAATTAGCCTGTGGTTCAACAAAATCTGTAACAAGCGGAAACTCCAAGACACTAGTTTGGACCAGTCTGGTGGTTGGATCATCGTATTAGTCAAATAACAACTTATAAAGTGATGGCAAAGTTTCAAATTCACAGAAACTCTAGCTGTAACCTTCAGGATAAAATCTCTTCACTTTGATGAGAAACTTGTGCAACATCCTGTACCTAGTTATATATTTGTGCTTTTTCCATGATTAAGGTTTTCCTGCAAAAAAGATTTATATATATTTAAATATACATATATATATATATATATATATATATATGTATGTATATATAACATTTATTTATTTATTATTTGTAGTATGTATATATACTTATGTACTTATGTATAGAAATATATTATATACGAATCTGACTGCTGCAGATTAATTTCGGTGTTGATACTGTTGACATGGATAAGCATCATTGGTTAGATCGTCATCATCATTGGTTAAGCGTCATGGGTTGCCATCTTTTAACTTTGGTAGTTATGGTGTGAATGCAGGATAAACTTGTTTTTTTGGAGGAACTGTAAAACGGTGCTCATGACTGAGGTCTGTCTGTAACCTTTATAAACTAGAAAGCATGAAACGCGCCGATGATGTATGAAGTATGCAAGAACAGGGTGCACGAGGGAATGTAAAAACATACAATGACAGGCAGTTAGGACATTGTATTATTTCATTCTGACCGAATATAATAATTGGATGAACATTTATGGTCCTACACCTTGCACCTTTATTTGCTTATTACGTACAAAGATTGAGCTAGGCCTATATCGTTGTTTTTTTAATACCTGTTACATGCATGTAACTTTATGGAGAAGTTTGCAGTTGGTCGTTTTTACCATTTTGCCTGAGGAATAAACAGAGTTAATGTGGCTTGGCTGAGCCTCTTTAACCAGTGGGGTAATTAATGTTCAGCAAGCAGCACAACACTGGGGCAATTCTACCTAATGTTCCCTAATTGAAAACATAAGATTTTATCCTTTGCTTGCCATCAAAAGCACGAGGACTTTCTCACAGCAGTCTTTCCTCCTTAACCGCACTGTTACAGAGCCCAGGGGATTTGTTACGGTTAGCCAGAAAGTGAAAGAGGGGGCAAAACCCAACCCCAGTTTTTCTTTTGTGTGATGAAAAGTAAAAAAAAAAGAGAGAGAGAAATGCTTCAATACCCCCACACTCATCTTTCTTTTGTGGCCTTTTCTCCAAGCATTGTATAAGCTGAGCATGGCAGCGGATCAAACATTTAGATATCCAATTACATTGTCTGAATCAATCTGCATGATGATGTCAAAGAACAAGAGCTTGGAAATGGTCCATGGACATCTGCAGACACGCAATGCTTTTGGTGCTGACAGTGAGCTGCAAAAGAGGAGGCAGCTGGCAGCTAGAGGAGGGTGAAAAGTTGATGCCTGTTTTGGACGGTAGGGGGTGCTCTTTAAAAAAAATTAGGTTTGATGTAAACACCAAAATCTGCAACATTCATTAACCAAACCATCAATTAAAATCTTACAGTATCTGTACTGATGGCTCTTATGGAAATTAACACAGCAAATACAGTGAATGAGACACTATTATAGAGGAATCCTTTAGTAGGTGGTCTGTTTATTAAATTGGGTCCAAAGGGGTCAGGAATGGGATTATTACTGTGTGCATGGTTAACGCACTGTCTATAGTTTGTATTTGATATACCTACATCCTGTCTGGCTTGGGGAACATTCCACACCTGACACTAATTTGATTAATTCCTTCACCCCGTTTTTGTTTTGTCAGAAAACAACTGGGCCGTGGGCTCATTGCTAAGTAAACTCTCAGGATCAGCATGATCGCAAATGGAAATAGTTCTCCCGTAGTTGGGCTGGATAGAGTGACCACTGGATTTCTGGTGTGTCTGTTAAAAGAGCCTATAAGGTTCTTTGACCTTTTGAGAAATAATATTTTGTGATTGCACCAAGTGGGACTTCCGCTTTTAGACTTTTTAAATAAACCAACGAAAAAGACGACAAATACTATTTTAAAAAAGTAAAATGTGAAATGAAAAAGCCAAGTTTGTCAGAACAAACTTTAAATGTTGGCTTGACAAAGTCTTGTAAGAAAGTTTTATAACTTAAAACTTCTCTCCCAACAGAGAAAGTGAATGACTGAATGATAGATAGAAAGATAAAGAGATAGAGAAGGGACTGCTTAAGAGAAGGAATATGGCTGCAGCTAACTGTGATCCCTACGGTTTGGGTGGAGAAGCGATGATTCCCAGGCTGCCGTTCAGCTTAGCTGGCTGCAGACGTCAGAGCCTGATGTTTAAGCACAAAGTACTCTGGGAGGAGAGTGGTTCCCTTGAGATCTGTGCATCTGGTGATGGAGAAAGATGGACTCCACCCTGCTAGACAACACGTTAGGGATTATTAGAGTGATTACCAACCCTTTTGAGTCACCTACATCCGTCATCACACTCTTTCCTCTTTCGCTGCGCTGTTTATTTAGGCTTCTCCTGTTTCAACCAGACCGAGAGATTGGAGATCTTGAGATAGCCTTCTGTCCTGCTAGATAATCACGTCACCGATCTGAAGGGAGAACAAGAGGATGTCTTTGTTAGGAAGATATAGAGACTGTCCTAGAGTTCAACAAGCTTGTGATTTAAGCATTAATGCGGGTATTTTAGGGATTAAAGACGCTCCCTTATGAGCCATGAAAAGGCAAATTGCTTATCGCTGCATTCCTCCTGGGGATTGAATTGAGGATACATATCAGAAATCTTCCAGAGTCAGAATGAAAGCCGACATGCCTTTAGATTCCCAGAAATACATGCCTCTGGGAAAATTACAGTGACATCATTTTTAGTCTTATGAGTAGACCCATGGGACATTTAAATAGACAATGATCAAAACATGACTTAAAATGCTTTGAAATCCAATGAAAAAAGGTTATTTGGAGTTCTTCTACTATCTTTCCAGCCCAGTACAACTCCATATATAACAAAATCAAGCTCAGTTTTTGAAATCTGGACCCTGCAACCAAGACTTAAAGGAACAATTCACCCAAAAATGACAATTCTGTTATCTGCATAACTGTCCATTTAATGAGGTACTTACTTTAAAATAACCTAAGCATTTTCAGGCATCTCTCATCTTTCTAGGGAATGTGGAAGAAGGAGGCTTTAGCTCTCAGGTTTATATCAGAACTGTCAGGACGTGTCTGGTTAAGCTTACTGCCATACATCCATTCAGGCACAGCTGAAAGCACTGGTGATTTGGGGAGTCTTTGCCTGAGATTGTCTCATTACATCAGACCAGACGTGCCAGAACACCATGGAATGAATCAGAGTATTTCCAAAATCTGGAGAGCACATTTGGTCCCTGTTGTGTCACTTTCTTTAGGAAAACAATGATTCCGGTCATATTTCTGTTGTATTGGTGGATGAAAAACAAGCACTGAAACGGTTAGGTGGAGCCACTATTATCACTCTTCCAGATCTCTGTTTATGCTTGCTGTCGGGACATCCAGAAGTCAGTTTGATGACCAGATCTCACTGCCACACAAATTATGAAATATTAGTTATGTCAACATCTCATCTGGGATGAAAAGTTAGTTTGTTTAGTAGCTTTGAAGAGAGACATCACACAGATGTGATTGCAACAGGCATTTTGTAACTTTAAAACTATAACAGTGGATGGATTATGGATTTTACACATAACTTAATGCATATTATGCACGTCTAAAATCTACATGAAACTTATGGATAAAGTATATGCATTTTATCCATAAATAAAGTAATGCATAAAATTTAAGCATAAGTTCAGACAGTATTCTCCCTGACTGACCACTTAAAAACTGGAAAGTACTTTCCCAATCTGGCGAACTCACATTTGACTGGCTGACTTTGCGCAACACAAGGTTTTCATCAGTCCGACTGGAAACAAAGTTGTGTGTTTAATCAGAGGTCTGGCTATGAGAAACAATATTTACATGGAAATTCACAGGTTAGCCAAGACTAACTCCTAAGTTGTCTAGGATGACCTCATTCACCTCAAAGATCAGTGTTCCCTACAATATGGATGATGATGATGATGTTGCACCACAACACAATCATGTCTGTGCACAATAAGACACCAAGGAAGCACACCTTTTGGATACTGTTTGCATTTGCATTTTTACATCTAGATATAAAAACCCAAAGTTACATATGTACGATTTGGGATGCACTAATTGTAATCTTACAAACATCATTTTAAGACAGAAAGTATGGAAAATAAGATGTCGCTACTGTGTCATCCTGTGCTGCTTTTAAAAGTAGGAGAGGTATTTTGTTCTGTGCACAATTATAGACATTTGTAATCATACATGTTAAAATTAATATTGTGGTGCTTCTCATTTGTAGAAAACACACAAACACAGAAGTGTATAAAGGCATTCACGTATGCTGGTCTTGTTTATGTGATGTTAGGAGAAGAGGGAACATTCTTCCTAACAGTTATTATATCAATAAACGTCAGGTTTTGGCTTGGGTAAGTCAGCGCTTAGTTTTATTAACATTTTTAAGAGCTGTAGGATGCATGCCCAGTTAAGCCAATTAAAATATATGGCCACAGTATCAAGAGCGATAGACCCGCTTACAAGATACTCATCTGTAAGTATCTGTAATGAGGGAGGGGTGCTTCATGCTGTAAACACGGGCGAGTGCTATCATGGTGGCCATGCACCCTTAAAATAACAAAATGCTAAGAAACACAAACAGAAAGTGAGGTATCATGGCAATCAATGAGATCTTAGCTTGATCAATCACTTCTTTTGGTGTTTTAATTAAAAAAACTTCATCAAGATTCATTGTTCCAGCATCGCTGCCTTACGGTACAGTGGCCTTGTTACAGTCACACCTGTTGAGACAAATGTAGAATTAGTTTATGATCAGGGTGTGGCAGATATCTTACTATTGGTAGTTAGGAAAACATAAGACCACCCAGCATGAGCTCCAGATGGCATTCTGAAGCCTGCGTGACAACGAGTTTGACGGCGAGACGTGTGGTGTCCTAAATGAAATTTAAATTTAGAGCTCAGCTGCTCAAAAACCCAAACCCCCTTAAAAAAAATATAATCTACTTTTCGCTGAAAACCACTTAAAAAAGTATTCTGGGATCAATATGCTCAATCAACAGTATTTGAGGCATTTTATTTCCACTTGTCCCCTGTTTCCTTAAAAAAAAAAAAAAAAAATTGGGGGTTGCAAATTTGAAATAATGGAAGAGAATAGGGCTAATCAATAAATGTTAAAATATTCACTGTTTCGATAATCTAGCCACAAGTGTAAACAATAAACATGACTGTAGATAGAAAAAAAATAGCTTACAAAACTTTTGTCGAAACTAATGTCCAATTTTACAACTCAAAAATCAACTGCTCAAATATTGTGATGCACCAGTTTTAACAATATAATTTGTGTTCGTGTTACAATTACAATAATTTATGCTTTTAAATCCACCAAAAATGTGCTTCCATTGTATTTCACAGCAACCTCAATTTGTTTTTTTGTTGTTTTATTTTTTGCTTTTGAGTTGATTGAGCTTAACTTTTAATAAACTTAAGTATTTTTCTTATAATGTTACTTTTAGCAAGAACACAAGTTCGATGACCTTCGGATATGGCATATTCAGTTGAGGATGCAACACCTAAAACAAATGAGAAAACATATTCACCCGTACTTTACGCCCTGCCACACGCTTCCTGCATTCCACGCCTCTAGACAAAACTCTTTCTTAAGGAGTGTGATAATGTACAGCAAAGCCAAAGGTCTTGACTTTTCAAGGGTGATGTTTATTTGCTCAGTCAGTGTCGCCAGCATTACCCTCCTGCTCAAGTTATTAATAATGCAGAGTGGCTGTGCAAACAAGACACATTTTTGGAGAGGGTGGAGACAGAAGGGCATTAAATAACATTCAGGAGGGGCCAGGCCTTTTTAACCTCTTCTCAACCTCAGGGTTCACCTACCACCCACATGCTAGCAAACACTGTGTCGCAATCTCTGGATGAGGAGCATCGGACACTCAGGTCAAAGCCTGCAAGCCCTTTGTGATTGCGTAGCAATATACGTGAATGCGTGGCATGGAAACCGTGATTAAAATCCAAACTTTACCATTTCGCAAAACTTTGAAAAAAAAAAATGTAATTAATATTAGGGTTGCATGTATCAGTGCTATGAATGCAGAATTGAGTTGAATCTGAGTTATGAGATGGTTATTTTAAAGAATAGTTAGCAAGGATAAGTTACTGGTTTGAATCAGAGAGAGAATTTCATATGTCAGCAAAATCAACATATAACTGAAATGGAAACTGGAATCAAATCAGATTAAAATGAAAAGAACAAAGGGGTTCCCCTTGAGTATAAATCACATTCCGGAAGGGACGGGGGAGGAATGGGAAAGCGGGAGCACCGCGATGCGACCACAAAGGGCACTTTCACTTTCATAATCAAAAGGGCAGGGGGCATCTTATTTATGTAAAATAAAGCCAACATAATTAAGCAAGGTGAGGTGGAAGTCTAACCTAAAAGCATTTTCTGTGTTTCCGTGTAGGTTGTCTGGGACAGGACCCATCAGCTTCAGCTGATCCTTCAGCAGTCCCGGGAGCAGCAGAAGCAACAAGTCCAGCAGGGACCATGGAAACAGACCCAGGAACAAAACCAGAAACACCAGCAAACACACCCGCTGAGAATCATACTCCAGCAACACCTGAACCAAACATAACAAAAAATTCCAATGACACTACTGACCACAATGGTATGAGGCATCAAGAATGTCCAAGAAAATAATTTCTAAAGTGTTTTTAATTGGTGAAACTACTATTACTTGTTATTATTACCTCCATCAGAAACCGCAGACTCTGGCAACAGTAAAGACTCAAGCCGGACTACATCCCTACCATCAGAAAACACTACCCCCTCCTTCCTTTTAAGAAGTGTGGTAGAGGAGACAGTGAAGCCAAACAATCCGGCCTCAAATCAAGAATCCATGCCTTCTAAAGTAAGTAATTTTGAGACGGTGATTTCATGGATTTGAATTCTGGGTGGAATAAACAATCGTGCAAAAAGAATGTAATTTGACAGTTTGATCAAGAACTATAAGAGTTTGAGTTTCATTCGTCAGCTTCATTTTCAACAGCTTTCATGAAGAATGCACAGAAAGGTTTTATGAAATTCATATGTTTTGTTTTTGTGTGTGTGTTTGTGTGTGTTGTGTGTGTGTTTGTGTGTCTGTGTGTGTGTCAGAACTTAATTTAATTTAGTTTTATTTCATTTGACCAATGTTAATTCAGGTGACATTTTCCTAAACTCAACATTTTGAGTTTAGGAAACATTTCAACATTTCACATTGCTCAAGTTTCATTATTAGTCAAAAAAAAGTAGCATTTTGGAATAGAACACCATGCTGTGGTGTACATGTTCCATACAAAAACAAGTACAATGAAGGTACAGTGATTTCAGTGAAGGTTCAGTAACTGAAATTCATTTATATGGAACTCCAAGGAACTTCCAATAATACCATGGTACTTCTCCAAAACACATGGTAGTTTCTGTTTTAGTCTTTTTAGTACTCCATGTGATTTACTTACAAAAAACTACCATAGTACTACCATAGTAGGGAAGTACAAAGTATCAAAGTACCACAGTATTACCATCTGATACCAGATGTATACCTCCAAAATGCATTTTTTTGCAAGGGAACACTATTTTTACACTGCATTTACATGCTTATGTTACTTTCATGCTTATGTTACTTTCATGCATAATTTTCATTCTTATGTTACTTATGTCCATCATATGTACGTACATGTCCCGCATCTACACAAAAAGGTCGTCAGAATAGCTTATCAGTTATCTAAACTCCATTATACAGTTTTCTCTACAACAGATTCTTTGCCAACCCAAGCCATTTGGACAGAATGATTTCAGATGTTTTCAGTTGCTGTCATCTGCGTCCGTGTACATTAGAAAGGAAGGAAGCTTCGTGTCTGAGAGGATAAAGTTTAGCAGGGCAGTTTGAGCTGTTGATGCCTGTGAGCTCAGATTAGGGAGATCCTGTTTTGTCATTCGCTATAAATAATCCCTGCACACAAAAGATGAATGAGTGGGAGAGAAGAGGGGCTTCCTCTCACTGCTGCCATGCGGTTATGAACCCAGGAAAGAGGTTAGACAGAAGAATTGGGGGGAGGTGATGAGTGTCTATTGTTGGCAAGAACCGATCTGAGACCAGTGAAAGTATCGTGGGTGAGATGATGGTGTTGATAGGCCAGTCTGATGCAGGATCAGTCTTTTTTTTTTTTCATGTCACCATGTCATGACACATCATAAGCTAAATGCTTTGTAAAAGGCAGGGAGAGGTGATAAAGACTCCTTCCTGTTCTCTTCCTCTTTTTGTTTTCTCTATCAAGGGTAAACTGGTTTGTACAACAGATAAGTTTCATATAGAGGACACATGTCAGGAAGAGCGGAAAATGTCTAAATTGGGAAAGCTTAGGAAGGAATGCTAAATATCAAGGGTGTAGAAGTTGGTAGAGTGACTAGGGGCATAATCCTGACCAATATTCAGCAATACTGAATTGTTCCTAACAATAACTTTGATAAAAAAATAAATGAATAATATATGTAACCATTGTTGTTGTAATTTTGGACATATCTGAAATGGGTCCATTGACATTCCCACAGAAGTCAAAGTAAATACGTAAGAAAACTGCACTCTTTTAGGGATGTGCATGGACAAGCGTTTGAAACAGCCTATGTTTATTTGAAAGATGAAGTTTACCTTCTTTAACTTTAAATTGTTAAACTGAATGTATTAAGCAAACTGTTAGCTCTAATATCCACAAAGTTAAAACAACACTGAAATGACCACTTATTTATACTGTGTG
Organism: Zacco platypus; assembly: GCA_038088235.1. Lineage (NCBI taxonomy): Eukaryota > Metazoa > Chordata > Actinopteri > Cypriniformes > Xenocyprididae > Zacco > Zacco platypus. Next base: position 13,550,996 of record CM076067.1, read on the forward strand.
CCCTATATATTATATATAAAATATTACATATAAATTATGAATAGGCCTGTGTACTCTGATGCTGATGAAGAGATGTTGATGGTTGCGCTATGGACAGAGTAAAGGTTAAACTGCCTCCTTGTCGTCATTACCTTTAACTTATTGATTTCAATGAATCAATTCTGTAATCTTATATCAACTAAAAACCTTAATGTCAATCCTTGAATAAATTTTCTTTTTTGCTGCTATTTTTTTCCCACCAATGTCAAAATCAAACCCTTGCTAAATATGATCATGAAAAAAACAATCCAATCAATAATTTATTAGAAAATAAGACACTGTAAACAAACATTTTAAATGCTACAAGTAAATTTAGGCATTACAATATTATAATATACAGTTTGAAAAATGGATGTTCATTTTGAGATTTGCTAAAGATTCCATTTAAAGTGTCCATTAGAAGAAGGCAAAGGTAAAATGTAAAAATAGTAACCTAAATATCCAATATGTACCAATATCGGCTGCTTAATTTGTAGTCAGCGTTATTTTATCAGAACAGACCTATGACAAAAATTCCTGCTTGCTTTTTAGGGGACACCCATACTGAATCAACATCACTTCATCACATACAAATTCTGACTCAAAATGCTGTTGAATCTCCCCAATATTTAACCCCCTTGAATATATTAATACCTTGGTGTTTATGTGTTTCTCTACAGGACGACGAAAAGAAAAATGCCAACTCTGGGTCTTCTCCTGCGGTTTTCGTGTCTGTGCTGGTGACCGGCTTACTGCTTGCTGCCATAATAGTCGGCATATACTACTTTAAGGTCCATCGCCAAACCAACGGCAAAGGCATAAAACTGGTAAGTGCCAGCCCAAAGAGTCAGACTTACTGAACCCAACCCCAGAAAAACATCCCTAATTATTAACTGTAATATCCTTACTAATATTAACACCAACCAAATCTTTAATGTAAATTTACACATTCATTTCCTACTTTTCCTGCTGTCTAAACCCCCAAATCAACGATGACTTCAACAACTGTATCTCCAGCACCAAGTGTTCCCAATCAAATTCCCATTTTGAATATGTTACGCACGCATTTTAATTGCAAAGTTTAGCGTATTTGGTAGGAAGAGCTGCCAAGCTTATAATTAAGAAGGAAACAATTGGCAGCATATCAGTGCAGCCCAAAGTTCCTCCAGCACACGCCCAATCTAATGTTCAGAACCACAACACACGCTAGTGAAACACAAACTGTTTCATCTCCTTGCCAATAGTTGTAAGCTGTTTTCCTTCTCCGTTAAATGATGTCAAATTATGAAATTGAAACAAAGTGAACTCCATCTGACCAAAAAAGAGGCTTACAATAAAAAAAAAAACATACATTTAGAGGGCAGGATTTCATAAGCCATATGGTGCTCAATGAAAGCTTTAGCTTTGAAGATGCGTCATGAATTATGTTCCATCAAATAAAAATGATTTTATGGCAGTTTTCATATTCTTCTCAAAGAACACACTGACCTTATTTTAAGCTTCCTCATTAAGTGCTGATTTACAAAAGTCCTGAATGAAAATTAATATCTTTCATAATTAAAAATCAGATACTGTAGTGTTTAATGCATTGTGATGTTTAGTAAGTAGTAATTTAGTACAACATTTTAATTCTAAATAATTTACAGTACACCTATAGCACAAGCCCTAATCAACCAACAAGTTTCTAAACCTCTAAAATTGTGTAAATATGTATGTATATTTTAATGTCTCAAATTATTCTCATAAATTGTAAGCGATCATGCAGCTGTGATGCCGTGTACAAACTTACAAGTATATATTGGCTTGTGTGTGTGTGTGTGAGAGCAAATTGAGACTTTTAATCAAATCTTCTGCTATTTCTCCAATGACAAATGGCCAATCTCACATAGATCTTCTCTAGAGTTTCTGAATACATCTTAATGTCACAAGTTACCTGTGCTCAAATTCGCCAGTGTACCAAAATTCGATATGATAAGATATAAACTCAATATGAACTCCAACATGTCTTCTGAGCTAGCTTCTGATGATAGTAATAATAAATAGGAGAAAAGCAAAATAAAAAAGTAAAATTTGTTTATATCTTGTTTTCCTACAGGCTGAGGAGTCATACATGGCTGACGAGGAGAACCAGGGCAACACTCTGGTGTCTGTGGCCCCTCTGAACCAACCTGAGCCCCAGGAGAAGCCAAGTCTTAATGGAGAGTCACAAGAGGCAGTGAAGCCCCAAACTCCCCCTGCTGCCACCAATGGCCACTCTACCACCAAGACGGCAGACACAGAGCTGTGAATGATCCGTTCTGCAAACGAGGGTCTGGGTGAAACACTCAGCCCCTGCTTCTTAAACCCAACTCAATCTACTGCATATTGATCTTGGCCGTCAGAAGGCACGAGGGAGACAAAGACTAAAATTCCCACATTTACATGTAAATATGATGCAAAATGTTCCATTTAAAGTCATACAGAACAAGTAAACACATTTGAATCAAAGTTACAGTTATGGGATGCAAATATATAGGATAAAAAATGGGATAAAATAATTGGTCAAGTAATCTAGTAAAATAAATGTCAATGTTTGAATGCTATAGGAAAAGATTGTTGTGATGTTATGAAAGTTGCCGGTTATGACATCGATGATTTATAATGAGAACATCATATAAACTCAATCAAAATATGATGCAATAAAAATCGTTTCAGTCCAAGAGGTGCACCCCTTGAGAATAATACTACTGTGGGGTGGGGAACCTTTCCCATGAGTCATTGCTGGCTTCCATTAGAACAGCCAGGGCTGGAACATAACGACCGGGAGGATCCATGCTCCTGTCCCAGCGCTCCACAGCTTCCAGCTGAGTGTATATCCCATCACACCGTAAAGAAACACTCAGACTCCATTGGGCATGAGTTGTGGATTTGTTTGCGTTGTTTCTAGACTGTATGAAATGTTCCATATGTTCGTCTTTGTGTACAGTATGATTTGACTAGTTAATAGTCTTGTATAATTTTGTTAATATCACTGCATGACAAAGTAATGATTTCTGGAGTTGGTGAGCATGAAAAATCAGTTTAAGCGTCAACGTGAACTCCATTTCATTGCTGCGAACAATCCTTAATGTAAAATCCAAAAAATGAGGTATGCTGCAAAGCCCATTGGCACTCAGGGTGACAGCTAAATATTATCTGACATTTCTGGATTGAGTTACATCGTACTTTGTAAACCAGTATTATGCTCTTTTTGTAATATTTTTATTCTAGACATCTAGATGTAGCGTTTATGGACTGAATGACTGACTTAATCGTTTGAACGACCTGCCTTAATTATTAGAACTTTCTTGGGTGGGTGTGTTTTATTTTGTATCTACATTTGCTACTACACTGTGCATAAATCATTAGGTAAAGAAAATACGTAATTGTGCAACCATGAAACCCTGGACCATTGCTTTAATTTTAGTAGATTCACTACAATACAACAAGGTTGCAGATATAAAGAAAATTTCTGGACTATTTGTCAACCCATATCTTTTTTAAATACTTCACAAGATTTCTGACACATGACCGACTGAATCTTCGGGTCAAAATTTGGTGCTAGAATGACTGTATCTCTTGAAATAAACCAACAGAAAATGAAATCATATGTTTTAAGGTTCAATATGACTATATGAACGTATATACATATGAATATCATGTCCTTTATTTCATCTATGACATTTTGTTTAACATTCCGTTGTGTTCTGTCATATTTTGGATCGGTGTCCTAGCATTGTGTTAAACTGATGTATGTTTGTGATAGGAATAAAGTTTTGGAAAATAAATCAGTACATGCTCACTATTCATTTTTACTTTACCCCAGTGAGAACTCGTCTTTGTGTGCCTTGGATCTACATTATGCAATTTTTCATTTATTTGGCTGCTAGGCTGTTTACTCAAGAGTTTTTGGTTTGATATGAAATGCACACATATGTTCTCTCTCGATCACTCTCTCTCATTTCTCTACACATGTGCAAAAATTTGGCTGGTATCTAAAGGCCATTTAAGCAAACAGCTGGTTTGTGTAAGAGATGGTGATGACATCATAGTGCAGGGATCGGGTGGGGCTCAGTGGTCCCCAATCAGTTTAAGAGAAAGCAAGTCAGCGTTTATGTGTTACTGACTGCTGAGTTCAGCGACTAATCACCCTAAAACTAAAAGCTGTTAATGGGATAATAATGGTATCACAAATATAATCTCCTAGAAATTAAGCTATGGATTAATAAAAAAACTTTCTAAACTAGCACAAATATCTAAAAAAAATGGCAAAAATGAAAAAAAAAAATGTTATTTCTGTCTTGTTTTTTTAAGCATACATGTCTCTTGAGTATTTTAAAGTATTTCAAGTCACCATGCAATCAAAATTGACTATTGTTGCTAAAAACATCACAATGTTATACCAATGTGAAAGAAAACTTGAAATAGACTCATATTGTCCCCTTTGGAGCCTGGTGTCAGTTCATATAATCTTACATAATTTGACTATGAGTCTCATGTCATACATAATCTTCTCTCTGATAATCACAGAATACTATTGTTCCACACAAACCCATTCCCATTACCCCAGTGCAGCTCACTGTCATGATAAATATGTTCTACAATATTTATAGGAAGTGGCGTCATTTCACCAAAAGCCGGGTGTGACGGACCCTGATGACATCAGGGTTTACTTTACTTAATGTCTTAATTTAATTGCAAAACTCTAGTAATCTGTACTATTCACATACTATGTCTTTTTTTACTCATAAACCCCAAGTAATGATTAATTGATTGGTTTGAGCACCACTTTGTGAAGCAAAAAAAAAAAAAAAAAAAAAGGTTTTGAGGTTTGATACCACCTGCTGGCTCTGCAAAACCAGGACAGCAGTGTTAGGCCGCCTGCAGTATCGGGCCGCAAGATGGCTCTGCAGAACCAGGACAGCAGTTTTAGGCCGCCTGCAGTTTTGGGCCGCAAGATGGCTCTGCAGAACCAAGACAGCAGTTTTAGGCCGCCTGCAATTTCGGGCCGCAAGATAGCTCTGCAGAACCAGGACAGAAGTTTTAGGCCGCCTGCAATTTCGGGCCGCAAGATGGCTCTGCAGAAACGGGACAGCAGACATAATGTTTTAATGTCACATCAAGTCTTTCACCAACTGTTTGTGTGTATTTATATATGCTACCATTAACTTTGTTAGATCATTATTTGGCATAAAATAAGATGATCATGTTTTTCAAATATATAATTATATACATGAGTTGTGAAATTCAGTTGCATATGACTATATGAACAGTGATTTCTTGTTGCATCACTGCATCAAATCGGAATTGCAACAATATAAATGAAGTGCCCAAGCAAAGGAAACACCATCCACCATAATGGTGAGTTCAACAGTTTAGGTAAATCAATGTCAATTTATGAACTCAGCTTATGTGATGTTCTCTCAAATTTTTCTATTGAATTGACAATTAAACATTTAAGATGACTTTGTTAAATCAGTGAATGCAAACAAAGAAAGATAACTGCAGAAGTTTAGGAAATGACAGAAAGGTCTATTAAGAATAGCACCACCTCAAAACCTTTCTTTCTTTCTTTTTTCAGTTTCAGGTCGCAAGCTGGCACTGCAGAACCAGGACTGCAGTTTTAGACAGCCTGCAATTTCAGGCCACAAGCTGGCTCTGCAGAACCGGAACAGAAGTTTTAGGCCGCCTGCAGTTTCAGGCCGCGAGCTGGCTCTGCAGAACCGGGACAGCAGTTTGAGGCCGACTGCAGTGGGCCACAAGATGGCTCTGCAGAGCCGGGACAGTAGTTTTAGGCCGCCTGCAGTTTCGGGCCGCAAGAAGGCTCTGCAGAACCGGGACAGCAGTTTTAGGCCGCCTGCAGTTTCGGGCCGCAAGAAGGCTCTGCAGAACCGGGACAGCAGTTTTAGGCCGCCTGTAGTTTCGGGTGGCAAGATGGCTCTGCAGAACCGGGACAGTAGTTTTAGGCCGCCTGCAGTTTCGGGTGTCAAGATGGCTCTGCAGAACCAGGACAGCAGTTTTAGGCCGCCTGCAGTTTCGGGCGGCAAGATGGCTCTGCAGTATCGGGGCAGCAGTTTTAGCCCGTCTGTAGTTCTTAACAGAACCTTCTTTTTTTTAGCGTGAAGAACATTCTAAAACAATCTAAAGAAACTTTGTTTTCCCACAGTAAAGAACCTGTTATGGGAAGGTTCCATGGATTGTAAAGGTTCTTCATGTACCCACAGAGTGTATCACCCTACACAAATTAACTGCTTAGTTAAAGAGATAGAGACAAACTACTGAGCAGAAATACTTAAATTACTTCATAAAATTGGTTATTTTTTATTAAATATAACAAAAAGATTTATGTTTTAAAAACTGAAATTAAGTTTATGTTAGCTCAGTAATGTAAACAACAGAATTTAAAAGATACAGAGGTATCTTTTTTTTAACGTTAAAAAAAAATACTCTGGTGCTGAAATATTCCAGCTCTTTGACTTTGAATACGAACATTGCTTTTACTTCAGTATCTTGCTAGTCGGTTCCCGACGCGATTCTATGGAGAACCAAAAATGGTGCTTTTATGGCATCACTGTAAAAATTCCCTTTTTGAACCTTTATATTTAAGAGTGTATAATACATATTTTAGGTATTTATTGCACTGCAATAAATCAATAGGAGGGGTAATCCGGTACAAAAAAATGATTAATGTATGAAAATGGACATATAAATATAAAATATACAAATTTTAATTACAGATATCAAATAAAAAGGTAAGAAATAATATTTGTTTTCCGTGCTTTTTATTAGGAGGGGTGTGAAGTAGGGGCCTCCAACATAAATTTTGCCTAGGGCCTCCAAATGTCTACGGCCCTGCTTATTCGTCAGAGGATTTATCAACAAAATTTTTATTAATGCTCAGCTTATGCTAGATATGCCACTACTTGTACATATTATCTAACATTATGGTATATGATCGAAACATGGTTTGTTATACAATGGCACTGAATGTTCAAGTATCCATATTCTTCCCAGAAAAAATGATAATACAATGGGTATTTTTTGTTGACCAGTTTTGTTCTCAATGATCATGAAAACATGTTTGACTAAGAGAAATCCTGAACTTATCTGTTTTTCTAGTAGAAGTGGCCTAATTTTTTTCTGTGTGTGAGAGTGTGTGACACGAGGAGTCAGAGATTAAACTCACACACATATATCCACATTCCTACCCAATGCAGCTGGGTGTTTTCTCTTGTCGGCCCTGTGAAGGTGTGTGTTGTCCCAGCTGTGAGGTTTGTCGAGTTTTGCTTCGCCTCACTCTGATGGTTAGATAGCCTTGCTGAGGGATAGGGTGAGAGAAGTCCAAGAATGTTTTGTGTCAGGGTTCAGGCCACACCAGCCATGGGAGGGGAGATCGGAGAATCCCAGGAGAGTCTGTTGTCGTCACCGAGAGAGAAAGCCAGATGAAGGGAGAGAAAGATAGAGAACAGATGAAGAGTCCAAAGTACATTTCAACCTCATATGTTTAGGCTAGAACACATGAAATGAACATAAATATCGCCATAGGAGCCTAGTTCATGTTATTTTTGGTACAGCTTTCTGTTCTGATTTAAGACCACCCCGCATTTTAACTCTAACTCTTCAATAGTTTTGGAATGGGAATGATTTTATTTAAGTAATAATGATAAATAATCACTTTTTATTAATAAAGGATCCCTAATGGATATGATAGCAGGAAAATCCTGTTTTAATTATCCATTAATCCATCCATTCACATAGATATATATAATATATATAAATATAATAATATATACACACACATATATTATGTAAACACAAACTGAGAGCTTTGACAGCACTAATTTTGAGATATCTGTTTTAAAACACAGTGATCCAATATGAATATCATTTATCTTTTCAACAGAGGCATTTGCAGGTGAATTGAAAGTCAATGCGTTCTAATCAAAATAAACATTGGCTAAATGTCCTGCGTGATCACATGCTCTTATATACAGAAAGTCATTTCATGTGACCGTTCTTTACCCATTATAGAAGCTGAACCCTCAGGAGGTTTCTATTAGGAATAAGTGAGCTTAAGAATGTTTACCTACTTCCTGCTGCTTGCGAGCATTTTGACCACTTCATGTTGACATGGTCCTTATCTCTCGGGGTAGGAAAACATATGGCCGTTACAGGAAATGTATTGAATTGACGGCTTCCCCCTTTCTAAAGGGACCAGTGCTATTGAGTAGCAGCATCTTTGGCTTGTTTCTACAACACACTTGTATGCACAAGAAACGGTCCCTGCATGCCAAAATTGATTTTATCAACCCCTTTTCACTTCAAGGACAATATATGATACAAATTGCTTACATCTGATCTATTCAGTGACCAATTTGGTCTGGAGCTGAACAAAATTTCACTCAAATTGGTCACTCTATCAGCTGAAGAAATGGGAAGTCATACAACAAGGGTGTGGCCACTTTAGTCCTCCTAAAACACACTTTTCAAATTTCTCACTCTCAGTGGTTTTATTTGCCGACTAATAATGCAATACATTATGCTCTTAAAAGGTGGAAAAGAAGAGCAACTGAATTTTAAGTACTGGTTGGTAAAGGAAAGAACATCAGGATTATGTCACCCAATATGAGCAACAGAATAGACTATTGTGGATTTTATTAATACAGGGCCTTGAACTCCAAGGCTGTTTACCCTTTCAGAGTAATCCATCTCTCTATCTCAAAGTCCCGACTTCATTCCATTGGCCCTCCCTACACCTCCAGTTACAAACCAGACAGTTATTAATACACACAGACTGTCATCGATGTCCTATGGCAGTGAGAGGGTGTGCTCAGATACTATAGAGGACACATAATCCACTGCTATACGTGACTGACGGCAGTCAGCGAGTGTCCTAATGGGAGGGGCAAAGGAGGCTGCTGGATGGGCTGACCTCCAGATTTCACTGTAAGTATTTGGATGGAGGAGAGAGAATAAGACAAACATTATAGCAGTGAAACAGAGATCAGATTTGCTTATTTCTCTTTAAAGGGGTGATTGATTATGATTTCACTTTTTTAACTTTAGTTTATGTGTAATGTTGCTGTTGGAGCATAAACAACATCTGCGACACTCAAAGTTCAATGCAAAGGGAGATATTTTCTTTTTAAGAATTCTCTGTTTGAGGACTATAATAAATAGCAGGGACTACAACGAGCTTTTTTCTGGGTTAGTGACATCACTAACCTTAAAATTTACATAAACCCTGCCACCCAAGAACATGCAACAAAGGGGGCGAGGCCATGTTGGGCTGCTTTAGAGAAGAGGAAGAGTGTTGTTGCCATGCCGTCATTTTACTGCCTCACAAACTTAGGGTCAACGGTGGATTTGCACAAAAGATTAACATGATGGCACATGCTAGCAGATGAGCTGAATCAACTCCGCAACAACTACATAAATTTATCTATTAACCATTCAGAAACGTTGCATTCTAAAAGTTGTAACTTCTTCCTGAGTTTCTCCACCAGTGTTTGAACAATGTAAGGCTGAATACCGTTACTGACAGTCGTAGTTTTGGCTGCAGGAGATTCTCCAGCTTTGTTATTATTGAGCAACCGAAGCACAAGCTGTTAAAGCTCCGCCCTCTTCTGGAACGGGGACCGGGAGCAGCAGCTCATTTGCATATAAAGGGACACACAAAAACAGCGTGTTTTTGCTCACAAGCAAATAGGGGCAAATTTAACAAGCTTTAATAAATGATCTGTGGTGTATTTTGAGCTGAAACTTCACAGACACATTCTAGGGACACCAGAGACTTATATTACATCTTGTAAAAGGGGTATTATATATCCCCTTTAATGTAAATTGTTCATTAAAAGAGTAATGAAATGTGGAGCACATGGAGACAGTCTGCTTTTCAGATTTTTCTCTTGTAAATTACCCTAACAATCCCCAATGATCTCCTCTAGAGTTCCAAAAGAGATCTGAACAATGTCTCAAGGTGTACTCAAATATGCCAAGGTCTTAAAAAAATTATAATGGCACTTACACTTACTCCAATTTTTGGAGGATTTCAAATCAGAAGTGTGAAGGTTATAATTTTATAAAAGCACTTACATTAATTCTCATGATAGACGTGTATTATTTGACCCATAAAGGTGTTTAAATGATTACAGTCTTTTTACGGCTTTGCACTGTCATGACGAAGTTGCATAACTTTTCAAAAAAAAGTTTGTATTTTTTTTTTCTACACAAAGTCATATTAATACGAATATTGTTTACGTATTTGTTTACGAACTATTGAGTATTTTAGTTTTTACAAATTTGGCCCATTCACTTCTAATATACATCTCTCACTGTAACCAAGTTTTTGCTTTTTAAGAAAAGGAGGGAACAAAGTGGAGAGCAATTTTTACTGTAATCAGCATTACGCCACAATCGCTGTCAATTGAACTTAACTTGAACTCAACTCTGCATATTACTTTAAGCAACAAAAGAGCAACCTCTGAGTATTAAAATGTTCTTCTGGGTGAGTATACATTTCATAAACATACACAAAGACAAAGTGGCACGAAGGACATCACTGCTTACGCATGTAAGGCGTATGCACATTTCCATCCATCTTTGTATGAGAGTTTGTCACAGTCATGTGCTGCTCCTAAGTCTGACCTAAAGGGTGCGTCCATAATAAATTTTAAACTACACACATACCAAGCCGTCCAACCCAGAGTGTTCTCTCAACAGACACACACTCTCTGACACCTGGTGGCCACGCCTGGGGAGTTTAATTTCATCGTGTGTAAAATATGATACTGCTAAGTTATATTAGCGATGCTAACACATGTGCACAGATAAAAAAAAAACACACACACACGCTGTGGACAGCCACAGTGTCAAATTGCCAATGCTGGAAGCCAAACTTTCACAAGCATTCATTTATTTCTAAGTATTCAATCAGCAGCTTTACAGTAAGAGCCTCGTGAAGTTCCCATGCCTGATTGAGGTCATTTGAAAGAGCCTGTGACGAAGGCTTTTTGTGAGCCTGGGTGTGAACCGGCCTGTATAACCAATCCATATGACAGTGTGATAGTCCTCTGGTTTAAGAATATTATTGGATCATAACATTTTACAGCAGATTGGAGGGTCAAGTATGCTATCACATTTTCCCACATGTGCAAAGTTTGCACCTGTTGTTTGGAGCATGCATGATGGATCAACACGGCATATTTATAAGCATATCAGAAGAACTAAATGAGAATGATTGTGTACATGCTTGTGTCTATGAATACATGAAGACACAGGAAAAACTGAGATAGACTAAAACCAGAAGAACTGTGGCAACATCGTCAAGACTCTTGAAGAAACCTATTGAATATTATTTTTGAATATTAAAGGGGTCATGAATTTGTAAATCAACTTTTCCTTGAACTTTTGATATATAAGAGGTCATCGTACGTAAGGTTCAGAACTGTAAACTTCCTTGTTAGTCCAATAAAAGCTTCTATTGACACCAGGCCCAGTGAATGACTGATTCTGGAATGTGCCTATAGGTGAAACGTCGCCTCTGAAGAGTTAGCCCTGCCCTCTGGCGTGTTAGTGAGATCAGGAGGAGAGAAGAGCGATACAGGACTAAAAATAGCATTACCTTTCAAAGGATTCTAATGCTAATGTGTCAGTTGAGCATTATTTATTTGTATTTGGTACAATTCACTTTGGATTCTTTGGTAAATCAATCGCAGTTCTGTGCAGGCTTTGCAAACAGACTTTTTTATGATATGGACTCGACAGTAAAGAAACAACTTGTAAGTAACTGTGTAAATTCTAATGCCTGGTCTGAATGATTCATTTACTGTCAGATGTTCTATGTCTATGTGTCAGTAAATCAAACCAGTGACTAAATGGTCATCTACATATTATTTCACTTTGTAGGATGAAAAGAATCTGTTTTTTAAATGGTGATAAAATGATATAGAGAAAGCGATCAAAGAACGCTCTCTTTACAATCGCTAGAGCTGTCAAGCATACGTTTATCAGTGACTCGCGCCAAAACTCCCGTTTTATTCAACGAATCTCTTGAGTTTGCACTGTTAGCTATGATGAAAACATTCGTTAGTGTGCAGAAATTGAGTTGTGATGATGAAATCATTGCTTTCATGAGCTCAACAACATGTCTGTAATCGTCTACAATGTTCATCACTGCAACCTTTCATGCCACGATCTAAATATAAAGCCATATATCTAAATGTAATGCTATAATCAACACTTTTCACGATTAGTTTACCTTGAGAGCTGTAATGGTAAAGTGAGTAGAGAGAGTAATACTTATCTATTTCATCTGCAAAGATGTTAGCCAATCACAGCAGTGGGCGTTTACACTGAAGTCTCAGCAGACACGCCCCTTAAAACAGAGTATTCAAATAAGAGGGCTAAAATCGTGGAAAATGCCTTTTATTTCTAAATTATGACCATTTTGATGTAAAAAGCATACTAACATTATAAGTGCACCCTAGGACACATCATAAAATAATAAAACAACACTGTTCATGACCCCTTTAAGTGTCCCAACACTTGCCCCCATCAAATTAATGAACTTTTTGTTAGGTTAAATTAATATGCACCCACGATACTATTGTACTGAAAGGAATGAAGAATCAAAAACATTAGAAAAAGATGTCACTATTGCATAAAAATTGGTTTTATAAGAAGGATCAGGACAGCAGATGAAAATGCAATGAACGAAACTATTGTTCTCTGTGAGATGTTTTCGTTCTCTTCACAGGGGAGTTTTCAGTTGTCTTTTCAAGGCCACAATGTCTGATGAAAACCATAAAGAATCTGGAAAACATGTCTCTTTCTTTTCACCATGATGCAATGCACACTTAAACGATTTCATTTCCTGTTCTCCGTAACGCTCCCAAGTCAAGCGTCATCTCAGCTCAACTCTGAACATTCCAGTCTATTGTAATTACATAACGGTTTGTTTCTCTGTATATTGGCACTAGATTTATAAGTAAATGTGTGTGTGTGTGCGTGCGTGCGTGCGTGCGTGCGTGTGTGTGTGTGTTTGTGTGTGTGTGTGTGTGTGTGTGTGTGTGGGTGGGTATTCCCTATGTTATGGGGACCCTCACAGGTATAGTAATCCTAGTAAATTTTGATCTTGTGGGGACAACAAGCTTATAGATCATACAGAATTATCTTTTTTGAAAATCTAAAATAGCAAAACTTTTTCTGTGATGGGTAGGTTTTGGGGTAGGGGTAGTGTAGGGGGACAGAATATACAGTTTGTACACTATAAAAACCATTACGCCAATGGAATGTCCCCATTAAAAATGAAAACACAACATGTATGTGTGTGTGTGAGTGTGTGTGTGTGTGTGTGTGTGTGTTGTAATTAAGTTGCCTATGTACAGTTATTATTTGAGCTATAAAATGCCTGATAATCCATCTCGGCCTCAACAAAAACTCTCTGGCATACTAGGCATAAAAAGATATTAAAAACAAAATACTTTTAAAAATTATTAAAAGCAAAAAAGACCAACTTGGACACGATTAGATTTCTTCTGATGTTGTGTACAGGACCCAGCATAGAGTAAAAACATGACACTTGCATCATGGATGAAGAATGTTGACTGATCTATCTGATCTTTTTCTTGAACAAATGTCGCCCTCTGGTGTAATAATGATGACTATTCGCTGCAAGCCTACTACATAAATATTTTGACACGTTCCTATATTACGAGGGAAAATGCAGCTGGAAAGACAGTGAAGCTTTCTTATTTCTATATTAAAAGTGCACAATGTATAAGCCTATTGTTTTCTCATTATATTCCCAGTCATACATTTAATTACATATAGATTAAATATATCATATTATTCAATCATAGATATTATTACCGATATAAAGGTAATTTTAATACATTTGACAGGAAAAGCACAAAACATTAAACCAGTGTTTTTATTTCTTAAAATATATTTTAATATTTTTATGAAAATGCATGTGCTTATCATGTTCAAACTAACATAATAGAAAGTTTTGAAATGTTAATGTGAACGTGTTTTGTGCTTTTCCTGTCAGATGAAAAAAATATATATATTTTGTCATATATATATATATATATATATATATATATGACCAGAAATGAAAAACATGTCCATCATGATTGCAGCCAGTATGACTTTCACCAACAGAGTGGAAACGCCTTTTTCTTGCAGGGGGTATAGTGTGGTCACATTCGATGACAGGACACTCAAATTGGGCGCACGATTTGAACGGCACGTCTCACACCAAAATGTAGCGCAAAGGGAAATGCCTCTTCTAACAATCCCAAGAAACCAGCAGTCGCGAAACATGTCAACACGGCTCTGCGACATGTGATTCGCTCGAGTGTTTGTAAACATGCGTCAAAAGCATGTGATTCTGCTGACGACACACTGCGCTCTGGACAGTCAGCCAATCAGAAAACGGGGGTGTGTGGGCTGGGCGGGGCCTCGCTGTAGAGCTGTGGAACATTCTATGTATTCGGCAACAAGACGCTTTATGATTAAAAAAGCAGTTCAAGCCATTATCATCCACCGTTTGACATCTTTAAGAGATAGAATAACTCAACGACACGTTTTTCAGGTTAGTGGGGTATTTTCTACCTACTAAAGTACTGCACATTTGCACTGCGATGTTCTTAAAATAATCCACCTTCAGGATAAACAGGCTGCCTCGCGACGTGTGACAAGTTGATGAACTTTTGCCTCGCTGTGTATTCAAACTAATGTATTTATTAGTTGAAAAATGTCTTATATGTTGGTATTGAGCTCATCAAGTCGGTCTGTCCTGATGTCAATTTGATGCATTATAAGGATGCTGTCAATCATGTTTATTGAGATGCTCTAGGAATACCTTGACTAGTTTCTATGGAATTATTATGCTTAGTTAAATACACAGGTGATTCTTAGAAAGATACAAATCAAGGTGGGGCTTGCAGGGAAGAGGAGGGTTCTGCTGCGACAAAGGTGTGTGTGTGTGTGTGTGTGTGTGTGTGTGTGTGTGGCCTAGCCTACTTGGCGTGGCAAAGATAGGATGTTACGCAGTTCTTATTTACAACCCAGTGTGCTTTGCCCTGACCCGTGTAATATGTTTTCATCACGAACAGACAGACAGAAATACCGTCTAACAGGTGAGCTTGGTCGTTTTTGTTCCACTAATTAAAACATATAAAGTTTCCGAACAGACATCAGTCGATTAACCAAATAGTTTGGTGCTGTCCCGAGCATATAAATAACCTCAGATTTGCATGACAGGCTTGTTGAGTCTTAGCTGATGAAAGCTGTTCATTATATTACATGACTTTAGGTTTATGTAACCTATTGTTTCTGTGCTCAGAATTTTCATTTCTGGTTGTTTGCTGTTCCGTGAGGTAAATATATGAGGTTTACCCCCACTATCAGCCTCTTATTTCTCAGCTAATGGTGTTTTTAGTCAAGTGCGCACCTTTTATTTCTGATGTAAACAAAGCAGGGATGTTTTTTCGTCCGCCGCTGGGAGGCGCTGTTTTGCGACTGACTGCACAGATTAGGTTATTTCAATCAGTTGTCTTGAGTGGACATTATTTATTTAAATGATCGTTTTATTTGTTTAAAATAAAACAGTTGTTTATTTTAAATATTTAATCATTTATTTTTAATTAATATTTTTAAATAATAACTGAGTTTTATATTTACAATAACTAAAAATATATTTATTTTACACCAAAAAACTTTTTATTTAATTATTTTTTTATAAATTAGTATTTATTTAATTTGATATTTACTGTTCACAGTGTAAAGATTGATTAGGGATCTGGACAGGTAACTGGAAGGTTGTTGGTTCAAATCCCACAAGAGATGATTCATAAACTTTCATTATTATGCCACTGAATTAAAGCACTTAACCTCAGGTTGCTTTATGGGGACTGTCGCTGTATCTAGAGCATCAGCTCTGACAAGTTAGTTTAATAATTAGAGTAACTATTCAATAAAATAGGATAACTATTTTGAATGTTGATTTATCAGACAAACACGTGTGTGTGTATAAAATGCAATTTATAACAATTTGTACATATTTATTTTTGTTTTATAGTGATTTCGGGATCAAGAGCGACTGCATCAATTTAAAGGTATGTGTTCACATATTAGCAAACATCTACTGATAGTACTTCCAGTCCTCTTAATCTCTATGTAAAGATGATGCTGCTAAAATTAACCCACTTGCTGCTAATGACGACTGCATTAATAGCAGACAGGAAGGACACTAATTAGAATGCGCTGTTGCTGTATATCCTGTGTGAAATGGTAAGGAGCCAAACATAATATGTCATGTTTTATTGATAAAGAGTCTTGTATCCAAAGCGTCTTGATAAATAAGGGCCTTCGTTTGACGTGGGTGGCCAATTCTATCTGATATTACCACATTGTAATCCCTCATTGGTTGGCTCTTGGAGTGAAAGGAAGTTAGAAGGGCTCAAAGAGATGAAAGTAGGTTCAGTAACAAACCTCTAAGGCGTCTTGATTGATTATTCCACATTTGAGACTGTGAACTGTTAGAAGTTTTAAAACTAGTGTTAAAATTAAAAGTTGGTTAAAATAATCAAACAAATTCCATTTGTTGTTCTGTTAGTTGTAAACAATGTTTCCTGTAACAAGCAATTTGTGCATTTAGGCTGACTGCAACTTGACAGTCTATTCTCAGCATTAAGATGCGTCACATTAATGAAATTTTGTTGGCAAAATTCAATTGTCTATAACGTAGCGATGTAAAAAATACAGCTAAGACAGAAGTCACTATCAAAACAAGCAGATTTCTGTTGGTCAGTGCGGTGAAGTCACGTGATCAACTATGAGAAATCTTCATGGGGAACTTTTTCACCCTCGTGAAAATCCCAATCGCATTGATTCTGATTAGAATGACAGGATTTTGCCCAAGAATTTTGGCAGAACAGCGGTAAATATCACACCTTAACTGATGTTGAATATGCAGTTATGCAGCGTGGAATATTAACAGATTCATTTATCAATTTGACTTCCCGTTTCTTTTGTATTTTTATATATTATATGTTTTACATAATAAATATGTAATATATTTATATATTTGTATTTTTTATATTATGTTTTATTTATTGTAGGTCTCAGAAGGCAGGGACAGATTAGGAAAGCTATAGTTTCTTTTATTGATTCTGACACAAGAAATCGCCCATTTTCTGGTATTATTTATCGCATGCAATGCATCTCTGCATTTATTGCTTCATGTTATTTACAATTAGGGTTGCAAATGGGTGGAATATTTCCAGAAACTTTCCATGAGAATATAAGCTGGCGATTTTGGAAATATTCCAAGTTGGAAAATTTACGGGAATTAAAGGTAATTGGAAATTTGGGATAATTTATACAAACCGTAAACATAAACATTTTGTTTGATCATAAGCAGACATGCATGCAAACTAATACATATTTATTTTAATACATGATTTAATTGTGAGTAGAACTAATTGATTCTTTCATTGAATATCAAAAAAAAGCATTAGTGTTGAATAAAATAAATATATTCCCTAAGATACCCTTTCCCCCAAAAAAGTGCCATTCAAAATGTAAAATGAAAGCAGATTCAGGGGTGTGGCCTCAATAGCCCTGCAGTAAGTACTAGAGTTGTCAAAAGTACCGACTTCGGTACCAATCCTTAATGAAATTTTAAAAATGTGACGCTTTGAGTGCCGTTGAGCGGATTTGTAAAAACCTCAGAGTGGCCATTGTGTTCACATGCTCATCGGATATGTCTGTGATTGGCTAAAATGATCAACGCGCGGGAGCATTTGAAAGCGCATGGAAGTGTTTGAATTTAAAAGGTATCTGAAAGCGGGAGCGTTGGAAAGCAGGTGTCATCAGGGGACGCCTGCCTTCAGACGCTCCCTTGTGTATCTAAGCGCTCGGTGAAGAGCGTCATTGATGACTATTGGCAATGTTTTTGAAGCGTTGATCATTGAAGCAAATCACAGTCATATCCGATGAGCTCGTCAACACGATGGCCAATCAGAGGTGTTTACGAATCCACTCAAAGCATTTTTAAAATTTCAGTACCGACGTGATACCAAGGTCGGTCCTTTTGACAACTCTATTAGTGTTCAATAAGAAATGCACAGGATAGAAACTCAACTGAATCTGCAGTAAATCTGGTTGTTTTAAAATTTTCCAAAATGTCCAGTTTATTCCCGTTAATTCCCATACATTCCCGTTAATTCCCATGGAAATTTTTCAACTTTGAAAATTCCTGGAATTTTGAAACTCTATTTACAATGGTGCACATCAAATTGTTAAATGTTGAAGAAGTCATACCAGCCATCAGCTTAACAGGTACCCTCATGAATGTAATGTTGCATAATAGCTGTCCTGATATAACCGGGCACAAATAGATTGAAACTCGGCTTGGGTGGAAATGCACTGTGAATTGTGACTAGGTTTGTGTACAGAAAAGCAGCCCAACAAATAGATGAATGATTGTAAATTTCTGTCTCAAACAACCAGTTGGTTCTTGTTCGTTGTAGAGTCTATTTTCCATAGTTCTGTATCTTCTTGCATACTTAGTATGCCTTAATCAATACACAGTTGACATTGTTCTGGTGCCAAGTTGTAATGCAATGAGAGGTGATTCAAAAAGCCATTAGGGAGACATAGAAGCTCCTCCTCAGGCGTGAAGCAGATATTTGATTAAATAAAGACAACTGTTATTAAAGATATATCAGAATGGCATCATGCTTTCTAGTGTAGTTATTCATACTGTGTTCATCTCTCAATCTAACATATATACTGGAGCACAGAAGAGTATATTATTCACTGGAAGTGTGTCATTAGACTGTGGGCAGCCATGCACCCTGCCAGCTGACCTGCCTCATGTCCTTAGATTGAGATGTCATAAGTAGGAGCATGCTGGGAACTGTGGTCTGTATTAAAGTGTGTCAGGCCACTCTGGCTAGCAATTTTAGCCGTGTTCTGTTATATACTATCATTTTAGTATGTGTCCAAATATTTGTTCTTTGATGAGATTTTCAGAGATTTTCAGTGTCCTGTTTTCTGTACCGTTAAGAAAAGATTTATTTAATATTTTATCAGGATTTAGAAATAGATTAATCATTTTGACCTCCTGTTACTTAAAGACCTCATTTTATTTTATGTTTGATAATAATTTTAATAATTAATTATAACATAATACTACTAATAAAATATGTATTATTATTATTATTATTATTATTAATAGTAAATTACTTATACAATTACTATTTTATGCAATATAATTTAATTTAATGTATATTTTAATTTCAAATGCGATTATTAATGTTTACCCTCCCATATCCTCATACGTACATCACTTCTGTTTTGAATATGGTGACATAATCCATGTTGTTCTGCTGTCTGTCTCCATGGTTACAGATCTGTAGTCATAAAACAGGAAGAGGAAGTCTACTGATGTGCCTACCCATGATTCTACATTTTCTCTTGTTTTCTTTTAATCACGTAGTCATTTATCACATCTTGTGCATCTACTTCGCTAATCTGTCTGAGCGATGGAATGATGTTACCTTATTAGTTGTCACTTGTGATGTTCATAGATTCAAGATTCTTTCCGTCCCTGCCCATATTATCTGATTTAGCTGTTCCCCCGACAGCCTGGATATTTTAAACAGGCCGAGCAAATAGGCCGGGATTAAAAACACGGGAAACAAAACAGCCCAGTTGTTACATAACTGAAACAGAGCTCTGCGATGTGCCTTTAAAAGCTGCAGGCTGTCAGGTGATCACAGGGGCACCGTCATCTCAGTTCACCGAGACACCATCACGTCTCTCAGATACGCAGTTGAGACGCTAAAGATATGGTGGGGGTGGGGGGGGTTATGATGGGTACAGAAACAGTTATAGGAGGACAGAGGGGAGAGGAGGACACCAGATAGACAGGAAACAGAGAAGCCAACTGTAATCAAAGTGCCTCTGCCTCTCTTGCTCTCCGTCTCTCACTTTCCCTCTCGTTTATGTGGATTTTTCGAGATGCTGCGTTTGTGTGGTCATAACACAGGGCGAAAAAGACCCAAGAATTAAGTGCTGCGTCACAATGAGCGAGAGAGACAAACTGAGGGAGAAGGAGACAGAAGGATTGTGGGAGCGTTTGCGGCAACTCTCTGTCTCGGCGATCACAATGAGCGCGTTTGTATGCGTCTATTAGCAATCTATTTATGTAGACATGTGTCTGTCTGAAAAAACAGCAGCGATTCTGCTGTTGCAACAAGATGAAAATAGAGCGAGCAGGAGAGGGTGGAGGTCTGGTGGAGAGAGAGAAGAGGGAGGGAGGGAGAGAGAGAGAGAGATTTTGGATTAGTTGCTACGTCACTTTTTCACGTCGAGAGGAAAGCAGCAGCTAGGAGGAGAGGATTCGGACATGTGTGCTTTTCTCCTACCTGTGAGTGTATCCCAGCCCTTTCGTCTGCTTGTCCGCCTTTCATCCTCGTCTTCTCCATCTCTTTTTCTCTCCCACTATCTCTGATTTTATATTTTAGTTCATTTCTCCACATTCGCAGCTCCAACATGGGTGCTGAGAATGTGATGGAGTTTCTCGAATTGTGTGCGCAGAGGTTCGATGTGTCGACGTTTGCTGGGCGTGTGATGGCGTCGCGAGGTGTGTAAAAAACGGTTAACAATACAAAATCGATAACAAAACAAATGCTGCTATCTAAGAGATATAAGAATAGTTGTAGCTGTTGACATAAATACAGTGGTTTACCTTGTGTTCAAGCCAACGTATCTGATACCGCAATCGTCAGTACCGTAATCGCAATACGTATATTTACCGTTGATACTGATACCGATATATGTTACAACATCTTTTCTGGCTCCTCGTAACAGGTAAGTGATACATAACAGGCTGTTCACTGTTAGTCTGACCTGAGATCAGTCTCTGGCTTTGTGAGACATCATGACAGGCGACTTACTTTATGGTATTTTATTTCCCATATATTGGGTAGGATGATAGAAGAGCAGGTGGAAGTGGTGCTTTGGCTAAATTGTGGCAGGGAAGACGGCAGACGTCACACCCCCATCAACAACATTTGTTTCTGCAGAGTTACGAGAAACACAAGTGGTGACGCAGTCATATTTGCTGCACTTTCTTTTCAGTGCGTGACTGTTTAAACCTCTGCTTCTCTTATTCTGCATCTCACCTTCAATTTGGGGTTAAATTGTGTCCTGAGGAGGGTCACGTTGATGAAAAGGATCTAAATGTCATGGGAGGGATCCAAGGAAAGAACTAGAATCAGAGCAAGCGAGAGAGAGAGAGAGAGAGAGAGAGAGAAATTGTTTACCTTGCTCTCTTGGTGACTGTGCACTGGCAGGCATCCAGTTCACATGCGCTAGACTTCCTAACGCAGCCGCATCAGAGAAATGAGTGACCGAGCTTTGCTCCTATCAGGTGCCGGTTGGTGCTTCCTACTTTTTCGCAGCTCCAAATCCCATTGGATTAGCCCTGGAAAGCAGCTGGAGGGAATAATCTGATTGGCTGCAAGGTAATGTTATCAGTTGTGAGTACTCAAACAACCAGTTGGTTCTAATTCATTGTTAAGTTAGAGTGTTGTTATTTTAGAGAGCTGTTACTTGGTAGAACCTCCCATGGAAAAAATGTGCAAAAGTATGTTATTTAAAGGAATAATCCACCCAAAAAGGGACAATCCGTGAACCCGTGTGACTTTTTTTTTTCTTTTTTGTGGAACACAAAAGGAGATATTTTGAAGAATGTCTATGTTGTTTGTCCATACAATGAAAGTCAATGGGGTCCAATGTTGTTTGGACACCAACGTTCTTCAAAATGTCTAAGGATGAGTACATAAGGATGAGTAAATTATTTTAATGCAGTTTAAAGGAATAGTCACGCACGTCTTTTCAAAACCCGTATGACTTTCTTTCTTCTGTGGAACACAAAAGAAGATATTTTGATTAATGTTGGTAATCAAACTGTTTTGGTTCCCATCCACTTCCATTGTATGGTCTAAATCTACCAAAACTGTTACCAACATTTTTCAAAATATCTTCTTTTGTGTTCCACAGAAGAAAGAAATTCATTCAGGTTTGGAACAACATGTAGGTGAATAAATGATGACAGAATTTTTGTTTTAGGCTGGACTGTCCCTAGTAAAAAGTAAAATGGGTTGCTTTTGCTTTTTTTATTTAAGCAATACTTAAGATTAATTATCATACGGATTGTAACCCAAGTATTCAGCACATTATCATGTACACAATATGTTATAGTTAAGCACATGCAGTTTCGTTATTGAATGATTGTATGATTACAATTGTCATCTAATTTTTTTCTAATTGACTTAATTTGATTTTTAATCCCTCCGGATTTGTCACAGTCGATCAGTTACCTTCTTTCTTTGGTAGTTGACCACTGAGTTTCTTGTTTAGACAGGCAGTTTCAAAACAGTGTCTCGCAATGGCAAGTTTGTCTACGTGCATGCAATTTGTTCTAATAGGGAGACAGTCCTGTCCTAAAACCTGTTGCGTGTCAAGTGGCGCTGTCCCCAGGTTACGTCCGAGTGTGTGTGTGTCTCTGTTTGTGTGTGAGGCAGAGGCCTGCACTGCAGCTGTTAATGCTGCATTAGACGCCACAGACCGGAGCTCTGGCAAATGTTGGTGGCACCAGAGGGCCAGAGGGGATTGCATCTTCGTCTACCTCACCCTTCCTATCACGTGGGAGGGGCGTTTTTATGGATAAATCTCGCCACATGACGGAGTTAACCCATGGGCGTCTGGGCTGAGGATCGGGCTGTGACGCAGATTGTAACTTGTTCTGTTTTTCCCTGATGTTCAGTCTGGTGTAGTTGCACCCTGTGATCTCAGTGTCAGTGTAGACTATTTCTTCTAAGAACTATTTCTTCATCTTTACTTTTATATAAGTTTTTTATTTTTTTTTTATTTTTTTTGTGATTGTGTGAATAAAACAAACGTATTTTCAAGTGAATGCATATAAGAAACTGATCAGCAAATTGTAATTCAGCTTTAATATTTTAAAGCTGTTCTTGTCTTGATCTAATAGTTTAATTTTAAATTGCATTTTGAAAGTATACATGCTTTTTTTATCTTTATAAGCAATGTATAGAATTGTGGACCACAAAAAGTATTTGGACATTTGTAGATGTATAAAAATATATGGAAAGTATGAATTTACTTGCATTAAAGGATTAGTTCACTTTAAAATGAAAATTACCCTATGATTTACTCATCCTCAAGCCATCCTAAGTTTACTTTCTTCTTTCAGACGAATATAATCGGAGTTATATTAATAATCACCCTGATGCTCCCAAACTTTATAATGGCAGTGCAAAGAAACCACCTGTTTGAAGCTCAAGAAAGTGCATCCGTCCATAATAAACGTACTCCACACGGCTCCAGTGGGTTAATAAAGGCCATCTGAAGCAAAGCGATGTGTTTGTGTAAGAAAAATATCCATATTTAACATGTTATAAGGTAAAATAACTAGCTTCCTCCAAACCTCCTTCTATCAACTTACAAAGAACGTACAACACCTCTTGCGGTTTCTGTTGTTTTTTGCAATGACATTCCTTATTTGTAAAAGCACTTTGTGGACATACATTTATTTATTGTTTTAAATTCCTGAAATGTGTGCATTTTAAAGCTCACAATTTAATTTAGGGTCCAATTCTCACTGATAACTATTGACTATGACTTTTGCCTCATTAAGCCCATAATTACAGCTTATTAATAGTTGGTAAAGTAGTTAAGTTTAGGTATTGATAAAGGGATGTAGAATATGGTCATGCAGAATAAAGCATTAATATGTGCTTCATAAGTTTGCATAAACAGCCAATACTGTAGTAATATGCGTGGAAATAAGCAACTAGTAGTGAGAATTGAACCCTAAACTGAAGTGTTACCATTTTGAATGTAATAGATAGATTTAAAAACAAAGCTGGCCCCCTCTTAAGTCCTTATAAATATTGCACAACAGGTCGAAGGCAAACAAACAGGCAGAAGAAAGTGAGAGGGGCAATTAGATACCTCTAAACAGCAACTGTCGCCATGCTCTCCTCTCGGCCGGGAAACTCCCACGTGTTCTGTCCTATCAGTCAGATAAGGGTTACTGAGCTCCTGGGGCATGTTTCAGCTCTACCATACGGCTCAAAACAAACACGGACTGCAGGCTTTGAGCAAACTAAAGAAGGCAGAAAAAATATTTTGACATCCATGAATTGCTTTACTCAATCTCTTAATCAGTCTGTAGGAATGGGCACTTCAAAAGATTTAGCACTTAAAACAAGAAGTTTTAATAAAGTTGTGGGATATATGTTCGGGTAAGTGGGATGTTTATTTGCCAAAGGGTTTGGCTCTGAGGACGCAGATACATAATGAACAAAAAAACCTTGGCAAAGCGTCAGTCTACAGGGCAGTACCTGCCGCCACACCCTCGCTGAGTGCTGGCTTCAGGAATCTCCCTTCCAGATTGCTCCATTTCCTGCCCTCACTTCATTTTGAAGAGACTGCGGTGGCGGAGGCTGCGTAACACAGAGTAACAGCCTAAATGAACATCTCCTTTATAGGGAAGCTCGATCCTCTATGCCACAGGTCTAGTGAGTACTTGTCGTTTGACGTTTAAAACCAGTTTTTTAATATTATTCGATCTTTCAATTTAAAAAGTCAAGCAAATGACTTTTTGACATGGTTGAATGCATTGATCTTTGGTCATATATGCTGACCTGCTTTTGCTCTTAAATCTTTGCCTGCGTAGGAGCTGCCTCACGTTCCCAGCCTGTGTGCTTGTGCCATTGAGTGACAGATGAAACTGCTCTAAGCATACAAGGCGTTCTCTAGAGCCGTGGTGCTCAACTGGTTTTGCATCAGGACCTAAAGTTTACAACCTAACACAGTTCACATTGTTACTTTAAAATCAAACATTCAATATTTTTTATATTATTAGTGTGCAGGTCATGAAAATGTAGGTAACACTTCACAATAAGGTTTCATTAGTTAATATTAGTTAACTTTTTGGACAAAACGGCTATTTTCGGTTCAAAGCCGAAATGGTTTTGGAGGGCTGAAATCAGTGATAGAAACTTCTCCGATGTCACGTTTGGCTGTGTTCAGTGTCTATTTCGTGCACATAACATAAACATATCAGCTGTGTGGACACTAGTTCTGGATTGACAATTTTAATTTTTCCATTTTAATCGGTAATGATATGGTTTCTTGAATCTAAAATCTTTTAGCCTGAGCTGTTTTCTGCTGATGCATGAACGAAACTTCACTAAAAATTTGTAGTGCGCCTGCAATCTAATAGTCATCTTTGCCATCTTTGTACTTTGTTAAGTGTGTTGAAAAGTCTCATATTCAAAATTCTTACGAGATTCAAACGATAAATGATGTTTTGGCACTTTTTAATACACTTTAGCCGCCTCAGTTCAAGTGGCATAACGGATCAAGCGCACATGAACCGAGAAGGTACGTTACAGCTAACCGAACATAATCGAAATGAATCCTGTCTCATGGAATTGCTCGATAAGTGTTTCAATCGGGGAAAACGTCAGTAAAACAGCTTGTAGGCTTAAAGTTAACTTAAAGTTACATTTACCTCAAGAAATCTATTAAATGTCCATAAACTCGTTAGCTATTAAAAACTGTAGAGAAGAGCATTTTGCTAAATACACTGTATTACATATTTATTATATTTTTACTTAAACTGTTAGTGATGACTTAATTATTTAAATTATGTATCTGTCATGAAAACAAGTTATTACAGTCTATTGTCGTTTCTAAATGTTTCTATTTCACAGACAAACGAGTAGAAAAAAAATTCTGTTATTAAAAAGCTGATATAAAACCTTATGTGGATTTTAAATGTTTTTACAAACTCAGTTTTAGCTATTTGAGTGTTGATTATTAAATAAATTTGATTAATTGATTATTAATTCATTATTTATTTCAAATGACTTTTTGTTTTCAGCCCAGAATACTTCTAAAGCCTTTATTAATTTTAGTAAATGTTAGTTTCAACATTTACTAACACTGTCAGCATTAGTTAATGCATTGAGAACTAGGAGACCTTACTGTAAAGTGTTACCAAAATATTAGTAAATTTATAAGGGGTTACGCTTTTGTTACACTACAATTATATATTTAAGTACTGAGTAATATTAAGTAACTACATGTGCTTACTGTAAGTTTAGGATTAGGGTTTGGTTTAGGGTTAGTTGCATTTAATTATGCATAATTTATAGTTATTACTGTAGTAACGTAACAATGACACTGTAAAATAAAGTGTTACCAATAAATGCATTGTTACTATACAATAATTATTAAATGTATAACAATTATTATATGTATGACATTTTGTTATTTGCATTTAGCTTTGTTTTTTTCCTCCCTGCCCTCGAACTACCGTACTACAGCATTGAGAGGGAGCTGTTAGAAAATGTCTGGTATTCAAGTCCGCATTCTCATTTGCTGAGAGAAGTTACAGATTACCACGAGAAACACAATAGGTTTCAGTTTGTAAAGTGGCTGTAGCTATGGAAACGGAGGCGGGGATTGATCTCGTATGGGTATGAAGCTATACTGTACATACTTTCTGTATGCTTGCAGTTTTCCACTTAAAGCCCACAAATACCAGGCTGTTCACAGTTCTTCATCCATGCCAAATTTGCTTAGTCAGATTGCAAATCAGCATTGTCTCGTGTATAATTATTCACTGGCATTATGCCACTGCATTTGCTTGTTATGAGTGCCGTATCCAGCGCTTATGAAACCACGTTATCTTTTATCCTCAGATCGATATTTCTTAAAATGATATTGCTTAACGTTATATAACATTTCTTTCTGCGCAATGTGCACATTTAATGTTTAAAGCGAGTAACAAAGTGGAAGATTATTAAAGTAACCCTCTGTGCTCTTCCTGATTGTCTTTATAGTAGGCACTTCAGAGCAGTTCTGCAAACTAATAATCTTGATTATCCCCCGTGAAAGAAGTCTAACAGTGTTGGGTTTCCTGCCAGAACAGGAGGTGTGGGCTTTCTTGTTTTGTTTTCTCTGTGGTTTGAGGTGTGAATCTTTCAGCGAGAAGTGAGTTTTGAGTTTCTGCTCTTTAATAAAAGCTAAGAATAGAGAGTAAATGGAGGTTTGGCTGGTTAGCATTGGCAGTTAGCTCCTACTTTTAGATGCTGCATACTTACCAACACCATTCCTTTGACAGTAGCTGTGTCTTATGACAAGATATTTTGAAAGCAAATTGGAAATTTTTTAATGCATTATAGTAGATGTTTAATCAAAGCTTATTTCACTGTATTAAATATAAATGTTTGTCATGAAACTCTAGATGGCACAGGCTGATAGGTCCTTAACTCAATCTGATTGAAATCACATCATTATCTATAGGGCACAGCTGATTGGTTCCTGCTCATTCCTCAACCGTCAAATACTGGTCAGCATTTGCTGTTAGCAATGCAGCAGGCTTTCAGAAACCCTCCACCTTCCCCAGCTCCACTTGTATTTATCTGCTGTATGTAATTCACTTACATTATATTGTACAGCAGCAGCATGTCTTACTTGCTCACAGCAGCGTGTCGTGAGTGGATTGGTGATACTTGCTCAGCAGAAATATCTAATCCAAGACCAAACATATCAACACTGTCATATCCATTACCATGCCAAAAACTCAAAAATATTAAGTTTAATATAAATAGTATTTTATTATATTAAAATGATATTATACTTATTATTCAAATCCTTATTAACCAATAATATTTTTTACTACTTATTATTATGTTATAAACATTATTAAAGGCTTTTAAAACCATAAAATGTACTTCTATTTTGCCTTGTTGCAGTCATTGATATAACAGCTCGTGTAACGGCAGGAGCGTCACCAGTGAAGGGCCTGTTCTTGTGATGCTATCAGCATCATAAGGATGTTTTTTTCCCCCTGCAGCTTCAGAGGGATTCGCGTTAACAGATCGGAAAACCTTTGCGTTTTGTTGTTTTGGTTTCCAGGCATATGATCCGGTGACAGCTCTCCTAAATCCAAAAGCTGCAACTGCCAGTTGTGTGATATTTTAATGGAGAAGTGGAAGAATTTTCTTTCAACATTGAATTTTGCACTGTTTAACAATACTTCCTGTTTGTTTACCAGTAAGAAGTAGAAATTATATGTACATATAAATATAATATACTGTATGTGACTTAATGTTCTATTTTTTGTCTTTTTGTCTGAAGCCCTGAAGTTATGTTTCTGCACCTGACGTCAAAGGAAGGCCTATGAAGGAGGCTGACCGCGTCTCCTCTTGGAAGCTGGTTTTAAATGGTGTCTTAGAGTGCTGATGAAATGAATCTAGCACCATTTGAAATCAGTGTTCTTGGGGTGGGAAATGCATCACTTTTATCTGGAAAACTGACAACATGCTTTAAACTGTGTAAACCTCTTATCCTATTTGACTTCAAGACCTGTGTCCTCTACCCAAGGCTGACCGATTTCTTTTGGTGTTCAGAGTCTTTTGGGGTTTCTAGCACCATTTGAAATCGGTTACAATGAAGGACAGATAACGACGCTGGAGCCAAAAAAGTCATTTTTAACATCTCTATTATATTTATCAGAATGGTTCATGATCTTCCTGTGAGTACAATCAAAACAACAACTTTCTTCAATTCTTTTCAAAGCTTCCGTTATTGAATATCGATATCTTCCGGTGGTTTCAAATCCTCTCATCATCATCTGTGAGCAGCAGCCCAAAAGTGAATTCAGTCAGACAGGTGATAACTTGTCACAATACCATAAAGTACCACTAAGTGGCATGCTTGCTTATACATTGTGGTCAGACACATGTTTATACTGAGAATGAAATGAAATTGAATAGGTGATGCTTCATTATATTCCAACCCTACTTTTTTGTCATGTTTTTGTCATTTTTACATATATCTAAACAGTTCTATAAGGGAAGTGAACTCTCTTTCAGACCAAAAAAATGCAGCATCTAAAAAGAATGCACAAACAACACATAAAATACATTTAAAGAATTGATTCACTTTCAAATTAAAATTACCCCAAGCTTTACTCACCTTCAAGCCATCCTAGGTGTATAAGACTTTCATCTTTCTGATGAACACAATCATAGAAATTTTAATAAATATCCTGACACATCCGTGCTTTATAATGGCAGTAAGCGTTACCAAGCTAGTATGAGCTGAAGAAAGTGTCTCCGTCCACATCTATCCAACATAAACATCTTCCACATGGCTTTGAGGGTTAATAAAGGCCTTCTGAAGCGAACCGATCCATTTGTGTAAAAAAAAATATATATATCCATATTTAACAAGTTATGAAGTATAATATCTATCTAGCTTCAGCCTGACCGCCTTCTGTATTGTATTCAGGCTCCACAGCTTGTTAGTTCTCTATAGAGAAATGAACTCTTTCGCTACACTATATTAACCTATATATTCATTATTGTTTACTTAACCTGTCTTGATTATTTAGTGCAGTATATGTTTAATGTATGTTTAAATAAATCTATCATGAAAACAAGTTGTGATGGCCACAGTCAATATCGAATTGGAGGAGAAACAGATTTAGAAGTTAATGCAAAAACTGCCTTATGTGCAATTTACATGTTTACATACAATATTTGTGTGAGTGATTATTATATCTAAAAATAATAAGCAATTTAATTTAATAATTTGTGCTCTGTTGTTAACTGTAACCCTAGTAATGTCCAAGAAAGTGCTCCCTCTAGTGTACAGCATTAGCAGAGATTTTTTTCCTCAAGCAAATTTGAATTCTAAAAGACAGACACAATTTGTTCAGTAAACCACTGTTTACTATAATAAGAACAAAAGCAATTTTATGTTTAGTTTTCTCCCTCCTGCTGTACTAAATCCATACTGAACCGTGACTTACTGAACCACCATTTCTGTGCACTCCTAGTATCTACCAATTGAAGATGAAAAAGTCTTCAAAATTCTGAATTATGCTTCCAAATATTTTTTTTTAATATATAAAAGCAGCAAATCAGCATATTGCAAATTTTTACTAACATTAACAAGAATTAATAAATTCAATTTTTTGCGGAACAGAAGATATTTTGAAGAATGTCGGTAACGAAAGAGTCGATGGGCCCCGTAGACTTCTATAGTATTTTTTTTCCTTCATACAGGTAAAACTCATACAGGTTTGGAACAACTTGAAGGTAAGTAAATGACAGAATTTTCATTTTTGAGTGAACTATCCCTTTAACAAATAAACCTTATTGTAAAATACTACCAAAAAGTCTTACAGACACCAATTTTTTAACGGTAGTGTTTATGTCAAACTATTGACTGACTTAGTGGGAGACACAACAAGTCCCAGCACAAGGGTCAGAGAAAACAGTTCACTGCAGGAACAGAACAGCTCTTTCTATGATCACACTCAAAGCATTTCAAAAAACAGCAGTTGCAATCTACTGTTTTATATCTTTTGTTTTTAAAGAAGCAGGTACAGGCTGGACCCTATACATTCTTGGACATCATACGGAAACAGTTCAAGTGATCTTCCAGTGGAGCATGTCGTGTGGTCAGTTCGCCCATAGTTAGGTGTTAACCACCTTTATGTCCCAATCTGACACATGAAGCAACTTATGAGAACAATTGTCAAGTATTAACTCCTTTGAATGGAGATTACTCACTGCAACCTAGCTGAACAAAACCTCCTTCACACGTGAAATATCTTATTGTTTCAACAACTGGGAGAGAAAAGCGGATCAAATTGAATTGTATTGCACACACTGTATGCTACACTTTTTACATAGCAAAACAACTCAATAAGGCCTTACCTAGTCAACACAATAAAATTAACACTGCAAAATCAAACAAAACATTGGATTTCACAAATTCACATTGCAAGTCAATGAAAATATAAGTAAATTATTCTTAAATTAAGAAACTGACTTACAGGAGATCCAGTTCAAATTTTGTAGCAGCATGTCGATACGTTTGAAAACAAGGAAGTAACCTTATTTATAAAGCTTTATCTCTGGAGAATAAAGATTTACAGCATATTGTCACTGATGTGCGTCAAGCTCACTAGTCTAATTGACCCCAAATCAAAACATGCAAATTGTGTGATTTAATTTGACTTGTTCTGAAGAAAAGTTAGTGGTTGCTGACCTAGTAAGGATGCCAATTATTACCATGCAGGAACTTTTCATATTTACAGTAGGCTACGAAGTATAGTTTTGCATTCTTCAATTGGTCATTTATTTGAAATGTACTATGACCCAGAAATGTGTTCTTGCATGCAGGATATATTAAAATGAAGCACATGGATTCGGCAGGTATGCATTCATGATACTGGGGAAGCTGGTGTGGTGAGAAAACATGTCCCCCAGGAATCGGGTCTCCTTTAGCCCCCCTAGTGATCCCATTGGTTGACTTTTAATGGGTAGTATTTTTAGTGTCTGATTGCAGTTCCTGCAAAATCATATTATGATTTATATAATTTAAAATGCATTATAATGACCATTAATGTCTTTTTACATTAACATTGTTCATATACTAGTATATAACTGAAGCTATAGTTTGTGAAATCAAACTTCTCGTTCTTACTGTTTTTTTAGCAGGTTCTATTTATAGTTTATATTAGGTATATTTTCTCCAGTATAGTTACATGTTTCAAATTAATGATGTTTGTGTGTACTTAGCATGACAATTTATTACAAATTATATTATACTATACTACACATTGCTATTATTGTGTAAAATAATATTAAATTATTTTTTCTGAACCGTATGTTACTAGTATGTCCTTAATCCGAGCAGTACAAGACTTGGCTACTTTTCCTAGTTTGCACCTGCACACACAAAAGTTGGACTTGATACAATGTTTAGTTACTAGGTCCTTCATGGACAAAAGTGTGCACCCACAGGGAGTTGATCAGAAATAATTCAGAGCAACTTTTTTTCACAATAAAAAAAAAATCCAACATAATGCAGATCATACACAAATGAAGAGATGAGCCTATACAACATTCTCAATGTGGCAAACACTTACAAAAGCATTACACTGGCACATTAAAAAAAAAAGCTCCTCTACAGGCACATTCAGCGGCTTTCCATCAGCCACTGTGCAAAACAAATTTTGCGTCCAAACAAGACATGTTTATTACATGTTTATTACATGTTTATCCACTTTGGTTCTTCTTACCCATTTCATACTTTGAGTAATTGAAATTTGATGTTTTTTGTCAGGAATAAATGATAACTCTGTGACCTTTGTCTTTTCCTTATAGCATTGTCAAATTAGTCTGTACCCATTTTAGGATCTTGGTCTCAAAAACAAGTTTAAAAAAAAAAAAACACCCCCTACAATTTTATTTTGATTATCTAAAACTTAAGTTCATTACAACAATGGTTTATACACACACATGCATATGCAGCCATAATGGCTATTGATACTTGTGCCATTGTTTATACCTTAATGTGCCAAATTAGGTTTTGGCTTTCTAACTTTCTGGAATTATTCTTTTAAGTAGAAGAATTTAACCTCACATAAATATGGTACTTTAAGGTAAACGATAAGAAAAAAATATGACTTGATCAACTACTGTATAGAATAGACAATCGCACAACCTCAAAATATTTTGCATATACAAAAAGTACTTTCAGAATCAACTATTTTTGCACTGACATTTTCATGAGACAATTTGTAAAGGATCAGGGTTTTAAGTTTACTTTATTTTGCTTCCCATTGTCATTTAACAAATGATACACGGAGTCAGGATAGTCACTTGTGACAGCTGTACATCACTTCCAGATACTTATGGACAACCGGACATGGATCAGAGAAGACAGAATTTGAAAGGTCTTCCCATTGCACCTTAAAAAAGCAATTGTTAGACTAGAGTTGTGTAGACAATTCAAAACTAAAGTCACTTTGTCTCTGAAAGTAACCGTTTAATACACAACATTTTTTTTTAGTACGTTTCAAAAATACCTGACGCAAGTGAACTAACGTCTAAACTTACTGTAGATGAAGTTTTGTACCTGGAACCCAGGATGCTGGTCTGAGGAGAGTAACAGACTTCTGTGGTTGCCGTTTGATGAGGGCAGGTTACAAGATCTCATCTTCCATAATTAGCATGAAGAACAGTAATAACTTCAGTACCTTTTGATACAAAGCCACCAATGAGGACAATTTCATGAGTGATGGTTTGCGAACACATTTAAAAAAGCTATGAACATTTAAACGTGCTGGTTAAACTCCATCCACACACTGGATAGAATCAGTATCTTTTAAGTCACTGCATCAACAACTCTCATCATACGGGGGTGGGGGGGAAGGATTTCGACAGCTGTATTTTTGCTGTCAAATTCTGTTCCCCCCATGTTTTGTGCGAAATGAAGTTCTAATGTTTATGAAACTGACTGGCATTCACACTTACTGATGGCCTAGTGAACTGTGCACTGACATTTGGTGCTGTTTTGCCCAAAAAAACTGAGTTTGAATCTCATCTGCTGTTTTTTTTCCTATTTTGCTTCCTGTTGGCATATTTCATATTGTAATAAATGGCAAAAAGGCAAAATATGAACATTTATACTGATGCTGGTTAAATTCCATCCACACACTGGATAGAATCAGTATCTTTTAAGTCACTGCATCAACAACTCTCATCATACGGGAGTGGGGGGAACGGATTTCGACAGCCGTATTTTTGCCGTCGAATTCTGTTCCCCCCATGTTCTGTGCAAACTGAGGTTCTAATATTTATCAGACTGGTTGAGATTCACACTTACTGATGGACTAGTGGACTGTGTGCTGACATTTGGTGCTGTTGTGCACAAAAAACCTGAGTTTGAATCTCATCTGCTTTTTTTTCCTATTTTGCTTCCTGTCAGCATATTTCATATCGTAATAAATGGCAAAAAGGCAAAATATGAACATTTTTGACTGATGCTGGTTAAACTCCATCCACACACAGGATAGAATCAGTATCTTTTAAGTCACTGCATCAATAACTCTCATCATATGGGGGGTTGGGACAGATTTCAACAGCTGTATTTTTGCCTTCAGATTTCAAAATGTCCCTCAGAATGAGCTACTACTTCTATTGCAATACAGTATAGTCACATTATAGCAAACGCTCTTCTCCATATTCTGCTATTGCAACTCTGCTTATTTCTGCCCATCCTGTAATCAGCAGTGGGTGGTGATAGTCAAGAAGTGCACGATTTTACACCATCTTGCTGATAATATTTCTTTAATCATTTGGGAATCCTGCAGCTACTGTAGTGAAACAGCCCTCATGTGAATGTGTTATCACCTTAATTAATGAGGTCAAATTAATAATTAAAGTGTCATTTAACAACCAGACCAAGACAGGACCTCGGTTTAAGGGATGGTTCTTCTTACAGTCTAGTGCCCCTATCGCTGCACTCTGACTTTAGGAGCCATGAAGAGTTCTGATATAGCCTACAACAAAGAAGCGTTTTGTATTTTGGGTCTGTATTTGCTTTTGAACAGCTGTCTATATAGGGCAAACTGACCCATTAACAGTAAGATCGAATAAAATCTCTGCATGCACATTTTACAACACATGAGCGTGTTGTGACTTTTCCTCGAAAAGAAAAAAAATGTAGGTTAGATAGTATTTCTATGGAAGCCTGTTTCCGCCACTGAAAAAAAAAATTAGTGCGACTTTATATCTCACAAGTCTAACTATATATCTCACAATTCTGACTTTATACCTCACAATTTTGACTTTATATCTCAGAATTCTGACTTTATATTTCACAATTCTGACTTTATATCTCATAATTCTGACTTTATACCTCACAATTCTGACTTTATATCTCACAATTTTGACTTTATATCTCACAATTCTGACTTTATATCTCACAATTCTGACTTTTTATCTCACAATTCTGACTTTATATCTCACAATTCTGACTTTATATCTCAGAATTCTGACCTTTTATCTCACAATTCTGACTTTATATCTCACAATTCTGACTTTATATCTCATAATTCTGACTTTATATCTCACAATTCTGACTTTATGTCTCAGAATTCTGACTTTATATCTCAGAATTCTGACTTTTTATCTCGGAATTCTGACTTTTAATTATCTCACAATTCTGACTTTATATCTCACAATTCTGACTTTATACCTCACAATTCTGACTTTATACCTCACAATTCTGACTTTATATCTCACAATTTTGACTTTATATCTCACAATTTTGACTTTACATCTCACAATTCTGACTTTTTATCACGGAATTCTGACTTTTAATTATCTCACAATTCTGACTTTATATCTCATAATTCTGACTTACCTCACAATTCTGACTTTATACCTCACAATTCTGACTTTATATCTCACAATTCTGACTTTATATCTCACAATTCTGATTTTATGTCTCAGAATTCTGACTTTATATCTCACAATTCTGACTTTTTATCTCACAAATCTGACTTTATATCTCACAATTCTGACTTTATATCTCACAATTCTGACTTTATATCTCACAATTTTGACTTTATATCTCACAATTTTGACTTTACATCTCACAATTCTGACTTTTTATCTCGGAATTCTGACTTTTAATTATCTCACAATTCTGACTTTATACCTCACAATTCTGACTTTATATCTCACAATTCTGACTTTATATCTCACAATTCTGACTTTATATCTCACAATTCTGACTTTATATCTCACAATTCTGACTTTTTATGTCACAATTCTGACTTTATATCTCACAATTCTGTCTTTTTATGTCACAATTCTGACTTTATATCTCACAATTCTGACTTTATATCTCACAATTCTGACTTTATATCTCACAATTCTGACTTTTTATCTCACAATTCTGACTTTATATCTCACAATTCTGACTTTTTATCTCACAATTCTGACTTTATATCTCACAATTCTGACTTTTTATCTCACAATTCCGACTTTATATCTCACAATTCTGACTTTATATCTCACAATTCTGACTTTATATCTCACAATTCTGTCTTTTTATGTCACAATTCTGAGATAAAAAGTCGCAATAATCTTTTTTTCAGTGGCGGAAACGGGCTTCCATACTAGGTTAAAAAAGAAGAAAAGAAAAAAGATATACAGGCCATCTGTTCAATATGAAAGTACAAAAATGCCCAAATAAATTTACATGCATTACAAGAGAAATGCATGGTTAGCAAATGATTTGTAACGCTTTCCTAAGCCACTTCTGAATACATCGGAGTTCCATCTGATCCACATCATGAGGTTGCGCCTGGTTACCGTGGTTACACGGTAAACATCCTGAAGTCATGGCGACACGGGGCGCAGGTAATTTACACATCAGCAGACACAACTGCATCTTTTGCCATCAAGAATGAATTTTAACATTTGTTAAATACTTATATGTATACTTATATACTTTCAAGCTCCACTGGTTGCGTTCGGCAGCTGCCAGAAACGTCTCATGTTTCCAACTCACTTCGCGCCTAATCGCATGGGCAATGAAATGCTCGCGCTGCACGGCTCAAATGACTGCAAGGGACTAGGACCCGGATGTTACGACAACCACACGGTATGAATGAAGGCATAGCGGTTAATAACTTGTATATTAAGCAACGTGTTATTCTTTTCATCTAACTTGTCAGTTCACAGGTGGGCACTCTTATATATGACCTCCAACACAGACCTGAGAGTAAGAGGGGATATGTGTTAGCAGCTCGCACTGCACCACGCTTTCTGCCTCCATTTAAGGTAGACCAATAGTTGATGTGTTTCTATGTAAAAACTCAACCATTTCCTTTGTTTTTATTTAAACAAAAACGTCATTGCCTGGTTTTATAGACAGCCACCCCTTCACCTCAAAAATACCAGCAGGACTGGACGCAGTCTAATGTGTGTCCTCCTGGAAAAACTCCCTTTAATAGTACTACTGTGAGACTCAGACACTCAAACGCAGAGTCCAGCCCTGGGTATGATCTTTTTGAACATTTGACTGTTTATCAAAAGATTGGAATAATGTATGATAACTTGGAAAATGTGTACTATAAAAATGCATGTTTTTTTTATTAATTTGCATGCCTCTGCCGCCTTGAGAACCTCTAACCTAGAATGAATTTTCCTCCATATTTATTCTAAGTATTTAGTGTATTTAAGTCTGTTACCACTAGTGAAAATATTTTTTTCTTCATTTTTGTAATTTAATTGTTTTGCATTAGAAATATCACCAGAATAACAATCTGAGCGAAAGATCATCATGATTTTCAGAATGGCCGTCTTATACTCCATAAGTTTGTATAAAACCTGGTGGTTATAATCTCCGATTTGATTTGAGAATGATTATAAGAACATCCCAAAACGTTTAATTCCTGGTTTAAATTAAATGATTCCCAGACTTTGTTTTGTTTTGTTTTTTTTTTCAGTCCAGGGGCATATGCTCATGATTCCATCCAAAACAAGAAGGTATCATGGCCTATGAAATTCGGATCTCCAGACTGGTCAAAAGTGCCAATGCTGGAGAGAAGAGCATTACGGACTGAGGTACTGATATGTCTGACACTCTTTTGCGAAATACAAATCAAAGTAACAGTAAAAGTATGTACACAGCAGCCACAGAGCTTAATGTATTTTTCATTAGCTGATATAGATTCTTTTCATTTTTAACTTCATGTGTTTTGTCCATGCAGCTCCTCCATGACAAAGAGTTTAGGAAACAGAGGAACAGGGTGGCATATCTACGCTTGTTTTACTGATGACACTAAAATACAACCACAAAAAGTGTGATTCTCAATGCATACAAACATTAAAGCTTTAAAAGACAAGTTCAACTTACTTGTTTCTCATTTCCATTTCATATTACGTTAAGTTTGGAACCATAATTTTTAGGTGTCCTATATTAGACACATTCCAGTTACTTAACTAATGCAGTAGTGAGTAAAGCAACAAGACACACGTTCATAAATGGAGATGTTTACTGTATCCCCACATTCTGGTTTAATTTTGAAAGGATGCCTTAAAATAAACAATAAAAGACATTTACTACCATCATTCACAATTGAGCAACAAATACACACAAATCAAAAGATAAATGTCATGTTTCTGATATGTGGAGAACTGTAAAAACTAAATGATCTCATAACAAACTGCCAAAAAAAATCAACTGTAAGGGGTGCTACTCTTTAGGGAAGTTGCCTTTGTGGATTCCATCTATTATTTTTGAGATGTACAGAACAGTCTGTCATAAGAATCAAACGTTAGTAACATGATGGATAGTAACATGATGGACCACCGCGTGTTTCCAAATTGCAGTGGTTGAAGACTCCTCATGCTAGTTGTTACTTCACAATGTGATTAGCAAGTGCTAAGTCATCATTCGTTTTAACTTGCTGATGTAAAAGTAGCAGAGTCAATATATCATTTTTTCCTTCTCACTTTGGGCTTTTTGACTGGCCGTAGATATGGGTTGTCAATCATGTTTTCTTCATTGGCCTTCCCTGTAGGCACAACACCACCAGGTGGCAGCACTGCGTTCTCCTTATCTGCACCCGAGTCATCCTGGAAATTGAAAGAAAAACATTTTAATTATTTTAAAAATTATTAAATAATACATGATGTCTACTATTAGAATAAATTTATAGTACATTGCAAATTAGTAATAATTCTAATAGTATGCATTATATAATTATATATATATATATATATGTGTGTGTCTGTTAGAATAAATAAGTACATTATTATTTATTTTATATACATACACATTAAACATTACAGTAAATTTATTTTAAAAAAAAAACAACTGAAATGCAAATATTTTCTTGCATAAAACATTTTGACAAGGAAAAAAGCTTTAGGCTTGCCTGAATGCTGTGACTGGCGTTGTTCTCTGTATCTGTCTGGTCGTCCTGCTCAGAAGAATCGGTCTCCTCCAGCGTCTGTAGCTCTAGTTCAGATGGCAGCAGGGCACTCAGGTAAGGGATGGAGCTCGGCCTTGCAGCGATCACTGATTACACAGAGACAGATGAATAAACATTCACTAGAAGTCAAAAGGTCAGTCAAGAGTATATGTGGAGAGACAAACTCACAAGGAAATGCAGTGATGTCATCCTTAAAAAGGCTTTGTGTCTCTCCGGTCTTGGCCATGAAGCGTGTGAGAGCACGCTCCACATCTCTTCTTTGTGATGCCGCCTTCTCTCTCACCACCTGGTAATCTGACACAGGCTCTCGAAAGGTCTAAAACACACAAAAGTGAGATATGTTCTTAACGTTAGCGGTTGTTACGCTGAAAATAATGGCACCAGGTGAACAATAGAGGACTTACTGGTGTTTTGATGTATGTATGAGGATCTGGGAAATCTGGGAAGTGGCTGGGGATGTGTGGTGGATGAGTGCGCTTCTGTCCAGCCGTGAGGGCTTTTGGGACCACTGGAGCATTTGTTACTGGAGCTGTTTAATGCAGAAGTGTTATAAATTAAAAAAAAGAACAGTTACAGCTGATTATATAAGATAAATGGATATATTGGTGAAAAACAGTACACATACGAGCAGTTATGACCATCCTTTGGGATCTTTTGGCATACACTGGAAGTGTATCCACATTAAATCCTGCAAATGTGAAAAAGTAACACTCAGATAAAATTGATTCAACCACACAGAGAAGTACAGAGCTCCTAAAGGGACCTCTGTAAAAATAAAAACATACAGACTTTTGCATGCACACAAGAAACTTTTCATCTTTTTGCAGATTATAATCGGGAGGCTCACGCTTCAATAATGACAGGCAAATGAGTAGACGGATTTAGCTTTGTACTAGACAAACTGCTCTAACAAAATATAAAATTTGAGCACTTTTTATCAGCCTAATGCACACAGCCGTATCATGC
This sequence comes from Zacco platypus, assembly GCA_038088235.1. Taxonomy (NCBI): domain Eukaryota; kingdom Metazoa; phylum Chordata; class Actinopteri; order Cypriniformes; family Xenocyprididae; genus Zacco; species Zacco platypus. The sequence continues at coordinate 13,590,936 of CM076067.1, forward strand.
CCATAGCCCATTTCACGGCACAGTTTCTCAGCCGTCACAGAGGATAAGCAGATGTAAGGTTGTATAAATTCTCATTAATTTTTGCACATTAATTCTCTTTTTTCTTTACAGCAAAAAGGCAGTGATACACACAAGGAAATAAGTTACAGTATACTGTGCATGAACTGGAAATTGTAATATATGAACACGCAAAAAATTCCTGTGTGCACATGAAAAGTTTCTTGTGTGCACACAATAGTTTCACGTGAGCACACAAAAGTCTGTACATTTTTAATTTTAGCAAATGTCCCTTTAGGAGCTCTGTGAAGAAGTGAAATCTTTTATACTTTAACTATTTATCAATGAAAGAGTAACCAACCCATTTCGACCAGAGTGATGACCACATCAGAGAGTGTAGGGGTGCTTCTAGCTGTGTGCTCACAGTTTGCCTTCGCACAACGTCCAACCTCAGTGATATCTATCAAGAAAATGAGACTCTTAATATGGAAAACCACATAAAATAAACGTCTGTTCATTGTAAATTTGAAATAAAACCTCATCATTTATAATACTAATAGTATAATTCATACTAATCGTATACTAATAATATAATTAAACAAATAAATAAATATAAAAAGTTAAATATTAATAAAACTTAATAAAAATAAGTTAAAATATATATATATATAAATGGTATTTATATGTAAATACCATAATTAGATAGAGGGATGCCCAAGCATTGCTCAAAAATGTATCATCACTTTTACAGCAGATTATATAAGATAAATACATGTATATATATTTTAGATAGATAGACAGATATAGTGTGTGTGTGAAAAATCAAGACTTGTGTGTGGACCAAGTAGTGGCTTGTTGTTGTTGTTGCACTAATTGGGTCATCAGGTTCTACGCTCCTATTGTTTTTTTGGGTTTTTTTGTCACATTGCATGACTACGGCTCAAAACTTCTGACACTACTAGAATGTCATCTGAGGTAAAATTTGACAGTAAACATTATTAATCAGCTGTCAAACTAGCGATCAAAAACTTCAGATTTTGGCCTAGGATCAGAGAAAACCTTTAGGACTCACAAAATTTGTCTCAGACCTCACATCCTGGATGGTTTGACAGAGTGTCCAAGCTTTTAAACATTTGACAATGTCTCACAGGTGACCTGGCATAAGATAAATGAAGGACTCACAACTCTGCATCATCTCAGTGAGTGTCTCCACCGCAGCTTTCTCAGCACTCTCAAAGCCACACTCCGTCAGCAGAGAGCTGACCACCACCTGCAGCGTGCGTCTCCGAGCCAGCTGATAGTTCTCTGTTGGACTCGTGCTGGTCTTACTGCTTCCAGAGCGCTGCAATTATAAAAAAGAACAAATTAATAAAGAGCAGAATGTCCCATGCAATTTTTTTTTAACTTATCAGCATTAAAAACTAAGGCAATTGTTTGGCCATCTCAATACCAAATGTTGGCTTTTGCCATTATTGTTCTAATCAAAAAGTTTAAACCTGCCTAAGATGTTTTACTGGTCTTCCAGCAAGGTCAGACTGTGAGACGAGTTAAACATTTTTAGGGACAGCGTTAGCTTTTTGGTTTTGGTATTCCAACAGAATTTCTGGGGACATGAATCTAGAATCACTAAGTTTGAGAGTTTATGCTAACAGACACTGAACTGTTACTAGATAGCTGAGCACAATTATTAACTGTTTCTATATTATGCATAACATAATAAAACGTGCTTGTATATGAAACAGTATCTACTTTTAAAAATATAATTATTGTATTTAAAAAAAAAAAAAGTCGTAATGTTATTGTTGTTTGGCTAAGCTAGCAGACTGCAGGCAAGAGAAATGAAAGGAGATATTTACGCTTCCGGAGTTTAAAGATCCGCTCCCCATCATCACAGAGTCTGCCATTTTTTACTCTAGTGGTTTTTCCTCGGGTGTTTAGCATTCGCAAATAAATTCATTGTGCGTTCTGCGTTTCCTAAAGACTGACTGTTTTTTTATACACATATATATATATTGGGTGAAAATGGCAACCCTATCAGAATTTCCAACAGGGCCACCGGAAAGATGTTGTTTTCGCTGTGTTTCCAAAATAAAAGTCTCAAAATAAACTCGCAGACGTATGGAGTATAAAAGAAAGAAATCAAAAATAGAATTTTGTCTCTTATCTTTGATATCGTCTGTATGCTATTGTACTCCTAAACGTTGAATTTTTTTAATAGATATGCATATTTATAGTTGCTTCAAAATTAAAGAGAGTTTGTTTGGATGCATGAACAACATAACATATGGGAAGTGTTGTTCCAACATTCATGTTTAAAATTATCCTAAAACTATTTGTTCTAAAATGTTAACTGTTAAATGACAGAGTTGGGCAGTAACGAAATACAAGTAACTTAGTTACGTATTTAAAATACCAAATTTGAGTAACTGTATTTCATTACAGTTACATTTTAAATGGGTGGTAATCAGATTACAGTTACATCTGAAAAGTATTTTAGATTACCAAAGTGATTACTTTGAATTTTAATGTCATTTAAACAGTGATTGGTGATTCTCTGACACTGACAGTCTGAAAAAGCGGAGTTAAGTTTCATGTTTTCAACTGTTTTCATGTTTTGTGATAGTTGTTTGTGAGTCATTTTATAATTGTAAAAAAGGTCACTTTATCTTTTTCTCACAATTTGTTTTTTCCCCTCACAATTGTGAGTTTGCATTTCACAATTCTGACTTCTTTTTCTCAGAATTGCAAGATTTAAACTCACAATTGGATGTTATAAAGTCAGAATTGGGAGATATAAACTTGCAATACTAATTTTTTTTCTTGCAATTGTGAATTTAGTATGTGAGTTTATATGTCATAATTCTCTCTTTTTTCAATATTGTGAGTTTATATCTCATATTTTTGACTTTTCTCAATATTGCAATTTTATATCTCATAATTCAGACTTTTCTCAATATTGTGAGTTTATCATAATTTTGACATTTCTCAATATTGTGAGTTTATATCTCATATTTCGAACTTTTCTCAATATTGTCAGTTTATATCATAATTCTGACTTTTCTCAATATTGCGAGTTTATTTCTCATAATTTTGACTTTATAACTCACAATTGCAACTTTATATCATGCAATTCTGAGGGAAAAAGTCAGAATTGTGAGATAAAAACTTGCAATTACCTTTTTTGTGTTTGTTCCACACTTATTAGTATTCCAAAGTATTCTAAAGTATTTCTAAAGTATATCTGTTGTGAAATACATTTTAAAAGTAACCTACCCAGCCCTGTTAAATGATAACCAAGAAAGGTTTGTATATATTTTTTATTTGTTTGAAAAGAAGAGGGCAATTTACACATCAACATGAGCAGTGTTGGGGGTAATGCGTTACAAGTAATGTGAGTTATGAAACTAGATTACTTTTTTCTGGTAACGATTAAAGTAACACACTACTTTTATATTTACAAAAAAAATATTACTTTTCCCATTTATTGACTGACAACTCTCCAGTCCCCAATGTTGAGAGAAATCGGGAGGTGTTGTGTGGGCTGTATAAACATGATGGTTAATGTAGTTCTAGACCAAGGGTATGGTTACATGGCAACGATGTACTAAAAACGCAAATCTTTTTAATCTGATTTACTAATGTGCAGTTGACAGCATTGTCAAAACGATCCCCTTTCACAAGGATCTGAGAAAATGACTAAAAATGCTGTATTATGCATGCCAGGCCAGTAGTTGGCGATATCACTTTGTAAAGAAACACTATGTGCCTACAGACTCAACGTGTAATAGGCATGCCGTCGCCATTTTCACAAATTTGCATTTTTATGGTTTACACAGAGATGAAAAGGGTATCGATTTCAAAAACTTGCACTTCAAAACCCATTTTCAAAAATTTCCGTTTTTCAGGCCCCCAAAACGCCGTTGTCATGTAAATGAATTGCCGAAATGCACAATTTTTTCCTCCTATTTACCGCTTCGGAGCGGTATTCCAGGCTAAGCGTGCGCCGCAATCGTGCAATGTCAAGGAAAACATTCCACTGTAAATTAAATTAGATGTTTCATATAATTTGGTAGTAAAACAAAGTGTCGAATAAAACAAAGTTTTATCGGTGCAAATATGGGTGGGTATATGTATTTTGAACATTTACAACTGCTTTTTATCACTTAATTAGAAGCACCACACCACAATTTTTAAATGGTGTCTTCTGTTAGTCACATGGGACTACTGAACAGACATTTATGTCTATTTTAAAATGCAAAGTATTGAAAATAATAATTCTTTGTAAACTTACATATTTTACAAGCCTATAAATGTGTCCCATCGGGTAAACAAAAGTTCGTTTGAGCTGCGCCCTCTAGTGTACAAGAATTAATATGCATTTGTTTAGGTGTGAAAGGGCCTTTATATTTGCCAAAAAATAATAATAATAATAATTAATTAAAAAACAAACAAGCAAGCCCAGCCCAGATGGGGAAAAGTGACGTAAGACATTAATTTCCATAAAACTAAGTAATGCAGTTAGCTACTTTCTTATGAAGTTGTAATGCATTACTCTTAAAAATAACTTTTCCTAACACTATCTAATAATCGGTAAAATTAATTTAACACAGTGAATATTTCCTAATACAATATCAAACTAGTCATGCACGGGATAAAGGGATTTGTATACATGAAATATGCAAGGTTTAGCTCAAAGGCATTTATTTTGAAAGTTGGTGCAGCGAGCGGCCATCACGCTGGTGTCGCTATTTTCAACTGCCTCACCAGCTAAAGACGCACTCATCACGTCTATAATCGCAACACAAGATTGTAGTCTTGGTTTCCCATCCTCGATTCCTTACTGATGAGGGACTTTCGGCCCGACTGACACAGGGAGATGGGGGTACTCAATATTTCAGACCAGGTGAGGGACATTGAAGCTCCACGAAGGGTGTAAATCAAGCAGTTTGTTGTTCGCTTGCTGCGCTTGTATGCAGTGCCTAGTATGTTAGCTAGCTCCCCGACGATGGATTATCCAATTTCCTTAATAGTTATCGCATTAAATCGTGTGTTTTTGTCATTCATTTTGGTGAAAACATCACGGGTTTACTGTATAATGAGGGTAAGGCTATCAAAGAGAGGTTAAAAATGAAAAATAGCCCTTCTATCACGCCCAGACGTTAGCCAGCCAGCTAGCCTAATGAGCTGGGTGTCAGCCAGCCGCATAGGAAAACATCTATTGTGTGTTTGTTTTTAAAACGCACATGTTTATTAACCTATTTAACAAATACTTCAGCTTTTTTTTTTTGAAGAAATTTCTTTATATAACAATATTGCACGCATATTTATCCAATCTACGTAGGTACAATAGCAATGTGTGTTTTGCTGCAGCTTGTTAATGATATTCAATGATAATCATATTTGATTGTAAGTTATACAGTTTTACACCTCACATTTGACAGTCGAAGTTCTGCTCTGCAATTAGAAGTTGCTCAAACAAAGGGTTTAAATTTGTTGTCATGTTTCATAGCAGTATTATAACATCCATCTTTTTTTTTTTTTTCCTCCTCCAGCCGCCTCTGGTCCAGGCCATATTTAACCGAAATACAGATGAAGTGAAGTTATTTTTGCACAAGAAAGATGAAGTCAATGCACTGGTATGTTTTGAATGGTATATTTTAGTGTGCGCATAAATTAATGTATCATCTGCTTAACATTTCAGTATGAACTGGACGACTGTACATATGAGCTGTGTGGGCCTTTTAACAAAGTGCCAGTGTGGAAATAAAAGTTAAAAAACATCTGTTAACCTTTTATTCTCGTTCTCGTGTCAGGACCAAGAGCGCCGCACACCTCTTCATGCTGCTGCCTGGCTGGGGGACGTTCATATAATGGATCTTCTCATCAGTGCAGGTATGAAGTTGTACGGCTGCCACCACATGTTATGTTTTTATTGTTAAAACAGATCTCAAATGCTGATTGGTCAATACAGAATTTATTGCTACAATGCATAAAATAGTAATATTTATAGCCCATTTGCCTAAATTCAGTCTATCAAGGATTCCTAAATGCTGGGGGTTGAGATTTGATGAAAAGCTAATAATTAATTTAAGGCCCCGGTGTACTCATGGGTGAAGTTCTTTTTCGTTCTTTGCTTGGGGGTAAAAAGAAGTTTGAAATATCTTTTCAGCTGTAAACTGTTAGCAGAAATCCTGATAATGCCCAGCTGCTGAGAGCAGCATTTAGATGAATATGTAAATATGTAGCTTGCCCATCAATAACAAAAATGGCTGGTGCGCAAACAGCTGTTAAGAAAGCATTTGGTCATGGGCCTTGTGTGTTATTTTCTGCTACTGTAATAAATCCAAACATGATTCTTGACCATATTGTTTGCAATCACACTTGGTGGCTAAATCCAGACCGTGCAACCTTTGTGCTACAATGCAAAGTAAACATTTAACAATTTATTTTAGCTTTTCAGAGAAGCATTGTAAGGTTTTACTAGTTTTCATAATGTAAAGCAAAACTACATAGCTGCTGGTCTGCTTGCAGTGTTTAGCCATTTCAAAGATGAAAATGGCTGAAAGTTCTTTGCAGTCTGTCTGTATGAATTACCATTTGGGGAGAAATCTGAATCTGTGGTTTGTCTTGTTTGCAACTGAATTGCTTCTCATAAAATATCTAATGTGAAGACAAATTATAAAGCACTCACCAAAATCATGCATTGCCAGAAGTTGTATTAATGGTAAGTATTTGTTCATTTTACTGTTATCAATACAAATTTTACTCGCATATGACCTCGACATGCTGAATAGAAGTAATGAACCGGAGAAGATTTGTCAAAGAAGGTGGAGCCTCAGTCTCACACCGTACCAATTATGTAATCGCAACAGTTGGTCCTGTATACCAGCCAACGCAAGCTTTCACTTGTTTTTGTTCGAAATTATGTCAGACCAATCTTCGATTTCACTCAAAGTATAATGGGGCCTTAAATTCAATGTCAAATTAAAATATACTTGGGGCTGTGCAGTTAACTGTGAAAAAAAAAAAACTGAAATAGCTAAGAATCTTATCAAATCAAACAAAGGCTGTGATTTAAATAAGTATATAGTCTATCGCAGGGTGAGTTTCAGACTGAAAGCTTTTATAAAATCGTGTTCACAGTAAATGCTGCTTCACATAAACTCCATCTCTGCAAAAACTGAGATTAACGTGTATTTGGGGAGTCAATGTGCATTAGGTTCAGTATTTACATTGGCATAATATCCAACAATTTGTAGACAGAAGTTTATAGCATTTTACCAATATTTTGTCAAAATAAAGGCTCGAGTTTAAGACCATGTTTGTCTTGTAAATTTCCGTTAGCAGTAGAGTCTCGATGTCTCAGCAGTAGCAATAGGAGACATTTGCAACATTGGCTCAACCAGTGGTGTGAATTTGTGACTTGTTTAAAAACAATCATTATTTTTGCCATTTCATTTGCTGTTGGGAATTGCACACTTCGTTTATGGCGCAATTTTTCATCAAAATACTGGATTCACAATGTAGAAAGGCTTGTTACTTTGTCAATTTAAAAAAAAAAAAAAAAAAAGTGTCATTTAAGTAAGTCTTCATTTTTATTTTGTGCTTAACTGCATAGGTGCGAATGTCAATGCAAAGGACCATGTGTGGCTAACACCATTGCACAGAGCGGCTGCTTCCAGAAACGAGGTAAGGAGCTTGTGTGATTTAGCCTATGTTCAGATTGCCAAAAAAATTTGTTTTTTACAGGTTTTATCCAGATGAGTATTTGAATGTCTGGACAACAAAAAAAAATTTTTTTCTTTTTTTTTTTTTTATCCAAACCACATTTGGAGGGGATGTGAAATGCGATTCCAATCAGATTTTTACAGATGCATCTCAGTTTGGATGCTCCTGCTGTTCAAATCAGATTTCAAATTGTCTTTTGCATCGCCGTTAAGGCGACACACAATGACAATTTCAAAACTTGTGTCGGAAATACCAGAAGTATTCATACATGTCTCCTCTGTTCCTGAGTTTTTGTTGTTCGACGGAGGCTCGACAGGGTGCTCAGAGAGCTCCGTTTTTCCTGCATCCTTTTCAAAAGCCTGATCACATACGTGGGTTACGTCATTTCCAAAGCAACCCATGCAGATAGGTTGGTTGTGTCTGGACACACAAATCTTACTTGATCACTTGCAATTAATAGTGCGGACAGTCTGCCTGAAAAGATCTGAATTTAGGAAAAACGGCTTTGGCTGCAATCTGAACATAGCCTTATAGTGGAGGCTCAGTCTGAGTAACCGCTTACTCATGCCATTGTTCAGTGTTTTAGCAATTTAATATGATTCATGCATTGTTTTGTTTGTTTTTTACCCAGAGGGCTGTGGGGCTGCTGCTGAGGAAGGGAGCTGACGTGACCGTACGGGATAAGTTCTGGCAGACACCACTGCACATTGCGGCAGCCAACCGAGCCACGCGTTGTGTTGAGACCCTGCTGCCCCATGTGACCAGCATGAATATGGCCGACCGTACGGGCAGATCGCCCCTCCATCACGCTGCTCAGAGTGGATACCAGGAGGTAGGGTGGAATTAGTCATCTAATGCACTCTCGTGAATTAAAAGATGGGGTGGGCCACATCAGCCCTCAACATCTTTATTTCAGCACTCAACAAGGCTGTGAAAGTGCAAATTGCTATTAGAGCAAATACAGATACTTCAGATGTGATGTGTCTCTTTGTAGATGTTTTTAGGTTCCTTACGTTTACCTTCGCTGCATTTAGTCCGTGGTCCTCATTTGGAAATGTTTATTTAGATGTCACAATCACAATTATTCATTTTTTTTATATTTGTATATTTTTGATGCTATGTTCATTGTGACTGCTTTACTGAGTACATGACATTAATGAATCACATTACGTATTATCTTATAGCTGTATATTACTGTCATATGGACATTAATTTGATATCCTCATCTCTGGCTGATAATAGAATGTTTCCTGATTGTAACATTTAAACATTTTCTGTAAAACATATTTGAAACAGTATTATGAAAAGTTCCATACAAATAAACTTGATTTGAATTATAAATATTTAATATATTAAACTGTTTAATTGTTTTGTAAATTTAAATATTGAAGAAAATCATATTGTCAAGATTTAAGGATTATATATGAATAAATATGAAATTGTGTATTAAACTAACACTTTAGATAATCGATTGTTGGTATGATATTGCCTTTAGTGCTTTTAGTACATTTAGTACTCAACACTGAAAAAAACTGGTACCAGTGCAATTAGTAGTCAAAATGGCACTGAAGTACCAGTACTTTTGACTTCCCTAGTGCCAGTCGGTTTTAAGTTAAAATTGTGATTTAGATTTTTTTTTTTCTCTCTCTCTCTCTCACGGGTGCCTCTAATGCCTAGATGGTTTTGATTAAATAGATACAATGTGACTTTGTGCTTTTGCTGCCAACTAGATGGTTAAATTGCTGCTGAACAAGGGAGCAAATCTGAGTGCCAGTGACAAGAAGGACAGGCAGCCCATTCATTGGGCAGCTTACCTTGGTAAGTTCATATTCGGATCCTCTTGAATTTTTACTTGTTTTCACGAGCTGAATAGTAAGTTTCCTTTGTGTTAGACTGTTTCATCATCCTTTGCTACTTAGTGGTGATTCCTGTTACTTATATAAAACTAACCTGATTGTTTCTCTCAGGACATCTGGAGGTGGTTAAGCTGCTGGTGTCTCAGGGCTCGGATAAGAGCTGTAAGGATAAGCGGGGATACACCCCTCTCCATGCTGCTGCTGCCAGTGGCCACGTCGATGTGGTCAAGTACCTGTTACGCAATGGAGCCGAGGTCAGGGCTTTATTTCTCAGAATTGCACATTTCTATCTCGCAATTCTAAATTTATAACTTGCAATCGTGACTGAGAAATAGTTGTGAGATAAAAAGTTGCAATTACCTTTTTTATATATATATATATATATATATATATATATTTTATTCTGTGGTTGAAACAAGCTATAATGAATGTCATAAATAATTTGGCAGGTGACCAAATGACTTGCCAATTAAGAAAAAGGATCAGTACGAATCCAGTGTTGAGGAAAGTTACTTTTAAAAGCAATGCATTGCAATATTGTATTACTTCCAAAAAAGTATTACTTTTTATGGAAAGTAATGTTACATTGCTTTCAGGAGAAGAAATAAAAACAAGAATGAAATGCATGATGTTTATGTAACGTAATTTGATTGTTGTTATGGCTGAATTAGATCAAAGGCCAGCAGCAAATGCATAGGTTAATAAAGTGTTTTTGTATTTAACATATGTAATTATTGCAGGTTTGCTTGTAACTCCTGTTTCTTGTAGTGTTTTACCCCCTACACTGGTTATGTCACAGTCATGACCCATGAATTTCTACTTGCTAGTGCAGGATGAGTCATCACTATTTTTAATTTTTTCCTGGAAGAGAATAATGGTGGATCCCTGGTTTTCACGATGTTTTATGCCATGGTGTCTGTTTCTCAGATTGATGAGCCCAATGCCTTTGGAAACACTGCTCTCCATGTGGCCTGCTACACGGGACAGGAAGCTGTAGCCAATGAGCTGGTGAACCGTGGGGCCAACGTCAACCAGCCCAACCACCGTGGTTACACCCCCTTGCACCTGGCTGCCGTGTCCACCAATGGGGCTCTTTGCCTGGAACTCCTGGTCAACAATGGTGCTGATGTTAACATGCAGGTCTGCATAGCAATGGGACTGGTTTACTAAGAGCACTCTCTGATTGGATAATCTAAATTTACTTCTTTTTTTAACACTTTAACAGGGTTTTTAAGCTTTTAGCAAGAATGTGATTTATTTATTTTTTCTCTTCAGAGTAAAGAAGGGAAAAGCCCTTTGCACATGGCAGCCATTCATGGACGTTTCACTCGCTCTCAGATCCTCATTCAAAACGGTTAGTTCTCTGTCCTTTTCAACTTGATTTCCAATTTTTTTTTAATATTTAAACCCCGTAATTCCTATTGTTGTCTCCTCAGGTGGGGAGATAGATTGTGTGGACAGATATGGCAATACTCCTCTTCATGTTGCTGCTAAGTATGGCCACGAGCTGCTTATCAGCACCTTGATGACAAACGGTGCTGACACAGCCAGGTAAAGTGCAATGTGTTTTGTTGAATGAGACTGAATGTTTTTATAATGAGAATTATTATTATTTTTATTTATTTTTTTTGGTAGTGATTTGGGGTAATATTATCTCATAAATATTGACAACTGTGCATATGTCTCTACCATATACAACCTTAAGCAAATTATCTGGCTAAAGAACATGAATTACTTAATAAAACATTTATGCAAAATGATATATGTGAGGCGAAAGCAGTTATTTTAGTAATATGTATATACTATTATAGTATTCTATAATTTTCAGTTTTCTTTTTAATTTGTTGAAGGTTAGGTATTTTTATTTGCTTTTCATTTTCATATTTATTTCTTTATAGAATTTTTTTTTTTTTTTTTCAGTTTTCATTTTAGTACTCCAAAATAAATTTGTTCAGTGAACAAGTCTAGGTTTAGGTTTTTCATCTAGTATTTATGTTTTATTTTATTTCATTTCAGCTTTATTTAAGTTATGAAATGCAGTTATCTGAAAGTGATTTTTAATCATTTGTTTTAGTTAACAACACTGGGGTAAAGTGTGTCACTGGCTCAATTAATAATGATAGCAAGAAATACAATATGAATGGTATTAATGTTACAAATCATTAAAAAATGATAAATTGTATCACTACATTCAGATATTCTGATTATTACCCATTTCCCTTGCTTGTTTATGCAAATGTATATAATATGCAGCGAAATAAGAAGTTGCAAGTGAATTGTGCATTAATAGTTTCTCTGGCATAGATGCTGCTTTTTTATTTCAGGCACTTTGACATATAATGGTTTTATGTGCATCTCATTGCTCCTAGTCTTGCTGACAATTTTTTTTGAAGTAGCACAGCTTAACCCACTCTATATACATGAGACAAGGAATTTGCATTTACAAGGAAACTTGATACTAATCTCTTGTCAATTTGCATGTAACATGCTTCTGTGGCATGTGTAGTGAAATAATTCTCTTGTTTGTCCTCTTTCTAAAGACAAGGGATTCACGGGATGTTTCCTCTACACTTAGCTGTGCTCTACGGGTCCTCTGACTGTTGTCGTAAGCTACTTTCCTCAGGTATACACACTTCCTCACTACAAATTGCAGTAAAAGCAAAAAAAAAAAAAAAAAGATTTTGTCCCTAGTCTGTATTGTATGTATGTCCTTGTGCCTTATGGAAATGCAAAGATGTAACTAAGTGGTACTAAATAATGGTCACGTGACCGATGACCGATGCACATCCAGTTAAAATGAAACTATTCCTCTAACTGTCATTGCAGTGACACTGTGTGTTTCTCTTGTGCAGGTCAGCTCTACAGCATCGTGTTGTCAATGAGTAAAGAACACGTGCTCTCGGCCGGATTTGACATCAACACCCCAGACAATTTTGGGAGGACCTGTCTACATGCTGCTGCCTCTGGAGGGTGAGACTGCAGTTCTACTTGGAATGGGCTATTTAAAAAGCCACTGGCCCACTTTTTCTGGTTTTAGGTGTCCCCAATAATAATGTTTTATGCACACAATTGCCAAGCAGGGTCATTTTAGAGATGTCAATCAACAGCCACCATTTAAAATTAATAGGAAAAAGATGTATAAAAGATTTATTTTTGCTTATCCTTTATTCTCTCTTCTCAGAAATATTGAATGTCTGAATCTGCTCTTAAGCAGTGGAGCTGACATGAATAAAAAGGACAAGTTTGGAAGGTACACATCTACTTTCTTAAAAATGGGATGCTCATAAATTGTTATGAACATGTCTGAAGTGTGCCTCATGAACAAAATCCTTGTGCCACCTTGCCAAGAATAATTTCTTATTTTTACTTTGGATTTTGGCGTGAAATATGACACTGATATCTTTTTATGAGATTCAACCGTGTTTTAAGTGTTAGAATATCTGTGTCTCTCCGCCAGGACTCCTTTGCACTATGCGGCTGCTAACGGGAGGTATCAGTGTGTGGTTGTTCTGGTTGGAGCGGGGGCAGAGGTCAACGAGCGTGACCGCTCTGGCTGTACACCTCTACACTACTCGGCTGCATCGACTGCGTTCTGCAGGTGAAAATGCGCTTCTACATATCTGTTAAAAATAATAGTTGTGCACTATTGTTGTGCACATGGTGTAGTCATCATTACTAATGTCTACTGTCTTTCTCAGAACGGACAGACCCCATGCCAGCACCCATCAGAACCAAGAGGATGGCGAGAAAGAATCTTTTCTGTAAGTCCACAACAAATATTTGTTACTTAAATTTGACAACCATTTTCTTTTGTAATTAAGGTTTGTACCTCATCTTAGCAGCTGTTACCTGAAGTTTGGTTTTTCACTAATTATTTAAAATTAGATTATCTCGGTTTAAACTGTTATGTTACCTATTTGTGCATTGTCGCACTGAATTTGACAATACAATTATATACACTACCACTCAAACGTTTGGATTCAATAAGATGTGTATAATACTTATGCTATATAATACTCAAGAGAAAAAGATCAGCATATTGAAGGGTTGGTTCACCCAAAAATGCATATTCTGTCATTAATTACTCACCCTCATGTCATTCCAAACTCATAAGACTTTCTTTCATCTTCGGGACACAAATGAAGATCTTTTTGAAATTTTAGAGCTTTCTGTTCCTCTGTAGACGGCTATGTAGCTACCAATTTGACACTTCAAAAAGTTCATAAAGAGATCGTAAAACTAATACATATGAATTAAGCAGTTTAGTCTAAAATTTCTGAAGAGACTTAATCGCTTTATACGATGAACAGATTGAATTTAGGCTTTTATTCACATATAAACATTCATCAACATCAGTTGTGGTAAACTGAAGCTCAAGTTTGTTTGCTTGACATGTGCGAGAACTAATGAGGTTCGTTCTCGTGTTACTCACCATGTTTAAGCTTCTCCAAGAGGTTTGTTCTCGCATGTGAAAAAGGTTCAGTTGAGCTTTTATGTTCGCTGCTCAATGTGTATAAAAGCCTAAGTTAAATCTGTTTATCATGTAAAGCGATCAAGTCTAAACCACTAGACTAAACCACTCGATTCATGTGTATTAGTTTTACGATCTCTTTTATTAACTTTTTGAAGCATCAAAGTGGTAGTTACAGGTCATCAAAGTCTTGCGGGTTTAAACGACATGAGGGTGAGTAATTAATGACAAGAATTTTCATTTTTGGGTGAACTACTGCTTTAAAATTATTTCTGAAGAATCATGTGATGCTGAAGGCTTAGAGTATTGATGCTGAAAATTCAGCTTTGCCATCACAGGAATAAATTGCTTTTTAAAAAATATAATAGAAAACGGTTGTTTTAAATTATAAAAGTAATTCACAGATTACGCATCTTACTAAATTTTAATTAAATTTAGCCTTGGTGAGCATAAACTTATTTCAAAAATACTTCAAAAATCTTACCAACCCCAAACATTTGAAAGGTATTGTATAAGTAAGAGGAAAGTTGTTTTGTGTTATTACTGCTTCTTAAATCCCATACATTTTGATACTTTTAGGTGCGTGGAGCATTTGTTGGATAATGGTGCTGATCCATCTCTGTGCAACTCTAAAGGATACAGTGCTGTGCATTACGCTGCAGCCCACGGCAACAAACAAAACCTGGAGCTGGTGAGCTTGACCATTCATGCTAACATCACTGTGGTTTTTAACTTTTTTTTTTTTTTTTTAATTAAAGTGAAACACTTGTGCTATATCACTTTTTATTCTTTATTCTGTAGCTTTTGGAGATGTGCTTCAACACAATTGGAGACAAGGAAAGCAATGGGTCAGTCAGCCCACTACACTTGGCGGTATGTACAAAACATAAGCTTCTGTTTATTCAGGACATCTAAATCGGCAGATATTCTGTAATTCTGCAGAACTCTACCCTCTGTTGGTGCAAAGTATATATTGATTTTTTTTGTGTGTTTTTTCTCTTCCTGTCAGGTGGAGTCAGGTCACTGGGAATGTGTCACAGTGTTAATTGAGTCTGGAGCGTGTGTGGATGCATGTGACCCGGTGGGGCGCTCTGTGCTGTACGTGGCCTCTCAAAGAGGACACGCCCGTTGCGTAGAGCTCCTGCTCGGCCAATCAGCATCTTGCTTGCTCACAGAACACTGCAGCAAATGGGATCCTCTTCATGTTGCAGGTACAGAATGCATGTATGTGTGAATTAGCTTGTGGAACTTATCTTTGTGTGGCAGTTTGACAAATCCCTGTGTTTGTTTGTTGACAGCTGCCAACGGCCACTCAGAATGTCTGCGGATGCTGCTCTGTAGTGAGGGAGGAGCCGACCTTGTCAATGTTACAGATGCGGAGGGCCAGTACGTATGAGTTCATAGTTCATTTAGCATTTCTTTTCTTTCTTTTTTTAACTAATTTTTTACTCGCAGCATTCAGTATTAATATACAAGGAAACGCATGACGAGATTCTATTCATATACTAATTGTAAATAAAATTTAAGATTGCCAAAAAATGTTGAAAAAGGATCAAAACCGTATTACATTTTCAGATTACAGTTGTTAATGATATCACTGCTTCCCTGTCTTCATAGAACTCCACTAATGTTGGCTGTGCTGGGGGGACACACTGACTGCGTGCATCTGCTGCTGGAGAGAGGAGCTTGCCCTGATATGAGAGATAGGAGAGGAAGAACAGCCTTACACAGAGGGGTGAGATCCTGAAAACATTAGTAAATTTTGTAATGTAGTCCTCCTAATATGCAAGGTTTCTAACCAGGACTGTTTTTGTAGGCGGTGATGGGTCGGGAGGACTGTATAACCGCCCTGCTGTCCCACAATGTCTCAGTCCTTAGCAGAGATTTTCAGGGGCGAACTGCAGTCCATCTGGCTGCCTCTTGTGGCCATGCTGACATTCTCTCCAATCTTCTTTCTGCTGCTGACCACTCCCATCCCCACGACCCAATCACAGACCGCCACGGCTACACACCCGCACACTGGGCAGCCTATCACGGTAAGAGTTCAGACCTTATGAGCCTTAATGTATCGTTCACATTACTGTGAACAAACATATTACTGAGTGTTAAATAAGTGATATGCATTTGTGAAACAGGCCATGAAGACTGTTTGGACGTTTTACTTGAACTTAAACCATGTAGTATCCAGGAGGGAAACCCCTTCACCCCACTGCACTGTGCTCTGTGAGTATTGAAGTATTTTTCTCTTTTCAGTTTCAAAGGTTATGTACTTGTTTTCAATGTTGTAATAATTCCTAGGAAAACAGAAGCTAAACTAGGAATGGTAAGGGAAACTTTAAATAAATAAATAATTATAGTTGTTATCCACTCTAAAGTATTTTTAGTCCTCTAATTTTTTGCTTATTTTCTTATACTAAAATAAAATCAGTTATTTAAAATTGCTATATTTCACAATATTGTTTGTGATCAAATGTAGCAATTTAAAAAAAAAAAAATAGTGAATAGAAAATAGTGTACTAGTTCAAATAAATGTCCTTCAGAACCACAGAAATTTGAATTAGCCATTGTATCATTATATATAGTCTCTATTCTGAGTATTTATTAAAATACTATTTAAATAAAACTGTTAATTAAATTATGAATAATTTAAGGCATGCGTTTACTAATCGCCATGCTGCATGTTCTTGTCATCCCATTGCAGCATTAATGGCCATAGTGGTTCTGCTGAGCTGCTGTTGGAATCCAGTGGTTGTAATTCGCTGGTAAACATCAGGGATGCCAAAGGAAGGTTAGTGCAAGTACTTACTAAAATACAATTTCTGTGTTGTAGCTGTCAAATAGTTACAAATTGAAAAACATTACATAAATTCTACTAACTAACTAAATGACTGTTCTGACATCTTGTTCCCAGGACCCCGCTTCACGCGGCCGCAGTTCCCGAGGACGTGGCTGGGCTGCAGCTGGTTCTGCGGCACGGAGCTGACATCAACGCCGTGGACCACTCAGGGCGTTCTGCACTGATGGTGGCTGCCGATAATGGCCAAAGTGGTGCAGTAGGTAAGAGTTTTATGTGTCGTATGAGTAATCCCAGACTAAAACCCTGACATTATAAAACATGTGACTACTTAGAGTTTTTTTTAATATGTTTTTATTGTATACAGCCCTGCTACTGCACAGAGCCAAAGCTGACCTGTCCCTCCTGGATGTGAACAAGAACACTGCCCTCCACCTGGCCTGCAGCAAGGTAACTATGTAATCCATTTTATTTTTTTCACAAATTGTTTTTTTTTTCCCAAGTTCTTAAATTTTTACTGTTTTTCTTCTGGATTCTGTTCTTTTTTTTTTTTTTTTTAAGATTGAATTTTAATGGTTAAATTAAATTTTAGCAATCAAAAAACATGTCACATTCGTTAAAATCATGAAACTTTTAGACAATTTAAAAGCAATTTATTAAGCAATAAAATATGTTTTTGGGCACTATACATAGTCCCCCCCCCAATTTTGTTTTCTATTTTAATTATTCTGGATTCAGTTTTAATGATTTGTTTAGATTTTAATAATAAAAAAACATGTCTAATCAATTGAATTCATGAAACTTTAAACAGTTTAATATTATTTATTTAATTTATTAATTTACAACTGTAGGGCCATATAAAATGTTTTACATTTGAATTTATTTTTTTTAATTTAGAAATTCTTTGTCTGTTTTAATTTAATTTAATAATTTTCATTTTTGAAAATGTAATCAAATGAAAATGTATTTTTATTTTTGGCCAAAGAAAGTACTGTACAACAAAGATTTACTGTGTTTTGGAAATCATTGCGCCCTACATAGCGCACTATTTAAATAAATGTATTTTAAAAAGTAAGTTGGGTCCAGACTCTTGTTTGGACTTCTCAAATGTTGTGCATATTGCTAACCTTGTGCGTATTGCTGTTTGTGTTTAAAGGCTCATGAAATGTGTGCCATGCTGATCTTGAAGGAGATCCACAACCCTATCCTCATAAACGCAACCAACAGTATGCTTCAGATGTGAGTATCTTTGTCACAGTTTCCAAATACATCAATAAGATATAGGTTGTGCACTGCTCTGTAGCATTATCATTATCATCAGATTTTGTTTGAGCATCCTGAAGTAGCAAAATGGGCTTTACAGAAATTATACCTTTTTCCAATGTGATTAAACTGGGTGAAACTTTTAGCAGTGCAACTTTATTTTCTCTATATTTCAGGCCCCTCCACATTGCCGCCAGGAATGGTTTGGCCACCGTGGTTCAGGCTTTGCTGAATCGTGGAGCCACAGTGCTGGCAGTGGATGAGGAAGGTAAGACAGTATTATATAGAAAAATTCATGTTTTGTGATTTTGGGCAAAGTTTGTTTGAGTTGCTCACAGCAATAAGTGACAACATGGGCGGAAGTAATATAAGAACATTTAGTTTCCACAGAATAGTTATTAGATGTCATATTAATACTGTTGAAGTTTGTATACTAGTAACAAAATTTATACATGGAATTTACAGTTCTGAACATCACAAGTCTGTTGATTATTACCAGTTTAGTTTTGCGAGGTTAAGCCTGCTAATACATATACCATATTTTCCAGAAAAAAAGGCACCTAAATATGTCGAATAGGGTTAAAATTTCATTGGGACAAAAAAACAAAGCTTACAAACATTATAAATGCTATGAAAGTACTTTAGTTCCACTCACTTCACATAAAATCCTTCAAATATAACATTATACAAGAAGTGAAAAATTATAGTGGCATTTATTATAAATTAAGCTTGCGTTTATAATAATTTAAACAAATTTAAAGCAAAGCTAAATTACCAATGTGTGGAAAATGCACTATACAAATAAACATGAAATACCTTACCTTGTCTAACAAGCAAAAAGTGTAATGTAAAGAGAGCTTAAAATCTGAAAATGATGATAAACCATTTCTGTACAAATACACAGTGCAGTCATTTTCAATTCGCCAACAACTGTCCTGTTGTGTTGACCAATATTTGCTGTCATTTACTGAAAAAAAAAAACAGACACATCATTTACCTGAAAAAAATGACCTGCTGAGGGTCGGCCGTGAGGATTTAGGAAGAGAAACGAGATTCCCTGTGTAGACCAATGGAATAACTTATGCAATATTGATAAAATTGTGGAACAGGTGAGGAGAATGTAAAGTGACAAATGGCTAAAATCAAATATGCTGTGTGAAATTAATTAGAATTTTTGGTTGGGTGGTTAAGCTGACCTACTATACAACTGACTATTTAAATGAATGAGTGGACTGCCATGTCAAATTGCCAATGCTAGAACCGATATAATGTGTGTGCGTTACGTGCTTGATGTTAATAACATTAAATGTCACTTTGGAATATATAAGTCGTGGCACATTTCAGATGATAAAAACAATGTGACGTAAATTCCAGAAAACTAAACTAAATGTTCACTCCTTGACTAAATGTTTGTGTTTTTGTGATGCCACAGGTCATACGCCAGCCCTGGCTTGCGCATCCAATAAAGCTGTTGCCGACTGCCTAGCTCTCATTCTGTCAACCATGAAGCCTTCCTCCTCCACACCTTCCTCATCCTCGCCCTCTTCTCCCAGCCTCAACCTGCTCAAGCACTGTGGCATCACAGCCGCCTGCCCCCCCCTGCCCAATGGAGGCCTTCGCCATGGTTACGGCAAAGATCGCCATGGTGCTACCATCGGCTTGGATGGCTGCTTGACCGAGTGAGGCATTCTTACTTGTTAAAAAAAAAAAAAAAAGCGCGTGGTCGCTTGGTTTGGTCCTCTCTACACCTAGATAAACCTATATGCAATTACAGCCACACATCCCTCCTGTGCCAGTATCAAAGCTTTTTCTTCACATCTCAGAGAACGAACACGAGAGGACAAATTTAGCTATTTATTTCTATTTATTTTCCCCCACTTTCCTTTTCATCCCAACCCCGACTCCCATCTTAGATGCTGTCCATTCAATACGAGTCTAATAAGTCTAAAATCTGAATCTAAGCCATCTATTCGAACCAGTATCCATCACTGGCGAGTTAGTCCTTTATTTCTTCATTGCAGTCGATTTTTGACTCGGTTTATGTTAGAATTATGCAGCTGTGTGTCTCCATGGTAACCGTGATAATGGATGGGTTTCCATATCATGCCTCCTATTTGCGTGACGCTGTGGCCTTGCATAGGAATTTACAGCCTGCCCTGAGGAACAATTTAAACGGGTTACACTAGATTTGCATGAATTTGCGGGACCATGTATTTGATAGTGGTCTTGTTTGTGTGTTTGTGAGTGCGTGCGCGTGTATGTGTGACATCCACTTTTGCGCAACAGTCCAAGTTTTTCATCCCATACTTGATTCTTACTTTTTGAGGTTTTTATGTGAGGTGCAATCTGAATTAGCACAGATCAGGAAAAAACAAACAACCTAACAGAATCATTTTGACAGAAGGGAAACCATACTACCTTAAGCCAAAAGACCAATGACCTCCTGGTAGAGGGGTCCGATTATAATATAATGCTTGTTTACTGTTAGAGAGAAAAGGGATAGTGTTTGGATGAGTTTTGAGATGGGAAATTCATATTAGGTTTACAATGAAGGTAATAGGTAGTCCAGATCACTGTTTGTAGGTGGCCAGAAGAAAGAGGAGTTTAAAGTGTCATGATTTAAAACATTATGAAGATAGTACACTAAGGAAGTATAGAAAGCACAAATGTCATTACAGATGCAAACGTCATACACAGTACTCGCTCCTTGGAACCTTCTCTTTTATTTATTTTGGTTTGTTTTGGGCTGACAGGTTGGCTCGTAAAATATCTTCAATTAAATCTACTGCTTTGCTAGTTTATCGTTATAATATTTAGAGCGGAGTTGCTTTCACAGTGCCTACTGAATTCATTTTTTGTCTACCTAGGGTCCAGTTAGTTAAACACACCATATGCGCTCCCTGAAGTTTTCGAAATGGTGCTTTAACCAGTGAAACATGAGTTAAGTATTTCACTATGATCCGTTATGAAATGATTACCTAAATAGATGAACGAATGATTCATATATCAGAACTCACTTGGGGGAGTGTATATGTCAAATTTGCAAAAATGAAGTGTTGAGGCTGATTGGACCTTTTTACATTTGTTTATGGTGTTGGGGAGCAGTCATGGGTATGACCAAAGTTGTGCGATTTCTAAATAGCATTTTATTAGGAACTTGTAGATATCAAAAAAGACATTATCTTTTCAATTAAAATACTGAAATAATATTCACCCCTGCTCTTTATAAAATGCTTCCTTATTGCCAAAGGTAGATTAACAAAGTTAAGATTGTGCTTCCTTTAGGTTTTTTGCACCTAAACACAAAATAAGAACATGTGAATGAGTGTTAGAAACATCCCTTTTTTTTGTTTGTGCACCACAAACAGGCAATATATGCTCAGTCAGTAATGAGACAATCAGTTGAAAGGGCTTTTAATTTTGCCATAGATTTTGTTTTTCCTAAACAAGCAAAAGCATCAACATTTTTTTTAACAATTAGGAAGATCTATACCCCGAAATTCAAGACAGATGTGAAATGTGGAGTTGTTCTCAATTATAACAATTCTATTGCTTTCATTACAGTATATCAGGATTTTAGTGATGTAGAGTGGTATTGTAACTGAAATTTTATTGATGAATGAAGGTGCGTAGAAAAATGAAACTAACGTTAGATGTTTAAAGGCTGTGTGGAGAGCGTATTTATACTGATGAAATGACCTCTTCGTCATGTGTAATGACAAGTTTTGGCTGCTTAAACAAGTTTCTCCACTTCACGCTGGCCTGATATAAAGCACTTGCTTGTTCAGTAACAAAAAGATTGAAAAAAATAAGCTTTTGCATCTATCACAAGCTGTAAATGGGCAAAAATCTGACCTCCTACTTGCAAGAGTACAAACGTGCATGCGTGCAAATCAGATTAGTCAAGTTATATCAGTGTTTTGCCTGGGAAATATTTCTAAATTGGCTAGATGACTAAGAGGAAGTTCCTTTTGTGGGAGTTTAATTCAAGCTTATTTACCTGTACTGGATCTTGACTTTATCACGTACACTAACTTTTGCTGCGGTTTAGTGGAGGAGAAGTAATGCGTGTATAGACAGCACAGGGTACGATAATGAAGTGCAAGTTGATGATGAGCTTGAACTTATTTGCACTGCCAGTTTATACTGCTTGTAGTTGTAGAAAAACAAATGATTATTTATAAATTTAGTCTAGCTAGTCATTCCACACGTAGTCGAGTTCGAAAAACAAGTGCCCGTGGAGCCTGTGATTAGTAATACATTTCATTTGGTGCAGGAAAAAGTGCTGCTTTCGATTGTATCTTGGAGCTAATTTTTTAGAGGTGATCTTTGTCTATTTATTAGCGATAATAATTCTTATCCAGCCAAAACAAATGAAAACGTACTTGTTTTAATTCCTCAAATTTCTAATTGTCTTATTGGCATTGCACTAAAATTGTTGAATTGTTTTGTCGAATGTATGCCGTGATGGTAGCAGCTTGCTTCGATGTTGGTGAAAATCTTGTATGCAGTAGTTAGCGATTTAAATAATTAGCTTGACAACATGAACTTTGGAACTGAACCCTTTCAGAACTTTTAATAGATTTGAGTTGGTGCATTTGGTGTTCTGTGTTTGAACAATAAGGGATCCGGTCACAAAGTGGCAGGACTTTTTTTTTTTTTTTAGGTAGAGTATATAAAGGGGAGTTTCCTCCCTGAAATCATTTAGTGCCATAACTTTTCTTTTCCCTTTCTCATTTTGATACATTTGTAAAATGTGAATGAATGATTCCTTGGGTTCAGTTTTTGAGTGTGCATCAAGACCATTACCAAAAAAAAAGAACGAAGTCTAAGCTAGCATAAGCTACTGTGCCCATTTATATATTTTTTGGAGATCCACATAGTGTGTTGAATTTTGTAAAATGCCAGTACATTCACAATCAGACTCTCAAAATGCCAGTATATTCTTAATTAAGCTATACTGATGGGCTGGTTAGCTCTTGGTGGAGCTCCTCTCCACCCGTTTAAGTGAAAGCTTTCGTGGCTAAGCCATAATTTGGCATTTGCCCTTATCAATCGAATAGCCGGATTTGAGTCATTCAGTCAACGGCTCCTTCAAAAACAATATCTTATAAATCTTCCATTGTAATCGAGCATACCCACGAACCACTGATAATTTGAGGTTTATGTCTACGCAATGGAATTATGAAACGCCTTAATTTCATTAACTGAAGGGCAGATTTTTAAATTTACCAAAATGACACATTTACCTAGCTTTTCTTGTTTTATTCTGGATCAGCAAATTGTGCAGTTTTAGGAGCTTTTTGTGTTTGTATTTTTACACAACTTTGCTATGAAGGGCCAGCTTTCATTGCCTGTTGACCAAGCTATAATGGTTGCAGTTACTTGCAGGCAGTTGGAAACTAGAGTTGTCTAATAATTGTAACCATTTTGTTGGAAAGCAGATTAACTGTAGCTAACTCAGTGTCCTTATTGTATGTCCATCCTTGCATATTAGTATCGATATCATTTGTTTTTCTCGCAAAGGTATTAATGGCTGATAGAATGTCTGATTTACCTCAGCGGACCTCAGCGTCCCTACTACTTGAAGACACATCCATTTAAGGCAATACTCAAAACACCCGTTTCATTTAACCTTTGTCTATCTCCCAACTTTTTGCCTTAAGAGGAAACGGTATAGTTCAGCAGTCGCAGCACTTGTGAGAGATTTTGTTGTTAACCTGGGATCTCAAATTAGATGAGATTCATAAGCACACAATTTTGCTGAAAGATGTATCAAACTGGCTTCTGGCCTAAAAATAATCATTTTCATGGAAATATATTAGGAGTTTTTGCACTAGAATATAGAAAAACAAATATTTTTAGTGTTTTTTTTTTCTTTTCTTTTTTTTAATACATTTGTGTATTTAACTAATAATAATTTGGAATGGCTAATATTTTACCATGAAACTAGAAATTCTTTTTGGGGGGGGGGGGTCATGTTGGATTTGGTTCTCCTAAATGAAGTGTCAAAAGTACTGATTTTCACTCTTGAATGTGACTTATAAAAAAAACCATAATAAAAAATAAATCAGTATTGGAACACAGGAATGATTTTGGAAATGCATCTCAAACAAGTAAATATAATCCAATGATGAATTCTTTTTGCAAAACAGGTTAGATTATGTCCTCATTTTTCAGTGTCTTGATTGAAACATTTAGGTTGTGTTGTTATTAATGCTAATCTTTCTAACAAGTTAACTAAAAAAAAAAAAGCACAACAAAATGTGCAAGATGGAATTCCTCAAGTGTGGTTGGAATTGCCTTGACGTGGCAATCTTACCTCATGAACTAGCAGTCCTTAAAATCTATCGTGCTATATATACTGGTACATGAAATTTGGGTGGGCTTTTTAGCTACGCATGATCCGTGCAACTAGAATACTAAGGTCACGTTCCAAGGCCTTGAAGTGGAAAACATTGGAGTTTTCAAGGGGTGCTCTTGAACTTAAATGATGTCCTTCACCCTGGCTTAGTGTTACTTCATGTTTCTACTTTATAAGCGCTAATAGTTCAAATTGTAATTCTGCAAGCGAATGATCTAGTCAAAAAAGCTGCTTTTTGTTGTTCTCGCCAGCAGCTTGTTTTCATAAGGCTATTTAGAAGACCACCGGAGCCTGACTGAATGGCTGATCTGACAGGGCACATAGGGATCCCTTTAAAATACATTTTCATATTTAAAAAAAAAAAAAAAAAAAAGCTATGCAGGAATATTTTCTTTTTATCTCACAGAGTTGCATAGTGCCACCAGAGATAGCCCAAGAGCTTCATTGACCGATCACGGACCTTCAGAAGTTCATCTGTAAATCTAACACCGACCTCACTTGCTTGTTGGCTTCGGTTGAGAAAATGACTGCTTTGCGTGGCATGCTGCTATTTCTTTGGAGTCTGCAAGCATCTTCTTCATCTCTTTAAAGTACTACACTTTGTGACGAGTATGTGGGATTGTGCCTTTTGTTATCAAGTACATGCCACAGGGTATGGTCTTCCATTAACACCTTTAGTGAGCCTTATGAATGAACAACTGTTGTAAGTTTCAGAAATAGCCACCATCCACGAGGTTGCGTTTTGAGCCGTCAAAACTTGCGATCAAATTTGTCACATCACCGCAAATGAATAAATAACCTTTGTAAATTTAATTCAACCATAATGGCAAAACATTTGATCGGTTCTAGCTAGTGACCTGTTCAAACTCTGTATGGAGAAAAAAAAAAAACGTGTTTAGTTTTACAAAGTGTGAACTCTTTAGTGAAGTAGACGTGTGCTGTGTCGTTTTTGTGTGGTAATGCATTGGAGATTAGTTGTAACCCAGTGTCTTGTAGAATGTTGGCATGACTCCTTTTCTCTATGTTGTATTGACGTCAAAGTATCCACCTGAAATGGACTGAAGTGCAATAACTTTTTTGTGCGCCATAGTATCCTTAATGGAGGAAAATGCCCTCTTACATTATCCATCATATTTTGTTTTGTTTTTTTTCTTCCTTTTTAAGCAGGGTATTTAATTTCACTTATTTATTTATTTTATTTTGATTTTGATTTTACAAATTTGAACTCCTTCCTGCTTTGCCTCCATAAGTGGCACTTTCTTGTGGAATGTACAATGGACTTGGTGGAAACTGTGATAGGTGTCAAAGCCTTATCGATACTTCTTGCTTACTGGAAAGATGGCATTTCTGTTTGTTTATCGGTTGATAGGTCAGAGAGTGCCGTTTTCCATGAACCTTCTTCTGCGTCACTTAAAGTCAGTGTCTGCTTTTTGTGGCATGTTAAGCATTTGTGTATGTGTGTGGGGGGGTGTTTAGACCTGTTCATTTACCTCTGATCAATTGATACCAAAAGCAAAGCTCATTGCCAGGAATTACAGTTCTTTTTTTTTTGGATTAGAGATTGTGATAGCTGTATTTGGATATGGTATCTTGAATGTTGTTGTCACCAGTGAAATATGCAGGTTTTTATTTCTCCCCACACAACATTTGAACTTTGGGCCATATGTTCTGCGGTACCAAAGAACGTTTCATTGCTGATCTTTGGATCAGATTTTTGTTTTTGTTTTTTTGTCTGACATCAAGATCCCAATATTTGTTGTTTCATGTCTTTGTAAATTTTTTGAAAAATTAAAAAAATGGAACTTGTACCATAACGAAACATTCCTTTGAATTTCATTGAACAAAACAGAGATACCATTGGTAGCCAATACCAGAAGTCATATAATAATCTTCGAAATAACTTGCTTTAAGCTCTCATTTTGGCCTCAAGCAATCAATGACTTCATTTTTAATATCACAGGGAGCACACTGAATAAAGTAATCTAGTATTTCACAACATAGGACCAATGTATGTCTCTGTAGAGATGGCCACTTGATTTCATTCAAGAACAAGCAATACAAGTATCAAGAGACAATTGTATATTTCTAAAGATTTGTTGGCTCTGGCTGCTTTTGGCCTGGCTATGTAATCTGTGGCACCTTAGGTTAACACCCTCTTCTTGTAACTGAAACCAACATAAGAGATTTCAGTGCTGAGAGAGCCTTATTTCAGTCAAACTGAATGTGAATTGGATGTGTGCAGGATTTGGCCATTTCAAAGCGACTGGCTTTAATCGAGCGGACCTCCTGCGTTCCGTGTTTGAATCCAGTTTCACTAGGACCCGCCGTCTTTAAGACTTTCCAAAAGATTGCTGTTACAAGAAAAGCAAAAATACTACACAGTGGCCACATTTCCATCGCCAAAACGGTGACCCGAATGGCTGGGATAGACGAAAGGCTTATTTCCGATAAAACAGGGTTACTGTCTCTGCTTCCAACATGCCAAGTATTTGACTCGGTGATGTGACAGAAACGCATTACGACTTAACGGAAATGTGACCCTGATTAATAATTTGAAGAGGAGAAAAAAAAAAAAAAAGCCACAAAACTGCACTATTTACTTGAGTATTGAACCCCAAGCTGTTCTCTGCTAATGTTTCGACGATGGAAACATGGTTACGATCGTGTAGGGCAGCACCCGGTGTGTGTGTTGTGCGTGCGAGTGCGACAAACAGGGGTCATATCAACCCTGTATACCTCATCGACATATCTGCAAATATTCTTATCCTGTCTTTAAGTTAAACGTGTAGGAGATACCATCACCAGCAGAAGCCTGGGACCATTGCAGGGTCTACGACATCACACCAATTCCATATCAAACAATAAGATTACGACTTGCTTGCCGCTTCAAGTCTGACCCATACCCGCAGTGTCACCAACACAATGGTTTAGAATTAGCGAAACGTGAGGCATTTTAAGTAGCATTATCCTACCTCTGTGTTACAGCTTGATGCATTGAAATCTCCACCAGTTGTTGACAAATGGAAATATATATGTATATGGAACAGATATAACTTATAACCAACAATCGGTGATAAAGACAACAGTTAGTGTACTCGACTGTGTCTGTCTGTGTGTAACATATTTGTGAGTGTATACACAACAGAGTACCACTGGAATGTGAAGCCAGACTGTATTATGATTTTTTTTTTTTTGTGAGTGTGTATTTTTTTTTTTCTTCAAAGTCAACTTTCTCCCCATTATATTTCAAATGATGTCAAATGTGTCTTGCCTCTATCGCTGCTTTTGTTTTTTGCTTTTGACAAAACGGAGAAAAATATCAGCCTATACTAGCTGGCATTTACGTTTGTGCTCATTTTGTTGTTTTTTTTCCCTCCGTTTTTTCACTTTCTCACTTCTAAATGTTCACTGTGAGCGCTCTGAACTCAAGTTTACAGCTCTTCATGGTATGTACGTGTATTTGGTCGAGTTCAGTAGAGTGCGTGGATGGTTGTATGACTTTGGTACTGAAGCAACAACTCAATTTTCTACTGGTGGTGGGGGTTTGAAAGGGGGTTGGTTGGTTTGAGTTATGCACATTCATTCTGTACTAAAATATGGGGTATGTAGAATTCCCTAGCCTTACGCCCTTCCAAAAACACTACGCCGGTCACTGGCTAATTTGCATTAGCTATCCACCACCCTGCCAACTTTGTACCTCTGTACATATCCATTTTGGACCTGGGGGCACGGGGCGAATTCGGTGGATTCAGCCTGAATCTGTCAGGACGGTCACGTGACCCCTCCTAGATCTGAAGGAGAACCCTCACCCTTTCAACCCCACAAAAAGACCTCAAGCCATTCATTTCCTTATGTGACAATGCAATCCTGAAAGCACTTTGCCTTGTTAATTCATAGTATGAGCTTGTGAATGGTTACTTGTTACTAACAGATGTGAAACTCTGTACATGTATTTAAGTAAGAAAGAACATAATCATTTTTAATTTGAGCTTATTAAAAATGAATTGGTCTCTCTGACTTTAAAGACAAAAAAAAAAAAATCCCATAAGTTTTTGTTAGTCAGGTTCATGAACTGCTGCAGCCAGTAGGTCTTGTCATTCAGTATCGTGGCTTAGAATTGGTAATGTTGAAATAAAATGCTATTGCTACAAACAAGTTGTGTGTGTGTGTGTGTGTCTCTTCTATTTCTCTAAACACTACAAAATGTTAGCATGTTGTCACAGCATATTTTATTAAATGTGGCATTTATTTGTGATGGGATATCTGTTGTCACATCGTATAGGCCTTTTAACTTGGAAATTTTAGACTGCTTGGGTTCAAATTAAGGTGCATCATCTGAAAGTTGAGGTATTTTTTATTAAACATTTTTACTGTAAAAGATATTTACACAAGTTTTTAATTTGCAGTGATTAAAATTAGAACTGAAATAATTCAAACTAAAAAAGACATTATGCTTATTGTAAATTTTGAAAAGATTGTAGATTATCATTTTAACAACCATGTTCAATACATTAAAAAAAAAAGTGTAAGGTTACAAGGCATAGAAACATTTCTGAAAAATGAAAGTAAGACTTATTGACAACTTAGTATTTGACTCAGGGCAAGTTAGTTAAATAAACTGGCCCGGATCTCTTTGACCGAGGATTCCTATGTATGAGATCCTCCCACTGTTTCCTGTTTTTATAGTGATCCGTTATCCAGTGTACTTTCTTCAGAATATCCAGATCTACAGAGAAGTTCATTTTGGGATGAGGTATGTACACAAAGCTGCTTGTTTGGATGGAAATTCTCACACTGGTGTGATATCCTGAGGATGATGTTGCATATATATAGTCTTTAGTCCTTAGTCTTCTCCCATACTAATAGCAATATGATCCTCAAAAAGGGCGATGCAAAGCATGATGGCGCCCCCTATCAGCAGGCCCAGACTCTGCAGGAAGAAGCGCTTTAGAAGGCTCAGAGATCCAACATCTCCATGGAGCATTTCAGGCATCTAGGGAAACAGCATCACAACGTTAAAGTTATATAGAGTTACTGTATTCATTATGACTTTTATGGAGATGGAGTGGAGTCTTCAACATTAACTACAATGAAATAGAAAAAATAGTTTTAAAGGAAATCACGTTTTTTCAAGTTAACAGCAATGACTTCATAACACGCATTCTAGATTATATCAGCTCTCAAGTAAAAAAATTAAGTCTTTAATGAAATTTTTACTGTATTTTGCCAATCAAGATCTTTACCATATCAGCAAGAGCAACATAAAGGAAGACCCCAGCGGTGACGGTGAGAATCCAAGGCGAGTGCGCCGCCCACTGGTTTCCCAACGCCGTCCCTGTTAAAACACCAACAAAGCCCAGCAGAGCAGAGATGGCGCTGAACACAGCCAGTCTGCGTACAGGCCAGCCTGCAGCCAACAGCACTGCCAAATCACCTGCAAACAAGAGCAAAGACATGTATATGCAATACTGATGATTCATAATGACCATTTGTACTAGAACCGACTTAATCACATGCCTAACTCATGAGGAAGCTCATGGCAGAACACAGCGATTGTAGTGCTGAGGCCACCAGTCAGACTCTGAGAAAATGCAACACCTAGAGGACAAAAAGAATTTCTTTATTAATAATTAACTGATTTTTTTAACTTTAAATATAATAAATACACTTAAATACTTTCTTTTTGGAAATATCTTCATCTAATGAGAGGGTAACATTAATTTTTAATTAATTATTACTTAGTAGTTAGTACACCTTTAATGAGTGATCTTTTTATGTACCAATGGCTAGTCCATCTGTGAGGTTATGAATCCCGTCTCCCATGACCACCATCCATGCCATGCTTCTGATGCCTGTTTTCCCTGGTCCAGGCTGCCCATGAGAATGTCCATTACCTGATGAGGTACCTATATCAGAGTACAGATTGATTTAGAAGTTGCATAATCATTTTTTGTCTTTCTGGTTTGCTCTTTCTCAAGTGTGAAATTAAACATACCCTGCAGTGTGTCCAGCTCCCTTCCAGACTCTGCATCGTGCCTCCTTTTCTTTAAAGTCTGTAAAAAGTAGAGGAAGTTTTATAATAATGACAACTACTCCACATCTCTTTCCTCAAAACTAAGTGTTTACATTTAAATCACAGGTCAGACTGAAAGTTCAAAAACATATTTCCCACAGGATGAAGCTCACCTTGAAATGTTGCTTAAGTCCCAGAAGACTCTCAAAGACAAATAGAAGGTAAAGTCCTCCCAGCACACTCAGACCTTTGAAAACAGCGTCCTGATGTTCAGTGTGTTGACTGAAGATGGCCTGAAATCACAAACAACCAACATCTATAGCACTTGAATAAAAAATACAACTTTATTTTATTTATTATTTGATTTTATATTATTGTTTTTATTTATTTTATTATTTATTCCCACTTTATTTATTTATTTATATATAAATACAATGTATAATATATATATATATATATATATATATATAATTGTTCATGATTTTATAATAATTTAATTGTATCCCAGCTAATGTTCTTCCTGTAATGTTAATGTAATATTCATTCAAAGTTATCTGGTCTTTAATAATGTTCTGAAAACATTAGCACAAAAAAGTTATTTATATCTGAAATGTTATATGTAAATATTTATAACTGAAAAGAAATGTTACTATGTTTAAAATGTTACTATTGGTTTCAGAATGTTCAGTGAACATTCAAAAGTAACATTCCAATAATGTTTGAAGAATGACCAAATGGAATGTTTCTTTAAACATCCAGTATTTCATGTAAACAAAAACAGGCATTCCGACATGGAACTCTCTCTTCAAAGTAAAATAACTGGCTGGCTGTACCATTGTTTTTCAGAGAAACGCTCATAGCATGTTTCCTAAATATCTGCAAACATGGTATTTTTATGCCGTAGTACAGTCAAAAAATTACAAACAATGCCTTTAAAGGATTAGTTAACTTCTGAATTAAAATTTCATGATAATTTATTTACCCCCCTGTCATCCAAGATTCAGTCGAAAGGAAATTAAAGATTTTGAGAAAAACATTTTTCTCTGTATACTGGATTTCAGTGGGGTTCAATGGGTGGAAGATCCAAATTGCAGTTTCAGTCCAGCTTCAAAGCATTATACACGATCCCAGATGAGGAACAAGGGTCTTATCTAGCGAAACGATTCATATCATATACAATATTCTAGTGCAAGATTATAAGAATTAGTTCAAACTTTGACCTGTGGAGGGCAGTAATACACTTAGCTGCATCTACACTGCCGGAATTCTACAAGAATAAGAAGAAGAAGAGAGCTAGTGCAAGACGAGCGTTTGTGGTTAAAACGTATATAACGTATATATTTTTTTTTAAAAATGACCAATTATTTTGCTAGATAAGACCCTTATTCCTCATCTGGGATCATGTATAGTGCTTTAAAGCTACACTGAAACAGCAATATGGACCTTCCACTCATTGAACCCCACTGAAGTCCACTACACAGAGAAAAACCCTTGAATGTTTTCCTCAAAAACTTTCATTTCTTTTTGACTGAAGAAAGAAAGACATGAACATCTTGGATGTCATGGGGGTGAGTAAATTATCAGGACATTTTAATTCAGAACTGAACTAATCCTTAAATGTTCACATAACAATTTAAAAAACTGGATGGTTTAAACATTCAGAGAACATTCAAAAGTAATGTTTTTTTAACTTAATGGGAACATTAGCAAAACGTTCTTAGAACATATTTTTGTAAGTTGGGATATTTGAAGAATAATTACATTATGTACTGTTTTCATTTGCATTGTATTACTTACATGGGGCAGGAGGTGCAGGAGAGCATCTCCACAGAGCGTGCCCACTGCCATCCCAGCCATCGGGCACAGGAATATTTGAAGGATAGAAGGTCGAAGCAGAGGTGCCAGTCCCAGGGCGACCAGGGAGGGTAAGCTGATAACAAAGAGTGCCAAGGAGGCCCAACCTAGAGCTGAGATAAAATAACCTTGTTTAATCTTCACTATCATGAAAACAAACACAAATTGATTCTCACATCAAGCTTGACGGAAACAGTTCACGCACTCACGCACCTCTGAGGAAACCCTCACTGGTTCTGCTTCCCTGTGACTGCTCCTTTGTGTGTTGCAGACACACTCCGCTGTCGATCTGGTACAGGAGGGCAGGGCACAGGAAAGTGAAGTGGGCAGGAGTGATATGGGATGCTTGCCCCAGCCCAAAGTTCCACAGGAGCTGGGTAACATTTAGACACTGCGATAAAGTAAAAAGATTCAGATTCAAAATTATTACACAGCTCTCTGAAATACTCAATTCTGATTGGTCAATTTTCCTAATATCCGCTGTTGTCCATTGCAATGGTGCATATTACAGTGCTCCTCTGAGAAAAACTTACATTACTTGCATGTCTTTTGTTTTCACAACTGACTTCAGTGTTAATATGACTGTAATATCTGTAATACTGTAAAGAACAATTATATTCCTTAATGGACACATTAAGATAACTTGCAAGAAAACTTATAATTAATAAAAACTCTAATTAATGTTTGAATGATCATATACAGTTTAGTATATTTTGTGAAAATGACTGCCTGACTGTACTTTATTCTGTAATGGAAACCCATTTCTGCCAATTAAGAAAAAATAATTACGCTTTGGTAAATCATAATAACGACAAAAGAAACGTTGAAATTATGAGATAAAAAGTCATGTTTGTTATGACAAAGTCAGCATTTTCATGTCATAATTATGACTTTTTATCTCAACATTGTCTATTTTCAACTTTTAAATGACATTTTAGTTCATAATTTCAACATTTTATATCATATTTTCAAGATTTTGTCATAAAATTTGTCACAAAAATTACAATGCTAACATTTTATATCATAATTTTTGTCATTATTATGCTTTTTTATTTCTCATAATTATGACATTTTAACTCATAATTTCAATACTTTGTCATTTCAAATTTTGCAAATTATGTTTTTTCATAATTGTCACTTTTTATGTAATAATTATAACTCTTTATCTCAATGTTAATGGCCCACTATGTATATACTGACTTTTTTTTTTATCTTGTATTTATGACTTCGTATGTCATAATTTTGACTGTGTGTGTAATAATTATGATTTAACAAAGCATGATTTTTTTTAATGTGGCAGAAATGGGCTTCCATAGTCATATATGTATTTACATATATGGCATATACTGTGTTTTAGATGCTAGTCCACAGTACAGCATGCTTGCATGCTGGTGGTTCAAGAAGGCTTCTTGACTAGTTTAACCAGTTTTACTGATATCCAGTATGGCTATTCTGGCTCACCAGCAGGACCAGCATTAAACCAGCACAAACCAGTTCAAACAAATCTTTTCAGCAGAGTCCTCTCAGATGATTATCTCTCTCCAAAATAGTCAGTGCACCTCACACAGAAGGGAAAAGGCAAATGGATTGAATTTTACTGTCTGCACACCTCAAGATATCAATAGACCTTTGGTCATGTGATAGTGAAGAAGATTCATTTGTAGACTTTGTCCATTTGTAACACCCTAACAGGAAGTTCAGGAGTAAATACTCACATTCCCATGGAGGTGTTTCTCTGTCGGATGGTCTGACAGAGGTGGCACACTTTCTTCCAGTTTGTGTCTTAGGCCAGGGTGTGGAAAATAATCCGAGTGACCCCATTCTGCAGGAGATCCACTGAGCACTGATTTAATGTGAGGTCTAGGACTGAATGTTTTAATGGATTAGTCTTTGGCGTGAGCATAAAATGATATTTGCACTCTGTAAACAATAACCAGATCATCAAAAACAGGAAATTCAACTATGTTTTTGTTGTAATAACAGAAGTTCAAAAAAAGTTTACCTATTCAAAAAGTTTACTTAATAGACACCAACCAGAGTGTAGCCATCTTACCTTTCTTTGACTGGAGGTGAGTTAGTTGTCTCTTGAGGATGATGATGGTCTTCATGTGAGTGGGAATGGGACAGGGGTTGGGAAGAATGCTTCACTCCACCATGTCGGATCTCAAGGACACTGACTTCCCCCAGACCTAAACTGCCCAGCAACTTCTGCAGACCCTCATAGGTCAAAGTCCCATTGTCCCCATACTGGAGGAACAGCCGTTGCAAGTAGTAGCCCTTGAGAGAAGATTAAATCTGAATTACTATTTTGTCAACAGCCACCATTTTCAAGGTCCACGCATTTTTATGATAGTGTATTGGTATCATAAACTTAGTCTGCAACCATAACCCCAATCCATGAATTTCAACACAGATTCTGAAACTACAACGCTAACCTATTTGAGTGATTGCATCAGAGCCATTGTTGATAAGATTTTTGCACTCAGTCTTACCCTCCAGCAAAAAGCACTTGATGTCTTTACGTTTTGAAAAATCCCTCAAGGAATGCGGTAGATCTACTTTACCAGACATGTAGGAGTGAGTAAATCACAAACGACACTGTAGATTCTCATAGACAAGCAATCACTATCTACTCAATCTTTAGTTTTGATATAATCATCTAAACGTACCTGCTCTTCAAAAGCTTCTTCTAAGTGTTCCTCTGTAGATTTGACTTGCGTGCTCTCATTTAACTTTTTGACATTGCCGACCTGGGCATGTGTTGCCAGTATGAGGATGGGTGGTATCATCACAGAAATCATACAGTGGTAAAGCAGAAGCTTGAAGCTCAGAGTCGTCCTTGGGGAAAATGGGAATAAATTCATTTTAGCATGTGGGCCTCAGCAATCAATATAACAGAATTTTAATTAAGTATAATTCAATAGGCATAGCTAAAGCAATCCACAGTTGGTAAAAGTCATTTAAGGTCCAAACTTCTGTAAAAATCACATGTGAGAGCTCTGTAATAACTCAAATGTTCCTTCTAGAAGGAATGAGATTCGAAGGATGTGATATGGAGACTTTTACTGACGTTTCCTAAGGAAACATTAAGATCTGACAGAGCAAAATTTTCTGTATTTGTGTAGAATTTAAAAAATTTACATTTCTTGTTACTATAATAAGACTAAAACGTTTCGAAGAACAAATACTTTAGAAGACTCTTAAATCAAAAGCTTGCAGAAAGCACATTGCAATACATTTACCATGCAAAATCTAAAGTTGCAATAACTTAAATTTAGAATTCATGCTTTAACTGATCAACTCTTTACCAGACTGTCTGTCCACCCATGATTTTCTGCTGTCTCTGTGTGTGTTACATGATCTCCAGTGTCCTCTCAGTATCCTGTGTTTAAGCATGAGGCATGGCGCATTGTTTTTATGAATCTAAGGTTAATGTTTCACCAGCAGGCAGCTTTGAGCCTATAGGAGATCACACTTCACGAAGGCATTGATCAGCTTGGTTTACCTCATGATTGTGAGGTAAATTGAACTCATTCTCTCTCCTATCCCGTCAAATATTTAAGCACTTTGACCTGTCCAAGTAACTTTCATGTCATCTGTTCATATTACATGTATATGACAGACAGACTGACAGACAGATAGATAGATAGATAGATAGATAGATAGATAGATAGATAGACAGACAGACGGATAGATAGATAGATAGATAGACAGACAGACGAAAAAAATGGATAGATAGATAGACAGACAGATAGATAGATAGACAGACAGACAGACGGATAGATAGATAGACAGACAGACAGACGGATAAATAGATAGATAGATAGATAGATAGATAGATAGATAGATAGATAGATAGACAGACAGACAGACAGACAGACAGATAGATAGACAGACAGACAGACGGATAGATAGACAGACAGAAAGACAGATAGACAGACAGACAGATAAATAGATAGATAGATAGATAGACAGACAGACAGATAGATAGACAGACAGACAGATGGATAGATAGACAGACAGAAAGACAGACAGACAGACAGACAGATAAATAGATAGACAGACGGATAGATAGATAGATAGATAGATAGATAGATAGATAGATAGACAGACAGACAGACAGATAAATAGATAGACAGACAGACGGATAGATAGATAGATAGACAGACAGACAGACGGATAGATAGATAGATAGACAGACAGACAGACGGATAGATAGATAGACAGACAGCCGGATAGATAGATAGACAGACAGACGAATAGATAGATAGACAGATAGACAGACAGACAGACAGACGGATAGATAGACAGACAGACGGATAGACAGACAGACAGATGGATAAATGGATAGATAGATAGACAGACGGATAGATAGATAGACAGACAGACAGACAGACGGATAAATGGATAGATAGATAGATAGATAGACAGACAGACAGATAGATAGATAGACAGACAGACAGAAAGACAGACGGATAAATGGATAGATAGATAGATAGATAGATAGATAGATAGATAGATAGATAGATAGATAGATAGATAGATAGATAGATAGATAGATAGATAGATAGATAGACATTTAACTTATTCAGTTTTTGAAGAAAAAAATATAGGCTACATTTAATCAATCATATATATATACGCCTTACACATATATAATGCTTTAAGATTTGTAAGCATATAATATATTTATGGGTAATTCTGGTATAATTGCTCCTCCACACACACTCTGTCCTGTAGGCGCAGCAGCAGATTCAGACAGACTTCATCCGCTCGCCTCAGGAAGAGAAATCAGCCATCTCTCAGATCACTACAAATATTAGTTTCTAAATCCACAAATCACATTAAGCTTTGGAGGAATACCGCGATCTACGGGAACAGGTATTATAGTCCTGCTGAGAGATTTTTAACGCTTTATTAATGTCGACTTGTAAAATTATCGTATAGTAGCACAAACTGGTTGCAAATGCAGTCAAGAAACATGAACAGACGTTATTTGATCAGAACGGTATTTAAATGACATTTACATGGGCTAGAAATTGTAATGTGATGTTTAAGTACGTGGTGTACTGTTTTAAGAGCAAAACTGCTCTTGCGTCAGCTAGTTGAATTTTGTGCTAGTTAGCCATGCTAGCTCCTTAGCCTCAGCGCGTACACTTTAAATGTGATTTTACTGTGAATAAAAGACATTTTGAGACATTCATCCCTTGTTGTACGGAAAAAACCGTGAGCACGATGAGTAAGTCATATGGTTGTGATGATTATTTTGGTTGTTTTTGTACAGCCGCTTTAGCGAGCCGGCTAATGCTAAGCGCCTCATTTTAGTCGCTCAAACACCTCAGCAAACGTGTTTCAGGTTGGCAGAGGTGAAGTCTTTTTCATGGCCAGGAGGTTTAATAGTTGTACATTTGTTTACAGCTGTGCTGTCTGGTTCATTACTGTATGCATGTTGGCAAGAGTATAGTTAGCCCGTCTGTCTGAATCCAGCATGACATATTCACATTCATGACTGTCTGTAACATTTAGATGCAATTATTTTTGATCAAAATGCATATTGTTTAAATGGCTACTTTAACATTAAGCCCGCTTTTTTCTTGCTATCTTTGCAGGACTCTCTCCCTCCCTCTCTCTCTCACACTCTCTGTCTATATATATATATATATATATATATATATATATATATATATGTATATATATATATTTATATATTAGTGTATATTTGATTTGTCCTTTAGTTATGGCAGTGTAGGACCCTCTTCATGACATTCGAAGGTCTTCAACTTCAATTTATGGGTTTGTCAGACCTGTCATCTGCTAAGCGGTCCAAAATATGAGGCAGTTTACACTTATTTAATGGGACAATGTTTTGTGGCACGAGTAAACGTGTGCCAGAGCAGCTGTGTGCTTCCAAATGCACTTTAGGTGATCATGCATCCGTACATGATCGACTAGATCTTTATTGAATGGAAGCGAGGGATGCCGTCGCTGAATTGGGGGTTTAGGGGAGAACGTTCTGAACCACCCACGCTCTCCCCCTCCATCTGCTTAGACAAGCTAAAATTAGGTCACCACCAGCCTACCGCGACAAAACACCACCCCTCCCAGAAATGTTATGAATCGGAAGAGATGCAGTGACTATCCATCTTTTGGTTTGGATTGGTTTTAACAAAATGAGAAGAATTGATCTGTGTAGAAACCCCAGCATTTCCCTTCTCCTGTTTTATATCTTATCAGATTCAAAGGAAAATTTAGTGCTGCTGGATTGTAAGTGTTTTAGCACATCGTGCATGTCTTCTCCTTGCAGACCACATCTGCTTTGTTTCAGTAGGCTGTGGAAAAGCAATGATGTCTAAAAACGCAAGTTATCGTGGTTCCGTTGAGTGAAAACTCACCACTATAATGCTAGGGTGTAATGGATGGTTACCAGGGTATTGCTGTGTTGTTGCTAGGGAGTTCTGAGTGGTTACGTACTGCCATCCTTACCACAAGCCTCTATGATGATTTGGTCCATATATATGGCTCAATGTAAGTCTGTGGGATTTTTTTTTGTATGCCAGGGTAAATTCTGATTGGTTGAACCACATTTGAGTCATTGTTTCTTAATCACTCTTAAAGCCCTGTCCACTGATGGCCACCCAAATATATATTGTAAAACGAACACATTTCATCACACATCATACTGTCCAGCACTGTGATTGGGTGCGCACATGTAGCTTGTTGTACCATTACATCATCAGCCTCTTAAATGAGCTGACTCTTAATTCGATTGCACTGCATCAAGGCTTTAATGGTTTTGGATTTCCACTCAAGAGACAAAGTGGAAGGAAAAAGCATCTCTAAGCTTAAATGATGACCGTCCAGTGGATACAAAACATCTTGAATTAGGGAATGGACTAATTGACGGTAAATATGCCAAACTTGTCTGAAGCTTCCAGGAAATGTTTCAAACAGGCTTTTGGAGTCTTAATTAAATTGCTTTGAAATAAGTAGCAGTGTATTGATTGCATCGTAATGTATGTCTTATTTTCACTTTCTCTTTCTAAAGGGGGATGGTCAGTCTGTAAGGACAGTCGCCTTGCCCACCTGACACATGAGGACAGCTCATTGTACAGGGATCATGAGGGCTGTGCTTTAGTGAGGTAAGAATGACCTTTTATTTTCAATGTAATGGCAGATAAATCACTTGTACTCCATTAATCCTACTGTGCACTTTCTGATTGCTCATGAATATTTCATAGAAGTTAATGCATTTTATTATAGTTTATATCTTTTGTAGTCTGTGGTACAAAAAGGTCTGCTTTCTGTGAGTTCTAGGAGAGATGTAATTCTATATGCGTGTTAACAACTTTATTTTGTCTAATAATCACTCTCTTAGACAGAAAACAGTCTAGGAGTGAGCTTCTCAAAAATGGTTGATACCAAAATAGTAAATTGACTCTGGAAACACTCAAATATATTCAAAATATGGCACTGCAGTCTCCGTAAATGCAAATTATTGACAAAATGTCCTGACGCTTGTCAAGAAAATTTCAATTCAAAAACTGAATTTAAAGGGTTTTTTTGGGGGTTTTTTTACATGTCACACCTGTTTAGGACACTGTTATGTCTAACTGATTAATGATTGCCTTCCTGTTTGTTGTTTCTCAAAATGAAGTCAGAAAGGCGGTGAAATTTCCATCCTCACAATATTAATCTTAATGCAATCTCTAGGCCACTCAAAATGGTTTCCCATTATGCTGCGTTACCGAGTTCTCCACCACACTTCACGGTGGACCCATATTTCTTTGACAGCACATTAGTAATCTCATACCACCACACACACAAACACACAGCCATTGCATTTTTCACTTGAGAGAGCTGTGTAGTCCTAGTGTCTCTACAAAGAAGAAAAAGGTCACCTTTAAACAGGAAATGCGATCATGTTACTTCTGTATTGTAGCAGGACATTGAGTGCCTCCGTGTTCAGCTCAAAATGCCATAATCATTTAACCTCTATCAGTTTACTTTTAATGCTTCTAAGGAGTTTCGTGATATTTCTTCCGAAACCTACATTGTAAAGCATCGTTGTGCTCCTGACATAAAGGCTGTTCCACAAGCGAAAGCAGTGCCTTGTTTTGGCCAAATTTTCAGGCTGCATTGCTTGTATCCCTTACAGAATTAAGAACTAATTAATGGCTATTTACCCAATATTTGTGATTTTTTTGTGTTTTGTTTTTTTTTGCTTTATAAGAGTATTGCATTTGTTTTTGAACAGAGCCAAGTTGTATTGAATAGCACAATTTGTTTTAAATCAGTACATAAAGCATTATGGAAGACTTATCTTGCTGTAAATCTGGTACCGCATTGATTTATAATTTGATTGTCCGTAAGATTTGCAGTTATATTTGAATATATTAGTTGGCATTTTTGGATGTACTTACTGTGTTTTCTTACCAGCTGATAAATTGGTCATGAATTGAGAAATAAAATTTTCCTTTATTTTGTGACACATGAGGTCATTGTACTATAAAAATAACTAAGTTTCAGAACTCAAAACTTCCTTGTCCAAAAACAGCTTTCATCAAAACCAAGCTCACAAAACTGACTCATTTCACATTTTATCACATTATCACACTATTACATAGTGCGACGAAAGACCGCCTCTGCTGAAGATCAACGGCTACTTTTGCATCCTTGTGATATTAACATGAATAAACCATGGATGAACTTTATTTTTAAGAGTTAGTCAGATTGCATCAATAAGACACTTCGTTTGTTCACTTCCTTTTACTACGGATTCTTTTATAAACGAGACAAAGTTCGACGCAGGGATTTTGGAGAGACTAAAAATAAAACGCGATGCAGTGCCGACTGTATTGGAACTGACAGCAATGTCGCAACATAATGAGTTACAGTGTTTTTACCACTGTTGCTTTGTCTGTTGCAGATCGAAATATACTGAGTATTTATACTGTAGCGCCACAGTCAAACTGAATAGTTGTGATAGTTTTGATTCATTGTTCTTTCCTTTGCTTCAGCATTTATGGGGTTAGTGGGTTGATTATTGGATACGAAAGAAAGCATCTAGAGAACGCGGTTTTTGTCATCTGTAAGACACGTTTCATCTTATTAAAACACTACACTGCAAATGAGAGTGTGTACATTTTTCACTTTATCGTAAAGGATAAACTATGAATAGCCTATAAGAATGACTGTGTGACCAACAATGGCACATTCATTCATGATTCAGTTTACAAAAAAACACCAAGTCATCTTTTCTCAATTTTATAACTGGTAACTCCAAGTACTTAAACTTTATATGCCACAACCAAAACCTTGTAAAGCTTATGTAATACGCATAAATGTTTCACATTGTTGGCAAATGTTTAAACTGTAAAAATATATTTTTCAAATTATTTGCATAAAATATGTTATATATCCATCCATAGAAAATAGCTTATTATTAATTATAATTAATAAGAATTTAATTATAATTAATTATAATTTATTACTTTTTTTATACTTTTTCATTAAAAAATGCAGTTCCATGACCTCTTTAAATCATTAACTTGTAATAAAAAAACAGAATGTAAGTAACTCAAGTATTACATTGGTTTAAATCATTTTAGGCCTGCTTTCACTGTTCTGCTCCTGTGCTGGATTCGGTTTTCACTTAAAAATAGCCAGCAAAGGCTATAAGTTTTCAGTTTCATCTTGTTGTAC
This sequence comes from Zacco platypus, assembly GCA_038088235.1. NCBI lineage: Eukaryota > Metazoa > Chordata > Actinopteri > Cypriniformes > Xenocyprididae > Zacco > Zacco platypus. Next base: position 13,632,978 of record CM076067.1, read on the forward strand.
ATCCAGTGCTTCTCTGTCTCAGAGGCAATTGGCAAGCGTACCGGCCAAGTTCTCACTACACACTCTTCCTGCTTGTTTCATTTCAGATATCAAAGGGTTCCGGTAATGTGCCATGGGGTACGACGTCACCAGGTTCCAAGGGGAGGTGGACGAGGATCTGTTATGTCCCATCTGCAGCGGGGTGCTGGAGGAGCCAGTGCAGGTCGATATTTATTTTCATTCAACCACAACATCCCAAAACACTTTGACAATGTGACAGACATTATGGGTTTGTGGTTCAGATATCATTGCTCTGTGTGACCATTGTGTGAATGTTTCAAAAATGTTCTTTGTAAAGCCAATTGAATTGAGAATTTTACAGGCTATATATTTGACACCAAAAAAATGTATTAATAAAATTGCTGTTAAAAAACTTAAATTAGTTATTTTATGATTTATAGATTACGGTCTCTGACAATTCATGTTGCTGTTTTTTCCTTGAATAGTAGTAAATTGCAAAGAAAGCAGTTTATTTTAAAATGAAACAACTACACACAGCAAAAGGTCTGAAAAATGTGCATCAGTTAGCAAGAAAAGTCGGTGCGTATTGAGTTCAAGTTACTTACTGATCAGTCTGTGTGTTTTCTCAGGCCCCGCACTGTGAGCATGCCTTCTGTAATGCCTGCATCACACAGTGGTTTGCACAGCAGCAGATCTGCCCCGTGGACCGCACCGTCGTGACCCTTGCCCACCTTCGACCCGTCCCCCGCATCATGCGTAACATGCTTTCCAAGCTGCAGATCTCCTGTGATAACGCCGGTTTCGGCTGCACGGCCACCCTTCGGCTCGACCAGCTGCAGTCACACCTCAAGGACTGCGAGCACAACCCCAAACGACCCGTCACGTGTGAGGAAGGTTGCGGGTGTGTACTTGAAGTTCTAGTTCTCACTTTGCGATTCACAGCAGTCTTTGGAGGGAGAATGTGATGCTTTTTAATAGTGTCAACATGTGCTACACTGATGTGTTTGACTGTTGCACTGTGGCTCTTTGTCTTGTGAGAACACATCCTGTGTGAACCTAATTTGCCCCATTTTGGTCTTATCTTCCTTTTTTACTCTGCAGGCTAGAAATGCCCAAAGATGAGATGCCAAATCACAACTGTATTAAGCATCTGCGCAGTGTGGTGCAGCAACAGCAGACCAAAATTGCAGATCTGGAGAAGACTGCCGCTGAACACAAGCACCAACTTGCAGAACAGGTCAGACCTGTGAAGCTTCATGAATGTCACGGTGGATTAAAAACTTCCCATAACTTCTTGGATTCTCTGCTCTGTTTAATATAGACACATTACACTTGTTTGTTTGTTTTTAAAATCTGCTCATGATTTGTTCTTTTCAGAAACGTGACATCCAGCTCCTGAAAGCTTACATGCGAGCAATACGCAGCGCTAACCCTAACCTACAGAACCTGGAGGAGAGCATAGAGTACAATGAGATCCTGGAGTGAGTGATCTGTTCTTCTTCTGCCTCTGTTTGACTATGAATTTAAACTAGACTTTTTAAACTATTTATAAATAAGAAAATACATTTTCCCTCATTTTAAACTTGTATAAAAAAAAAACCCAGTAGTAATAAGAACCAATAGTAATATTGTGAAATATTATTACAATTATTAGTGTTTCCCATTGTAATATTTTAAAATCTAATTTATTTCTGTGATGCTAAGCTGAATTTTCAGCAGCCATTACTCCAGTTTTCAGTGTGACATGATCCTTCAGAAATCATTCAAGAAACATTTTATTATCAATGTTGAAAAGAGTTGTGCTGCTTAATATTTTAAGAACCAGTAATACTTTTGTCTTTACACATTTTGTTGATGGATAACACAAAAGTGCGTTTGCTAAATAAAACTATTCATTTTTTAAAACAAATCATACTGACCCCAAACTTTTAAAAATGGTAGTGTTAAATATATTTGAATGTAATATGTTTGTCAAAAGAAAAAGAAAAACGAATAATTTAAAGGCACAGTATGTAACTGCCTAGAGATCGCTTATTCAAAACAGTAGCAAGAGAGCCTGGGACATTTTATTTTGCTGGTTTTATTATGCTTGTATGCCACTGCCGTTTCTTTCGTTTTGTTATTAAAGCTATATTTTACGTCCGCCTCCTTCTTCCATGAACTCCTTCTAGCCGTAAGTGCTGAATTATTACTCATACAGGTCACTTTATTGGACAAATTAAAATTGAGGGATAAAGCAGCGCTGTTTTACTTTGTCAAAACAATAAAAAAAAAAAATACTAAAAATACATTTGAGTGTGTTGAAAGTTATAACGTTCGCTCATTGGCTATTATGAAGCTCTTTATGCAAACTGAAGTAAGCTAGATCGATATTAGAAAATCATATTAATAAAAGCCGGATGACTTGTTGCTAAATGGCATACGATTAATTTTAAAATGTATTGTATGGTGAAGAAAATGCTGTATTACTGTTGCTACGAATAAAGCTCTTTTCTGGGTATGTTAGCCACTTAGAGACAGACAAAATAGTGTTGTGTCTGATGCATGGCACAAACATGTTACTCGCAGTATATCAAGAAAGCGAGATTCAAACAATAGGCCAACCCAATAAAGGTATCCAAAGAGTTGCTGATTTCTCTGGATTTAAACATTATTGGAAACATTTGGGATCATTTGAGTACACAAGTCAACAAAATATATAATGTTGTTCTGGTCTTACATATTGTGCCTTTAAATCTAAGGCCGTAATAGTTGTTTGTATTGTTCTGTGGATAGAATGTCAGTTTGTTATGTAAATAGTGAGTAAGTAAATTACTGTTGAGTACGTAATGATGCTAATTCTATAATTGACGATCAGATGACTATCAAACTAACTACACTCGTTTGGCCACAGATGGGTGAACTCTCTTCAACCCGCTCGCGTGACCCGCTGGGGAGGAATGATCTCCACACCCGACGCCGTCCTCCAGGCTGTCATCAAACGGTCGCTCATAGACAGTGGATGCCCTTTGTCGATCGTTAATGACCTCATCGAGAATGCCCACGAGCGTAACTGGCCCCAAGGCTTGGCCACGCTGGAGACGCGGCAGATGAACCGCCGATATTACGAAAACTATGTGGCCAAGCGCATTCCGGGTAAGCAGGCCGTGGTGGTGATGGCCTGTGAGAATCAGCACATGGGTGAAGATATGATTCTGGAACCGGGTTTGGTTATGATCTTCGCTCATGGAGTTGAGGAGATCTTATAGTCTGTACATAGGTGGGTGCAAATGATGAAAAGCAGAAAGGGGTTTACAAAAACTGAATTAATTCCACCCCTTCCCCCATCTAAAAAATTCTTAATTCATCCCACTAAAAATATCAAGACCTCTTCAGCAGTCTTTACCTCAAATTATTTCCGGAAGGACGCAGGCAGAGAAAGCTCTCCGCTCGTTTGAGGACCTCCAGCATTCCCGTTCTCTTTGCCTTAAAAGGACATTTTTCAAAAAGTGGACCCTAATGACAAAAACCAACTTGAAACATTATCAGGGACGATGGTACACGTATGTTTAACATTAATATTGAAATCAAAGGATTTGAAGTGATGTCTAATTTCCCCTTTAACGTTTATTTCCCTCTTGAGAGCAAAAACATGTCACTCACAGCTTTCATTGGTGTAAAAGACCAGTTAATTCTTGTAAATACAGATGATAAAGAAATATAGACAAATATGCTATCTGTTCTTGTTCTGATAGAGTAGACATCTTTGCTTCATCTCAGTTTGATATTTAGAGTGTGTTTTAGCGACCATGGATCTCAATGTTTTTATTTTAAGAGAGCTCTGATTAAAGTGTGCTAGATAAAGAGCTCTCTGCTCGGTGTTTGCACTGTCTGGTGATTGGCAAAACAAGATATCATGAATCTCGTTTGTGAAGACGTTTGTCCTTCTTGAGAGGAAGGAGAGGATTTTAATGATGGAAATCAACAGCCGATTTGATACCTTATATTATTCTACACTGCTCTCTTGAGTTTTAATGCGCAACCAGAACCTCTAAATTTTCAATTGATTTTTTTCCTCCAGAAATGGTCTTTTTTTTATTATTTTCTACTGGCGTCACTGGTTATCTCACTATTATTGATCATAACCAGAATATTTTTTTTCTTTAAGATTTTTTTTTCTAGGTGATTTCTCAAAACCGTAAATGATGGATGAAATGTGTATGAAGTGTACAAACATTGTGAAAAATGACCAACCTACAGCTGATGTAAAAACATAATGTCTGCAGACGCTCAACCATATCTGGACCCGTTTACTGTGGTTTCAATCAAACCGTTTTTTTTGTTTGTTTGTTTTGTTTTAAATCCATCATTTGCCACAGAATTTTAAAGAATAAAGAGAGATGGGACGGTTGTATGTTTGTGTATATTGTGCAATTGTTTTAAGAATTTATTTTGCATATTTTACATACCTTCATTGTACATAGTTGATTTAAGTATCAGTTTAATTTGTGTTGTACGACAGTTGTCTCTGCAACCAAAGTGTTTTATTGTGTTGAATCCACATTGCGCTTGCTTTTTTGTTGTTGTTGTTGTTGTGATTGCGTGGACACCGAAAATGTACGTTCAGCAATTCTGAAATGTATCTTTGGAGCTATTGTGTATCACCTGCTTCAGTGTTACATAGACCTGAATGCCCAGTGCGTTGTTTACAGTAGCTTTTTTTGCAAATGTTGTTTAATAAGAGCTGAAAACTAAGGACCCAGAATGTTTTTAACTGCAATATTTAGCCGGGTCTATGTGAATTAGAGAGAAATGTCTGTGAACTTTGCCTTATCACACTTCATTCGACACTTTACTGCATGATCGCTGTATAACGTGTCACATGGCTTCTCTGCACATCATCTCGCAGTCGCACCCTGAAGCTGGAGAGATTAAACATGACCCAGTGTATTTCACTTCTTGGTTCTGATGGATCTGATCACCTTCTGCAAGAAAGTGTCATTCATTAAATAAAGGTTCACTTCTTTTTGTGCTCAGTTTAATGAGGTCGATCCATCTCTTACTGGACACGCACGACTTTCTTGACTCTCAGGATTTATCATCTGATGTCAGGGATGAAACGTTCAAAGAGCTCATGTTTTCCGCTGCAGCATTGTCCGTGGATGTGGCATTCTTCTGTTTGTTTGTTTTCGTCTTTAGTTTTCTTGCTTTCGTGCCGTGGGTTACTGAAAGAATATGAATAAATATAAATGATTTTGCAATATGACACCAGTGTCTTTGTCATTATTAGTAACTTGGTAGCAGGAACTTGTTGGTTGAAATCAGCCGTTTTAAAAAACACCAATGCAATGCTAATAAGCATAGAAACTTACTTCCTCTTGTTTTTGCTGTTTTTCCTCTCTTTTACCACACAATGTCACTGATGTGCAGTCTTATTGTTAAATTGAGCAGTCTTTTCAAATATTTCCATATGGCACATTTTTCCGCTAACTTAACTGGTAACTTTTATCTGCTGATCTCCATCTATTTAATGGTTTGAACCCAAACAGTGCGCACAGGAATAATCCTCCTGTTGTTGGTATTTTCTTTGACTAGGCCAAAGCCACTAATGCAGCAAGTCATTTTAATCCAGCCCATTATAGTACCAGTGAGGAACGGAATGTCACATTGTTTTCCCAGCAGCTCTCATGACCAGTTCTGCTCGACTGAAAAACTACATTGGCTGGTCTCATATTTCATAATGGTATTCTCTTGATGGTTTTGATATTGCAAATACAGTGTATCCATCCATCCATATGTCTCAATCTCTATCAATCATCTATTTGATGTGAAACAGTTCATACACAAAACTTTGTGCCATTTTGATTTCATTCTGATACAAATGTCATTAGCAAGCCCGACCAGTTAAACAGTTTTGTTTCATGTCTCTCTAATAAATGAAATGGTTCTTAATCCCTTTCAAAAAAAGTAAGGATTTGATTGGAGCTTTTACAATCTGGTACCACAAATTCATAAATTGTATCAGTTAATCAAGCATTCGGCAATCAAATATATTACAGCTTAATTGTATGACAACTGTTAAAAAATTGCACTACATATACAAATCACTCAAATGCCAAACCTAACTGAAAAATGATGACATTTAACGATGACACTTTTAATAGTATAAATGTCACGCCACCCTGTTGATTGTCAATGTGTAACCAAAAATGTAACAAGTTTCTGTTGATTAATCATTCATGCATATACTATCTATCTCTCTATCTATCTATCTATCTATCTATCTATCAGTCTATCTGTCAGTCTGTCTGTCTGTCTATCTGTCTATCTATCTATCAGTCTATCTATCTATCTATCTATCTATCTATCTATCTATCTATCTGTCTGTCTGTCTGTCTGTCTGTCTATCTATTTGTCTATCTATCTATCTGTCTATCTGTCTATCTATCTATCTATCTATCTGTCTGTCTGTCTATCTATTTGTCTGTCTGTCTATCTATCTATCTATCTATCTATCTGTCTGTCTATCTATCTATCTATCTATCTATCTATCAGTCTGTCTGTCTATCTATCTATCTATCTATCTATCTGTCTGTCTGTCTATCTATTTGTCTGTCTGTCTGTCTATCTATCTATCTATCTATCTATCTATCTATCTATCTATCTATCTATCTATCTATCTATCTATCTATCTATCTATCTATCTGTCTGTCTGTCTGTCTGTCTGTCTGTCTGGCTGGCTGTCCTTCTATCTATCTATCTATCTATCTATCTATCTATCTATCTGTCTATCTATCTGTCTGTCTATCTGTCTGTCTATCTATCTATCTGTCTATCTATCTATCTATCTATCTATCTATCTATCTGCCTATCTGTCTATCTGCCTATCTATCTATCTATCTATCTATCTATCTATCTATCTATCTATCTGTCTGTCTGTCTGTCTGTCTGTCTATCTATCTGTCTATCTATCTATGTATGTATATCTATCTATCTCTCTATCTATCTATCTATCTGTCTGTCTGTCTGTCTATCTATGCATCTATGTATGTATGTATGTATGTATGTATCTATCTATCTATCTATCTATCTATCTATCTATCTATCTATCTATCTATCTATCTATCTATCTATCCATCCATTGTCAACGCGCTCGATGAGAAGCAGAGAGTTCACACATCATCTGATCAAAGTGCATCGCTCAGCTCAGACTCATGAGTGCGGGCGGTGCTGTGACTCTATGGGAGTGTCACTCACAGTTAGGCGTGTTCACTTTACTGTCAGTTCTCAGCCGGACAAACACAGCTAAAAGCTTTCTCACAGACGAAGCTGATTCTGCTTCCTTCGTCACTTGTTTATTAATTTTGTAAGCGCTGAAGCAGTTTTTGAGTGCATCTGAGTGATTTTGCTCTAGGCGTCTGTTTTAAAGACAAGACAGAATCAATAACCGGGTGCTGCAGACCTCAAGACATTAAGGTAACGCAAATGTTTTATTATTATGTTGAGACGAGCGAGTTTTCGAGAGTTGACGACCTTTAAAACAGTAGCAGTGATTTCATACTGTGCTGCATGTAGGTTTTATGCATAATTTCTTACGGCAGCGACTCAAAACCTCTGCCTGTCCAAACGGAGTGTTCATATGCGACTTCGAACGATTGTATCGATGCTCAGAATGTTATCGAGTTAACGATGGGAATTGTAAGGAATTTAATGATTCTTTCGAATCGTCTTAACGAGTTCGTTTCCATATTTGGAATGCCATTTATTTTAGTACTTTGACGAAGAAGTGTCTTTTTAAAAATCGACTGCCCTCAACGGTCGTTGAGCAAGTGATGAGATAATTTCAGGTTTCAACAAAGTATAACAATATAACATATAATTTTCTTGCAAAAGGTATTTACACAGACTTTTTAAGGCTTCAGACTTTTTTAAGAGGCTGCACAAATGCAATAATAATAATCCAATAACTGGCTCTAAATAATAAATATAAATACTAAACAAACAACGAGTGGTATCATATTTCATTTATTTATTTATTTATTTCATGAAATAAACGTATGTGTATCTCAAATACAATTGTCATATAAACAGCCAGTCAGTAACTCACGAGCCTTAAGTACAACATAAAAGACGATAAAAGTTATTTTCAAGTCGTGAATGATGATTAAATTAACTTGCGTTTTAGTAAATGAGTCAGATTCATTCAGATTCAAAAGTGTTTAGGATTCACAAAAAGAACCGGCTCGCAAGTTCCATTCGTTGAGAATCTATGCTTGCGCTGTGTCTTTATGATTCTTTAAAAGAACCGACTCATATGAGTAATTTGTTCGAGAATCGGACTACACTGCTGTGTGTTTCAGACTGTAAATTCATTAGTGTATGAACGGCGGTAAATAGCAGTGCAGGAAACACAACAGTAATTTTAGCCTTCCGTGTTAAAGTATTTTTGCTGACCTGAACGTCATGAAAACAAAACTTTTTAGGCATTTTACTGAGCTAAACAGATTGCTATTTTCAGTCATTCTTGTCATGCACAGACCAGTCTATTTATATTTGTACCTGTTAACTGCATTTTGGTGGTTTTCCTCTATGCTTCGAAGTTGTTGGCTTCGTCTAGTTCTTTTGTCAGATGTGTTGTTATTCTCTTTCAGTGAACTATATAGACTGTGAACTCTGAGTCATACTGAAATGTGGAGTGCTTGGAAACTTAAAATACTGTAAAAGTCCTTGACGAGACGGTTTATGGAAGTTTTTTTTTACTGTTTAATAGTATAAACGCATGGTTGCACAACATATTTAAAAAATATCATGCAGAAAAAAAACAGATTAAGGAGTTTTGCTGGTCTTGGGTGGTTTAGGATGGTTTAACTGGTCTACCAGCCAGGCTGATCCTAACTGGGTTTAAGTGGTATCCCAGTCTGACCAGCCGAAAAGTCCCCCAAACCCATTAAAAACCATCCAAAGAGACCGGCAAACTACCCTGGCTTAGTTTACGATGTTTTATTCAGCAGTTACTTGTTGTGCTTCTTATCATGATGTTATTTGACACATTTATCTGAACTGGTTAAGTAACTTTTGTATTCTCTGGATTTTCCCCTGAATTGTTTATTTTACTGGTGTCTCTTCACTTGGTCGATTGAATATCTAAATGCCTGCTTTAATCGGGCAGCCTTAATAATACAGATTTTTATCTAAATATTCATTTCAACCCTCTTCAGTTTGAAGGTTTCCAGTTACTGTGGTCTGATTATTCCATTAAGTTCATCTCATTTCATCATCATAAGAGTTATCTAACTCTTCCAGTTAGATAGTCATCATATTTTTAACAGACAATGTATTTTGTCACATATTTCCAGTTTTAGCTGACTGGGCTATTTATGAGTCACGACAGTTGAACAGAAAGGGTTTTGAAGTTCTCTTTCTGCGCCCCTGCATTTACACCTTTGCCAAATTACATCAGCCATTCTTGTTTTTCCACTCTTGTTTTTGCTGTTGTGACCAAAACGTATCCATCTCAGTGCAACATGCTGATAGTTTAGTTTGCGGTTTTGTATCTCTGACTCATTTGAAACCCTATGCTAAATTTATGGATGTCCCTAAAGAAATTAAAACTCTTAATTTAGTCCCACGTTCTCTCTGGAGCTCTTGGCTTAGTTTACCTGATAATGTTATAACTCATTCTCAGAGGAATCTATAGCCTTATGGGCTCGGCTAGAAAATCACAGGGTTAGTTTACTGTCTTCCCAGTAATCTCCTGCTTTTATAACTCATGAGCCAAGTAGTGAAAAACTGGATTCAAGAGTAGCTTGTCTTTCCTAAACCCCAATCATGATTTAACTGCATTTACACAACAGGGACAGATGAAGGTCTAGCTTTGTGAATGGAATGTGGGTCAATATTCATTTCACCGCAAATTTCCTCACTTTCACCAGGTGAGTGTTATGTACATATTAATCTAAAAAAAAAAAAAAGTGGGTGAACAAAACCTGGAAATTGTTGCTCCAAAGAGCTTGTATTCCTATATTTCCATTCAGTGGTCAGTAAAACACCACCATCTCTCTAGCTTGAATAGTTGCAAACCAGAATGGTGCAAATTCCCCAACTTATCAGCACTGCAGACAAAAACTGATGAGGAAATGAAGTTAATGAATGAAAAATTAAATGAATTTGAACTTATACAGTGCACACGTCACAATAAGTGGTTGGTTGTGAACAATTATTTTTTTCAACATGATTTTTTTGAAAAAAGAATCATTTTTGATTCTTTGTTCAGTCAAGGAGTCATTAATGAACTCAGTAACAACTTTGATTGATTGATTGAGTGAGTGAAGACGAGTCAGAATTGCTTTAGTTTTAGTTTACAACGCTTTAGTTTAAGCAGTGAAAGAGTGCATGGTGAGATATAAGTAGCTAAACATTTAATATTTGATGACGGTTTTACGATCTGATTTACGAACTGTTTACGAACGGTTTAGCGACTGACAGTAATGTCCAGTTATGCCAACTACCCAACTTTTTTTGAAAGTTCAAAGTTTTGAATTAAAAATACGCTATTACATGATTGTAATTCATAACTGAATTTGACGAGATAATAAACATTTTACGTTTAGAGTGAATGTGACATTGCAGTTCATCATCATGAAAGTTTATTTTCTGCATTTAAAGCCATATCAGTCTAAACTTCTGATTTATGACCAATGCTGAAAAGGGGCGGGGCTACATAAGGTCTATAGAATGGTTGTGTACAAACACTGTCTGCTAACATTTATGTTCAAACACGACGTAAAAGTGAATTTTGCATAATGGATTTAAATTGTGATTGCAATTTTATCAGACAATTTACAATTATTCTCCCAAATCGTGCAGCCCTGTCTGGAGCCTGTCTTTAACACTGTTGCCGTGGGTTGTTTTTCATGTCATTACCCCAAATGACATCATATTTATGATGCGAATTTTGCAAATCTTACTTGGGGGCAAATGCGATTGGGCTAGTTTTGAGTACCAATTCGCCGAGTTTTGTTGTGAGAACCTGGTAAACCTGTGTACTTAAGCTGTATAAATGATTATCTGCGTAAGCAATATAATTAGCCTATGTGTCCTTTAATTTTTAAACTGAGTCAGTTTCAGCTGCCGACTGTCGATGATTTCTCATGCCCTCTCTTGTCCACGGTAATGAAATCTAAATCACTTCACTCATGACTTCAACTCTTGATATTGCTCTGTGTAGGAAGGAGACTAGCGCAACAGTTGCTGCGTGTCTGCTGTCTGTAGTCTCCTCTCCGTGTGGGTGTAAGTACGTTTCTAACATGTGTCTCCTCAAGCGTGTGCCTTTGCACAGACCGCGCAGCAGGCTTTTCTGGAGGAGAACGGCGTGCACTGCTGCTGTGCAAGCTCAGGCGTGCCTGTGGCTTGGCAGTTACTTTGAAAGAGTTTCCTGCGCACCGCTGAGGCCTCTTTGCTTTTATGTAAAAGTTGTCCTGCCACAACTTAAATAGTCAGTGATGCTTTTTTTTTGAAATGCAAGAGAAAAAGAAGCTCGGGGAGGCGAGCACAGCAGCTGTTCTCACATGAGGTGTGACTTGTGCTGCTGTACAGTTTGCAAGTCTTGAAATTGGCCTGTCATTTGCTTTACAAGCTGTTTCAGAGTGTTTAAAGCTTCATTTAGTGAACAAAAAATGTTCTTGAGCCTCTCAGAGAAGGAGCCGTTTATTTCTACTTTTCCTTTTGTTGCTTCACAGTTTGTCATGCATGACATGTACAAGATAGATAACAGCATGTTGCACAGCCCCAAAGGCTGCGCTTTTATAGACAAAAATCATCTCCTTTTGTTGAGGTGAATGATTCACACTTCCATCAGCAGGTGGAATGCAAAGCAGTCTGTTTGAAGGTTGTGTGCTCTGAGCTGCTAGCGTAGGTGGAGCAGGCCAGCAGGGGAAGACCCGCAAACGCTGGCCGGGTTTCCTCCCCCTCATCTGTCTCTCCCTTCCACATTCTTAGTACTGTCAGTCACCCCTGGCAATAGTCTGAGGCAGGACAGCTGATGGGGAAACTCTTTCCTGAGGGAGCAACATTTGGCAATTATTGACCAGATGCACATTGTGTTTCCTTGCAAAACCTGAAATTACTTGATTTGATTTGACTTAATCTAATAAAGTGCAGCTCATAACCAGCAAAATGAACATTTCCCATCAGATCCAGAAGGTTAACCCATTAGGAAAAAAAGACAATTACCGATTGTGAAGTCAATTATTTTTATCTTTAATTGTCTGATATGCAATATGCAGAACCAATTTTTCTATTGTATTATTTCAACTATTTGTTCTATTTTAACACAACAATTTCTAAATCGTTGAACTACAAAGATATAAATATATTACGAATATAATGATAACAATAATGATATCAACAACATTAATAATATTTATTTATTTATGTATTTTAAGCCAAATAGATTTGCAATCTAAGTGAGTTTTACAAGTTTTCAACTAAAACAGAAAACTTTTTTATTCGTTTTGGCCGTTCATTTACACAACAATGTCGTTTTGGGGTCCTGAAAAGTGCAAGTTTTTGAAAACTGTAGCGTTATCATTTTTGTGTAAACTACAAAAATGTGAATTTGTGAAAACGGCGACCTCATGTGTATTACGTGTTCAGTCTATAGGCAAAGTGACATCGCCAACTACTGGCCTGGCATGCATAATACGCCATTTTTAGTAGTTTTCGTGGATTCGTGTGAACGGGGATCATTTTGACAACATCGTCGGCTGTACGAGAGAAACGCGAAGGAATCATTGTAGTATAAACGTACCCTAAATGATTGCCAATTTATTTTTCAAGTTTCTCACCTGAATGTGTTGTCGGGCGCATATGAATGTCTAAAGAATAGAGTCCAATTTATCGGTAGATTGAATATTTTATATGTGCAAATATTGGATTCCTTGTGAATGATCGCCAAACACTATTGAGATCTCTTTAGTATCTATTAGTATCTTATATCTATATATATTTAAAACCATTTATTTTGAAAGCTCTGTACTATATTGCTTCCTTTATCTCCTGAAAGGAAAGGGAAAACACTGAACCCTTGCAGATACAAAGCAGCAGTTTGACTTGACACAAGGCGACAGCTTGTACAAACAGCACCAAGCTTTAGAAAGTATCGTTCCTAAATATAGTTTCAAAAGGCATTGTTAAGGCAAATAATACATGAACAGCTAATATTAGATCATTAGAACAGGCTTGTAACCTCAGTATCTTTATCTCGCATGCGAATCGCACACCGCCCCTCTGTCTAGTCTATGTTGTGTTCCAAGTCCAGATTTTTTGCAATTAATAGGTGAGATAGTGACAGGGGTTGGGCGATTTACTGTTGTAAATGAATTTGTTGGCCTTATGCAAGAGTCATTTACATTTTTGCATGTTTTCTCTTTAAACGTGTTGACTCCAGAGTCCAGCGTCTTCCTTTCGGCCTGAAAAATGCTAGTTTTATACAACATTTTTTAATTCTTGTGAGCTCATATTTAAAAATAGAGTAGGCCTACAAAAATTAGTTTGTCACAATGCAGGACTATTTAAGTGCGAATTTGAACTGTGATTAAAACAATGGAAAAACCCTTTACAACATTACAACATTTCTTTATACATTAATATAAATTTTAACTTAAAATTTTGATGTTTAATTAAAAACAATTGTCAGCTACCAAGTTAAAAATACAGGAAGAGAGAAGCATGCCACAATGCACAATACAGGGGAATCTCTCAGTAACATGAAACTAACTACTACAAACACCCACTACTTCCTTAATGCTACCGACATTTCTGTAATGCTATAGTGACATTTTACCTGCATGGTTTTGAATGGCATATTGATGATAAAGATCTAAGGAGACACATGACTGTCATGCACTTATGGGGGCTGCCAAGTATAATATTAGACTTGTAGCGCAAACAGTAAAACAGCTTCAAATATATTTATTTTGTGATAAGGAGCTGCTGACTATACATTATCCAGCTGCTAATAACCCAATAAAGATATAAACGGTCATATTGATTGGAGTTGAAATTATTTTTAATATAGATATTATATTTATTTTGATTGTCTCGGACAAAGGTCTATTATATAGATTAGCAGAAAATATACATAAAGAGTTAAATCAAGTATTTGAGATCCATTTACTCAATAACGGTATTCAATTGAACCCTCAACTGTATTGGGAAAAAAAAAAATCCACCTCAAGAAATGAACACATTTACATGGATGAAAGTGCACCTTTATTGTATAAGTGGCAGCTGTTTCTGAATAATTGAAAACCATTTACAGTCTAAAAGAGTGATGTTATGGTTTATGTCTTGTTATTGTGGATGGTCTCAAAGATAGTGCACTTTGCTAAGCCGCAAGGAGCCCCTATAGCGCTGTGTTTTACTGGAATAAGTGTTTGGTGAAGCAGAGATTTGTCTCCCTCCATAAAACTGAGCGATGCATGCAAATAAGTGATGAGAAAGGCCAGAATCAAATTACCACGCTTCTGTGCTCAACCCAAACAATTAGAGATTCAGAAAGACAGAGAGTGCGAGAGAGAGAGAGAGCGAGAGAGTCCAAGACCCGCAGCCACCAGCCGTTGTAATGTTTATTGTTGTTTGGTTGAATATCATCAATATAATTTTATTTCAACCCAAAAGTATGAAACCATACTTCTTACGTAGTAAGAAGAACGTAAAGCATGTTTTTTTGGCCCAATAACAGTTTTTGCATTGTGATATTATTTTCATGACAATTAAGCACCTTTCAGCCCTTTCACCCAATTGTTTGTAGCCTATAAGAAAAATCTCATTCTCATTACAGCAATGTGTAGAAAATGGTCGCACTTTACAATAAGGTTGAATTTGTTAACATTTACTCATTATGTTAGTTTACATGAACTAATAATCACAAATACTTCTAAAGCATTTATAAGTTAATGTTAATTTCAACATTTACCTATTTAATTATCAGAATCAAAAGTTGCATCTCTTAATATTATTTTATGGACCTGAGCTAACATGAACTAACAATGAACAGTTGTATTTTTATCAGCTATGGTTAACCAAGATAATACTTTAGCAAACACATTGCTCATTGTTAGATAATATTATTTAATGCATTAACTAATGGAAAAATAATTATATTATTTAACTTAAAGTATATTTGTAAGAATAATCACATAATGATTTTTGTACTGAATTTTGTTCATACTGATTTTACACAATTGTGTTTTATTTTTAACTTTATTACAGTAATAAGATTTTTTTCACAGATTTTAAATAATAATAAGAATGTAAAGGGAAAGTGTACTTAATTGACATGTATATGATGCACAATATAATTTAATTTTGTTTCAAATAAAAGTCAAAATAAAAAATATGACCTTTTCATTTACCAATTTGAATTTAAATGTCCCATTAAAAGATTGATATATGAGGTATTATTGGACATTTGATTCAATTACACAACTAAATGTACTTTTGTTTCACATTTTTTAAGTTTTTCAGATTACCTGTATACTTATAAGATCAACTTTACCTCAGGATGTTTGAATTAAATTAATAGTTTAACCATGAACCTCTATTTACATTCTGATTGGTTTGTTTAATGTAACATTCTCAGCCAAACATTTTCATTACCATTTCCGTTTATAACATGACACATACAAATGAATGCACGATCTCTGCGCACTATACAAATTCTTATTCTATCCCTCCACCTCCCCAGCACCACCTGCCTAGATCTGCTATAGGAGGTCTTCCTCTCTCTAGCAGCAGCCGCATGTTTCCCTTAATTTTATATTTTGAGCATTTAGCAGAAGCAATTTGTAGTTGTAGAATCTAATCCACCAAGGCCAAACTTCTATACATTATATTTACATAATAAAATCCAGAGAGTTGTCGTGACTGAACTAATCATAAATAAATGTAAAGTTAAAAATGTATGTTTCCTTTTATCTGTCAGACATGATCGATAAGCCTGCAGTGTGTATGTAAAATAGTCTGTCATGCACCGGCTATAGCTTCCGCTGTTGAGAGAAAAGTAGCTATTGCTTCTGTTTTCCCAACTTTCTCTCTCACACACACCCACCCACCCATACATACACCACATAGGCCACACAAACAAAGTTCCTAGGCAACGACACTAACCTTTTGAGGGAATTAACTGAGAACGGTGTGACCCTTTGTTAGCTCACATCACATGAGATGAGTGGGTGTATGGGCTTTATTCTCTCTGCTTTTTCTGTCCTATCCGAGTTTTTGAGCTCTTTCATTCTAGGAAGATCGTAAACTGCCATTAAAGTGGATTGTTGACAACATGCTGAAAAACTTTCATAAGAGGTTAGGTTAAGGAACTACTCCTGATGTTCAAAACAGAGCTTTGCATATGTTTGTTTGTTGGCTTTAAATATGTGGCTGATTTTCTGTGTTCACAGAGAAGTCACTATTATGAAACTTTTACTTTGGCTACTATTATTAATTTAAAAAAAAAAAAAAAGGTCTGTAAACTTAACACTTGCTTTAAGTAGGTCACCCATTTATTCTCCATCTAAGCTGTTTGGCGTCTGTTAAAAAGTTTGAAGATACCTTAATGAATGTGCATTGGAAGAAAAACTTCAGTCTGGCACTAGCATGCTAATCTCCCTGGGCAGCCTTTTTCCTTAATGAGAGTGCTGATCTATTTTCCATTACAGATGAGACCCAGAAACAGTGTTTCTGTGCAATACACACACAAAGAGATTTTGTGAGTCTCTTTTAGCCATAGGTTCTTGAATCAATGCTATGTACACACTTTAATTTGTAGCCTTGTCAGCTGACATTGAACACGCTTTGTATGTTGAGCATAGGCGTACGTCAACAAATAAAATAATACATGCCTCTTAAACTATTTTCAGTCAGCATTCCATTGGTGTCACACACAAAAATATAAGATTTATCTTTTAATTGGGAACGCAACGTTTTTGGTAGTCATGTGACCACAAGCGTGGGTTTGTTGTTTTCTGTTCGCATAGTTTTTTGTTGAGCATGTCAAAGTGACAGTATGTAAATGAGGGATTGATGTGACATGCTGATTTACATAGCCAGGCTGGCATACATTATAGTGTCTAATGTCAAAAACAATGTTCATATTATTAACGTATAAATAATTTTGCAAATATATAAATAAAATTACATTTTAAATACTTTTTTTATTAAAATAAATAAATAAGTTTGGGGTCTGTAAGATTTTTTTATGTTTTTGAAAGTATTATCTTATGCTCACCCAGGCTGCATCTATTTGATCAAAAATACAGTAAAAATAGTAAATATTTTAAAAGATAATTTATTCCTGTGATGCAAAGTATCATCACTCCAGTCTTCAGTGTCACATGATCCTTCAGAAATCTTTCTAATATGCTGATTGGTGCTCTAGAAACATTTATTATTATTATTATTATCAATGTTGAAAACGTTGTGCTGATTAAAGAGCAGTTATTTAAAATAGAAATATTTTTGTAACAACTGTCTTTACTGTCACTTATGATCAATTAATGAATTGTTGCAGAATTAAAAAAAATTAAAAATGTATTATATATTAAAATGAATCTGAATGAAAAGAAAATGAAATCAAAACTCTTGTAAGGTGTGAATGTACAGGGCTATTTATGATTTCATGCATGTATAAAATCAAGATGTCTTTATTTAGCAACGCTATAAATTCCTTGCATAATTGAAAAAAAGAAACACATTGTAAAATTTCAATGGCTAAATAATTATTTGGACACATTTAAAGTCTTTGCTCAGCCTTAAAGAAAAAGACATTTCAGACACCAAAGGTCAAAAGGTGAACTTTGAATATTCATGGAGAATTATAGTATCATACATAGTATCAACATTATAGAAAAAGTTTGAAAAGCATTTATGGTATGTGCCAGAGGGGATGTTACAAGACTGAGCCAGAGGGGATGTTACAAGACTGACATGCATTGTATTTCCATAATTGTGTCTACACCTAATGATTTGCTTGTCTTAATGCCATTTGAGTGTTGTGGGTTTT
This sequence comes from Zacco platypus, assembly GCA_038088235.1. Classification (NCBI taxonomy): domain Eukaryota; kingdom Metazoa; phylum Chordata; class Actinopteri; order Cypriniformes; family Xenocyprididae; genus Zacco; species Zacco platypus. The sequence goes on from CM076067.1 coordinate 13,651,015, forward strand.
CTACTCGCTTTAAGTGCATGAGAACTGTATCAAAAGTAAAGATGGATTTGGCTTTCATCTGTCTGTTTGCCTCTCACCAACCTTTCCTTTTCTCTCTTTCAGTGTTATTCAGAGGCTCTGGCGTGATGTCAGACCCGGGCGAGTCAGATGACAGAGAGCTGAGGCCCATAGACTTCATCCAGCTTCAGCAGTACATTGACTGTGAGTCTGTGATGCCCACACATCCCTCCCACTCTCACTAAACGCTCGGCATCATTACAAACCATGACTCACTCTCAGTCCTTAAGTGCGAAATGACACTTTATTCTAAGGGTCGAAAAAACATGCCAGTCTTGCAGATCCAAGACGTCTGTGAGCCCAGTTTACTTACAGTTTTTCTCTTGCATAAATATTTTATACATACCTAGTGGTGGAAAATACTGATTTGATTGACACCAATCAGATATTGATAATGTCACTAAAATGATGTGATTATAAAAGAAAATATGCAAAAGTTCACTTTGATAAAAAGTGGCATCTTCTTACTAACATCTCAAATTTAAAGAGGTCATATTATGCCCTTTTACAAGGTCTTGATTTTGTTTTTGGGATCCACTAGAATAGTTCATGCTTTAATGTTCAAAAAAAAACATTATTTTTCACATATTTTACATTGTTGCAGCACCTCTCGTCCCAGTCTGTCAGTAACAATCTGTTTTGTTGTGGTCTCTGTGAAGCCCCTTCTTCCAAAAAGCACAGTGTGCTCTTATCGGTCGTTTGCACCCGTGATTGGTCAACCGCTTCAAGTGTGTTTAGTAAATGTCACGCCCCTTACCACAGCCACTACTCAGTCAGGCCTCGCCCTCTTTTTTTTCCCCCTTGCATATACCTCGGGTGGTATTTATTTAAATAAGGGCTATTGTGACTTACATGTTCCCCGAAGAAAACTCAAGAATTCAATCGAGGCATTTCAGGGAGTTCAGAAAGGCTTACTAAGGATGTAACGATACATGTATTCGTACCGAACCATTTCAGTAAATGACCTATAACCACCAATACTAGCAATAAGCTCTGCTTTTTGTTACTTACAACAAGAAACAAAGTGTCATCCTTTCAAATTCTGTCCATTTTATCACGAATTCAAACAGAAAATGACGTTTTGACACTCTTTAATTGCGTGACAGTAGCAGCACGGAGCGCGAGTGTAATTGCTTGTGTAATTGGTCAGTCGGTGTTTCAACAGTGGAAAGACATCAATATAACAGTATCAAGTAAAGACATAAAGTAAACAAAATGTCACATAGCATTATTTACCTCTGACAAGTCATTCCGTGTTCACAGCTTGTTAGTTTACCAGAGAAATGTACTCTTTTACTTAAAGCTGCAATATGTAAAATTTTTGTTGTTAAGTTATTGCAAAAACAGCATATGTGCAGCGTAAATGTTTGCGTACAATTTGGTGTTTCAGTGTTGATTATTATATCTAAAAATAAATAGCGTTTGACTTTAGGCTAATAGTTTGGGCTCTGTTGTTAACCTTTAATATTATAGTAATGCTCAAGTAAGGGCTCCCTACATAGTTTACAGCATTAGCAGAGATACATTTATTATCCTTTAGAAACCTTTAGTTATAATTTAATTTATTTAAAGACAGAGACACAATTTGTTCAGTAAACCCCTGTTTAATAAAAGAAAAAAAAGGCAATTTTATGTTTAGTTTTCCCTCACCTGCTGTACCGAACCTGAACCATGACTTACGTACCAAACCGTCAGTTTTGTTTACCATTACACCTCTAGTGCTTACTTTAGAGTGGACTTTGTGCTTTGGAACTTTGCAGATGTTCAAACAGCAACATTTTACACAAAAGAAAGTTGTAAATGTAAAAAAGCATAATAGGTCCTTCTGTTTGGGACCTTTCTGGGTTGATATAAAATAATTCAGTACTGTTATTAATAATGTGCAAGGCTCATTGCTATACTATGCAGTACATTTTCATGTCCTTGTCATATATGCTGTCTTAATATATTGGATAACATAATAAAATCACTAATATTTTGGTTTGAGCGACGTGACCAGCTTCTACAAAGAAAAACTAAAAGTTTACTAAGAAATAAAGGTGTTTTTGTACCTCGTTTGGTCATAGGTTAAATTCCCAGAGAACTCAATATAGCATACTATAATATATTTATATTTAAATTTTGCATTTATAAAATAAATATATATTTTGACAACATTTATCAATAAAGTAATATCATTTTTGCAGTCATGTCCTGTAGTTGTAGCATCTGACCAGTAGGGGCAAACAGGGTCATGCTAAACAGCAGCCAAACCTTGGCATCCATGCGTTTCATAGATTATTGAAGGATTTCGATACAGTATGATATTTAATACAGGTGTTGTAAGTATTTGCATAAGTATGCATTGATTTTCTGTTTATTAGTCTAGCTTCTTTGTCGTGTACAGTTAATGCAGACAGTTCATTAAAAGGTGTGATGTCTGTTGTTCATTGTGTCAAAATGTCATCCTGTTCATTTTTTTTCTCTTTCTCTCTTTCTCTGCCCCCTCCCACTCATCCTGTCTATCTCTATGCAGACTGCAGTCTAAAAGTAAAAGATGTGTTAAAGGAATTCAATGCAGATGGAAGGTTAGCCAAGTACAGACACGGAGAGGTGAGTGAACAGGCTGCAGAGGCCAAATGTCAGCACTCTGCTTTTACAGCATCTTAGTCCAATTACCCATGAACAGATCCATCCATCTCTGTAATGTGAATCACTTCACGTCTGGTTAAGCATATCAGAGCTCATAAGCTGGACGATTCAGCGTGTACCTGCTTAGTCAGTGAGTGTTGTGTGTCCCTCAATACGGATTTTAGTAGCGTTTCCCACGCAAAACTTGCTGCCGTGATGTTAAGGTGTCGTGGGTGGTTGCCAGGACATTGTGTTCTGCTGTTACTAAGGTACTCTCAGTCATTTTTATAGTGTTGCTATCCGTTTACTAGGGTATCCGGGTGGCCCAAGTCACATGAGCTCATCACAAGTCGTTATGCTATAAATTGAAGGGATTTTTTTCACCCGATTTGAAACACCAACCTACATGATTTAACTAATAAAATGTTGAATTTCTAAGGCCTTTAAATTAGTCACATGATCAAAACTTTACTGAAAAAAAACCAATCTTCTACATGCCTTGAGCCCTTTGATTGGTTGTTCATATTTTTTAGTAAGTAAGAGGCCCTTTAGTATAATTTTTAAAAATGTTCTTCATATTTTTTTTTTTTTTGTGTGTGTGTAATCTTTGATGATTTTCCTTTTTCAGAAGAATCATGTCAGAATCAAATATGATACAACAGGCTTTTGTGAGGAACATTTATTTGTACATCACTCAGTCATCAAAATATTAAATTATTAAATTGTATCTTTTGCTCCCTACAATAAAAACTACAGAGCTTTGATCATAAAACTAAGCATCAAAATATCATCTTACTAAAACATATTATTAGGAGATATAGATTATAGTATATAATATATATAATATATAGTATATAGATTATATACTATTATAAATCTCTCATTGATTTACATTACAAGCTCTCAGAATTTCATCTTAATTTTTGTCTATATAAATAACAGGATCTGCTCCAAATTGCGTATTTTTTCTTTGAATAAAACAGTTTTTTTCTTCCTCAAGTGTGAGCGCCATGTTCTCACTATATATGGACCATAAAAGCCTGATTTATCAAATATGACGCAACACATGCAAAATATATGCAAACTTTTTTATTACTTTTTATTATTACTTTTAAAAAAAATTTCAATAAACTGTTCTTCCTTTTCCAGAGTAACAACATGAGACAAGCTATGCACCCTAACCCTAAGTTTAATGGTTTCAATGACAACATTAATAGATAAACAACAGGAAGTACAGTGTAAAATGGGAAGAAGTTTCTCAGAAGTCGTGAAATTGTAGCTCTTAAAGATTTGCTATTCAGACATGCTCATATGGCAAAGATCTGTGCACTAATTTTTCAGCTGACTGTGTGCTGACTTGGCTCTCAAACACTTTAAATCGATGTTCAAGAGTTTTGTTTCAATTGAATTTTGTGTTTGTCTCATTCGGAGCTTTATATTTTGCTGAAATTGAAAAACAACAGAAAATGGAAAACGGAAATTTTATGTATGTCAAAATGAGAGGAGTATGTGCATGTAACATAGCGAGGCTTTTCCTCTTTTTACTCCAGATAGAACAGCAGTATCCTGAGGCCTTTGAAGTTTGAATACATCTTGCTGTTTTTTTCTCTCTGTTAAGAACTAGGACAGGAGCAGCATGCACTGTTAGTAGAACTAGGATTAGGTTTGTAGTGCAGAATCTAATTCGATCTCAATTACATCCCCTTGAGAAGGTTCCAGTGACTTTATTAGTTTCCAATAATGTGTACCTTCTGAATGATCACCAAAACAGATGTTATTAAAAAGCCCAATGATGTTTATTTTTGTTTATGTGTTCTGAGTTCCTTAAATGCATAATTGTAGCACATTCATTTATGTTCAAAACGATTTATCTCCTTTATGTTCTATTAGTGTATTGATGAGGAAGGTTTCCGGCTCTTCCTGAAGACATATTTGGAGGTGGAGGACTTCCCAACTAATCTGTGCCAGCGGCTTTTCAAATCCTTCCAGAACTCAGAGTCGGCAAAATCAGATGAAAACAGTGGGTCATGTATATGCTTGTTTACGTCAACAGATATATGAATAGATTTGGTTACAATAATTATGTTTATTTATTTAAACCTTTTATCATAGTTTGATTTTCATTTTTTAAATGATTTTTTAATGCTATCGGTTCATTTTGACCCCATCAAAGTCACGTCAGGAGTTAAAGGAATTATTCTTTTACTCTATAAAAATAATACTGTATTTTTAACAATATTCAAAAAGTTCTGTTTAAACTAATAAAACAAATGATTTCTTGTATTGTGAATATATCTTTGCTTTCTCTCTAAGGGGAGGTCTTTTTGAAGGATGTATCCTGTTATTTCTCTCTCCTGGAAGATGGGCAGCCCAGGGACAAACTTGAATGTACACCTCTTTTTTTTGCCTCTTCAAACATATCTAATGATTGTTGAAAGTTTTGGAATACATTACCATGTTTTTCCCCTTCACAGTTGCCTTTAGACTCTATGACCGAGATGGCAACGGTGTTCTGGACAGTTCGGTGGGTGGTCTTAGCCTGAAGTGTAATCCACTTCCAATTCCTCATTATGTAACAAAAGTAAATCATTGTGCTGAAATTACATCTTTCGGTAATATGTGTCATTTTTCTGTGAAACAGGAAGTGGATCGCATTATTGCCCAGATGATGCACGCAGCAGATTACCTCGGTTGGGATGTGTCTGAACTGAGGCCTGTGAGTTGAATTTTGTTTGTGCGTGTGTAACATTTGCCAAGAAGAAGTGAAATGCCTAGACATTTTCCATCGTAACCACACCCTTCTGAAGACACATTCCTCCCTCATATGTCATGTATCAACTTGTCATGAAGCAAAATAAGAAAGGGAAAAATTTACTCTGACGAGATATTTGCGTAAAGTTGCTCCTTGTCATTCAAATGATTGCCTGAGGTGATCATTTAGTTGCATCATGTACATGCCACAACAGAAATGCACAGACACTAATACAAAAGCATATACATTCTCATTGCACATTGTGCTTGTTCTCAGGTGCTGAAGGATATGATGACAGCAATTGATGCAGATAGCAGTGGAACGGTGTCTTTACAGGAATGGGTGGAGGGGGGAATGAATAATGTCCCCCTACTGGTGTTACTGGGACTGAAGGTACGAAAACACAAGTACAGATTCTCACACAGTTTCAGATGCAAAGTCAGAGAGCTGCGGTGCTATTTTTGGAGCGTACAAGACTGTACCTCAGATTACACTGCAAAAGTTGCAAAAAGAAACAATGTAAAATTGTATGTGTATGTGTTTATTGCACTCTGTATTTCTGCGGACACATCTGGTTCTGTTTTGTCGCTCAGCCTCACCATAGTATCGACTGACTTTGCACTGGCGTAAGCAACAGTGACACTTCTAAGTTCTAACACATGCTTGCTCGCTTGCGCACACACACTTATATGCACGACCAAATGCACATTTGCAGTATTTTTCATTTTATATTTTTAATATTTAATTTTATTTACATTTTTATTATTTAAATTTGCAAGTTATTTTATTCATTTAATTTTATTAATTTTTTTGATTATCATATTAGAATGATTTCAGAAGGCTCATGTTTAATTAATTAAGTAATTTAATTAAACCCTGGTGCAACAGTGACACTTGCATGCTTATATGCACAACCAAATCCACATTTTAATTTTACTTTTAAATTTAATATTATGGATCATTTTTATTTTATATATTATTTCATTTTTTATTAGTTTGTTAACTTATTATTTAATTTATTTTTTATGTTTATGTTTGATTTTTAATATTTTTTTAACAAGCATATATGGATAGTGTTCAAGTGTCCACATACTTTTAAATATATACTTTATACTTTAAGAATTTGTCAATGATAAACCCATATTGATTTTCTATTAATCTAAATATTGCAGCACTTGTCTGTGGTGGTTCCCAACCAGAGAGAAGCAAAAACATACCGACAGTGGGATGCAAATAGATTTGTGAATCTTTGCAAACCAGATATCCCTTGAATCTCATTAGCACGCCATGCGTAGGGTATACTTTACATAACATCTCATTAAAATAAGCGTGCATTTGAAGAAGGCATGCATTCAGAATATCACGGACATGCATCTTTCCACACAAATCACTTGTCAGCTTTAAAATGCAAGCTTATGCTTGCATCCAGCAAGTATCACCCGAGCAGTAGCAGGCTTCACACTCCTCCGGAGGGGCAACATAAGCCATCTAACTCCCAAGGCTGCTCTGTCTGTCCGCGCTGTGCCAGTGCATTACCTGGAGACAAGCCACAGGGTTAACAGCTACTTTTTTTCATGACTAAATTCGTCTAAAAATAAAAAACAAAGTTCAGCCCTTAAATACTAAGCTAATGTCACTTTCACAGAAATTAAGATAAGTATACTTCACAGTTAAACCACATACACAAAGTCAATGCGGAAGTTATTTGTTGTTAACGCCAGCAGTAACAGTCAGTTACACATAGATTATTTTAATCACAGAAGGGCTGACATGAATTTGAAGTCATGTTAAACTCATATTCCCGACTGTCGTGCGTTTGTGATCCAGAGCTTTGTAGCATGGTCATGCTCAACCATGTATCAAAGCCAGGGACTTCCCCATGCGCTATTTCTACCTGCCCAAGTGACGCATAAGGGCTATGCTGAGCCATTGGGCACAGTTACAGCATGACTGTGTGGGCTACAGTTTCTGACCTCCTGTTTGGCTGCCTGAAGTTCCCACCTGAGTCATCCAAACCAATAACATTATGAATTATTAATAATTCTCTGATGTGACTGCATGAGTCAATGTCCTCAGCCCACCCTAACCACCTCCAGCCGGCCGTTGAGTTGATGAAAAATAGCCAGGTGTAAGATAAGGAAACAATGTGAAATAAACAAGACAACATTGTGTGAGTCACTGAAAGTGTTTTAAAAACAGTTTCCACTGATTATCATTTTATTTATGGTTACGTCGTCATCTGATTCTTTAATAGATGAATACATTTCATCTCATTCAGATACAAATGGCAAAACACACCAAAAAGCACTATCAGAGTAGTTCATGTGACTCAGGCACTTTATTCCAAGTCTTCTGAAGTCATACGAAAGAATTGTGCGAGGATTTACCAAGCTTTCAATCGGTTCATTGAGTCAGTGAGTTGAACTCAAGAACCAAATCTGTGAATAAATGATCCGATTCTTTTAATTGAACCAATTGATCCTGTTCACAGATCAAACAGATTAGTTCATGAATCACAAATTGTTCATGAATCGTGACTTAAAGTGAAATTTTGGCTAAATTTTGCAGGATGCACATTTCTGTTGGGAGACGTGATGACTGTGCATGTGTGGGGGAAGTCTTTCGCCCACATGCAAAATTCTTAATCACGTGGATTCCTATTAAAATGACTGGATTTCGCTCACGAAACTAAATGTAAATGTCCTCGCGCCTTTAATGACTCGTTCGCAGTGGTTCCCAGGTTAATTCTTCACTGGAGGGGGACAATATCACTGAATAAGGAAGACCTGGAAAAGTCATATGGAATACTTTTTTGGAATTACTGTTACACTTTTAGAGTGTAAACATTTTTCACTTAATTCATCGAGATTTTTGTTCCACAGAAGAAAGTCCTTTACCTTGTATCTGCAGTAATACTCTGGATTGAGGCCCGTTAAAGAATGTAAAGCATTAGCCTCACAAAAAAACATATTTGAGAAAACATAACCTGTTCTCTAACATGACGTTTTTCTGTTCCCAAGATGACCCAAAGAGACGGCCAGCACCTGTGGAGGATGAAACATTTCAACAAGCCTGTGTACTGCAACGTCTGTCAGAATATGCTGCTGGGGCTCCGCAAACAGGGTCTCTGTTGCACCTGTGAGTGGAATTCTGGGTAATTTGCAAGAAAGGTTCACAGATTGTTTTGCAAATGCAATCAATATTTCCAAACTGCCAAGAAAATGTTTCATTTTAACAATTAAAATGCTAAAATTGTCAAGATACAGTCCAGAAATCCAATGTGTCAGTGTGTATTGTGCTTATCTACTAAACTATGTCGTTATGTATAACCTAGTGAACCAATATGTTTAGTTCTGCTCAGTTTGGTATGACAACCATTCGCTATCATACACAGGCTGCAAATACACAGTCCATGGACGGTGTGCCAATAAAAACCCGGCTCCTTGCACCCGCACATATGTGATGTCAAAGAAAGAGACGGGGGTAAGCACACCTTTTCTATTTTTAGTTCAGTATAAAACCAATATGGTTAAACATCCAAGGAGTGTATGATATAATAATAAGTAAATAGCATTAAATGTAATACACATAAAACACAAAACAGTGCATAAAAACCTTTCGTGCTACTTGTATATGTTATATATCATTTATTTTACTTTTTCTATACTAAAAACAACAAAAGCAATAAAAATAAATAAAAAGAATACATTTTAATAAGTACATCCAGGGCCTTCAATTAACACTTGCTAAGCACCAAATGTGAGTAAATGTGTGTTAGCGAGTATATGAAACAGTGTAAATCACCGGTTGGCTGGTAACATTTTTATGAATTCTAAAAATGCACAAGTGTGAGAACATAAATATGAACGATGCTTGGGACAGTTGATGGGCCAGTGCTGCATTGTCACAAAAGTATACACCTTGCAAATTTAAATATTCAAGCTCAAGAATATGCAAAAGAGAGCTCAATTCATTAGTCACGCTGTGTGTGATGTTTTCTGTGCACAAAACATACTCCCAGAAATCCATGTCACAGACAACATGTAAATACTGAATTGAGCTCTCTTTCACGTCTTCTTGCGTTTGATTTTCAAAGAAAATTATGTCAAAATGCCCATCTTGGCAAGTATCCTTGTAAACACAGTCAATTATGTCTTAAGTGACCGTAAACGAGAAATAAAACGCATGTGTATCAGTATATTGGATCTGTGCATTAGCTCTTAAAGTGACATGCAGCTGTATGTGTTTTTAATGTTAATCAAACAGACAAAGGAAAATCACTCATTGCTCTTGACTGAATATCTTTTGTAACTTTAATATAGATTAATCCGTTTCATGGCTGGTAAAAAATATTTATGACCGGTATTGTGGCAAAAAGAAGTTTTAGGCCCCGAGCACATCTCTTTTAAACAGTGTAAAAATGGACTGCATGTCTTTAAAAAAAATCTATTTCTTTTCAACTGGGAACATTATCCAGGTCTTGTGATGAGGGTGTCTCACTAAGGTCCTCTAGGATCCTTCTCAAGCATTTCCTATGAGCTTCTTTCTTTAGTACTGCCATGAAGTGGACACTGGAAATGTAAACTACAAATCTCATTCGTTTGTATGCAGATTGCGGCCCATGACTGGGTGAGTGGAAACTGTGATTCTGGCAAGTGTGACCGGTGTCAGAAGAAGATCAAAAGTTTGCACGGTCTTACTGGGAAACGCTGCGTCTGGTGTCACACCATGGTGAGATTGGGACTTTCTGAAAAGCTACATTACATTTTACAGTTACTGAAAATCATTCTATTATAAGAGATTAAAAGTGTACTTGGTAGCGGTTGGGTAAAAAAACGAAACAGTGTTGATAAAATATCACTTTCAATATTAGAAGTATGATGTGCATCCTCATGTAGCAGGTCAGTTTGTCATTCACTCTGGTTCATAATTTTTCATTATTTTTTACTGTCATAATTTAGAGACATGATGAGTGTGCAACCCAGGAACCCTTCGAATGTGATTGTGGCCCTTTCAGGGATCATATCTTACCACCATGGGCAATATATCCCGTCATCAAGGTAATCCAAAGTCTCTCTGGAAGACCCAGTAAATAACATGGATACAAGTTGCAGGATTTATAACTGTACTATACAGCAAAAAAAAAAAAACCTGTTGGACCACTGTTAGTAAATTCTCAGAACTGCTCATTGGGTGCAAACCACAAGCCTTGCCGTTTCAGAGATACTCTGACCCAGTCATCTTGCCATAACAATTTGGCCCTAATCAAAGTCACTCAGATCTTTATTCCTGCCCATTTCTCCTCCATGAATTATAAGAACTGATTGTTTGCTTACCATCTAATCTACCCAGACTTTAATATGCAGCCTTGTTAGGAGATGATCAGTGATATTCGCTGACTGGTCATAATGATTTTGCTCATCATTGTCTGTATTTAGATATTATATAATATTACATGAGGGGCCTTCGGATATTGTGTTAGACAGTAGGGGGGCCTGCAAGTCAAAAAGATTGAGAACCACTGTTCTCAACCACTAGACTGTTTTTTTACATAAGTAAGAAAGGCTTCCACAAATGGATTAAAATTATGCTTCTGGTCTTTTAGAGAATAAATATTGCCTGCAAAGCTCTGTGGCTGCACAAAAGCACAATTTTGTTATACTAAAAACAACATGAATATAGATAAATTGCATATAGATTCTTCATTGTACTTTTTGTTCTTTGTTTCCTCACTTAGGAGAGGCAAAACTGCATAAAGAACGGCTGCTCATTTGGAGCTGATGACAGTGACCACAACACTACACCTGATGGACAGGTACTACAGGTAAGACACAGCATGGACGGTCTTTTATGTTTCTGCTGTCTTACCAGGCAGAGACAAGAGGCACTGAATGACGGCAGTGAAACTAAAGCACAGCTTTCTGTCCCCAAACAGATAAACCCAATTCATAACACTCACCCTCTTTTGGTGTTTGTGAATCCTAAAAGTGGCGGTAAACAGGGAGAGAGGTGAGAACACATCCATCCATCATTCCACCAGTCCATTATCTAATTGCCTATGTGTGTTAGATATGTGTATTTTAAATCACAGTTTAATCTCTAAATATGTATTTTTACAGAGTCCTTCGGAAATTCCAATACTTGTTGAATCCTCGGCAGGTTTATAACCTTTCCAATGGTGGACCAGGACCAGGGTAAGGAATTCACTACCATTTCAGCATATATAAATTTTTATTTGTACCCTGCATCCACATGGTTGAACTGGTGGAAAACAAAACTGTTAAAAGTGTAAAAATGCATAATATCAAACAAAAATACAAAATGCATGATATCATCCACATTTTAAGTTTCATAAATGTGGATAGTCTTAAATTGGGCTTAATACCTTAACAGAAGTTTGTATAAAAGTGGTAATCTAAATGATCTTCTGTTTCCCAACCAGGTTATGTTTCTTCAGAGATCTGCCAGACTTTAGAATATTAGTTTGTGGAGGTGACGGCACAGTGGGCTGGATCCTTGACGCTATAGGTTGGAAACTAAAACGAAACATACTTTCTGTGACACTCACAGAAAAACAGTAGAGGATATGAATGTGTTCTGCTCTCATTTCACTTCCAATCAACCGTTCTTTTCCTCAACAGATAAAGCCAACCTACCAGTGCGCCCCCCTGTGGCCGTGCTTCCTCTTGGCACAGGAAATGATCTTGCACGCTGTCTTCGATGGGGAGGAGGTGAGAACAGAATCTGAGCTTGAAACTTGAACATGTGCCTTTATGCCTGTATTTAGTGTCTCACGGTTATGATGCTGTAGGTTATGACGGGATGGATCTGGGCCGGATCTTGAAGGACATTGAGGGCGGTTCTGTGGTTCCGATGGATCGCTGGAGCATACAGGTGACCCTGGAGGACAGTCAGGAGAGAGGTGATCCCGTTCCCTATGAAATCATCAACAACTACTTCTCCATTGGAGTGGTAAGACACATACAGTATAGCATTCATCTGAAATCATCTAATACATTACCTTTTAGGTAGTTTCAAGGCCACTGTTTTCTTTCTGTGCTTTTTCTGCCCACAATAAAATGTTAATTGTAAAAGATAAATAAATAAAAATACTACTAATAGTATATTTATCATTCTCTCTGTGTTGGCTATGTCTTGAACAGGATGCCTCCATTGCTCACCGCTTCCACACCATGAGGGAGAAACATCCACAGAAGTTTAACAGCAGGTGAGCAAGTTACACATTAAACATCACAAGAGGCAACAGGTCTACTTAGCAATATGTATTTCTTTACTAAATTTACTAATTTAGATTTTGTGTATTTATGATATAAGACAATAACTCAGTCTTGGCTCTTTATAATTATGCTGTGTTCGTAAACGGGGCATATATCTAATGTCCATTACAATGCAAATGATTCTGAACAGTGGATTTTATGTGAATTATTAATTTTATAAAAAATAAAAATGTTTTTTAAGTAAAAATGTTTATTAATTACAATTATTTAGAAGGTTTTGTACAATGAAAACATTGTAGTTTTAGGTTGTTAAAAATCAAGCGAATAAATAAAAAACAAATAATTAAATATTTGTCAATTGTTTCCTGGAATTTTAATTTCATTATTGGAAGAACATAAAGATGAATAGACAAATATGAATAAATATATGTATATGTTCCTTTATTCAGCAAGGGCACATTAAAATTAATTTAAAATTGACCGTAAAAAAAAATATTTCTTAGTTTCCACAAAATATTAAGTAGCACATCCATTTTTAACATTGATAATAATAATAAATGCTATTTGAGCAACAAATCTGCATATTAAAATGATTTCTGAAGACTCATGTGACACAGTTATTTAAAATTGTAATAATAGTTCACAATATTACTGTTTTTACTTTCATTTTTAATCAAATAAATGCAGCCTGGGTGAGAATAAGAGACTTTTGTCAAAAACATTAAAACAAATCTTACTGACTCCAATCTTTTGAATGGTAATGTATATATGTAATAGTTTTATTTATTTATTTAATTTTAAAAGAAGTTTGCCTTGGCAGCATCCAATTTAATGATAATTTCTGATTTGAGTGGAACTATTTGACCAAAAAACATACAGCATAAAAAAACTCCAGATAAAATGATCTGAAAAGGTTTGCATGAGCTTCCTCTTCATGCATATACATATATATATATATATATCTTTCTTTCAGGATGAAGAACAAACTGTGGTATTTTGAATTTGCCACATCTGAGACAATCTCAGCATCTTGTAAAAAACTCAAGGAGTGTCTCACAATTGAGGTAAGAACAAAAAATGCCTCACAAAAAAAAAAAAGAGCTCCCATGTAAGTTCAAAGAGGTTATTGATCATTCCAGCTACCCTTGTTTCTTCTTCCCTTGTCCTGAAAGCCCATCAAAAAGCATCAACTAAAAACAATGAATACAGCGAGGGCATTAGAGTGATAAAACCTGTTATTAACCAGCTTTTGGTATTAGTCGTCTGTCAGAGATCAAGCCAGGCCCATTTCAATCTACCAGATCAGGGGCATTCATTCAGAATATGAAGCAAATGCAATTCATTACTTAAAAATCTGCTTACGCACATTAGAAGTATTCGCTTGAAATCATTTAAAATATGGAAAACGGATCGGAACTGACTCCAGCATCTCTGTCTGACCTTATCCAGTGTTGCGGGACCCAATTGGATCTCAGTAGTCTTTCTCTGGAGGGAATCGCCGTCCTCAACATTCCCAGCATGCATGGTGGCTCCAACCTATGGGGTGAAGCCAAAAAAAGCGACAAAGTGGACCAGGACTTGCCCGAGGTCACAGTAGACCCTGAAGTCTTAAAAGTGAGCCCGCAAGGTATGTTTTATAATATATAGAAAGAAGCTTTTAAACTTTAAACTTATGCTATTTTAAAAGTTCCTGAATTTGTTTTAAAGGTCTCCTTCAATAGGTTTACATGCATCCAAGGCCAAAAAACACTTTAATTTTCTCATAATATACACTGCAGCATCACATCTTTTCTCGCAGTGTCTGAAACAGTTGGATAAATGATTCCGTCTCTCTAAACCACTCCTTTCTGAGAACCTACCCTGCTCTGATTGGTCAGATGGCCCAGTCTGTTGTGATTGGTCTACCACTTACAGTGTGTGTTTGAAAATAAACGTACATTTCCATGTCTGAATTTCAGTCCTGGAGGCTTCCTCAGCTCGTTTACGAGTGGTATGAACAGTAATGATGCCGTCCGTTTGATCAATTCCTCATCCTTTGGAAATGCACTCAAAGTGGATTTGCTTTCATAGCGCAGAAAACTGCGTCTTCTCGACATGTTGCCAACACTAACCAAACTTTTCTGGCATAATGTAAATTTGTTATAAACCTACCTAGGTTTGTGCAGGAAGTAAGACTGGAATGGCAACTCGTTTCAGAATCATTTCTTTCTTCTGGGAGACAATAGCTCCATTTATTGTGCAGTTTGGTCTTTGAAACTTTGCAGACCTTTTACAGTCACAAAAATATCCGAAAAAGCATAATAGGGGCAGTAATATGAAGGTTATCCAAAACACTCAAAAAGACTGTATCCAAACAGACATGAGCGATAAACGTGTGGAGTTGGTGGGATTGGAAGGAGCCATTGAGATGGGTCAGATATACACAGGGCTGAAGAGCGCAGTCCGGCTTGCCAAAACATCTCAGATTACCATCAGGTGAGACAAACAGTTACCAAAAAAGGTCAGCAATGGATGTCTCTAAACAAGCTCATACTTATGGAAGCTTGTTTCTGCCATGAAATAAAAAATAAAAAAGGTAATTCCGACTTTTTTTTCTCGCCATTGCATTTTATAAAGTCAGAATTGCGAGATATAAACTCACAGTTCTTAAAAAAAAGTCAGAATTGGCGATTTTATGTCAATTCTGACTTCATAACACACAATTATGATTTTTTTATCTCGCAACTCCGCAATTCTGACTTTATAACTGCGAGTTTAAATTCTGAAAAAAGTCAAACTCACAATTGCGAGAAAAAAAGTCTGAATTGTGAGCTAAAAAGTCGCAATGACCTTTTTTATTTTTTAAGTTTATATATCACAATTCTGTATTTAGTCGCATGTTATTTGTCTTTATATATATATGTCTTTACTAGACATGTTATAAAGTCAGAATTGCAAGATAGAAACTAGCAGTTGCGAGAACAAAAGTCAAAGTTTGCGACTTTATATCAATTCTGACTTTATAACACGCAATTCTGACCTTTATCTCGCAACTTAGTAACTGAAAAAAAAGTCAGAATTGTTAGATAAAAAATCGCAATGACCTTTTTTTATTTAGTGGCAGAAACAAGCTTCCATACTGACCGGCACAAACAAGTCAAGACATGCTCAGACATGTTTATCACTGTCAGTCTGCATTTTCTGCATTTGCATAATCATTCGCATTTTATTCAAAAGTAAAATCTTCAATTTACATTCCATTAATTCTTTTGTCACTGTCAACCATTGAGTCTTATGATGTGAATGTGTGCTTAGTCACCCAAGCAATTGTGCATTATATCATTCAGTCATTATTTGTGCTTCTAAAAATGTTACCTAAGTGTTTTATTTATTTATAGGACAAAGAAGCCTTTGCCCATGCAGATTGATGGAGAACCGTGGATGCAGCCACCTTGTACCGTACGTGTCTACCACTTTCAAAATATCATTCCAATGACTCTTTTGAATCTGTTCACTAAAAGATTTATTCAGATTCATACACTGATTTGTTCAGTGACTCTTTATGCAGATTACATTCTAAGTGGTGTGAATGTCTTTTTGTGTTTAATGAGTGAGTCATTTGATTCATTCACTCAGCCTAGTGATTCACGACCAAAACGAGTCTTATTAAAATGTGCTTGTATGTAAATTTACTAAAAAACCCCGACATAAACGGTGTTTAAGCATCATAAGTGTCGTTTGTAAATTATTAAAAAATACAACTATAATTTATTAGCCTAAATTAAGATAACGATAAGAATTTGTTTAAAAATACTGAATCGTTCAACAATGAAACATCACTAAAGACTCCCTTTAAATTTAAGTGACAAATAATCATTCTAAATGAAACAAATCATGTTTTACTTGTATTTAACCTTTAGTTTAGACCAATAGAAACATGTCAGCATTAAATGAGATTTAACTTACTGAGTTATTTAATAATTCATATTTTTCTTCCTCAGATTCAAATCACACATAAGAACCAAGCCAATATGCTGATGGGCCCTCAAGCCAAATCTGGCTTTTTCAACCTGAAGTAGGGCTTACCTGCGCTTGAGGATGATCCAGATCGCTTCAAAAATTGTGTGTGTATTAACGAAGACTCTGAAGCCAATGAAAGTGTAAAGCCGCTATGTACATTTTGCAACAAATGCTTACGGAGGTTTTATCTCTTACTAAAATCCTTGTGTGTTTTTAGGAGATTATCCTAACATGAGGTACAAACTCTTCACTAGCCCATCTTAACATCACTTACTCTCTTTTTAAAGAAATGTAGTGCTCTTAAATGGTAGGTCATGCAGTTTTTGTTTTTGCTGTGATATACATCTTATGCATAGTTCATTCCAAGTACAAAGGTTGAATATTTGTTTTAAGGTTATTATGTAGATACATAAAAATATGCATCACTCCAAGGTTTGATGCACAGTGACTTTGCTGTAAGATTAGAAACAGATCTGCGGTAACTCTGCACAGTGCTTTTTTGTTTTTCCTTTAGAGTTTTTTTCTTGGCTGAGCCTAAATCTTCTGTTGCTACTGCAGTTACTAATCATGAATGTCAAGATTAATCCAAGGTGCCAGTGTACTCTTTGCCAGAACAATGACTAGATTTAGCATATCAAAATCTGATATGCTTACTGAGACATCTAATTTATTTGCTGTTAAATTGTACCTAAAATAGTATGTGTTATGTTTAGATAATATATTGAAATGAAATCCATGGTATGTTAACTCATTTTATTAGGTTTCATTGTATTAAGAATGTATTGAGTCAGTTGTGTAAATAACTGATTTTGCAACATTTCAAACATTTACATAGTGATAGTTCTCTGTTATTTTTTTTTTTCACCATTTTTGTCACCTGATGTCACCTGTTGGAGTTTGTGTTCCTTGCCGCTGTCGCCTTTGGCTTGCTTAGTTGGGGACACTTGATATTCAACAATGTTTTTGATCTGCCTGCATTGACACCATTGTATGCTAACCGAACTGAGCTGGACGATTACATCACTGTTTTCTCTAGTGTTGATATATAGATAAATTAACTAAATTAATATCTATTGATTTTTACAACGGAATGAATCGATACTGAATTTATTTAAGCTGGACAATGACACCATTTCCTTTAAGAGCCAATATTATTGGCCAGCTATTACTGTAAAGCTGCTTTGACACAATTTGCATCGTAAAAAGCGCTTTATAAATAAAAGTTATTCTATTAACTCAATGGGCAAAATCCTAAGAGTTTTAGATTGCACAAATGAATGGCACTCTGGCAAGCTTAAAATTTTATGTTGTTCCTGAGAATGTAGAGGATCTATTAATTTTGTGAATTTGTCTGAATAAACATTTGAATGTTTAATGATTGTCTCTTTTGTTTTGATAAGTTTAATATCATAATTTGCCACAACGCTCATACGATGTTTTAACAGCATTTAAACACTAGAGGGCGCCATCAGTTTGAATAATTTTACACCAGCCTGATCAAGCATCGGATTCAAGTTCATTTCTCAACCATTTCTGGGCCACTGAACCTAAGTTTTGTGTATAGCCAGGTAAACCCCAGAATACTCAACTGAAACGAGTAAACTCTCATATAATTTCTTAAAATATCCCAAATATTAATAAACTAATATCAATCTTAAAATGAGCTCAATTTTATTTATTTTATTTACTAAAGTGTGGCAAAAATTGCTTCAGCAGGTGAGGATACATTTGTCTAATCCTTAATTATGTTTGGTTTCAACTCAAGGTTCACCAATTTCAAAAACTCACTAACCCTGACATAAATCTGATTGTGATTAGTGGACGTGTTGCTCTTTTGAGTCGAATCTTTTTAGTGAATCGGTTCACAAAACGCCTACGTTATATATCGAACGGATTCATTGAGCCGTGCGATTCGAATGAACCGATTATGAGCTGATTCAGGGAACCGAGGAGTTGAATGATGTGGCATTAAAGTAAGTTACTTTAATAGGAAAACACAAAAATATTACAAATAAAATGTACAGGAAATATACGTTTATTGTGTACCAGTTTTGTCAGCTCGCGTACAAAACCACAGAGTCGGTTTTAATAAACAACATTCAGACACTTAAAACTAAAGTAGGCCAACTTTCCAAGTCTTATCAATTCACCTTTGATAATAATGTTTACAAAACGCCTTAAATGTAATCGTAAATAATATTACTCATACCTGCAAAACAGTTTCAGTGTACGCTCGTGCCTAAGTTAAACCAAAACATCGCTTCTGTGCATGACGGCCAATCACATCGCGCCAATTGTGTGTCCCCGCCTACTTTGAATATTTTAGCCTCACAAGGTCCCTCCCCCCTTTTGATTTCCTACACATGTGCTTTTCTTAACTCAAGAGTCTGTCCGCAGATGCTGCTGCCGACACTGAAAGCTCGAGCTGGGGAATATTGCAAAGTGAAGGCTGGTACCGAGTGGGTGTCTCCTCACCCACACTCACCACTTCTCATCTCTTGCTTTTCTTTCATCCACTGTTACTTGCTTATTGAGTGACACGCGGACTATGAAAAATATGACTTTCCGACGCATAAAGAAGTTGAACTCAAACGAGCCGGACAGCGGGTCGTTGTGTCCTGACAGTGGAGATATCTACTTCACCTCCTCCAAATCGGACAGCTGTGGGACCTCGGACCGTGGACCCTCAAACTCCACGGAGGTTTATAATTATAAGACCCTCGCTTACTCTGGAGGGACCCTACCTAGGAACTTTAAAAAGGTTAGAGCTTTTCATTTTAGTTTCTAGATTCGATAAGCTGTTTTTGACTCCTGTTTACATGTATATTGGCATTTTACGCACAGTTGGTCAGTTTGTTATGATGTGTATCTACCTTTAAAATCTTCTTAATCCAGCTTTAGATGATTTGCTGGGCTTTGTCAGCCTCCCTATGGTCATTTTGGTGGTTTTAGAAGAGCACTTTTCAGATAGGTAGACAAGCTGAGACTAACTTAAACCAAATAAGACCATTTTAGACCGGTTTAAGCTGTTTATTTCACAGCAGTCGAGCTATTATATGAAAAACACAGATGTTTATTAAGAACAATCTTAAGGTTTTAGCTGGTCTGGCCAAACTAACGTCTCAGACCAGTCCAGACACCAGTTTTTGTTTTCTTCAGTTAGTTTGAGTCAGACTAGAGTGAAAACATTACACTTGCTAGTCTCTTTTATATCTGCCTGCTATGTTTGAACATCTTGAATGTATTGGCCTTAATTAAGCACAGAAACGATCCTGTCATGAATTTGTTTGATTGGAAGCAGCAGTGCGCATGCGCCTCAAGGTAGATTCGTGTGAAGGCGCACCAGGAGATCCCCATCTCTCTTATTGACTTTATATGCCATTATCATTGGCTACAACTGCACGTCTTGAATGTTTCCCTTATTGACACACCATGAGACATTCAAAATGTACAATTCTGGAGGATCTGCAGGATCCTGAATTGTTCAAGCAGTTGTCACATGTTGCTTGGAAAGAATGCTCATTCACACCTGTCCATCTGTGTGCACCTGTGACCATCAGCACGTGACGCTTCCTCTGAAGAAGCTCATTTGCGCGCGCGTGTGTGTGTCTGTGTGTGTGTGTGTGTGTGTGTGTGTGTGTGTGTGTGTGTGTGTGTGAGTGTGTGTGTGTGTGAGAGCAGTCATGTGAAGCTTTTGGAGTGACTACACTTTGTCATTTCTGAATGACTCTGAATCATTAGTGATCATAAAACACAGATCTCTCATATCTTGCTATAGAAAGTACATTGCAATGGCGTGACACCACTGCGCATTCAAAAGGAAACCCCAGTGTTCGGTGCTAACTTCTTTTGTTGTTTGCAAAAAGGTCAAAGGTTGTATACTTAACTTTAGGTAGGAACCGTTCATTTGTTATTCAAATTAGATTCCATTTACATATCTGAAACTGTATTTCTATTGTATTATTATTATTATATTACTATTTATTTATTATATTAATTAATAATTCTATATGAATAATGCAAATCAGATTTGCGTTTACATACTGTTTCTCTGCATTGTTGTTGTTATTATTACATCAATTTGTAATTGATGGGTTGGTGGATGGTAGGTAGGTATAGAGATGATGTTGTCTAGTATAAAGTCTCCCACGCTTCCTTCCAAATCCAAAGAGAGACATTAATCTGTTGCTCGCCAGTACTCGGCTTTGGCAAAAGCAGTTGCTCTCCTGGGCTTTGACCGTACAGATGTGAGCCTGCTCGGTTCTGGCCCTTGGGTTTAGACACATTGAAGTGTGTTTCATGGTCACTCATGGTGTAAAGTGTTTCCTGGTGCCTTTGGACCACCCACACGCAGGTCTGACTCTCTTGAGCGACTGTAAACAGCTCGTATGTGTCCCCGCTGAATCCTGGCCCTGCTTTTTTACAGTCCACCTCCTGTGTGGCCATCCAAGCCGTTTTATGGAACCTGACCAAGTGTCTTGGGCAGTGAAGCCCCCTCCGGATTGTCTGACTTCTGTGGTGTGGAACTGAATTCACTGCAGAATTGAAAAAGCTTGAGGAAACGGGGATCAGTGTGGTTTTGTTGTTGATCGTGTAATGAAATGGCTTTTGAAATTCAAATAGGTCTGATATGATGTCTGTACCTCCGGGTAGCTGTCTGGTGGCAGTCAGAACAACATCTATAATCTAGGTTGTGTTATGGATATTATATTCTTAAAGGGATAGTTCACCCAAAAATGACAATTCTGACATCATTTATTCACCCTCATGTTATTTCAAACATGCATGACTCTCCTTCTAATGGAAGCTTGTTTCTGACATGAAATGAGAAAATTTAAAAGATAATTGCAACTTTTTATCTCTCAAATCTGACCTTTTTTCCTTAGAATTGCTTTCTATAAAGTCACAATTGTGAGTTGTTCAGAGTTATGTCAGAATTGCGGGATATAAACGTGCAATTCTGACTTTTGTTTTTATTGCAATTGCAAGTTTACATCTCACAATTTTGACTTTTTTCTCAGAATAGCGTTATATAAAGTCGCGATTGGAGTTATGTCAGAATTTCAAGATGTAAACTCGCAATTCTGACTTCTCACATTTGTGACTTTATAATCATGCAATTCTGAGGTGGGAAAAGTAAGAATTCCGAGATGTAAACTCTCAATTGTGAGGGCAAATAAATTTTTTTTTTTTTTTAATATTCCATGGCAGAAACAAGCTTCCATACTTTCTAAAATGTGGAATGTAAAAAGATATTTTCAAAGTGTCTCCGTGTGTTTGTTTTTTTTGTTTTATGCATGCATTGAAAGTCAATGAGGTCCAATGCTTTGTCATTCAGGTTTGGAATGACAGGAGGATGAGTAAATGATGAAATTTTCATTTTTTTGGGTGAATTATCCATTTAAGACCATATTGCTGTGTTTTAGATGAATTGGGTGGAATGAATTTTCAATATGCCATTTATGGTCAAAACAATAGCTCCTTGACAGCTGCTTTACTCAAACTTCCCAGCAACATTTAAATGTTGTATTTTAATTTGCAGAAATTGGTCCTAAACAAAGCTTACACACAGCAGAGAACTACATGGCAAGATTTTGGGTTGTAGGGCAGGGCAGGTTTATGAACGGCTCTCTGTATCTGGACTCCTACACTTTGCGTGAACGCCGGGCCACAACAGGGTATTGTGCGGCGGAGAGCTTTGCTTCTCCTTCCAACTGCCCTCGAGGGACCCTCTTAGTTACATGGAAATAAATGAAGTCATTGAGGGGTCCCTACGACAATTCTCAAAGAGTACGAAAATAAAGAAAGGCAACGTTTTACTAGCTTAGGAGGGTTTGTGCACAAAGTCCACTTTGTGGAAAGCTGAAGTTGTTGGGGTTGAGGTAGAGCCCGATTGAATGGGCATCTGTAAGTGCGGGGGTAATGTGAATGTCCGTTGTGCGGTTTGGGTTAGGTTTTCAAAGTTATCAGCCAGAAAATCAGGGCAGTTGTTGTAGTACATGACAGAACCTGTATTCGCCAATCTAGCTACATCTTCGATCATCCTTGTGATAATATCCAAGACATTTACGGTGATGTGTATACCTGTAGTCTGGAGATAAGGGCACAAACCAGAGACAACTGCGACAGAATCGTTTCAGAGAGGCGGCACACAGACATGCATTTCAGGTTATGTCTGCAATTGTCATCCGAGCTGTTAAACAACACATTGCACAACCTAAAGCTCGGACTGTTTGGGAAAAGACCTGTTGATCAGGGGGGTTTCGAGCACAAAAGGGCACAAAATCTTCCAAAAGTCAGACACTAATTCTCTTTCTTTTATCTTTCTATTTTTCCTCCTCATCAATCCGTCTTGCTGAACAGAACGGTGGGCTGCAAAAATGGAAGCCCCTCTCACAGTCTCCAGAACCACAAAGGTAAGATTGACACTTTTCTTCCACCTACACAGCTTTGAATGATGAATATATGCGTCATCGTTATTTCCCTAAAATACACTCTATTTATTCAAGCAGTTATGAAAACGTCAGACCATAGTCATTTATGCCTTTTTATAAGGTGTGATGGAATAAAAATAACCCCCTTTGAACAAACGCAATCTTAGATTTATATAAAATGGCCTTTTCAGTGGACCGAATGAATGAAATGAGGCCTGAATGAACCTGCGAATAAAAAGGGAGTGTGTGTTGGATCAGCCAGATGGTCAAATACAATCTTTCTTCACTGTATGTATGTGCCTCTTTATTGTTGAGTATATGCATATGCATAATTCATGAGTGCTTTCAGAAAAACAGGGGTCTTGTCATCTCGAAGTATTCCTGATTTACATGTTTGAATCTAGAGATTTCTTAATTGTCTAGACAACTACTATTACTGTCACTCATGCCCTGAGGTTGTTGTTATTGAGGAAAAAAATCATTATAAGTATGAAACTGAAAACACAATGAAAACATAGTTTGACAGTGAGCTGTCAGATGTCACACCCAGAATTGGGTTGTTTTTTTTGTTTTTTTTGTGCTTTTTGTGCTTTATCACACGTTTCCTTTTACGCACGTATCCTCTAAAGCATCACTATGGGGTTGATTATGCATTTCCTCTGTGATCTTTCATCATCCTTGTTCCTGTAAGCATTGACAGTTAGTCAAGTTCGTGGATTGAGACTAAACCACTCAGAACGTCTCTTTACTAAGACCGTCTCCGTACAGCAGACGTTTCCTCCGCTCATATTAACAGAATACCCTCTGTCTTGCTGAATTTCCTTCCAGGAAAACAGTGATCCTGGAGAAGAAAGAGGAGGAGGCCTTTGGCTTTGAGATCCAGGTAAGAGGGATTTAGAAACTCGGTCACTGTAAATGAGATGTATATTATTTAGCATCTGAACTGGTGAAAAATAAGTGATTCAGGGTGTTTACATGATTATGATGATGTACTAAAACCTGCAGTTTTTCCTTTGTGTTTTTCACATACCGACGACAAGGTTGTCAAAATGATCCCCGTTCACACGGATCCTTGAAAACGAATAAAAAACGAAATGTCACTTTTTAAAGAAACTCTACGCTCCAATAGACTGAACGCGCATGACGTCATCGTCTTCACAAATTCACATTTTTGTAGTTCAGACTGAGACGATAAGAGTATCGTTTTCAAAAACTTGAACTTTGAAATCCATTTTCAAAAGTTTGCATTTTCAGGCCCCCAAAACGCATAAAGTTTTCTGTTTTTCGTTGGAAACGGTGTCTTGTATATGTGGGTGGGCTGCTCAGGATTAAATAAAAGCAAGACCTTGGACGAAGGATCTCTTCATTGTTAAATAGCCGTTATATTTAGCTTTAAGTTCTCACTTGTGATTAAACCGCAGTGGGTGGCACCTCATTTCAAGGTTTATCCAGGTGTAATCCAGTTGTAGTTTTGACAGAATCCGAAATGTCGGTGTGGGAACCTAATTGTCTGTCTTAGCTTGTTTTCTTATAATATATTCCTCACAACGCTCACTTTATCAAAGCCCAGTTCCTCAATGTGGAACCGATTATGAACTCTACATTGGTAATAATTCATCCCCCTTCAAAGCAGTATGTCATTTGTTATGACAAATGTGCCAGATAGCTAGTTTATATTTAGTGATGTATAATAGTTCGTATGCAGGATGGAGAACTCCTCCTTTCCTGCCTTGTCCTCTAGTACAGGATATGACATCAAGTTTCTTTCACATGATAGGCGACCTATCAAGAAATGTATTGTTTTCTGGTATGGCATGCTGTAGACAACATTGTTTGAGTCTCTTTGCAGCTGTGAAACGGTTGGCCGTATCTACTATGTAAATATGTCTGTACTTTGCATCTCCTGAGGCGCTTGGTGTCTCAGAGATTCGTGTAAGCATTTGGAGTGTGGGAAGAGGAAGGAAGCAGACTTTTCCAAACATTTGAAAACACTTTACAAATGATTCAGAGATGTTTGCATTTTTTTTCTCCTAAATTAGTGATTATTTGGAGGTTTTTGTTTTTCTTGAGTTCAAGTCTTAAAGTATTGCATTGGGTATTTAACACTATAATGGCTTTTCTTAAAGGGACAGTTCACCCGAAAATTGTTTTCAAAATGTACTCATCCTCATGATATTCGCAACCTGTATTACCTTTTTTTCTTCCGTAATATATTAAATCAGTTATTCGTAGCAGAAAGAGAATGTCAAACATGCTCTTTTGAATACAATGAAAGTGAATGGTGCCTGGCTGTCCAGCAAGATTTTCAGTGAATATTGACGGAAATTTCATTATGTTTCTCACTTAAGTCTGTTGCATGGCTTTAGAAGACTTAAAATATAGCACACCAGTCATATGGACCACTTTTTGTTTGGTCCCAGTCCTCATTCACTTTCATTGTAATGGTAAGGAGCAGCGTTAGCTTTCTTTAAAACATCTTTTGTGCTCTGCTGGAGAAAGAAAATCCATGGGGGTTTGTAACAGCTGGGTGAGTAAATGATTTTTGGGTGAACCATCCTTTTAAGTCATCAAGAGTTTAGTCAGAGTTGCTGTTCTTTTGACAGAATGAGGTTTAACAGTGTCCTCCACTCACAGAGCTGTTAACCTCAACAACTGCTTTGGGTTTCAGAATAGGAAATGAACACCAATATCAGTCATCCTTGAAGCCGTTGAAATGAGGTGTTCATACGCATTTTACACATAGAAATTGTCATTCGTTGTGAAAGTGAACATCATGACAGCATCTTCGAGCCACAGCGTGTCTCTTTGGTGACTGGTGAAAACATTTCAAGCCATGAAAAAAATGATGGCTCCACGCACATCAGGATACTAGGAGCAAATTGAGGCGGTCATTTGAATCTGCATATGTCAGTGAACCAAAGATACCAAAGGCAATGCAAATGACCTTTCCAAATGGCGTCAGTATATCAGTATGTGCGTCTTGACATGAGTTACTGATTACAGTTATGGTGGAAACTGAAGCTGATATTTTGCATATCGACATCCCGTTGAGTCTCTTCCTGCTCAGTGTTAAACTCTTGCTGTGTGGAGGTCCATTGTATTTTTAACTCCTAGAATTTGCGGTGTAATTCTCAAAAACATCTCGCACAAACTTGGTGGTACAGCCGCTTAACATCCTTCACAGTTTACACAGAGATCCATGTGCTAGTCCACTGAAGCTGACTTAAGTTGTTTTATTGCAGAATAGATAAACTTTTTACTCACTTTACATAATTTACAGTTTAAAATGTATATTATCCACCCATTTTTAAAACCATTTGTCCTATGTAGGGTCATGGAAATATTATATATTATTATATTGTGTTATATTTTATTTTGTATTATATTATCCATACATCTAATTTGCAAATCACATATTATATTACATTATATTATATTATATTATATTATATTATATTGTGTTGATTAATCGCATCCAAAATAAGTTTTTACATAGTGTGTATATATATATGTGTCTACTGTGTATATTTACTATATAATATGTAGAAATTCACATACATGCGTGTATATATTTAACAAAAAAAAAAAAAAAAATATATATATATATATATATATATATATATTATAACCATTATATTATATTATATAATATATATATATTATACGTGCCATACACACATATTGTAAAAAAAAAAAAAAAAAAAAAAAACTTTTATTTTGATTAATCGTTTCACAGCATTATTACATTATAATATATAAATATAACTTGCTCCACCTCTGAAAATATTGTTTGCCTCGGCTAGTTGGCTTGGAGTTGTTGTGTATTTAAACATTGAAATGACCACAAAACAGACATTTCAAATGGCCTAGTTTCGGTGTGCCTTGTTTATCAAGGATGTTTGCATGTGAGTAAACCACCTGGAGCCATTCCTCACGTTCAGCTTCCTTTAAGCCATTGAGTCTGTCAGTCAGACTTTGTGAAGCCGTGCAGGTCAACATTCTAGTCATTGAGCACATGATGGTGTTAAGCCACTGTGGAAATGCTATCAGACCTGATTTAGCAATGCTACGTCGAACAATAAGTCCCAGCTTTCAAGAAAATGACACACCTTTTGCTAGCTGACTCATTTTGTTTACTTTAGTATAATCTGATATCTATAAATAACATTTACTCCCAGCACAAGAGACGGCATTGTTTACCAACCTTTTTTTTGTGTGTGTCTGCAGACATACGGACTGCATCACCAGAGTGAGAACTCGGTGGAGATGTGCACCTTTGTTTGCAAAGTTCACGAAGACAGTCCTGCCCAACTCGCAGGCCTTAAAGTCGGTAAGTGCGCTAACATTAACACCACCCTTAATGTTTGCTCATTGAGTCCCGCTCTAAACCAGCATTTCACACAAAGGCTAGAATATTCAGAGTGGTCCTGGAGGTCAATGGGAGTACGTTTCAAAGCAATAACAAGGATCAGTTTCCCTCATCCACCTCTTGAACATCCTGTTTTGTAGTAAAATGAGTCTGTGTGGATGGAAGTAATATTACAGAAGGCTTGCTCTCTGATTCAGAGATCTCGTCAGTCTGTCAACAGCGGGACAGTTGAGTGGCAGCCCTACTGTTTAAGCAAGAGCAAATATCACAGCGCAGCACCCACGCAGACAGTTGATGGATTTTTATTCTTTTAAACTGTAAAACAGGATACAGTCAAGTCACTCTGTGGCTTTTTGTGTGCTGCATGTTTATAGACGAGCTCTATTTTTATCTGCAAGGTTTTTTTTCTGTTGTTTCCTTTTTGTTTGAGCTCTTTATTGTGCTTGGCATAAATCTTTCATAAATTGGCATAAATGAAATTGAGCTTTTGAGTCCTACAAATCTAGGAGATAATTTAGCATAATTTAGCACCCTTTAGAATATTTTAAAAGTGTGTGTGTGCGCACATATATACATATATATATATATATATATATATATTACACTATGATAAAACGTTTGGGGTCGGTAAGATTAAAAAAAATATTTCTTTCAAAAACCAAAAACCTTTGAAAAGTAGATTTGTGGTTAACATTAAACTAATTTTGCTCTATGAAATAAATATATTATATCGCAAAAATAAATTTTGAAAGCATTGTTTGTGGTTGTTTGGTTCGTCACCCATGTATTTTTGCATCTTTGTGGTAGTTTAATCCTTGTAGAAACTTGTAAGCAACTTTAGAGTTTTAAAACTAGGGTTTTTGGAATGTTTTTCTAAAAAAACATCTTTGTCATTGTCCTATAATGCCATATTCATGCTTTTATGATTTTTTTTACCACTTGCTTGAAATTTAATATATACAGAATCTGCATTCTTTTCTCTAATCTCAAAGGGAACAAACAGTTCTGCATATAAAATACCCATTTGTTCTGTCCTAGGATCAGTTGATCTTCTCCCAGTCCAAAATATAACAATTAAGATTCCAAGACTAACTGATGTCAGATCAGTAGTAAAGAGGAACTCCTACTCAGTTGCTGTGCGTGTGTGTTGGTTTCGCTTCCTGCATTCCCTTCATGCTTTGCGCTATTGTCGTCTTTGGCTTGTCTCTCAAAACCACATGACCTCATCGTTCTAAGACAAGAAAACTCAAAACTCTCCTAGGAGGAAAGGAATTGTTTTGTTACATATTGATGTTTGAAGTCCAGTCCCTCCCCGGCAGAAGTGTCCCAAAAACCCTGTAGATTTTGTATGGAGAAAAAGCAAATTTTTTTTCATCAAATAAAATTATTTTGAGTTGATTGTCATGTGAGAAGAAAAATAACACAAGATTATAATTTATTTCAGTGGAACACAAAAGGAGTTTTTTAGCAGAATGGTTACACTGCTCTGTATAATGAAAGTGAATGTGACGTCTAGTTTCGAAAAGGATAAAAAAGCACCATAATAGTCCATACAACTATGTTTCAAGTGTTCAGAAGCCGTATACAATAGCTTTCTGTGAGTAACAGACTCAAACTGAATGTGTTCACGGAAAATGTTTCTCTTGCGTAGCACCTGTGGTCACCATTCTCTTTTATTGTGTTGAAATGGGACATTCTGCAATAAGTGTTGTCTTTTGAGTTCCTTAGAAGAAAGTCAGTCAATGCAGGTTTCAAAATACATGAGGGTGAATAAATAATCATGACAGAATTGACATTTTTGGTTGAGCTATCACTCTAAGGCAGCACAGCACACAAAATGTTAGTACTGTATAGAATTTCCACTCTGTTCTCAGTTAAACGCTCTTCTCTGGGATTTGTAGGAGACACGATTGGCTGCGTGAACGACACTTCTGTGGAAGGCTTTCGCCATAAAGAAATCGTCCAGCTCATTAAATCATCCGGCAACAACATTAGGTATGTAGATGTTTGAAGTTCTTTCATGTAAATAAGCAAAATAGTCCCACTTTCCCCAAAATAGAATGGAAGTTTTAAAAGTTTAAATTGAAACTAAATTGTTTCAAGTGTACCTGTGGTCTTTTCTGATTAGCTTGGAAGAATTAGATCTGCTATTACTTGTTTGGAACCACTCTATCCTTCCTCCCACCCTTTTATTTCCTGTTTAATAAAAGATGAAAGGCCAGTGAAAATGAACCTCCATTTATAAAGTGTGGATGTGAACCACATGAATGCATAGCGGTTCACGCCTTCTCTCTCCACGGCTTTGAACCCAATTATTTCCACTTTTAAACATGGGGTTATGTGTAAATGAGAAAGTTTACAACAGCCCAGTAAAAAGAAGTTCGCTCTTCATATCCATATCACCAATGGCGGTCTTGAAATCATATACATTTGGGGGAAGGGGAGTCTTAAATTACCACTAAGCTCATATTCAGACACGTTGTGGTCTGAAGTCGGTTTTAAAGAGCTCTTTGACTTTAATTGGTGTGTTTATTAGATTGAAGGTTTGAAGACATGTAATCCCGCACAGTATAGGAAGTGACTTTCTCATGCAACACTGCTATTTTGTTCCTGTCTAGGCTAGAAACGGTGTACAGCAACTCTATTAGAAAAGCAGAATTGGAAGCCCGACTGCAGTATCTAAAGGTGAGTCTCTCGAAGATCATGCAAACCTTCACGCACGTATCAAGCAGCGTGTCGTCGCGTATACAGAGACGTTTACGAGCATTGTAATGTAAGCCCAGCTTTAACACAGCTGCCCTCGGT
Organism: Zacco platypus; assembly: GCA_038088235.1. Taxonomy (NCBI): domain Eukaryota; kingdom Metazoa; phylum Chordata; class Actinopteri; order Cypriniformes; family Xenocyprididae; genus Zacco; species Zacco platypus. Next base: position 13,681,279 of record CM076067.1, read on the forward strand.
CTGGCACCAAACACCGGTGCTGATCACACCTGTTTCCTCTCACACCACACCTGTTCCAATGACAGTCCAGTCTTGATCCTCACATACCGCAGTACAGCTGAAAAGAAGCAAGGCGCATTTTTACATTCCTCAGGATGTTCTCTCGTATGTGAAAGAAGATGCCTAGGCTGTAAAGTTTAACTACAAAAACACTATGGTACTCATTGCTGTTGACCAGAATTTGAATACCGTTACATCCCTGTAAAAATACTTGTTATATGTTTTTTTGTGTGTGTGTGTTTTTATTTTTTGTTTTTTTATTATTTCAGATTCAATAGAATAACAGATAAAACCAATCAAAACCACAATAATTTACAAAAAGTTATCATGACAAACCGTCGTTTCGGTCATTCCTACAGCAAATTAACTTTAATAAAAGAATTATGATTAAGAAATGGACCCAAATAACACAGAACTCTGCGTTTCGGTCGAATTTGATGGCTTTTTGACATGAGAAGTAGCGATGGAGAACTGAGAGCGGTGTCGGACTTCGCTGACCGTACTTCCCTGTTCTCTATGATGATGGTTGGGAAAAAGTAAATGAACAGATCAGACAAATGACACGTGAACTGACTCTTACTGTGTCTTTTGTCTCTCCAGCAAACCCTGCATGAGAAATGGGATGAATACAGATCTCTAATGGTGCAGGAACAGCGGCTTGTGCATGGTGAGTTTTAGCACATGATACCAATCTTGCTAACCTAGGCCTTTCAATGATAAGGGCTTATGAGGTTGTTTTAGTGCATGTAAAGGTTGGACGTGTGACATTTGAATACTTCTGCATGCATTTATATAACCCAAAAGACTTCCTGTTATAACAATTGGATTAGACACTTAAAGAGTGTGGTATAAGAGAAACCAATTTAGATGCATAAGCTAGTAATTTTGCTGATGTGACTCAAGCTAAATGCCTTGGGATAGTACTTTACTAGCCTGCAGGGTCTCTGAAAGATCTTAAAATGTCAGGTCTGAAAGTGACAGCACTTTCAGCACTATAACTGCTGCCAAATATCTATATGGCAGTTTTTTCCCCCATGGTATCTGTCAGAATTGTGGCTAGTGAAAATGCTGAGTAGCTGGTAGCTTTTGAGAACCAACCACTAACCACAATGGCCTAGTAGCAAAAACAGTTAGTGTCAATCTATTTGTTAAATTCTTCAAAATTCTTTCAGAGGTTAATTTAGCTATCTGTTTTCACTCTTACAGGCATCGTACTGAGTGATGTGGCTATGTACGAGTCTCTGGAGTCGGCCGGTGTGTACGGTAGTCTTGGAGCTCCAAGCCCCGTGGCCATGCGTGCGTTATGTGGCACCGGTAGCACGAGCAGCAGCGTGAGCCACCTCAGCGCCGCCACGGCTGAGGACGATCCACTCTACCAAACTTGCATCTTCCAGGGGGAACGTGCCAACAATGCCAGCAACGACGAGCTCGACATGAACCACGAGAAGACTCAAAGCGGCCGTCCACGGCTCATCCGGCCCGCCAGCGAGCTCTTCGCTACTGCCAAGACAACCCTGACCCGCAGCGCCAGCACACGCAGCTACATGAGGGGCCCGGCGTCGTCGTCGTCGTCCTCGGTGCCTAATGGAGAGAAACAGCAGTGCGGAGGGTTCAGCGCACTACAGCGCAAACCCAAACAGAAGAGCTTCAGGCGGAGGCTGTTGAAGTACATTCCCGGACTTAACCGACCTCTGGAAGAGGAGGAAAGCAAACTGTGAGAAACTACAACAAACTGAAATTCAAAGACTCGCTTAGCCAAAGACTAAAGGTTTAAAACAAGAGAAATGCATCCAAAAAAGTACACTGAAGACCAAAATTGGAGACCAAGATAAACCAAAGAATCTATTGATGAAAAGTGTTTTCATCTTCTTTTTTTTTTTTTTTTTTTTGAGAAAAATTGAGTGTCTGTTAATGAGAGCCTCATTCATTTCCAATGTTTGGACAGTAGAAGTAATTTAGTTTGAGTGTGCCAAAAGTTTCAAAGCCTTAGCTTTTTAAATCTGAACACAAAATATTTACAGAAGATTGGTTGGGCAACGTGAATGTTTGTCTAAAATGCTGAGTAGATGTGGATGTATTTCTGTTTGTTGCTGGAATATTGTTTAAAATTCTATAACCAGTAATATAACAGTTAACAAGACTAAATATGTGGTGAAAATGTGGACTAAAAAAAACAACCAGTGTCTTAATCGCTTTGTCAACCCCTTAAACTTTATTAACATTGTCTAACTTTATTTCCAGGTGCACATTTTTCATCTAAATCAAGAAGCAACGTTTGTACATATTTTGTTAAGTTATTTATTTAATGTTTATTTTCAGTTTTTGTTGTTGTTCTTACATTATTTGAACATGTACAAAATGAAGGATTTTTTTTATATATAATTTGATCATTTATATTTGAAAATACTTTTGTCCTGAAGGATATTTAATTAGTGCCTTTTTGGCAAGTATGTGTAAATAATTTTTTGTTTATTTTTTGAAAATATAGGTTGGAAATAAAAGGATTTTCCCTCATCATTTCTCTAGTATGCTGCTTTTGTTGTTCTCTTGTATGTTGAATTCATATTGCCGTTGCTCGGGTTATTTTTCTCATAAGTCCACTTCACAAGTTCCCTGCCATTTGAGCACAAGTGCTCTTATTGTGTAGACCTCTTTGATTTCTTCTCAAAATATTTATCTTCGCACTTATGATACCGGCGGCTCCTACAAAAGACTACAGCCTAATGTGCTTTCCTAACCTCGAAAACAACATCTTCCTGTGGGGCAGATACTGTGTGTTTTGTAGAACGAAGGGACTAGTAACATTCCTCTGATGCTGGGCTCTGTGAGACCTTCAGTGGTGTCAAACAAATTCATTGTAGGGAATGTGTGGATCGCTGTGTGGAATATGCATTGGAATGTGCATCTAAAGGGTGACCCCGGGATTCCAGGCCACAAGCCTTGATTCTCTTCCTTTAGGTCAGAGCTGAACCCTTGCCCTCTGCCTGCACACACAAACACATTACCCCCATGGTGCTTTGACAAGACACAAACCGCATCATCATCCCAGTGTAGCGCCTGACCTTCCAGGTCACAAAATACTCCCCCTTCTGTTTTCTATGGCTCTCTTTACGTCGTTTCCCTTTTGTCTGCCTTCACAGCCGGTGTCCGTTACGTCAGAGCCTCTTTGGATGGTCGCTGGTGTCAGTACCGCAAAACTCCCTATGTCTTGATTAGCTATTGTTTTGTCTTCAGTTGCAGAGATGGGTGTGTGGGTAACTTGTCAGCTGAAGGAATAATTGGGTTTTTGAGTAGGTTTTGAAGGCTGAAGTCGTTTCAAGACGATTGTAAAAAAAAAAAAAAGTGAATGCATAATTAGTTAGAAGACAAGGGGACCCAAAGCAAAGCCATGAATGGACCATTTAATGGTTGGGCAAAACAATGGGCTGACAGTGGGTTGCATGTAATTAGCACAGCAAGAGCGATGGGCGCTTGGTAGAGACGGGACAGTAGAGTTTATATGCGTTTTTATGTCTTGGTGATGTTTGCTGAAGTAACTCTTTATTGCTTTTACTTGGGTTAGCTCTAAACCACTATATCAAAAAATGTTGATGTGTAACTTGTTTCGCACGATGTAGTTAAAACGGACTTAAAATTGATTTTAAAAATAAAGTACAGTATTTGCATTAAAGAAGCGACCAGAGTCACAAATGTTGGCCAGAATTTCAATGTCGTGGACTTTTTTTAATTGGGCCAATAAGCAACTACCAAACAAACGCAAAAGGACATGCTAAAAAACCACTTAGCAACCACCTGAGCATAATTACAATAAGTTTTGCCTGGAAATTTACCCAGCGTATGCAAGTATTTGTCCGTAAAATGTGTGCTGAACATTTTTATGATTTAAATTTAAATTAAAAATGATTCAGCCTACTTAAAATGAATCTGGATTAAATTAAAAAAAAAAAATCATAATAAACTCAATTGACCCCTCGCAAACAGTTTGATTGACAGGCAATCTAACCAATCATAATGCCGAATCCGCCATCTTATCCGACAAAGCCGTCAGGGAGTAGCCTATAGTAGATTAACGTTGTTTAACTAGAAATATTGTGTGTACTCGCGTCTTTTCACGGTTGAAACAACATTCCTTCTGATGTTCATTCATGTTTATTTTATGCTGTAAATGAACTAGTATGAGGAGAAGATCGGTTCACGAGCCGTTTGAAGGATCTGTCACGACACATTAAGGAGCCACTGTACGGTATTTAGCGTTTAAACTGCTTTAAAAATTCTAATAGTTTAAATATGAAACTGGTTCATACGTTGTCAGTGTCCTCTTTGCTCCGTGATGTATTTTTCACTGCGTGAGAACATGCTGTGTGACTTGAGAGAGCATGAGTTGTCGGGTATAGCAACAGGCGGCGGGTTTTGCGAAGGGTCAATTTACACGTACGCGAAAATAAACTAGAGAGGCAGTTGTGCGGAAAGCCCTTTTATGGAAATGTTTGTGCGTGTTTTATGCAAATTATTACCTGCAGGCACGCGCCCCCTCATTTTAAATGAATTCAAATTAAACAAGGGTAGGAAATGTGAGTAGTTAGCACATGTTGTGATTACACTGGATATTTTGAACGAAAATGTAAGTCTGTGCGCATAAATACGTAATTGTTTTGCATTAATTAATTAATGAGCCCAACAGTCTTCATAAAATCTATTTTGAACTATATAGTGTATAAACATATTTGTGTGTGTAGTTGCTAACACGGAGAAGTTAGTAAACGGTACCAAAAAGGCGATGGACCTTTTTCACGGACTGTGATGACTACTCAATTTTATGACGACTTTCGCTTCGAGAAACCCGGACTTGTGAAATAGTCTATGTTCCGCACCAACTGTAAAAACAACATATATTTGGGAGAGACGGGGAGAACGTGTTGTGTTTTGGAAAAAATCAGCTCAGTTTATGGCTTTTTTCCCCAGACTTTACAACTGACACGCAAAACTCGAGAGACTTTGCCAGTGACGATATTCCAGTTTTCTGAACCGACTTCATGACTGCATCCTTCTGTGTTTCCATCATTCACACAAAACAGTCTGTGTCTTTGTGCATGTTTTTAATTAGAGCGTGTTATATAATAACTTGAGGAACAGGCCAGAATGCATTGAGCTTCTTCTATGCATCCAATTACACTATCCTGGAGAAACTCTTTTTATTTAGCATGCCATTGGAGTTTAATTAAATCAGTTTGAACTTAAACTACGTAATATATAAACTTTATATTAATTCAGAAGGTTTTGATCTTGACAGACTTATTTGGAAAAAGGAACACAACTGTTGGACCTGATTTTTAAAGCATAATACTGTTATTAAATATAAGAAATGGAACAAATTCTGTTTGCCAACATCACCGTTTTACTCACTTCTGTGAGTTTGCATTAGATATCTTATATAGTCATTGTCTGCAACAGGTTTTTCACACTGATCTTTATGGATGGAACTGACCCTTGAGAAGTGTGATGTGATATTAATGTACATTATGACAGGAAGTGAATGAAGTGGGGGTCTGACACCCCGGATGTCTCTATTAGAGCTTCTTGGTGAGGGCCTCAAGGGTGTAGGCTACAGATTTGTGCAACAACCTCCCTAAAAATGTCCAATATCTGCATAAGTATATAGTAAATATATGATTTCAGACATAAGTATGTAGAAGAGCAGAGAGGATTTTCTAATCCACATCCATGGTCACTAATTTTGCCAGTAGTATCACAAATTGATTTTTTAAAAATATATAAATATAGATATAGATATCTAAATAAATATATAGATAAATAAATAAATGTTCCTAAGGAGGAAGTTAAATGGATTGAAGAATGTTCATCTTGGCGTGCTCACATGAGCATGTGAGAGATACTCGAGTCACATGTGCAGACAGGATGTGGTAGAGAGATTGCGCAGGAAATGCATCACAATGCAAAGCTGCCTGGTGAAAATAGACACTGCAACTCTTTCCAGAGAAAGAAAAGTTTTTGTGTTATCAGGTAGTCCCATTTGAAGGGGAATCACAGGACAAGATAATGTTTCGAGATTGAAATCAAAGTAAAACCTCTTTTCCACCTGAGAAGTTCCCCAGATTAAAAGAAGTCACTTGAATGTTTTTTTTTTTTTTTACCGTAATAATTACCAAAAATGTCATTGGTGGATTTTTCCCCGGGTTTATTTCAGTTAACCTGAACCTTTTATTGCATTTATATATTGAATTGTAATCTAATTTTAATTACATTGAATAGTTAAACTCATCATGAAATCAAAATTGACAATTCCTATTTTTATGGAATATTGCACTGCACTCGAATTTATTAATAATGATTTAGTGCACATAATTATTATTATTTTTTTTTATTCATGTGCCCTTAACTAAAATAACTTCCCCTCCCTCTTGCTCCCACATCTTTTCTCTTGTCTGATGACATTTACTGGTGTGAGGGCGAGACAACCTGTTACTCACATGAGATCACAGCTATAGCAAACCACAACAATCCAACCACCAGTTCCTGATGGACAGAATCAAGTCCCACCCTGATTTTTTTTTTCTTGCTCAAGAAGCCGTTACACTTGGATTTACAAGGAAGAAAATTTTGCACATTCAGCATCATGCTGACTTTAAAAAGTTGATTTTACAATACAAAAAAATAAAAACTACAACACAAGTTGGCAACATATTTAAATCAGTGGATCTCAGCCTTTTAGTCTTATTTTAAATTATTTAAAGGTACAGGTAGCTTTTGGCCCTCTAGCAGTTAAAAAAAAGACCAAAAACGCATACATTTTGCAGAACAACATTGTTTTGGTGGCACTTCGGCTCTGCGTAACTGTGCGGATGAATTTACAACATTTCAAATCCCTCAGTTCTCACCATCTCTGAAAAGCCAAGCCAATGTTGATTCTTGTTTTATTACGAGCTCTGTCATATTCTGTTTTTCCAAGCGGAAGCCCCTCTGTTCACCGTTCCCCGGAGGTTTGAGATTTAGTGTGCTCCATGTCAACCTTTCTCGCACATTGTGACAAATAACCTATTTCACTCCCACACCACACATGCGTCAAAGTAGCCGGAACCGGAATGAAGAGACACGCACGGACGAGTGACACAGGTATGCAATTTTGTGCAAAAAACATCCCGCTCTGTCTAAAACACTTAGGTATACCCCAAAAAACTTGTTTTGAAAGAAGGCTTGATGGTGTATTGACTTTGAATAAAAAAAGTTACATAGTGCACCTTTAATTCATGTTGAAGCCCCCTTGGAAGATTTTTGAGACGCCCTGGTTGAGAACCACTGATTTAAATGCTCTGCCAACCTCCACAACACTATTGTATCATGGAGGCAGGTTTGGCAAAGCCAAATATCACTGACATTTTCTTCAAAATATGCCTAAATGTAACTTAAACGAAGCATTAATTCATTGTCAGTTGGGAAAAGTAAATATGTGTGAACATCACTGAGCACCTTAACCTGTAAAGGAGGTGTTGTTGAAAGCCTCTGTCATGCCTGAGGACTCAGAAACAACATAAACCACTTTCCTAACTACTATCCAAGTTCTGCACCGACTCATTCTTTCCATCCACACACAGTGAGGGTAGTACTTCCAGCTTATTACCTAGTTGAGACAATATTCCCTCTGTCTACAGGGTTTAATATGACTTTGTCTACCATAGCAGGTGAGTAAATAGTGGCCTTAAAACAAATGAACACATTCAAAACAAACATCTGTGCAGCTTTGTTGTTTAAGCCAGTAGAGAATAGACCATCTTTGTTTTTTTGTTGACTGTAATGGGTAATGATGTAGTTTGATAGTTTGGAAATTTTGGTGAAATGTTTTATTGCTTGATTGTTAATATTTCTCATATGCTTCACGAGCTGTTAGTCACTTTCTTACATCTACAGTATACATTCATTCCAATGCCTCAGGCAGTAACAGATGTGTAAATATTTGTTAATGAACGTTACTGCTTCAGCGAAGAGTGAAGCAAAAGGGTCAGTCAGACTATAACGTGTCTGTTGATGGCAAAGATTAAGAACGGGAGAAGTAAAGACAGCTGCACTTCTGCCGCTCTCAATGGAGTGAGTTAAGAGCAACCTGCTAACAAAATGGGAAGCTCTTCCATTCACATTAAACCCTATGGCTGTGAGCCAATACACTTATTAGGATTGTGCGTCTGTGTGTCTACAGGTGAAATAACTGAAGCCAGGATATGGAGGCCGTTGTCAGGCATTTAAACAGAAGACTATCTAAATTACACTCCATCCTGTATTTCGGCCACAGGCTTAGTTCCTCATTTTCATTGGTTTTATGATGACAGAACGTCTCTGATAGTGGTTATCAGCATAGATGTCGGTTTTCGAGCGGACGCCATCTGCCCGCCATTACAACCATTTTTCCTCCCATCTTGTGACTAATGTTTGTCTGGTGCTGGTAAATCAGTGTGCACCTGGTTAAAAGATTATATTGATTGCCAATGCAGTTTCAAGGTCTATTTCCTTGTCTTTGAGAAAGGAAAGCCATCTGACCAGTAGTTATATAATATTGATTTGGCCTGTTATGTGGAAAATATGTGTCCAAGTAGGATTACGTAGATGAAAAAAAAAGGGAATTTCACAACAATTCTTAAAGCTTTTTATAGAAAGTCCCAAAAGAAACGGCAGGAAGGGAAAGCAGGTTGTTGCAGGAAGCTAATTGACATAACAAGCGCTGATAAGTAGGTAACTTAAGTTCAGTCTTGAAAAAATGACTAAAGATTTCCACATTAGTTGCACAAATTTTTGCAGATGTTTCTGTTTTAGAGCGAGAGCCAAATATTGCTGTTATTTGATTAGTTTCAATGTGGTCGACAAGGGTGATGGCACCGGTTTAGAGTGTGACATGGATATAATGATTTCTGTTTTTCTGTTTTATATAATGGTTTCTTGGCATAAATAGTTGTAATATAGCTATTCCAAATTGCAAAGACCATTACTAGCGAATGTCGTGGAAAAAGTGTGAATTACTGCGGAGTTGGGGGGATATGACCCCCTAATTAAGACTGGAACCATCTTGAACAATGTGAAAGCAAAATTAAATATATTTAAACAGTTTTTCAAACATTTCAGTAAGCACAACCATTTTGTTACAAGAAATGTGCTATTAAATACAGGTTTCATTCGCTTGAGTTGGTAACCATATAGCATTCATTATATATATATATGGCATATTCATTATCAAAACATAACTACTACTGCTGTTATTATTGTGACTTTATAATAAATTTACATACCACAAATATCTCACATAATCTTTCAGTTTTTTGTTTAAAAGTCTGTAAGGTAGTAGACTGTGAGAAGAGTTGCAGAAAACCATTTGCGTTACACAATTCTAACCTCAACAGATTGCACATCGAAAATGAAATGAAATACTATAGAAAGTCTTTATAGAATTTAGGTATTAGAAGACATTGCACTGGATGTGGGTTTATTTTGGGGACTCTGTATTGTCCCGTGTATTGTTTCTCTCCAAGAGTTCAAAGATACACATCGCCCCGTGGAGATCAGAGGGAAGACACTGTGTTCTTGTGCACGTCTGTTTGTGCCTCGCGAACGGTGCCGTCTCTACTTGATCATTAAAAGAAATGAACACATGCATTAGTAGTAAAAGCTTTCCATCTCAACACTGAAAGGAAATGTCACTGTAACACCAAAGAAAAAATACTTCAACAGAACACGGCCTTGCCTTGCAGTGAATGGATTTTAGAACTGTACAGATTTTTTTTCATGCTTTGTTGTTATTACGACGGTTGTCCAAAAACACCTCAAGTGGAACATAATGTCCAGCCAGGTCTCACTAACTGAACGTTGTTGTGTGTGTGTGTTTGAACAGCTTGGCTCTGCATGTCTATTCTGTAACATTGGTGTTTATCAGGAGGTCGGGATGTTGATTCATCAGGGTTTTCCAAGAGGCCAAACCATCGCTGCGTTCCAAGAGCGAGAGGAAGAGAGCTGAAAGCATGGAACTTGGAGATACTGTACATCGTTCCCACGTGCTTTCCAGTGTGCATTCCAGATGAAGTAGGTCATCTTGACCAGCTGCCTATAATCACACTACTTACTCTCTCTCTCTCTCTCTCTTTTACTGAACTATCACTGTCACTCTATATTAATGGACGGATGCTTCAAACAGCCAATCAGAAACATAATATGTCAGAAATTGATGGACAAAAAATTTAAAAACTTTAGTTCAGGGTCCAATTCTCACTACTAACTAGCTGCTTATTAACATACATATTACTAGATTATTGTCTGCTTATTAGCACTTATAAAGCACATATTAATGCCTATTTCTGCATGACCATATTCTACATCTGTTAATCATTACTTAAAGTTAGCAACTACCTTACAAACTATTAATAAGCAGTAATTAGGAGTTTGAGTTCACAGTTAATAGTTAGTTAATAGTGAGAATTGTACCCAAATCTAAAGTGTGACCAAAATTTCAAATGTTTTTTTGACTTCTTTGAGAATGTTCACGTTCAGTGATCACATGTTTCATCTGCATTTAATAAGATGGATAAAAATCCTGTGGACATTGAAGAACGTACCCAAGCTGTTTTTTAGAAAGTTTCACTGACTGTAAATATTCGATGACTATAATTCACAGAATCACAGAACTTTTGTTTTTTTTTTTTTTTTAAAAAATGGATACTTTTATTCAGCAAGAACACATACAAATGAATCAAATTAGCATATTAATATGATTTTTGAAGGATTATGTGACACTGAAGACTGGATTGACATTTTTAAAATGTATTAAAATAGAAAACAGTTGTTTTTAATTGTAATATTTCACAATATTACTGTTATACTGCATTTCTGATCAAATAAATGCAGCCTGAGTGAGCATGAGAGACTTCTTTCCAAAACATTAAAAATCTCATTAGCTTATAATGCCAAAATGGGGCTTTCCCACACATACATACAAATATGCATATCTGCATGACCTCTGGAGTCAGGATATTTATAAAGACCAAGAGCATAAGGTCATATAAGGCAAAAGAGATTTATACAAATATCAGAAATTAGACATTAGACAACAAATACATTCCCATGAAACTGACAGAGAAGTGAAACACCTCTAAAAAAAAACCCTGCTCAAGAGACTGGTGATGTATTAGTGCCAATTTTGTTAGTCAGTGTGTGAGATATGAAAAGCATATATAATGAAGCTGAATTCAAAAGTAGTAATGACGACAACGAAAGAGGCAGATGGACGGTTGGGTTGCAAGCAGCAGCCAGCACGCTATCAAGTAGCTGTTTGGTTCTATGGAGCAAGAGGAAGTTCTGTGGTTTCTGATTGGTTACCACAAGTTTTCCGTTTGCTGACAGACCTCCATCATCTCTGCAACCAGTCTGATTTAGACATGGAGCGGTTTGTCACCTCAGCATTGGTTAGTTACAACAGAGCAAGCAGGACATGATGTCTTGAGGCCTGGGAGGACATTTCTGAGGACATACTGCAGGGCTAAAACATTCTGTCATTCAGTCTGACTTTAATTAGGTGAAAATAAGTCTCTTATGAAACAAAAAGACTGAATAACTTCCCCATCCTTCTCGCATTTCTTCTTCCACTTTTAAAGTTTACTTGGCGACAGCAACCCTGAGTGAATCAAGGAAACTCTGAGACCGTATTGTGCTGTCTATGAGTATTGAACTACGCAAAAAAAAAAAAAAAAAAACCTTTAGAATTTATAAAGACTGCTTGAATCTGCATGAATGAGTCATAGATGGCACTGGTCCTGGTTTGGAGTGAAATCAGACACAACGGTAGAGGTGTTGGCTGAGGCAGCGTCCCTCTTAGCACTTGCCGCCTCTCCTTTTCCTGGCTGAGTCCTTAGCTTGAGCCTCAGCGCTGCTTCCTGACTGTTTTCCTGTTCAGCTCCGGGAATGCAAACGACGTGCACCCCCACCCTTCCCTGCTTCCCTGCATTTGGAAGTCCATAGTGACACCCAGTGTCCCATATTAAAAGTTAACCCTATAAAGCCTATTTTGTCATTTGATACACAAATTTCTAATGCCTCTAAATTATCGACAGCTGTACACAATCTACTGCATGCTTTATTTTCTGATAGTTTACCCTTCCTTACTAATTTTAGACACAAAGTTTAAAAGTAACTTTAAAGTAAATATAAGAATACCTTTTTGATAGTAATATTGCTAGTAATATTTTAAGATGTACATGCTAGATTGAAGCAACATTTATTTGATTATACATGCATCTTTTTTTTTTAAGAAAAGTCATCTTAAAATGTGAGTATCAAATTTGATTCATCAGGCATTTGAGGAACGTTTATTTTCATTGTTGTATTGCATTGAAGTATATGTTTTAAATAACGTCTTACTTTGACAACTTATTGTAAGATAATAATAATTTTTATTTATTTTGAGAACTTTCTCAAGCTCTCAAGGTTGCTGTACAAGGAGAAATACATAAACACAGAATCAATAGTATACAGTACATACACAGTAACTTAAAAACAAGAGACAGAGGAGGGTTGGAAATACTGTGAGAAAAGATAAGATTTAAGTTGTGATTTGCATGATGATATAGAGTTACAGGAAGAGAATTCCAGAGTTTTGGAGCCACAGCACTGAAAGATCTACCGCCCACTGATGTGAGATGAAAACAAGGTACAGTAAGCAGGTTTGAGTCAGATGGAGTCAAAGGTTACACCTAGATTTTTAATGCTATGAGACAGTATTAATGTAGGCCAGCGCCGTCAATGGATAAGCTCAGTTCAGACTTTTTACAAGGGATGGTGGACCAAATACAATAAGCTCAGTTTTATCATTATTAAATTTTAGGAAGTTGCTATGTATAACTAGATTCAGTGTGTTAAGCGGAAGAGCGGAAACTGTGGCACCTGTTATGTAAATTTGCAGGTCATTGACATAACAGCTGAGACCATGGCTACAGATGAATATTGAACAAAAGTGGTCCAAGAACTGAGCCTTGAGAGAGAGAACATGAAGAAGACTTAAAGTTGGAGATACAGAGAGACAGCTGATATTTATTTGTATTTTATGTTTATCCTCTTGAAACATGAGCTCCATATTCTCCAATATCATAATATATAAGCTATATAAATAAGTAATACATAAATATGTAATATGTAATATATAAAGTTGTAATTACGACGTCAGGTGCGTTCGTCACTTTAGAGCATTTCTACAAAATGATGAATAAAGAATGAGCATCAGGTGTGTTTTTTGTACGTATATCCGAGTGAAACAATTTTTTGAATGGTAAAAAAAAAAAAGTGAGTGACCGCTTTTTAAAAGGGACGGATTCATATAATTTATCCTAAACAGAAATAATCCAACGTTTTGAAGTTTTAGTTGTTCTTTATGGATGGAACTCTTTGTTTTGTCATTGAAGCATCACTCGAGTCATGGGAAAAGTGAGAGATCAGGATGAAATCTCACACACTTGGACAGCCGTTACAGCCATTATGTTTGAGAGAGTGGGTAGCTTACCAGCCCAGAGAATGTGAGAGTGGGCAGAATCAAAAGAGGTCTTTGAGAGGGACAGTGAAGTTGGTGTTGGAGAAACAGAAAAGAAGCTACAGCAAGAACCAAGAAGTCTTGGACTGAAATCATACAGAAAAGGCCAAGTATTATTAAAAGGTTAAACTTAAAGATCTTTTCAAAGTTGTGACGTATTTAGGAAGTGCAATCTGGAACAACGGCCGTCTTTTCAACAATGAGCAATATTGTTGAGAGGCTTTGCTAATTTCCACATTTCAAAAGGGGAAACAGTTGATCTGTGTTCTATAGGACTCATTCAGCATAAGCCAGCAATAATTTATGACTCTAGTAATGTAAAGCACGTTGCATATAAGACTGGTCAGTAAGGAAAGACTAGTATATCTATACTGAATTATTGAAATATTTGCTGTTGGCTTGAAAAAAATGGAACGTTACATACTAAAAAAAATAATAAAGAAAAAAAAAGAGGTAAAACTGCATACAATCACAGATATGCTGCAACAGAGTCAGTACTAAATAGCACTGTAAACTTGAACAGAATTGTGGAGTGATTTCATGCACTTGATCACAGACTGCCCTCTAGTGGCTCAAATCAATCATCCAGTCAACAACGCCTAGATAATATTCCTTTATTTTTTAATAATGATATTGTACAGAAAAGCCCAATTGTACAATCTGCTAAACTTTTAATTTTGTGTTCCACAGAAAAAAGCACGTCATACAAGTAGAGTTAGGGTTAGGGTTTGACGGTATATAACTTTATATTTACTTTGTGTATGCATTCACTCTGTCAAATCATATGACGGTATGCTGAATATAGTTCTGTTTATAGTGTTTGTACAGTTTCCAGCTCCTATCTTTCCATGTCTCCTATCTATATTTCCTGAAGCGATGCTAGGGGAGTATTAGCACCAATAGCTTTGTAACTTGAGGACTGGTTCCTGTCCCACAGCTTCACACAGCCGAGACACCTGACCCTGTGCTGCCCCGAGCAGAAATTCAACACAGCAAAATAAAGCAGTGTTTATGGGAAATTTAGCCAGTTGGACACTATCTAACTAAGAGCCAAGCTCTTAACTATTAGCACTATTTCAACAAACATGGCAGTGTGTGCCCTCATGTAGTGGTCATCCACAGATGGATAGATAATTAACCAAGGGGTAATTTTGGGAAAGTGAATAATTGTACAACTATTATATGTATTTATTCATTTGATAAATAAAAAAAATAAAGCATCATGTGTGTGTGTGGGGGGGGGGGTATTCCCTACGTTACGGGGACCAAATGTCTTGTGGGGACATTTTTTTGGTCCCCATGAGGAAACAAGCTTATAAATCATACAGAATTATCTTTTTTGAAAATCTAAAATAGCAGAACATTTTCTGTGATGGGTAGGTTTAGGGGTAGGGGTAGTGTAGGGGGACAGAATGTACAGTTTATACAGTATAAAAAACATTACGCCTATGGAATGTCCCCATAAAAAATGAAAACACAACATGTGTGTGTGTGTGTGTGTGTGTGTGTGTGATGGCAAAGCAGCCATTACTCCAGTCTTAAGTGTCACATGATCCTTCAGAAATCATTCCTGCTCAAGAAACATGTCGAAAATAGTTTTTGTTGAAATCATTAAACATTTTTTCCAGAATTTTTTTTGATGAATAGAAAGCTCAAAAGAAGAGCATTTATTTGAAATAGAAATCTTTTGAAACATTATAGATGTCTTTAGTATTACTTTTGATTTATTTAATGCATCCATGCGGAATAAAAGTATTAATTTCTTTCCTTTAAAAAAAAAAAAAAAACTGAACAGTAGTGTAAACTAATGTTTTAATTAAAGTAAGACTGAAGCCTTGACGGTTTTGTCGAGTACAATGGTTGGCTATATAATAATATTTATTATTATTATTATTATTATTATTATTATTTTATTTATAGGCTCTAATTTTCCTGCTGTAGTTTAGTTTCAGCCAGAAGGATTTTTCAGGCGCTAGAAAACTATAGGGTTTCGTCAAGGGCACACCGGGGGTCTAATATGGTTATGAATTCACACCAACGCTGCTAAACCATGTGCTAAATGTCGACACGAATCAAGTGTCAAAGGCTTTGGAAAGACATCATTCTCATTTGAGAACCGTGTGTGAGTATTGAGTTTGTGAGGTGTAAGCTGTCCTTTACTTGATGACAGACCAGATATCGCAGCACTACAATCAACATCATTTCTCTTCATCCAAACAATGTTTTTTTAATTAACTTATTGCACCAGCAGAGGGCGTATATGATCCGTAACGGGTCTATGATGAGTCCTACAGCAGTAGCTTAATGTGAAAATATAAATTAATGGCCAATAAGTGCAAAAGAAAACCCATTTAAACCTTCCAACAGGTTCTGAAAAACTGATATTTATATATACAAACCTGGATTTTTCTCTCTAATAGAATATCTTTATAAAACATTATTGTTCTATTGCTCTGAATGTTTGATATCCCAATTAACCTAAAATCGATTTAAAGCCACCCTACCCAAATGGCTCTACATTTATGTCATCTTGGGCAATGATAGTGTCTTCAGCCGAAACTGGAATTCACAGTGGGATTGACAGTGGACTGAGCTGAGACTCAGTATCTTGTGGTCCCTTAACGAACTCAATGGTGTAATTTATGTAGTCTATATTTATATATGGCCTCCTATCTATTTACTGGAGCGCCAGGAGTGGAACTGAATAAGGTGAATGGTAAATTAAGCTTCAGGAGGAATGCCTGAACTCTAGGAAGCACTGCACTAGAGGCTCTGGGATTCTAACACAATAATGCCGGTCCAGTTCCAAGTGAATTTTTTTTAAAATGTCTTGAATACTACACTCTTAGGAAAAATAAGGTTTCAGTGGGGCTCTGCATAGAACCCGAAGGTGTGTCATCATCAAATGTCTTAAATGATTATGTAATACTTTCATGATTTATCAAAATGTTATTTAAATAATGATCCCATTTGGGAACACCTAAAAGATTCTATAAATGAACCGCTGGCAGAACGGTTCTATGGCACAGACAAACGCCAACAAACACATTTGTTGGATCAGTGTTACCCCTGTCAGCGTCTGTCAGCGTTGGTCGGGGTTTGTTTTCACCTGACTGAACATGTTCAATCAGCATTTGTTGGTGTCTGTTGGAGCAGTGTAAACATGACAGTTACTTTTCATAAAATTCCAAATCCAAAGGACAACTTGATTGTTGGCGTTTGTCTGTGCGGAGTAAGTTGGCCTTTATACAACTTTTTCTTCTAAGAGTGTAGTTTCTATAGAATGGAAATGAATTGACCCTTCGCAAACAATTTGATTGACAGGCGATCTGACCAATCATAACCCTGAATCTGCCATTTTGTCTGACAAAGCAGTCAGGGGAGTTGGTAGATTGACATCGGTGAACTTGAACTTCAAAAATTGTTTGTACTCGCGCCTGAAACAACATTCCTTCTGATGTTCATTCATGTATTTGATGCTATAAATGAACTAGTATGAAGAGATGATCGGTTCACGAGGAGCTACAGCGATCTGTCACGACACATTAAAGAGACACTATACGATATTTATAGTTTAAACTTCTTTAAAAAAATACGATAAATTAATAATGGAACTGTTTTATATGTCTGTCGACGAGTTGTCAGTGTCCTCTTTGCTCCGGGATGTATTTTTCACAGCGTGAGAACATGATGTGTGGCTCAAAAAAGTCCATATGAACTATGGGTTATATCACAAACGACTTCTGAAGCCATTTGGTAAATTTGTGAGGAAAGAACCAAAATTTAAGCTGTTACTTGATATTTGTCCCTACCAATGAGCTGTCAAATCTCATGGTGTATAGTTGTTACTTCATTTGGTTTGAAACGTACTTCGTGACCATTCATAGTATGAATGTGTGTTTAAAATGCATTATAATGACCATTAATGTCTTTTAAATTACATTAATAACTTAAACATTAATACTAATATATAACTGAAGCTATAGGTTGTGAAATCAAGCATTTCTCATTCTTACTGTTTTTTAGTTAGCTTATGTACTAGCATAGCATACATCTGCTCGATTAGCCTGCTAGCTTAGCTTATATTATGATATGTTTTTTCCTTCCAATATATGTTTGTTTTATTATGCAATACATCGGCAGTAGATTTCTTATGACACTGGACAAACTACATCCGCCAAGTTGTTATTGTCACGTGACCTTCAGCATCAGTTGTGTAGCTTCGTCGCCATTCACAAATCCTCACGGGATAGTAAAGTGTTCATCGACTGCACGTTTCAGAATATCAGTGGAAGTTGTAGATCATCCTGGTGCTTTTCGCCTACCGTATTCAAATATTCTACTCTATTGGCATACTGTTTTTCGATACTATGTATTAAGTATTCGATTTCGGATGCAATGATAGTTTTTTGATTGAATCTTAGTATATTCAAATGATTAATGAAAAAAAAAAGAATGGTTTGCTCTGGAAATTGACTTTATTTTTGCCATAAATATGCCAATTGTAGCTAGTGCATATTACTCTATTTTCTATGAAGAATTACTGAATATTGTACTTAAAAAAATTAGACTCAAGAGCAACGCATGTCCTCATTATAAGGTTGAAATATAACTCCAAGCTAAAGCTATCAAATGTGAACCACCAACTTGATCACTGTAGTTTTAAGGCAGCTGTCTGGCTTCAGCTAAGCCTTTCGGGACTTGTGCTCACAGTCAATATCCCGTCAAGGTCAAGTTTAAGATCCAGCCAAAGTCAAGAGATCTTATCTTAGCACATTTGCATATCATTACATAATCAGTGTGCTAAGCTACGGTTCACTCAAGACAACAAACTGGCTATTCAGGGGATGATATGCACTTGATTTGATTCAAAAGCCAGGCTGCGTTCAAGGCTCTCCAGGCATGCTGCAGTTACAAATGTACAGACAGGGGGAGCTCCACAGCTGTACGTAAATCACTCCGATTCAACAACAGGTGCCCGAATGAGCCCATGTGTACCTACTATATGTTTAAATGACCAGTGCGTGATGGTC
Organism: Zacco platypus; assembly: GCA_038088235.1. Lineage (NCBI taxonomy): Eukaryota > Metazoa > Chordata > Actinopteri > Cypriniformes > Xenocyprididae > Zacco > Zacco platypus. Next base: position 13,699,918 of record CM076067.1, read on the forward strand.
CATGGTGCATAATGTACTCAAACAAAACGAAATGGGTAGGTGCACATCCAAAAAAAAAAAATCAGGTGCATGACCAGAAACATCCAAGAAGGCCTTGAACAAAAGGGCACTGGCACAATGCTCTCAAACTCTGTTTTAATAATAAACAAACAGTGGGTTGACCCTTTCGGTCTTGGTCAAATAGATTACCTGAAGAAGACACTGAAAACAAGAAGAAATGTTTCTTGACCAGTAAGTCATGATTTCTCAAGCTGTTTTCAATTTTAAATTTATTTCTGTTTGCAGAATCATTCCTCCAGTTTTCAGTGTCACATGATCCACCAGAAATCATTCTAATATGCCGATTTGGTGCTCAAGAAACATTTATTATTATTATTATTATTATCAATGTTGAAAACAGTTGTACTGCTTAATATTTTTGTGGAAACCACGACACATGTTTTTTTGTTGTAAAGACTTTTAAGTCATTTTTTGATCAATGCAATGTATCCTTGCTAAATAAAAATATGAATTTCTTGGTAACACTTTACAGTAAGGTCTCATTTGTTAACATCAATGTATTGACTAAAGTGAACTAATATTAAGCCACACATTTGTTATTAAACTTTATTAATGTTAGAAGAAATTAGTTAGTTTGTTGTTCATTGTTTGTTCATGTTAGTTCACAGTGAATTAACTAATGTAAACAAATGCAACTTTTGATTTTAATAATGTATTGGTAAATGCTGAAATTAACTTTAACTAAGATTAATAAATGCTATAGAAGTCCAGTTCATTCTTAGTTCATGTTAACTAAAATGAAACCTTGTTAAGTGTTACCAATTTCTATTAAAAAAAATCTTATCAACCTCAAACTTTTGAATGGTGTATATAAACAAAATAAATGTATAAATTAAACAAAAATAGCTCATGCAAATCTGCTTTGTTGAGTAGAACAAACAACGCCTCTACTAAAAAGCAGCAAGTATTTTAAAAAAATGTATCTAAAGAAATAAAAAAGTACTTTTTATAAATACACAACATGGCTAAATGTAGCATAATTAACAGGTTAGGTTTTTTCCACTACACCCAAAGATAACAGTTGCATGAACTCAAGTGTATAATCTCCTTACACAAACATTTTCAGTAGAATGGAAGAGTTCAGATTTACAACGTGGCACCTTCATAATTCAGTGCAAAAGAGCTTCTACAAAGGCCAAACCTGAACCCTGATAAACTACTGAACACCTTTGGGATGAACTGGAACGCAGACTACAAGCCAGAACCATCAGCGCCTGACTACACTGATATCTTCTCAATGTCTCAATGCGTGCCAATCCCCACAGCCATGTTCCAACATTTAATGGAAAGTCTTGCCAGAACAGTGGAAGTGGTGAAGGAGGACCAATCCCCAAATGGTTTTGAAATCAAATGTTTGGCAATTACTGGTGATGGTGTTGAAGATGTCCACTCGCACTACAGTTTTTCTGTGACCTTCAAAAAGTGGATTTTACAGGTTTTAAATTTCAACAGCCAGACCACCCCCCCCTCAAGGTTGAGATCACATGACCAGTAGTGTCATTTTTGGACATGTTTGGAGTGTGTATCTATATCATTTTCAATATATTTGTTGGAAGGTGTGGTTCATTTCTTTGTAAAACTAATGTGTGCACAAAATGGCCTTTGTCTTTGCCAAACTATGTGGAATCAATATAGTGTATGTTGCATGTCTTGTTGAAGTTCTTAATTAGGCCTCTTTTCTAACTCACTTAAAATATGACAGCTATTTTTTAAACCCTTTTTTCTCGTAACACCTGTTCCGATCTGATCGCTTACTGCGTGTCAGCACAATGTTTTTCTCATGGTCTTGTGACCACTTCCTCGTCGTCTTTTTCCTATCCCGCCCCTCGTGACAACTTCGGCTCAACCTATGTGCCAACAACTCAGCAGCTGTAAGTTAATTGAACTGTAACTGTCCCTCGCTGCTCGTTTACTTTATCATCAGATTCTAAAAGGTTTATTTTAAAAGTAATTAAGCTCGTGATCCGGCTTGTAAATGGTCGCAGTAATGGAAAACTGTCGCGTCATTTAGCAATAAGCTCTTCTGCTGTATTCGGCTGGGCTTCCCCATATGGCAGCGCGCGCGGAAGGGATTCCTGCTACGTCAGCCAAAGCGCTTGATTGCGTCATTGGCGTCGCTTCCTCTTTTTGGTCTCAGTGACAGAGACAGACACATCCTTTCTTTTCTCCGACCGCGCGGTCAAAAGAGGAAGAGCGAATCTACACAGAAATCGATGCGCGCGCGCGGCTCCCGGTCCTATCTGCGCATCACTGGTGGAAGAAAGGAGGAGATTCCGCGGCTGCCTGAAGAAATAACAATCTCGTGAGCAAAAGACTTTGATAGGGAAAAGATGTCAACCCGTGATAATGGCGGAAAGAAGCGGTAAATCCCATTCTGGGTACGGAAATTGGCAAAAACACCGAGAATGTCAGGAAAGACCTGTAAGACTTTACTTCGAAAAAGTGTTTTAGGGTGAAACTCCCCAAGAACATGCCCAGGTCATATTTAACCCCCAAAATCATAAGAAATAAAATATTACATTTTGCAATCATATTATAACTTGATTCATAATTGTTTTTCGCATTTGCATAATAAATGTATTGTAAAATGTACTATACATTTGTACAGGGTATTTGTTGTATTGCCTTTATGATTATTTTTTACAATAGGCTTCATATTCTTTATGTATCCATATTATGTATATATATATATATATATATATATATATATATATATATATATATATATATATATATAGTTTTGAAATGTGACTTGGACAAGAGAATCAACTTTCAATGGAAAACTTCCAAGCTAATTATGAAAACATTTTTATCCTTTCAGCCAATATTGACCTAAAACTGTCTCAGGTCAGGCACAGGCAAACTATTCTCTCCCCAGAGAAAGTATGCGAGTCAACTAGCCACCCGGCTCCTGCTATCATGTTGGCCTGCTCTGAATTCCTCTGAAGGCCTGTTGTCCTTGTTTTTAAATACGCTGGATACTGTGTCGGCGGCCTGCATTTCATGTTACTTTGACACCTGTACTTGAATCGACCTTTTCAGCAAGACTGGGTCACTCGCTCTTTGTGTTTTACTGAAAAAGGTTATACTTGGCATGTGGCAGAGAAAAATAGACTATGACACGGAAACTGTACGTCTTAGGCGTGAAAGTATCGTGAGAAATAACTGATAGAGACACTTTCTGTATATCATCCCACTCAGACAGCAGAGAAGGCATGTCTGGATCAGGACATGCTCTTTAAAATAGCAGCACAAGCTTCTCGCGTTCAGAAATTCATGGCTGGCTGTTGGTTTGTTGTACCCAAAAGGTAGCCAACAACACTGTCATTGTTTACTATGAAAATGAACACCTACTACATGCAGAGGTAGAATGTTTTTATACTTGTCAAGTGTTACTAATGTTCAATCTATAAGAAGATGGACATCTATAAAGTATTATTCTTTCAATGCATTTCGTCTTGTGAATTATATCTGCAAGTTAAAGTGAAATGGAGGCATGGGACACATGAGGTCAGATTGTTGACCTTGTGGATGAGCTTGTCTGTAGATATGGCAGAAAGGCCCGTAACCAGCAAATATTCAGAATAGTGTAATCAATATGGATTTTTCAATGCCTTTTTCTTAAAATTTTACATTTGGTTTCCCCTAATACTGAATATTTCATTACGTCTTTTTTATTTGTGCTCGAGAGCACAATATTAATATGCATTTCGAAAAATAGGTTTGTTTTGTTTTTGAACCTATACTGTCCTGGGTAATGGAAGTTCAAGAGAAGTGGTACAGACTGCACAACACACTAAAGTAGTATTTGTGACAAAGTTATGCTTGATATTCACTCTCAGTTAAAAGGAAAACATTTCAGCTTGAGAATCTCCGCATGGCACAAGAGACGTGGCATTTACTGGCACTGTCAATCCTTCACACACCCTGCATTGTAGTACTTCAGACAGCTCTTACTTCAGTTTTCATTTTTTCCTTTGAACACTTTCATGTTTTGACATGTTCGGCTTGTGCAGGTGTAGCCCCACCCTCTCCTCGTGGGCTCTCTGTGGTTTTTTGGGGAGGAAAATGTCTTATTCAGTAACAGTAATAACTGAGATTTTAAGTTTTGGGGGGTGGGGGTGGGGTTAAAATAATCAAAACATTTAACCCATATAATATAGATTTTATTAACAAAATACACACTGGCTGGACTCAAATTTTATTGCAAAAAAAGAAAAAATATAATTCATCTCATTTTCCTCTTTCCACTCAGTGAATCCCGTTTAAAGTTATACGTGTGTTTCTTTTTACTCTTTCTGTTGATCATCTTTGCTTATCTGCTAGTTATTTGTGTCTTCTATTCACTATTTTTAACTAAATTCAGTCAGTTGCACAGCAGTGCGCTGCTATAATTAGAACAATAAACGTGCGGATCGTTTGCGTCAATGGAATCCCGTGTGTGCGTCATGTCTTTTGACTGTGAGCGCTCTGATTGGTCGGCAGCCGGAAAGATTTGCCAAGGATCTCCGCCCCTGCATGGCCATATTTGCCAGTGGAACGCCTCGAGAGGATGCACCTCTGACGTAACGGCACAATAAAGTAGTGCTATATATCTGCTCGCTCACAGAAATATGAGAAAACAGTCTTGTCGTGGCCGAGGACGTTTATACATGGTTATCCATCACTTGGAATACGGACGCTGATAAGTCCCACACCACAAAACATTTTCAGGTACGTAAGGATTTTTGCGTTTAGAATTCGGAAGTTAGCTAATTCTCTTCTCTTGTTTTTTAATGCTTCTTTTAAGTCCTATACGAATAGCAAATGTGTTTTTAGTCATCCACAGCGTATGTGTATGTGTCGAACTGAAATATTTAGGCATTCTAATTGAAAGTATTTGTATGTTTTACTACTTAGTGTGCGCGCGAGTTATTTCGAAACGTGGACATTGCGTATTAAAGTTAAATGCGCAGAATGAGTTGGCGTCTGGGATTTACAATGTCATTTTGATTACAAAAATCAATTTGGTGTTACATACGCAATGTGAAACCGTACGAAATGAAGGAATAGACTAAGAGGGGGTGTGTGGTACAGTGGTGCGCTTCTGCACGCGCAGTGTCACGATGCAACAGGTGCTCGCGCAACAGCCGACAACTTAGCTGCGCACATTCTCCTTTTAAACCTGGCTGGACTTTGGCTGTTTGAATAATACATATTTTGATTGACTCTAAACTTCATTACACCTTTATTTGGTGTAAACACAATAATAATAATCATAATAATAATAAAAGAAACATGTTTCATGCTAATTTGTCATAAAGTTTTCTTAGAATTACTCACTCACTTGAACAAAAAAGTCATTATGTTTTATAATAATAATAATAATAATGACCTTGACACTCAGGTTCTAAAGGGAGTCCTGACTGTTTATTTATTTACTTTAATTTTATTATTTATTTTTATCTTCAATTATTTATTGTCAACAAAACGATTCAGATTTTTGACTGATTTGGCAGATAGCATTTTAGATTTTTAATTAATATTACTGATGAGATTTTTTACAATTATCCAGACAGCTACACTAAAGACATATTTTGACTTTAAGAAACGTATATCTATTTCAAATGCATTGACCGGTTTGGACAACATATGGAGGATATGAAATGTTCAGGGGTCAAATGATCATCAGGTGTCATGTTCTCACCTTGCTCTGTTTGCAAGGTCATGAACGTCTGTCAAACTGCTAAGCCATAATTATCTTTCACATTTGCATAGTGCATTAAAATACTTTCTGCAAAATGACACTCTTAAAATAAAGTTACAACTGATATTAGCACATTTTAGAAACGCCAAATTTCTTACCCATGCAGAGCAGTAATGTTTAAAGTAAATATGATTAAATATAAGCATTCAAATATAAGCATATATAAGATCAAATAAAAGCATTTCTTCAATGCAAATAGTTTTTCCCCTTATTTTATCTTATCACTTACAGTATGGAACACAATGTCTGACTTTTGCTGGGGAAATTTGAGTCTATCTAAAAAAGTTCCATATACATACACCACCCACGCACATGCGCCCTCACAAACACACACGCCCTCTCAGTGAGGCAACCCACGTGTCGTGTTCGTCTGACGTTCTTAATGTGGTAACACAATAAGCATGGCTGCCCTTTCCAGCCAGACGGCTCTCTAAGTTTTCTCCGAAATCTCAAGGCACTTCAGAGAACTGCATCTATACAGATGCTTTGGCCGGCAGACAAGTCTGTCTAGGTATACATTAGAATGCGGTGTACAGCTCTCGAGGCATTTGACTCTTCCGCGGCAATATCTACGGTATTGAAAAGTAGATGTTGTGGTTCTGTTCTACAGAAATGACCTGTGTTCAAAGTCAACATGGAGTCCAGACCTATGAGAGCTCCCTCTTCAGCTCAGAGTTTTTGAATCCTGACTTCACCTCCAGGTTGGCCATGGATGTAACTGACCAGCTGGACCAGCTCTCCGCACCCTCCCTGCCCAGCATCACCTCTCTGGTCGGAGGCTACGTTGGCGAGTTTGATACCTACTCATGCCAGATCGCAACAGGCGCTGCTTCTACTTGTGCGGGCGGCACCTCTGGGCAAGACTCGTTCAAGCTGGACGACCTCCAGCTGTACGGCTGTTACCCAGGAACATTTGCTTTGAGTTACCTAGATGAGACGTTGTCCTCTTCAGGTGGGTCAAACTGCTTCGGAAGTCCGGCATCTGCACCGTCACCCTCCACCCCGGGGTTCCAGCCCATGTCTGCATGGGATAGCACCTTTGGTCCCTGTTCCCCCGATGAGGGATGCTGGGGTTCAGAGAAGCCTCTGAATCAGGCTGCCTCATTCTTCACGTTCGGGCACGTCACAGCCGGTGAGCTTTCTCCACGTGGCTCTTTGCAGCAACAGCTTCCAGATCAGGATCCTTTTTCTCAGAGCCAGCAACACGGTTCTCCGCTTCCCTTCAGCCCTCTGGGCCTGGAGCAGGGCAGCCGGGATGTCTCAGGGCTGATGGACGGACACCTGTCTCCTAAAGTAAGGAGCCCCACGGGAAACGAGGGACGCTGCGCAGTGTGTGGAGACAACGCTTCCTGTCAGCATTACGGGGTGCGAACCTGTGAAGGATGCAAAGGCTTTTTCAAGGTAAGAGAGAGTGAGCTTGCTGATAAATCATGTTAAATCACCTCTGCATTATGTATTTAGGGCATTAAGCTCATTTTATTGACAAGCTTCACCCTTTCTGGTTTTGTAGCGCACGGTACAGAAAAACGCCAAGTACGTTTGCCTCTCCAACAAGGACTGCCCAGTGGACAAAAGGCGGCGAAACAGGTGCCAGTTCTGCCGCTTCCAAAAGTGCCTAGCTGTGGGGATGGTGAAAGAAGGTGAGAATTAATCTTTTTATTATTATTATTATTATTATACCCACATACCGTCAAAGTGTTTTTAATAAGTGTCCATATTGTCCCTTTGTGTAGTTGTGAGAACAGACAGCCTGAAAGGGAGAAGAGGTCGTCTGCCGTCCAAGCCAAAAGTTGTTCATGACTCATTGTCTGTCTCTTCACCTGTAAACATCATTGCCTCTCTCGTCACTGCCCATATGGACTCAAACCCTGCCAGTGGAACTCTAGACTATTCAAAGGTGAGGACAGCTAAATTTAAGCTTGCTTCATATTTTGTGTTTAATATTTATAATATGTTGTAATATACACTGTAAAAAATGCTGGGTTAAAAACAACCCAAGTTGCGTTGAAAATGGACAAACCCAACGGTTGGGTTAAATGTTTGAGCAACCTGCTGGGTAGTTTTATTTAAACCAACTATTGTTTAAAAATGACTGTATTGCTTGCTTAAAATGAACCCAAAGTATATTGGAAATTAACATTTATTAATACATTTAAGTAAATTTAATGAATAATAATTAAAAAATAAACATTATTAAATTGCTTATTAATAAATACTCACCTTTTGATTATTATTGTTGCCTATAGTAATTCTGTCTGATTTTTAATTTACAAAATATTTTTGTAACAATATTTATAATCCAATAATAATACAAACAATATTTGGGTTAAATAAAACTACCCAGCAGGTTGTTCAAACATTTAACCCAACAGCTGGGTTAAAAATCGCTGGGTTTGTCCATTTTGCATTTTTTAGAGATATTTATATTTATTCATATTTATAGTCCTTTTTAATAGGTTTGTCATATTTCTGTGCTCTTACAATGTTAATTATTATATTGTATTTTTGGTCATTGTCTAGTATCAAGAAACAGTATCTGGATTGTCTGAGAAGGAGGATGCCAATGACATACAGCAATTTTATGACCTGCTAACAGGATCAATGGATGTGATCAGAAAGTGGGCAGGAAACATCCCTGGATTCAGTGCCTTCTGTAAGGAGGACCAAGAGCTTCTTCTTGAGTCAGCGTTTGTTGAGCTCTTCATACTTCGGCTAGCTTACAGGTACAAGTCAGTTCATACGACAACAGATTTAGTATTATAATAGTATTACGTGAGGTCACTAAGCATTCATTTCTCTCATTTAGGTCAAACCCTGAGACAGACAAACTTATTTTCTGCAACGGTGTGGTTCTGCACCGGACGCAGTGCGTACGAAGCTTTGGTGACTGGATTGATTCAATTATGGAGTTCTCTCAGAGTTTACATCGCTTGAACTTGGATTTGTCATCTTTCTCCTGTCTTGCCACACTGGTCATAATCACAGGTAAATAGTCCGTTTCTATTCTTTCTTCACCGAATATAGAAATATGTTTTATCCCAAGCAAGTCTCTGACCTTGACTGTGACCAACAGATCGACACGGCCTGAAAGAGCCTAAACGGATCGAAGACCTCCAAAACCGCCTGGTCACGTGTCTCAGAGACCACGTCTCCACAAGTGCCCCTGAGGCCACCCGGCCCAACTACCTGTCCCGACTCCTGAGCAAGCTTCCGGAGCTGAGAACACTGTGCACCCAGGGCCTCCAGCGAATCTTCTATCTTAAACTGGAAGACTTGGTCCCCCCTCCACCCATTGTGGATAAAATCTTCATGGACACATTGCCATTCTGAATGCACCAAAGAGATTTTATAAATGGACAACCGTGGTGACTTAAACTGATGAAAGAATTGGATATGAGATGTTTGGGGAACTCTTGATGGTTTGACTAGTCAAAGGACTGTATCGCTTACTGTTCTCTGCTTTCTTGGAATGAAATCAGAGAAAGATGACATTCTACTTGCACCTGCATTTGGAAACCTTCATCATAGTCTTCAACATTGAACTCTCTAACAAACACATAATGAGAAATATGCATTTGGTGGAACATTATGGTAACTCTAAACAGACATGGGGCCTCATTTATAAAATGTTGCATCATGAACGTGATCGTGTACGATCATTTCGCAAATGTGCATACGTGTGATTCAGAGTACGAACGTATGCACAAAAAAGCATGAGCATTTTCAGCCTTGTAAACACTGCCTAATTAATGTCATTAGCATATAAAAGAGCACCGGTCCAATGCTTTGCTTGAGAATGGCGAGCGGCAAGAATTGCTTAGTTTTTCAAATTCCTGCAGTACTCTGACTCCGTCACAAGGAAAAGTGTGTACGTCTGCTTAGACCCTGATGTGGCGCCAAGCACTTTTCCACGTCAAAGACCGTTTTATGAGTACAAACATTGGCGTGGATTTTAGTGTACGTCTAAATCTGTGCGTGAGCACGTTTTAGAAATCAGGCCCCGTGGAGTTTAAAATCTTCGTATATTTTAAGCAGAATTGATGACTTGAGTCAGTAGCATTTCATGTCATTGGTGCAAATCATGAAGCTCAAATGCTCTGTGTGTGACTTCTGAATGAAAGACATGATATTCCCATCAGTATTACAGCTATATTCAGAGGGCATATTCCAAATAGAAAGCGTCCAAGAATCCAGTAAAACATCTTCAAGTTAGAATAGCCATGGACCAAAAGAAGGAGCAGAAACAGCATTTATTTGGATGCTTGAATGATCAGACAAAGCCTTAAATACTCTCAAGTGCCCAATCATTATCTCCGTTGAACATGCTCAAAAACATGCACCATAGTGCTTATACTGAAAACAGACATACTCTGATACACTTGAGTACAGGGCTGATGTGACTGCATTCGAGAAACGTGGTACACTTGTCTAATGAAAAAAGCATATAAGTGTATTTTAAGAGCCAGTAGTTTATATAAAAGACAGTTCATGAATGTGTTCTGAAAGGTCACAAGAGATCCAGTGCAGCTACTGTACATGTACCACGTACAGCCTCTTACATGCAAATACTTTGAGTATTATTACAGATGCCTGACTTAGTTTAGTGTACCAGTCAAACCTTACAGTAATTATATTTGTATGTATGTATTTTAAGGATGTATAGATATGGCTAAAGCTCCTGCAAACTGTAACTCTTTTTCTCATTATGACAAAATCAAGATCGGGCATTCTGAATTTTTTACATAAATGAGAGGTATGGCTTATCTTTCATTGATTTTGTGCAGCTCTCTATATAAAATAAATTTTGAATAAAAATCATCTTGGGTGCTTCTAAACATTTCTTTCTATTATGTGTTAGCATTTGAAACAAAATGGTTTATCGAGAAAAGAGATAAAGAAAAATTTGCATGGTTTTCTTCTTTAAAACATGGCTAAAGGGTTTCTGTCATCATTTACTCATCGCTATGCCACTCAAAACCATGTTTTTTTTTCTTCTGAGAAATATAAAAAAAGCCTTTACTACTTCTGTACTTAAAATAGAAGATAAGTCTTAAAATAGAACGCTGTCGTAACTTTTATTACATTTTTTGACATCATACACTTTTATATATAAAAGGGAGTGGCCAAAGTGAACCATTGTTGTTCTACAGAAGAATGAAAGTCAAAGTACAACAAGTTTAGAACAATATGAGGAGAGTAAATGATTTTTAGTTTGAGGTGAACTATTCCTTTATTATATACCCCACAAATAACTTTCTCACAACATCAATCAATGAAAAAAAGCAAATAACAAACAAACAAAAACTAGAATAAATGTTAAATATTTGGCTTTTTTCTCACGAAACCATTAAAACACCACGGCACTAATGATTTTAAATACAAAATGTGTAATATAGTAATATTATAAAGCATCAGAATAAAGACAATACTGTTCTCTACCTTGCACAATGTGTGATTTCAACATAAGAATTTATTATTTTTCAATTTTATTGCATTTTCTGCTGAAATTCTCATTACCGCAATGCGTCCGGCTGTGTTTGAACGTGTGTTATGTTGTAATTTAAACAAAATAACATAAAAAATATTTAGAAAAAAATAAATGCATGTTTTACCAGATTATTTCAGATGACAGAAAAATAATTTACTGAATATTCATGATTAATAATAATGAAGAAAAATTAGGAAAATTATGTGTCCATGCCTGATGTTCTCATCCTCCGCAGCACTTTTTGAGGACTGTTTAAGCGCACATACAGAATTTAAATAAAGTCTGATATTGAGTGGCCGAGCACATGGACCAGTTACTTCAAGATGGCTACCAGGTAAGATCATCTCTTTATATCTCTCCAGTTAAATGTTAAATATTCTCTTGTCAGAATGTTTACACAACATTTCGATTATCATTACCGAAACAGGTAGTTTTCTACATTTCGAAAATGGTTAGATTTACAATTTTTTTATGAAAATGTGCTTTATTTCAACAGTGCTTTTATAAGAGTTGTAATTTGAGTAATCATGATGTCATCTGGATTACTTCACAGCGCTTAACTTTCCCTGTTTAGAAGGAAGTTGTGGTTTTGAACATTCTCCATATGGACAGTTAGTCGGCTAATCTGTGTCATGTGAATGATTCAGACCTGATGTTCTGAGGTCACATCAGTTTGACGTCGATCTTGAACTATATTTAGAACTTTTTTTCATTTTTATTATCAGGCCATTATTCATCAGATTATAAAATACGTCATTATATTACTTTATGAGGCTAACAATAGCAGTGAAATTACTATTGCTGATAAGGGATTTCAACATACCTGACTGAAGCAGGGTAAACTATGCCTACAGTGCAACACGGAGAAGTGAGGTATCTCTAAATCATTTTGTGCGGTAGCTTCAAAACACTGAGCCTGTCTGATGGCTGGCTGTCACGCTACACGCCACAAGGCCTGCAGTATCACATATCCCCTCCTCCCCTCTAGAGAACACCATATTCTATGGCCTAATTTTGGGCCACTGTAATTTATTCGGACATGTCCTGTGCTTGCCAAGGTATGTGGCCGATGGTACCACCAAGGAAAGTACAACTGAGCAGACAGAGTAAGTGCCAGGGACTTTGTGTGATACCTTCCTCGAGCAGCCCAGACCAACAGATGCATTTTGGGGCTTAAATTGAGAAGGATCCTCAACATTAGTGACCCTGGGCAGAAATGTTATGTAATATCCCTGCCCATTCTAAATTTAACTATATAACACATAATACCTGGGCGGTGGCAATGAAATTGGCCTGAAAGTGGCTTACAGTATGCCTCATGAATCAGTCATTACACAAAAGGGATATCCCAAGAAACAATGAGATTTTTGAGACACATTACATTATATAATTATTTGCATAGTTTGTCATTAAAAAATCTCTGCAGTGAACTATATGTCTGTATAAACAAATTATCTGCAGTATATGTTTATATTTTTGTAAAGAATTCACACAGCTCTTATGAGCACCTTGCACAGACAGTGAAAGGAAAGAGGAAACCCTGTGGTAAATACATTTAGCTCATTATTGTGCCTTGTAACTCAATCTGCTCCATTGTCAATTTGACAATGATGAATGAGAGGGGAAGAGGCACATTTTCTGGGTTTATGTATTATTATGAAATGACTTATTTCAGACAGACAGATAGAAAGTTAGATAGATAGATAGATAGATAGATAGATAGATAGATAGATAGATAGATAGATAGATAGATAGATGGACGTGGACAGACTAGATAGATAGACAGACAAGATGGATAGATAGACAGACAGACAGACTAGATGGATAGATAGACAAGATGGATAGTTAAACAGACAGACAGACTAGATAGATAGATAGATAGACAGACAGATAGACAGACAGACTAGATAGATAGACAGACAGACAGACTAGATAGATAGACAGACAGACAGACAGACTAGATAGACAGACAGACAGACTAGATAGATAGACAGACAGACTAGATAGATAGACAGACAGACAGACAGACAGACTAGATAGATAGACAGACAGACAGACTAGATAGATAGACAGACAGACAGACTAGATAGACAAGATGGATAGACAGACAGACAGACAGAATAGATAGATAGATAGATAGACAGACAAGATGGATAGATAGACAGACACAGACTAGATAGATAGATAGATAGACAGATAGACAGACAGACTAGATACATAGATAGATAGATATATAGAAAAGATGGACAGACAGACTAGATAGTTAGATAGATCGATAGACAGACAGACTAGATAGATAGATAGATCGATAGACAGATAGACAGACAAGATGGATAGACAGACAGACAGATAGACAGACTAGATAGACAGATAGACAGACAGACTAGATACATATATAGATAGATATATAGAAAAGATGGACAGACAGACAGATAGACGATAGATGGATAGATAGATAGATCTATTAACTGTTATGAAATTGTCTGGAAACTTTATAGGAGCATCTGAAGGGCACGGCGGCACCCTAATAAAAAAATACCAGGGCTCATCCAGAAGAGGTAATTGGATAAAGTCACTATCACTCCGATTACAGCAGTTATGTGGGCAGGGTCAGGGACAACATACAAAAATATCCAGAGTTTCCATGTTCAGCTTGCTCTGTTAAAGACAGGTTATTGGTGCAACATCAAAACATGGTGTTGAAAAGCACATTTCCATGGTGACAATATAACAAGACTGGTTTACCTTCAAAGAACACAGTTAGTACATAAACCTCCACCGATGTACTGGTCACTGACAGCCTTGAGAACATGAGAATGCTGGGATATAAAACAAGACCGACAGGACGGCTCAAGTTTCGAAGGAGAGCTGCAAGTTTTGGAAAAGAGCCCAAAGGTTGTTCTGAGATCCACAGCCCAAGAACAAGGAGGCACAGAATGATCACATGGAAGACCCTAATAACCCCATAACAGGTGTGAATATATAAGATAGCAATTGATAGCCTTTCAAGTCTTGAGCTACACTGCTTTGGTGCACATAAATTTGACAAATCAACATCCAAGGATACTGCATGCACAGTGCACTCCGGATCCTCTTCCTGGATTTAGGCTAAAATATGCATTAGCAACTTAGTATTATTTGTAATATAATTCTTTCAAAATTCCCGATGCATGCAGCCCTCACTTGAGAACAGACAGCAAGGCTATTTTTATAAACTGTGAGCCCATGTAGATTCAGTGAAAGAGTTGACAAAGTGTTGTTGACGACTTGTCAGGCACCAAACAGGTGCAGTGGCCTTATGATCGATAGTGAGCGGAGCATAAAGCAGAGGGAACATTTACTGTACACACTGAACTCATGACTCAGTCTGAACATGCTAAACCAATCCACATTGAGCATCATGTGGTATATCATGCAGTGTGAAAATGTGTCATGTTTCATCTATGATAATATGGCCTTGTAGCTGTAAATTAGGGGTGTTGAGAGGGTGAGAGATAGTTATAATGGAGTAAGATAGATAGAAGGATAGATATAAATATAGATGAATGTTGGGTGACTCAAGTGTTAAAAATGAGGATCTCTAGTAATTTCCATCCAGCACTTGTTTCAAATCAACACTCAATCGTTCCATTTGAATGAATGCTTGTACAGATAATAAAAGAAATCACAGAACAGCTCCCGGACATGAGCCTGCCCACTCAACAGAGAAAGCCTTATTCTCGAGAATAATCGGAAGAATTCCTGATTTCAAACACCACAATTCAGCTTTGACAAGTCTATACTTTCAGTTCATTCTCCTGCCGAAATGAGAGACGATTCACCAAATATTCCGGCAAATATTGTGGTGTGGTCTCGATGGGAAACTGAATGAGAACATCAAGTGTTTATATCAAATAAACTTACAAGCCATTCATTAGCAAAAATGCCATATGGGTGATATAAAAATCATTACAGTAAGTAATTTTTGGCATATTGAGTTTTTGTCATATAAAAATTCATTCATTAGGATATGACGGCTTAAATACGTAACAAAAAACCAAACAAAAATAATAACGTATATTTGAAATCACCAAAACAAAAACCCGCCCCTCCCCAAACGGATCACACCCCTATCTTATTAGCTCCGCCCCCAAATTCACAAACATGGTAAGCAATTCAGGCACCTCTCATGAGTGTCTACGCGCCCTACTGCTGATTACCTAGTGTGTTTTGGTGCTCACTCCGATCCACTTTCAACAGCGTTTCTCAGAAACTGCTTACTGCGCCTTTAAGAAAATATAATACGTTATATTGATAAATAACAATGATCTACAATACTGATAATATTAACTATAATAGAACTTAATCAATCATGTGTTGATATGTTCTGACATCAAAAAGTTCAGTGCTAGTCACTTTTACAATACTTTTTTCTTATTAAGGAGAAATGTAATTTTTTGGTACATGGCATCTTACATGCTGCATAGATATAAATGGAAATAATAACGCTCAGCTGGTCACGTAGGGATCCCCTCTTAGAGTGGCATGACCCGCAGGGAATGCTACAATATGTGCAGTGAAGCCTGTTCACCCAGCAACTGCATTGTTAAAACACAGCTGTTAGAAACCAGCTTTACCATGAGAGATAGTGAGAACAGACAGGAATGTTGCACATTTCATGGGACAGTAAAAATTTCTCTGTTTGTATTAACATGGCATTTCACACAATTCATGTTTTGTCAATCACAATAGGCAGGGTCTTGTCTCAGCACTTCTATGAAACTGGCTGAGCAGGTTTACTCGTTTACAAAATGCAAATGAATGAGGTAAACATCTATGCGTAAATATATAGTATTACCTGAACTGCTGTGTTTCCACGCTTTATTTGGAATAATAATACTAGTATTTTGCTTATTCCTAACTTTTTCCATTCATGCAAGTATTTGTATATTTTACATCATTCACAAACATATAAATAAACATGTGAACACATTGTAACCTGCTAATACACATCTCTCCGACTCACTACTGCCATAGAGTCCTCCCAGTGTACACGTTGTTCCCCAGAGGAATTATATTTTGGGATTTCAGAAGGGTGTCATGGGTGGGGATTGCCGGTCCCTAACATTAGCACTGAGTTTAAAAATAACCTTTCATCACATGAAATCAATAACGGCATTTAGATCTAACGGAGTGTGAGTTTGCGAACTCAGGCCTCTCTGGGATTATCACACTACTTGGCAAGTGAAAGTGACACCATCATGCTCACCTGGACCTGAGGAAAATCTTGTGCCATGGTAAAACGGAAACGAGTTGTTCACATCATGGTGGTGACTACTTTACCAGCTACCAATATTCTGGGTTCTCTACTTCTGATCTGTATCAGGAAATAATTTTCCACAGAATAAATCAACCTCTTCTCGTTTATTTTAATTTCATTCTCATTACGGTCTGAGAAAAATCTACTTAAGAGATTGATTTTTTACAACATTTATAAACAAAAAAGATAACACTTAAGGTTCCATTTATTAACATTAACAGTGTCGGAGATGAGACATTACAAATAACCCGAGTTACATAATCAGATTACTTTTTTCAACTAACAAGTAAATTAATGCATTGCATTTAAATTTACAACAAAATATCTGTGTTACTTTTTCAAATAACGCAAGTTAATTAAAAGGAGATGTAGTTCTAGATCAAATGTGAGCATGCATTTACTCTCATTTGCACAAAAACAGATTCAGTATTCCTCAAAATGAATAAGAACAATAAAATGCAAACTCAAGGATATTACACAAACCAGCAAAAATTAAATATTAAATAAGACAAATATACTTTATTTATTAACAGTGTCTTTGCTGCTGACATTTGATGATCCAATTCAGCCATAATAATAAGCGAAAATGACTTAAGTTAAACATCACATTTGTTTTGTCATTTTTCTGTTTCTGAAGTAAGAGTGTTTTTGTTCTCCTGAATCCTATTCTTCTACAATCCAGAGTGACATTACAGCTGAAAAGTTGGAGCTGCGCCCTCCACTGTACAGGCGTGAATTTGCATTTCCTTCACACCGAGCCTTATCCGACGAAAGGACCTTTACATTTGCCAAAATTAGAATTTTTTTCCCGTTATTAAAAACAAGCGAGCCCAGCCCGGGTGAGAAAAAGTGGCATAGAAAGTAACTAAGTAACAATTAAGTTAAGTTTTTAGGGAGTAATGCACTACTGTAAAATAAACTAACAATTAACAACTAAATATTCTAAAACATTTATTATTCTTAGTTAATGTTAATTTCAACATTTACTATTAAAATTATTAATAGTTTAACATATTAATACACTATTTATTGGACCTAAGCAAACATGAACTAACAATGAACAATGTATTTTTATTAACTAACATTAACAAAGATTAAAAAGTACTGCGGGACCGAATATCAGCGCTCTTGGAACGACACTCGGCCAAACAGTTTGAGGGATCGGAACAAACTATTGCGTAATATTATTTATATAATAATGTCATGCATCAGCCTCTACTTAGAAAGTAACTGTAAACCAGAAACTACGTGTGCCCTAGAAAGCAAAAGGTTGAAGGTGCATTTCTCAGGACTGCTGACATGAGGATGTGCATCAACTACAGATGCATGAAAGCAATGTAGTCACTCGCTGCCAGTTAAGTATGACATAACTGTTGATTTAAACATTCAAACACTTCAAATGACATTATGTAAGAATAAACATTATGTATATGCAGCTTGCGATGAACTTCAGATAATGTCTTATTGTACAGAGGAGAGACGCAATGAAACAAACGTTGTTTGATGTTCTTCATCAAGTATGCAGGGTAATAGAATACACTTGAAAGTCAAATGTGTGCATGTACTTTTCTGCTACTGTAGCATTTAATAATAAGTTATGCCATTAGGGATTTAAATGCAATATAACATGAAAAATACAATGTTTGTGCATATAATGCTACTTCCAAATGAAAGTATGCAATAAAAAAATAATAATAATCTGAGCCTGTGCACATTTGCATGTATTGTCAATGTTATAAAAGTGTATGGCTAACACCAAAGCAGAATATAAAGCCATTTTTGCATTTTCCATTTTAATTAAATCCTTATCTCGCTTTTCTATGGATTAAACTAATGTATTGTGATTGGGTTTCTTGCTTTTTTAAAACTTCCTTGGATTTTCTAATATAAAAAAGCTATAGTCAACTGTCACACAGTCGGTACTGTGATTTTGCTATGACAAGGTATGTTTTATGATAACTAAAATGAGTTTTCAAATGAAGTGTTCTAGGTCCATTTACACTGTTTGGAAGTTTAAAACTATTTTAAACTTTTTTAAAAAACTTTTCTGATGTTTAATGGTAGAGAAAAGGCTTAGGTACAGCCAATTACACTGGAAAAGCAAGGTAATACTGCCATCTAGCGTTCGGAGGTAGATTTACACCAAGTTATTTACACTATGTGGCTAAATAAATAGCGTGGTTTCTTCAAATGCGGGCAGAATCCCACTTTTCACACTCATTCGTTTATTTGTTGTTAGCAAACAATGAATTGTCACAGTAGAATTGTAGATGTTGAAACTCTAAACCGTTTTCAACAAATGTAATTTTCTCCACATCTCAAAACTTTATGACGAAAAGATTTTTGACCAAATCATTTTTGGAATAAACTAATAAACTGTCCGACTCGTTTCTTGCTGAGGCTAAGCTTTCATAGCTAGCATGCTAAATAAACACACACACACACACACACACAAACAACTTTCACACTTTTGGCAATCTGAAACAAATTATTACATCTTGATTAGAAATAAATATTCTGTTCACACGTGATATTTACCTTTCATTTATCCACTTTCTTCACACATTTGTCCTCAGGTAGGCTACGTTCTTCATTGACTCGGTCTCCTCCTGACTCCTCCTGTCCAAACTCATTACAAACGAATTCTAAGCCATATAAAGTAGCTTTCGAGGTTCAAAACATACAGTACAAAACATAACTTACCTCCACATACCCTCAAAACAAACCCTCCCTCCAAACACCAACGGTCACTGCTTTCAGAAGAAAGTGTGTGCGCGTGGCCGCACCTCTCAGCGCGCGCTCAAAGGCGCACTGAAATACGGGAGTGCGCTCTTCCAGACATCACTAAGACTGCTGCAGAGATGCTTGGATGATGCATCCTATCATATATCCCAAATACACCAGACTATCTTCCACGTACCGACGCCATAACGAATGTTTATTCATTTTGAAATAAGATATCCATGGAAACGCACAAGTGATCTTGGAAATCCCGATACCCTTTGGAAGTTTTAAAACATCAATAATCGTTGGACGCCACGGAAAACTCGACATGAATGTTTCACACGGACTACTGAACCGGACGATCTCTACAGAGAAGCCTCCTTTGGAAAGCGTCCGAGGATGCTGCAACTTCTCGGTGATCACCAGCGACGGGTTCGGGTCACCGGTCCAGGACGAGCGCGATCAGTTCATCATGCGTTTGGTGCAGATCGCGGTGCTCTGTGTGCTGTCACTGACTGTCATTTTCGGCATCTTTTTCCTGGGGTGCAATCTGCTCATCAAGTCTGAGAGTATGATAAACCTGCTGGTGGAGGACAGAAGACCTTCCAAAGACGCGGAAATTATTATGATTGCTGCATGACTGTAAATCACAAACTGCTCATATTTCATGAAAGACACCTGTTGGTATGATTTCCATGCCAGCTGATAAACTACATGGATTTTTAAAAAGGCTATTTCATCTCCAGAACCTTTTAATGTCGCAGGCAATGAAGACCGGAGTCATTCAACTTTTTTGGAAAAAAAAAAAAGCCAAAAATGTGTTGTGTTAAATATTTGTCTGCATATTCTATTAAAACACATCTCCATGAAAGCACCTGAAACAGCAAGAGCAGAGAAAGATAACCAAATTCATTCAATCCAATTGAGAAGAATTTGACCCTTGTTTTGTATCTACCTTGGATGAATTGATTTATGACTATAATTTGCATTTATTCATTCCATTGAAATAATTTGGTCATTTTTTAGTGGGTTAAAGAAAGAAAATTGTGTGAACTTGCATGAAAAATGGATTAAAATGAAATTAAACATGAATTTCGCAACGTTGTTTTAGCTTCTAAAGGACGTTTTTGGAATTTTCCAAACAGAATCTTTGAATTCAGGTGGAATTCTAACAAATTAGTTATATAACATCTGTGCATCAGGTTAGAAGCTTACAGAGCTGTCATCAAGTTTCAGGTTTTTGACAAAGACGTCTGTGAATATGTGTCAGAATATACACGCATATAATTTTTCTTTTGTCAAATCAACTTAGATAATTAATGTGGTTCAAATAGTTTCTATTGATTAAATCAGTCGCTTTCATTGTATTAACTCAAATTTTTATTTCAATGAATTCAAAATTTTAAAGCAACCAAGTAACTAGTTAAAGTTAAACCAACAATTCTTTTTTACAGATATATACACAGTGTCTGTGTGTGTGTGTGTTTGTATATATATATATATATATATATATATATATATTTATTTACAGGGCTGGGTAGGTTACTTTTAAAATGTATTTCACTACAGATTACAAAATACATGCTTTTAAAAGTAATTTGTAACGTATTTCGTAACATTACTCAAGTTTAGTAACTTAATCTAAATACTTTAGAATACTTTGAAATACTAATAATTGTGGAACAAACACAAAAAAGGTAATTGCAAGTTTTTATCTCACAATTCTGACTTTTTCCCTTAGAATTGCGTGATATAAAGTTGCAATTGCGAGTTGTAAAGTCAGAATTATGAGATATAAACTCGCAATATTGAGAAAAGTCAAAATTATGAGATATAAACTCACAATATTGAGAAAAGTCAGAATTATGACATTTAACTCACATACTAAATTCACAATTGCAAGAAAAAAAGTCAGTATTGCAAGTTTATATCTCCCAATTCTGACTTTATAACTTAAAATTGTGAGTTTAAATCTTGCAATTCTGAGAAAAAGAAGTCAGAATTGTGAAATGCTAACTCACAATTGTGAGGGGAAAAACAAACTGTGAGAAGAAGATGCAATGACCTTTTTTACAATTATAAAATGACTCACAAACAACTATCACAAAACATGAAAACAGTCGAAAACATGAAACTTAACTCCGCTTTTTCAGACTGTCAGAGTCAGAGAATCACCAATTGCTGTTTAAATTACATTAAAATTCAAAGTAATCACTTTGGTAATCTAAAATACTTTTCAGATGTAACTGTAATCTGATTACCACCCATTTAAAATGTAACTGTAATGAAATACAGTTACTCAAATTTTGTATTTTAAATACGTAACTAAGTTACTTGTATTTCGTTACTCCCCAACCCTATATATATATATATATATATATATATATATATATATTCAAACTTTTAAAATAGTCCAACCATAAAGTGTCTTCAGATGAAAATGTGAAACAAGTTCTAAGAGAAAACTATGAAAATTTATTAAAATAATAAATAAATGTGTTAAATCATTTATGATGGAGGCCCATTGTTCCATCTATTCCTCCTGCGTGGCCCTAAAACTTCTCGGCATTATAAAATATATCAGTGCAGCAGCACAATTCAGTCTCCATGTAGTTTTTTGAAAGGCCTTTTTTCTTTCAAATCAACAGCTGATGTTCTTGGTTCTATTTTAAAACAAATGGTTAATGTAAACATTTTTAACTGCAACAATATGGTTTTACACCAGCAAGCGGTTAAAGAGAATGATTCACAATGTCAGCTTTTTAATTTGATACCAATTGCCTTTCCACATCAGTTTCAGCCTTTGGTAAATATAACAAGAGGTATATTTTATTTTAAGACAGTATTTTTACAGTGCACCACAAATATTGAATGAATGGCAAACTATAACATTATGTAATTGAACCTCGAGCTCTCTATATACAAACTGCTATGCAAAATAGATGCCTTGTTTTAATTTGCATAAACATCATCGTATATCCGACAGTGTTCTTAAACCAAAACCTAAAAGTAACTTTACTGCGATGTTGCATAATTCTCTAAAGTAAATTTGATAATACCGTGTCCACTGTATTTGTACGCACACTACTCCATGACATCAAAAGAACATGGTCAAAGACATTTCAATGCAATACATGTGACAGCTGAGAACGTCCCAAAGACGTTTAATCACTGCCTATAAAACAGATGGTGCTGAAATACATGCATTGGAGGACAAAGGGCCATAATCCAAATTAGAGATTAAGACTGGGTGCTATATCACTGACCCCAATAGGACATTGAGCTCATAAGACCCTAGCCGGACACATGTAACCGATCACTGCTGAGTTTTTTCAATCACAGTGCTTTTCATGAAGCTTGTAATGCACCACCAGTGTCGGGGAAAGTTACTTTTAAAAGTAATGCATTACAATATTGTGTAACTCCCTAAAAAAGTAACTAATTGTGTTAGTTACTTTTTATGAAAAGTAATGCATTACATTACTTTTTCGTTAATTTTTCTCACCTGGGGGGTATTCCAGAAAGCAAGGTTAACTTACCGTCACATATACCCTGAACTTTCGGTTGATTAACCCAAACTTTGCTTCCTCGAGGTATGCTGGTTCCAAAAATGCATCAGGGAGTAAGTTCAGCCAACCCAGAGTATGTTCCCGGACACAAGACATTCTCAACCGAGCGACAAATCGATGATTCATGGAAACAGACGCTAAGAAAAAGCGTGCCATTCTACTTCCTTCTTCTTCTTTTGTTTAATGGCGATTTGCATAACCTACTCAGTGCACGTCGGCACCTATTTGGTGGTTGTGTAATCATTTTTTCAATTTTTTTATTGAATAAGTAATCTTTATTCACTGAGAATAAGAATGATATTGTTTGTTTGATGCTAAATGTTTAATAAGATATCACATATGTATTTTATTATAGAAATTATAGGGTAACACTTTACAATAAGGTTCAATAATTAAACATTAGTTTATGTATTAACTAACATGAACTAACCATGAGCAGTATATTTATTACTGTATTTACTAATCTTCGTTAACGTTAGTTAATGAAAATACAGTTGTTCATGTTAGTTCACAGTGCATTAACTAATGTTGACAAGATTTTAATAATGTATTAGTAAATGTTGCAATTAACATGAACAAAGATTAATAAATGCTGTAAAAGTGCAGTTCATTATTAGTTCATGTTAACTAATAAACATTATTGAAAAGTGTTGCCATTTATAGAAAACGTCCTGTTATAAAAAGGAAAACAAAGATCCATGTGTGAGATTTCAATAAAATAAATACATAGAATAGAATAAACATTTAAACATTATAGTAGTACTTTATATATACATACATACATATGTATGTATATATATATATATGTATATAAAGCACTATTATATATATGTATGTTATATGTATTGTATAATATAATATTGTTTATATAACTATATGACAAATTTATGTACATTAATATATCTATATTAATTAAATAACACGCATCTGAATACCTATTAAGCAAACTAACCCTGGAACACAATCTGCTCCAGAGCAGGTTATGTTCAGAGAGTAAGTTGCTATGGCTACTTACATACTCTGAAAGTTACCTCAGTTTTTGGAACCGAAAGTTGAGGTTATCTGCTTACTTACTTACTTACCTGGGTATGTCACATAACCTGCTTTCAGGAATATCCCCCTGGGTTGGGCTTGCTTGTTTGTTTTTTAATGACAACAAAACGGTTCTATTTTTGGCAAATGTAAAGGCTCTTTTACACCAAAAGTGAAATGAAATATCTTCAGGTTGATCACAAATGTGATCATTTTTGTTTATTAGTATGGTTGAATTGTATCATTGAAGGTCAGCAACAAAGACATTATGGTTAATAAAGTGAGATTAAATACATAAATATATTTGTTTAATTTAATAAATTTAATTATTGCATGTTTGTGCAATATTGTGAGATTGCATTTGACTGTTATTATTCATTTTGAGGAATACTGACTCTGTTTTTGTGCAAGAGAGATGAGTATAAGCTCACATTTAGTCTAGAACTACAATAACCGTCATGTTTAAACACAACGCCTCTGCACTTACTCTCGATTTCTCTCAATACATGGGAAAACAAAAAATAGTGTTACTTATTTGAAAAAGTAACTCAGATATTTTGTTATAAATTTAAAAGTAATGTGTTAATTTAGTTACTTGAAAAAAGTAATCTGATTACATAACAAGTTACTTGTAATGCGTTACCCCCAACATTGTGTACCACATAGATGTTGGTTTCTGAAAAAAAAAATTCATTCATAAAGAAGCTGTGACAAGACAATTTTGAAAGAAATTTATACTTTTATTTAGTAAGCATGCACTGAATTCATGGAAAGTGACTTAAAGACATTTATAATGTTTAAAAAAAAAAATCAGTTTCAAAGAGTCCTGAAAAAAACATCACAGTATCCACCAAAGTATTAAGCAGAAAAAGTGTTTTAAACATTGATAATAATAAGATATTTTTCTTGTGCAGCAAATCAGCATATCAGAATGATTTCTGAAGGATCACGTGACACTGAAGACTGGAACGATGATGCTGAAAATACAGCTTTGGCATTATTTTTGGCAAATTTGAATATATTTTAAAATTATATTAAGAATTTTATTTAAAATATAAAAAATATATATTTTAAAAATGTTCCCAATATTACCAAATAACCATTCTTTTGTAACCAAATAAATCCATTGCATATATACTACAAAAAATATCAGCTTGTCTAGGTTGAATATACATATTATGGCTTGGAATCTTTATGCACATCTGGAGTTTAAATATTTTTAATATTTCATAGTCATGAAATAAAAAATTTAGATTTTTTTTCAGTCTATGCATATCTTATTTTCCTCCCTCGGAATATCACAAAAATCACGATGACGGAGCTAAAAAGAGAATCTTGCTATGGGTTCTCATGAATTTTCCTCAGAGAGGCACTGAATGATTGATGCCGTGATTGCTTTATATTTCTTCAGCCCTTTTTTAAAGATAGAGGCAGAGCGAGTGGTAGCATGGATGAAAGGAATGGAAGAAAAGGTCACTCCCGGTGGTAGTGGCTGTCAGACAGCGGTACGGTCCTGAGAAGTGACGTGGCATTACGAACTGACAGAGCTATAGAAAGGCTATGGAACAGGGGAAATGTCAGTGTAAAAAAGAAGGGAAAAAAACGTGAAGTCTCTACTTGTACAAAAAACATTGAAAAAAGGGGACTAAGTGGGATGCAACCACTTTAACCGATAAGCAACAAACAATTGTGTAAAACTTTATCGTGATTCTGCAGTACTAGAGATTTATTCTGTACACAGGAAGTCCCTGTTTGCCACCAAGCCTCTCTGAGACTTACACTGACAGAAAAACATAATATAACGATGCCCTAAACTACTCTGAGGTGAATCTAAAACCATTCACCATCTATGAAATCTCTTATTTTTAGATCATATCTGACTGCTTTAACTCCCACAAGTAATCAGTATTTTTATTCATCGTTGACAGATGTTATACAAAATCAAGAAACTGCTGAAAAGCCGCAGGGGACAAGGTCTAAAAAAGCTTCTCTGGAGACTAACTCCGTGACTCCAGGAGTAAAACTTGCTGCATTTAATCACACCATCTCGTAACCTCAGTTACCCCGACTGACACCCAGCATTCTCAGTACAGAATCCTTTATTTGGAAGATTTCTAGACTGCAGTTCTTTAGAGAAGTTCTGGTGTCATTAATGTGTTTGCACATTTGAATGATTGCATTCTAGCTGTTATGAATTATGCATAATCTAAGTATGTGTTAATAATTGCAACTAACCCTTCGCCGGGGGTTTGATTGACAGGCGACCTAACCAATCAGACGCCGAATCCGCCATTTTGTCTGACAAAGCAGTCAGGGGAGATAGTAGATTAACGTCGGTGGGCTTGAACTTGAAAAATGGTGTCTACGGATATCTTTCTGCGGTTGAAACAACATTCCTTCTGATGTTCATTCATGTTAATTTGATGCTATAAATGAACTAGTGTGAAGTGATGGTTGGTTTACGAGCCGCTTGAACTGAGGCACTACAGCAATCTGTCACGACACATTAGAGTCACAAAACGGTAGTTATTGTTTACATATCTTTAAAAATGAAAAAATATGAAATTTGAGACTTTCATATCAAAAGCAACCTGCTCTGTCTTGGCTTGTCAGATGTAGCAACAGTAACTAAAGGGGGCGGGTCTTTACGAACGGTCAATTGTGGTAAAATAATTGGGTGAGCTCATCATTGATGCCTGCATGTTTTGGCTCGGTTTGATTTTATATATAAACTCCCTTTAGAGAACAACAAGGCTAAAAACTGCCACTAAGAATTTTAAAAACAATAAAAAAAATAAATCAAATATACACTACCGGTCAAAATAATTATGATTTTTTTTTAAAGAAGTCTCTTATGCTCACCATTAAAAATACTTGAAAAAGTAATATTGTGAAATATTATCAAAATGTTAAATTACTGTTTTCTGTTTGAATATATTTAAAAATGTAATTCTTGTGATGGCAGAGCTGAATTTTCAGCATCATTACTCCAGTCGTCAGTGTCACATGATCCTTCAGAAATCATTCTAATATGCTGGTGTTTAATAAAATTTCTCATTATTATCCATGTTGAAAGCAGTCGTTCTGCTTAATTTCTTTGTTTTCGCAAACTGTGATCCATTTTTATTCATGTGTCTTTGATGATTAGAAAGTTCAAAAGAATAACTTTTATTTCAAATGGAACTCTTTTGTAACATTATAAAAGTTTCTGATTACTGTCACCCTGCAGAATTTTGAACAAAAATCTTTCTTATCCCAAACTTTTCAATGCTAGTGTATCACAGTTTCCACAAAAATTGAATGCAGCACAACGGTTTTCAACATATAATAATAATAAGAAATATCAAAATCAGACCCAAAATCAGCATATTAGGATGATTTCTGAAGGATCATGTGACACTGAAGACTGGTGTGATGATGCTTTGCATGACAGGAATCAATTACATTTTAAAATATTAAAATAAAAGTTATTGTAAACTGTAATAATTTCACAACATGCTGTTTTACTGTATTTTTGATCAAACAAATGTAGCCTTTGTGAGCATAAGAAACTTCTTTTACAGGCGCACACAAGTGTAAAGACTTAATCATTTAAAAATGCTGCTTTATTCTTTCACTTATTCAACAGATAACTGATGTAATCACCTTGAAAAATGAAGTGTTACACAAAGCATCACTATCACTGCATCTTTTCAATGAAAGCATTGGAGAAAAACAACATATCGGCTTAGTTCTTAAAATAGACTTTAATTGATTTATGCTTTAGTATGGTATTAGTCATGCAAACCACAGATGCTTTAATAACTGACATGAGGCACCGTGATGTCCAGACATTGAACCTGGCTGCTCTTCCTCATCCTTTTAAATTCAGTTGTTTTGTCAGGACATCATAGCTGCTATTGTTCTCTCATCCCTCTCAATGCCTATCTCTGTTTTGTATGCACAAATGCAAATGCTCTAATGCTATCCCTGTCGTCCCACGAGCCCCAAACTTTCACTCAGCATTTGGGAGTAACAGCTGCAATACCTTTCCATCACAGTCAGGACAGAGCGACCCATCACTCCAGTGGTGTGTGAGGAACAGGAAGTGACAGACTGTTTTCCCCCCATCCCTTCCTTTTTGTTCAGTCCAATGAGTCTAAATGTGATTGACAGCAAAAGGCATTTTAAGCCCAGCCACAGTCCTGCAAAGCGCAAATGTTTGTACAGCACACCAAATATTACATAACAAGATTTTAATGAGAATTGACAGTTTGAGTTACTGGCTGCGTATAATTATACGTTTTATTTTCTGATGAAAGGCTTGCTAGAGTTTTATGGGTGTTTGTACGAGGTAGGCATAAGCTTTGCCTTGAAATAATTTTAGGTTTAAATTGCAAACTGCATTTCTTACCGTGAATTTACCTTTTATAATCTTCCATATGTGGAAGAAATGAAAATAAATGTATGAAACAAAACATTCTTTCCATTTACCGTAACAATTTACAAAAAGGTTCATTAGTTAACTTGAAATAATAATGAACTGCACTTATACAGCATTCAACAAATCTTGTTAACATTAGTTAACGCGCTGTGAACTAACATGAACAAACTTTGAACAGGTGTATTTTCATTAACGCTAACGAAGATTAGTAAAAACAGTAACAAATGTTCATGGTAGTTAATACATTAACTAATGTTAACTAATGAACCTTATTATAAAGTGTTACCCCATTTACTATACATCTATGTAAGATGTATATGGAAGCTTGTTTCCGCCGCTGAATAAAAAATAAAAGTAATTATGACTTTTATTTTCTCACAATTGTGAGTTTATAACTTGAAGGAGCTACAGTGATCTGTCACGACGCATTAAAGAGCCACTACACAGTATTTATTGTTTAAACTTCTTTAAAAAATTATAATATTTTAAATATGAAACATATCAAAAGTAAACTGATCTATCTTGTTTGTCGACACATTGTCAGTGTCCTCTTTCCTTTGCAATGTATTTTTCACTGCGTGAGAACATGGCTTGTAGGACATAGCAACAGTAACAGTAAGGAGGCGGGTCTTTGCGAATGGTCATAAAGTTATAAAGTCAGAATTGAGAGGTATAAACTCACAATTATTAAAAAAAAAGTCTGAATTGTGAGATAAAAAGTCACAATTGCTTTTTTTATTCTTATTCAGTGGCGGAAACAAGCGTGCATGAATGTAGGACTAAGTAACAATGAAACAGTATTACAGTACACTGTTAAAAATTTTCCCGTTAAAAAACAGTAAAGAACTGGCAGCACGGTTGCCAGCAAGATACTGTAAAATAACAGTATCTTATTGTTGGTGAAATTTACAGTTGGCTACTGTTTATTAAAAAACGGTAAAGAACTGGCAGCACGGTTGCCAGCAAGTTACTGTTAAATTAACCGTGTCTTCCTGTTGGTGAGATTTACAATTGGCTACTGTTTTTGCAAATACAGCATAAAACTGTTTCTACATTTTACAGTAAAATTCTGAGAAACGCGTTTATAGTTTGTGGATGTTTATTTTCAGCTCTTCACAAAAGAGCATATTTACAGGATTTTAGTGTAAATAATGCAATTATACTACATGATATTGTATAAGCTATTGAGTAGTGCACTGCTAGCAAAAAGGATTCAGTGTTTAAATGTACCCTATGATAAAAAAAAATATCAAAAACAGTTGAAAATCCATGTGTGCTAACTGGAGTCTTCTGTTCTGAAAATACTATAGAGTACTGATTTATTTCCTTTCAGCAGTAAATACGGTAAAATGCTGTTATATTTTGTCTACGTCATTTCACAAAAAAAATAAAACCGGTAAAGTACTGTTTTTGAACAGAACAGGATTATACTGTTGAAAATTTGCCGTAAATTAACAGCAATTTCTAACAGTGTATAACATACTTAAGTCCTCTGAGTTTTTTTTTTTTATTACAATCGATAGCTGAGACGCAAGATGGCGAGTTGCATTTGTATGAAACAAGAGATTGTGAGTCCACGGTATGATATAAGAGAGCGGTTTTAGTTACCTGGAAGAGCTCAAATGTCATGACTGACCAATCAAAATCAAGTATTCCAGAAAGCTGTGTGATAAATGACCATAAAAACCAAAACAATAATGTTGGCAACTTCTCTGAATCTTAAGAAACAGTTATGTAATCAAATTCTTGCTCGATGTCCACCCACTCACTCTGCATGACTGTGCTTCCCATGGGCTTGTGTCATAAATGACTTGCTGAACCTTTTCAAACACGCAGTCTCAAACTGCAGCAAGTCGAGTCCTGCTGAGCGGCCCTTTCACACGGTGCTTACGCAGATAGTGACCCAGACAGAGCTGAGACTCCGACCTAAGCTCTGAGTCCTTCAGTTATCAGATTGCATGCAAATAATGAACCTTTATTAAGTCTCCTTCCCCTACTGATTTTACCGTCTGGGCTTTAAGAACCTTCACAATTAGAGAGAGAACCATTTCAAGTAACTATTGAATGTTTTAAGTGCATTACATTGATTTAAGTGCTTCACTGCTCAGCATTAATTGAGGTAACAGGAAACATAAGTTGCACCGGACAAATAGCTAAAGTAAGGCTGTTTATACCAATACCAGTTTGTATAATGTGCGCAGATGTATCTGCATTTAAAAATGTTCAGTTACACTATTTTGATGGTCCACTTTAGACCTTCTACTAACTATAAATAACTTTGCAACTACTTGTCATTTAACTTTCTTTATTTTATTAGAAGACTAAACTTAAGTTATGGTTAGGGTGTTAGGGTTCGGTTAGTAGAATAAGTTGACATGTAGTTACAAAGTTACTTATAGTCAGTGGAATGTCTGTTGGGGGAGTATCAAAATAAAGTGTTAGCAGATATTAAGATGACAGTCTACTAATACTTCAATGAGAGTTAGTTGACATGCAAAGTTACTTATAGTTGGTCGAACCATGAAAAAGTGTTACCAAATTTTAATGTAAATTCTGTTTATTTTTGAACTGGACGCTACTTACTGAATTATACATGCAATGCAGTAATGTGACATTGCAGCTTTCTGCTATTCATTGCATACATTCTGTTTCATAAGGCAGCTCTTTTCTGCAAAGTAAGGGGGAGATCATGATTTGATAAAATTATAATTATGGAATAAAAGGTCATTATTATGACTTAAAAAGTCAAAAAGTCAATAATTTAAGTCTAAATTAAGACATGCTGAAATTGACAATCATAACCATGACATAAAAAGTCTAAATTATGACAGTCAGTCAAAATGAGACACTAAGTCATAGATAAAGAGTTAAAGACAAACATTTTGTCAGTTATGACAGTCTTAATTTACTTTACTTAATTTACTCAAATGGGCTTCCATAGGTTTCATGTAGCTACAAATATCACGATTCATTTTTAAAGGCACTTTGTTCTGCGAAGTATGCAGTGAGGTTTAAAATTTTACACTGAAGTTCTACTAAATATATAGTTCTGTCATGAAACTCTAGTTGGCACAGACTGGTGGGTCTTAATGTAAGCTGATGATAATTACAGCATTGACTATTAGCACAAGCTGATTGGTCCATGTCAAATCTGCAGCCAATGAGCTTGTTGCTCAAACATTTAAATGGCCGGTTACATTCACTAGCAGTTTGCAGCGTGCTTCAGAGTTCTTCTAAAACCTCCCTCTTCCCCAGCTCCACCTGTATAGATCTGCTATGGGTTATTGATATATATTATTTCTCGCAGCAGCGCATTGTCGTACGTATTGGCAGTAACAAGTTCCTGTACTTGCTCTACAAAACCAGCAATAATCTAAAGCAGCGTAGCAGATCTATTCCGCCAAGACCAAATATATTAAAATTGTCACCACCATTACCATGGTAACAATCTTCCGAGAGCTGTCATGATAGAAATAACAATTATTGGTCCAGTTAATAGCATCCAAACGTTAATGTTAGGAGCTCTCTGATGTAACTGTAAAATGCCGGCAGAACTGAAAGGCAAAGCACGGGCTGGTAGATTTGCTCTCTGGGGAAAATTAGTTGAAGGACAGAATATATTTGCACCTCATGAATAGTTTAACGCATTCCAGAGAAAGAGCAGGCATACAACAACAATACTATCTTTTACTCCAAAAGATGCATTCATGTCCAATTTTATTATCTAGGAATAGCCTATTAATAACCCCCATCAAAATCCAGATGAATGAGAAAAAACAAACACAATTCTACACTATTCAATTATTTTTCTTTCAGCTTATCTGACGGGTTGGAGTGACCCATTTCTAGTCAGCTCCACACATAGCAGTCCCATTCTGCAGAGTGTCATTGATGCAGGGCACAGGCTAACAGTGAACCGACACGCTCGTGTCAAAGCACATAACGCTGAGCAAATGGAAGCGTGTGAGAGATTGCAGCATGACGCTCGGTAATTTCAGCATCTGTTGCGGGAGAGAAAACCAGATGCAAACGAAGGGTCTTTATTATCAGTCACGTTGCAGTGTGTCTTGAGTGTAATCTGATTTGCCTCAGAGTTCAGATCTGGTTTAGTTGTGGCTAAAGATTAGAGAATTGAGGAGCCGGGCAATATCCTATCCCATATTAATGAGCTATAGGAGAAAAAAAAATGGTCCCATCAGGTTATTTGTAGCGTTTACCATATACCATTCATGAAACTATATTAATAATAATAATTAGAAATGTAATGATGAATATCAGTGCAGAGTAAAGTAGACCAATGTCTACTTAAATATATTTAAATAGACAATTTTATTTTAAGCTGTAATGTAATATTACCATTTTACTGAACTTTTGATCAAATAAATGCACCCTTGGTGAGCATAAGAGACTCCTTCCAAGACAAAAATGCATGTAAATTTATACAGGCTTAATTTTTTTTTTTAATAAATAAAACTATTTTTATTTTTGATGACATAGGATATCATCTCACAGGAAAATGTTTGGATTTCAACTATCACAATCAACTGCAGAATCACATGAAAACTCCAGCAGCATTCTTAATATTGCACTGTACTTCGTACGCTCATACATGCCGAAAGTGCGAAGTTTAAAAATGAAACTGAGATTGTAAACTCCTCCTTGGAGCAACAGTGCATTTAAGGAAGCGCTACACAGCTGTGTTAAACAGGCACATGGATACAGAGGTGCCAGAGGGGGGCGAGCAATCGGTCCTGCCCACACAAACACGGGCACACACACTGAGACCCTGTCATTTGAGCAAATGTCTGTTGTCAGTGCAGCTAGCAGGGGAGAGCTGGTGTCTCCAGCTGTCTGTGCGGGTTAAACGAGGCACGGGAGATGAGGAAGAGGGGGCAGACCTGTGGCCCTGCCATACCAACTCACGCTCCATTCATATTGACAGACACAGGGTTACACTAACCCGTCGCTTCTGTGACTCAAAGCAGCCACTGTAACGGGAAAAAAAGAACAGAACGTTCACGCACTAATTAAAAACGCTCCAAGCGCACAGTGTGAGAGAACATGATTTCATAAGTTTAAAAGAAACTGCAATGACTCATTACTGTAATACAAAGTGGATAATTAAAACAAAGTTCATTAGCTGTCAAGAATAATTAAAACAAAATCCATAAGCTGTCAAAAACTATTTGCGTTGATTAAACACCATTGTTAATGTCTGATATTTGTATTTTATCTGCATTTAAAAACAAAGAAATTCTATATCTTGCACAACGTAAATAAGAGTATAAACGTATGCTATACTTAGTGCGCAAAAGGTTTAAAATATTAGTAACACTTTACAAGGTTTCATTTGTTAACTAAAAAAACTGTTCAACAGCATTTACTATATTTTTTTAAAAATGATTGTCGTTTCTTATTTAATGCACTGCAAACATGAACAATTATACTTTTATTAACTATCAACAAAAGATGATCAATGCTGTAAAAATACACTTCATCTTAACTAACGCATTAACCAACATTAACAAGAGAGACCTTATTGTAAAGCATTACCGAAACGTTCAAATTGCGTTTACACATGATGAAAATCATGAAAGCAACATTTGTGTACTTTAAATTAATAAGTCACAAAAAAAAGCATTAAATGTTTTTGACAAAAATCATACTCAGATAATGTTCGATTTCAGTCAAATATGGTTCCATTTAAAGCCAAATAAAACCTCAAAAGAATGATTTCATTATTGTGCTCCTTTTCTATGTTGCTTTTACTGTATGGTAAAAGAAGTGCAACATACAGATGTTTACGCTTAAAGACATCTTTAATGAATCACACAGGTAAAGACTGAAGGTTATCACTGCCACAAAATGTAAAAGGGTCTAAGCAAATATTCCAAAAAGATTAATACTGATGGTTTCTCCTTTGAAAGATTAAATGCTCCTGAAACGCATAAGGAGTGCCTCGACACATGGACCACAGCTAATAACAGATGTGCATTAACTTTATGAAAATAGGAAAAGGGAAATATTTCACAACACTTCAAAATTAAAAGCTTTAAAAAGATAAGTAGACTTTAAAGAAGTTAAGCTAGAAAAAAATATCACAAAGGGATTAAAGTATTTTAAAAGTAAGATTTTCCGGTGAAGTCCGTCCAGTGGTAAAGTCCATCCTTAGTGAAGAGGAGAGACAATGACAATGTTACCACACACAGCATTAAAGAAAAATCAATCATTTGACTCAGCTAAGAGTGCTACTGCCATCTACAGGTGCGTTAGTAACTCTGCTGAACAGAAGAGCAGACTTGTTTAAAAGCTAAAAACTGCAGAGTTGTGTCCCAAATGGCGCACTATTTACTATGCACATACTAAGCACTATCTACTCAACAGCCACGTGTTGACGCCATTCATAAATCCTCTACCGTGACCTAATGGAGTAGTAAAGTGTCCTTCAGATTCAGCCCGGAAGTATTAGGTCATCTGTTTTTCAACTACTGTGCATTTGGACATACGTTATAGTAGGAATTAGTGTAGTATAGTATGCATTTTTGCATACTATATAGTAGGGAAGTACTCCATTTTGGATGCAGCATTGTTTATTTTTTTCGGTTAAGCAAGTACACCATCTGGGTATTTAAAAAGTATACATTTTCTTTTTGGAATTTTCAGTGTGAACTACTTCTAATACAAGAATAGTGCACAAGTACGCAAATTGGGACACATTTCTGGTTAAAATTTAGAGTGTTCGAGTGCTTACAGAGTTTCCATGGCAGAGTCCGTGGTGCCCGTAGTCCATCGGATAAACTGATGGTGGTAGATGGCTCTGGCCTATCAAAAACATGTGTTAATCTATGTAAACCAATAAATACATTTTCTGGGCATTAAAAAAAAAACACTTCTATGCTTATTGTGTAAAGACAACTGCATGAACTATAGGTTCATTTTCCCAAAAACAATGCACAGAAACATTGCTTTTTTGGATTAATTGGCTCCGTTTGTCCAAGATGGTTGCAAAAACTTTTGTAAAAGCTTTTTTTTTTGCAATTCTATTAGTGATTTAGAGATTTTCATATAATCCAGCAAAGATATAAAGTGATTTCTGATGCATGAATGTTATTATAAGAAAGAAAGTCAAGAGAAAGTGCATGAGGACTCACTTGTTTTGAGCAAGCTGATTGTTGGATTCACCCCAGACAAACAAAGCAGCATTATCATCAGTTTCTGCAATCACATGCCCAAAAGGGAGGAGTCATCCAGAAAGTAGTGGTTTAAATGAAAATACAGAAATCATATAGTAAATATAAAGGGAGAGTGGCAATGCCAAAACAGATATACAGTAGAGACCTAGTATAGGAACAAATGTGTTCAAAACTGTATGGTAACTTTCAACAGGTCACACACCTGTTTCCCAGTCCTCGTTGGGTGAAGGGTTTGTCCAGGTGTTAACAGGCACCTGGAACTTCTCCAGAACCTCCACATTCCCTGGACAACAACAAAAACATTTGATTCACAAAATTTATATGAATGCATTTTCAATGTCAAGATCATAAGCCGTTTGATCTTGTGATTTCACTACTTAATTTCATTTTAGTCTAACTAATTTAAATGGCATTTACAAATATAAAGTTTAAAAGAAATATATACATCACATTGCAGGACCATTTAAATGAGCAGCCAGACTTATAGCTTTAAGGCGAACAATAATCAGAACTCGACCTTTAATTGGACTACCACATTTTTCAACTAAAGAAAATAGAAGCCATTTTTTTCATTGATTTAAAGAGTGATTCCATACTAGAGAAGGCCTCTCAAAACTGTATGATTAAATTTAGACGCATCGAGAAAAGGCTCAAGCTCAAGATCATCATGATCTCATTAGTAAAAATTGCAATAGTGATTCTCATTGACTGAGAATGCAAAACAACATGGATAGTTAAATCAACGGGGGGAAAAAGTGAAGGCTAGAATTCCATATTTTAGAATGCAATACAACAGCCTGTAATGAAACGATCCTCATCTTGAAACTCTTAAAAAGAAAGCGAAACAGCAAGAGCCCAACACTGACCATCTTCAGCGTTCAGTGACCTCTTGTCCTCGCAGTTTGTTATGTGATGAGACAACTCGTGCTTGGGAATCAAGTGTCTGGCATTGAAGGGGCAGGTCTTCAGTTCCCCAGCCAGTTTGGGATGGTTCTGGAACGATTCGGACAGTTCTCAACACCAAAACCATGGCAGCAGTATTCTCACAATTTAAATAAACACATTAAACAAATGAAAGTTTCCCCATCCATTACCCACCTTCCTGCACTTGAGAACATGAAAAGGGAAGCGAGAGGCCCTGATCTGATGATTTTTGTCATATGGGCACTGGACAATCCTGTTAGGGTCACTGGCATCATCAGTGCGAGTGTCGTCACCATAAGCTGTGGAAACAGAAAGTTCATTGTTTCCTAAATAAGCACATGATCTATGGCAACCTTTGACTATTATTCATTTTCAGGATATGAACTTGTGATATCAATTCAATTTCCACTAGTATAAACTATAATTCTTGATATCAACAATTCAATTTCCACTAGTATAAACTATAATTCTTGATATCAACAATTCAATTTCCACTAGTATAAACTATAATTCTTGATATCAACAACTGAATTGCTACTAGTAAAAATGTTCATTTCTGATATCTGAAAATGAATTCCTGATATCAATATAATTTCTGATATCGAATACGACTTTCTTACTAGTAACAATCACATTCATGATATCAGAAATGAACATTTTTACTAGTAAGAATTGTATTTCTGATATGTGAAACTGGAATTTCAACTTGTAAGAAATCAATTCTTGACATCAACAATTGAATTTGAATGGCAGCCTATGGTGAGATTTCACTATAGTGAAAATACAATTCTTGATATCAAGAATGATAGTTTATACTAGTGGAAATTGATTTGTTGATATCAAGAATTAACTTTGTTACTAGTGAAAATGTAATTGTTGATATCACAAGTTCATATCCTGAAAATGAGTAAAAGTCAAATCGGTTTGCCATATATGATCAGACTTTTATACTAAACTTCTACCACTATTAAAGTCACAATATAAAGTGCAGCTTATAGAACAAATCGGCCTATTAAAATACCGTTGTGGTCACTCCAGCGCTGATTTTCAGAGTTTACTCCGGACGGGCCGACGCTGCTGCCGAATCTAATAGTGGCCATGTTTCCTAGTAGCTCCGCTAGCCCTGGTTAAAAACAATGAAACACGCTAAATTTTAAACAACAACAACAACACACCGATCGGTAGAGAAGCGGCGCGTGCTGAACAAGAGGGTCAACAAACTTGGGGGAAATAAGCGAAAAGTCATGAAATTTCCACCAAAAACAGTGGCGCTTTTTTTTTCATAAAATACACAAATTGAAACATTTTGGCGGTCTTTTTTTACAGAGCATGACCTTATCCAACCACTTACAACTTTTAGTCTTGCGGTATGGCGCGTGCACACGTGCTCCCCTCCCAGACAGCTGCCGGCAATCAACTGAGACCGTGAGTGTCACGAGACGCAAATGATCATTATCATAATTAGGTACTATAGTCAATAATATATTGCTAAATTTAGGCAGGAAAAAAAAAAAATCTGCCTTAACGGCTTTATTTTCAAATAAAATGAAACAATTAAATTACATTAAATTAGACAGCTAAAAATGGGAGGGGGGAAACAATTGACTGTGGTGAGTTCTTTCAAAAACAACCCATTCTGAGGGTTCAGCGAGAAAAAAAGAAATTATCCAAAATTAATCTGTAATAAAGGTATGGGTTATCAATCATTGGGTTGTGGGTTATAAGTGATTACATTGATTAAATTTGTATTAGTGTGATTGCAATTGTGTAAAGAATCCCTACCCACAAATACTCCAGTTGACGCAACAACAACAAAAAAAACAACTAAAAAAGCGGCGCTCGTTGGTTACTGCTCTGTTTACTGTATATGCGGTTATTCCAGTAGCCAATCACAGTGCCGTGCCCGCATTCCATTCTCTGAAGACACGCCCACGTAGAGCTGTCAGCTGCTCAGTTCAAGATGGCGCTGTCCTGTAGAGGAGTATGCCGCGGGGCTTCAGTGATCTTACTGTGTGGAAAACAACCTGTCGGGGTCAAAGCAAGTCTCTTCACCCCTAGATTGGCTTCCACACAATCCAGGTACTATTTATAATACGTTCATATAAAATAGGCATCGATCATTTGTAGGCATACTCCCATTGCTAGGAGAGTTTGCATAGATTAGTCGCTATAAAATGAGCCTGTAGATGATGTTTCATCAGTAATAGTGCTTGGCCACATTAAATATTTCTCATACTCCCTTTAGTTTTTGTAAAAAGAGAAAAAAAATGCATTGGGTTATTCAGGAAATACAGTACATGCCTTGCCCTGTTGTGACAGCAACACAGCATCTTTTATTTTTATGTATATTTATTTCTATCTGTCTGTCTAGTAGTTTGTGGTTTGTTAGACACTACTCACCTTCACAAGCAAGACGTGGGATTGGTCGAAGCATTGTGTCCAGGCTGAAGTGGGCCAATGAGAAGTATGAGAGATTCTTGGAGCGCCGGTTTCCTCGCTTTTATGTTCTCTATCACACTTTTATGAGAGGTCAGAATTAATAATATATTTAAAATTACTACTAGGTTATTTAATCTCAAACCATCTCCAGCATATGTGTTATGATATAGGTTTTATGGTTTTGTATAAAGGGTTCCGGCTCCTGTTTCAAGATGCTCAAGAGGTGAGAAAAATCATGACTCGCATGGTCGCTGACAGCATAGAGCACCAGAATTTGCCTTACCGTGATATGGAGAAACTCAGGCAGGTGGGTTGAAGAACTGAAGCAGACATTTATGGGATATATTGCTGTCATACGTTTTATTAAATTTGAATTTTTGTGTGTTGCTTTCAGGTCCGCAGGGACTTAATCAAAGCTATTCCATTGGTCATCATATCAGTACCTCCTTTTGCCAACTATTTAGTCTTTATCCTTATGTGAGTATTTTGCATGTTACTTTGCTGATTATTCTGTTTTTTTTTTGCAATTGACCCTTCGCAAAGACCCGCCCCCTTTAGTTACTGTTGCTTTGTCCAACTTAGCCATGCACTCTCACGCCACACATCATGTTCTCACGCAGTGAAAAATACATCTCGGAGCAAAGAAGACACTGACAACTCGTCGACAGACATATGAAACAGTTTCATTTTTAATATATCGTAATTTTTTTAAAGAAGTTTAAACAATAAATAGCGTATAGTGGCTCTTTAATGTGTCGTGACAGATCGCTGTAGCTCCTTCAAGATCATTTCTTCATACTAGTTCATTTATAGCATCAAATAAACATGAATGAACATCAGAAGGAATGTTGTTTCAAGCACGGAAAGACATGAGGACACACAATTTTTTTAGTTCTAGTTCACCAACATTAATCTACTGACTCCCCTGACTGCTTTATCAGACAAAATGGCAGATTCAGGGTTATGATTGGTTAGATCGCCTGTCAATCAAACTGCCGGCGAAGGGTCAGTTATGGAGTATTTCTGCATCTTTGAAACTGATTGAATGTCGAGTATTGAATGTTTTCTTTATTGTCACAGATCCATTCATTGATCCAATGATCCATTCATCCTCAGGGATGCGAAATGGAAGGAAAAAAATTTTGTTTTACAATACATTTTATTATTATTATTATTATTATTAATAATAAATACTCAGCTTTTAATGTTGTTGGAGTATAGCCATATTGAATGGAGGGGGATGTTTTGCTTCCATTTTCCTCCACAATTCTGCCCTTTAGGTACCTCTATCCTCGCCAGCTTCTGATCCGGCACTTCTGGACCCCACAGCAGCTGGTGGAGTTTCAGGGGGTGTACCATACCCAGAGAGCGCGGCACCACTGGGCTATAGTGAAGGGGCTGGAGAGCACGTCAACTTCTGTCCAAGACAGCCGACTTAAAAGCCGCCTCATGGAGCTCTGCAGTAAGGTAGCCTGAGCTAATTCATGATATTACATGTGTAAAATTATTAGTTATTATATTCAGATGTTGACTTTTAATAAATATAAATGTGTCTGCAGGTCCGAAGCGGAGTCCATCCTGTAGTGTCTGATGTCCATGCAGTGAGAACATTGTTCTCTGGACCTCCCTTAGGTATCAAGAGAATGTATGCAGATCAGATGGTGAGCTCCAAATAATTAGTCAGTTGCACAATGAATTGTGTTTTAAAAGTGTGTTTAAAATCTTTTTTTCTAAATGCATGGTGTAAAACAATTAATCCGTGCATGTTTCATTCATCCAGTCAACTGGACCTTGTGGTGAAAACGACAGACTTCTCTCTGGTGACATATGCAGGACCTCCCCAATCCTATAGAGCGCGTTTACATTTTCAACTAAAAACGGAAAACTTTTTATGCGTTTTGGCAGTTCATTTACATGACAGTGGTGTTTTGGGGACCCGTAAACTATAAACACGTGAATTTGTGAAAACCGTGACGTCATGTGCACGCATGTTACGTGTTTAGTCTGTAGTGTTTCTTTACAAAGTGACATCGCCAGCTACTGGCATGGCATGCATAATACGCCCTTTTTTGTCCTTGTAACGGGGATGGTTTGACACCGTTGTCTGTACGCAAAACGCAAAACTTTTCTGTTTTTAGTACATCGTTGTCATGTAAACGTACCCTTAGTCCACTTAAACCCCACCTCTGCAAGCTTACGTTGATCTGCCTTCACTTATGAGTTTAACACCCACATCTTAAAATCCAATCAACAACCATGCATAGAACTTAGTCCCTGCCTTTTTTACGATAATGCGTTACACTTGGATGTACGCCACATTATGGAAGAAAAGCTTCCGTTTCATCAACTTTAAAATGTACAAAAAAAACCTTCTCTAGCTTGCGTCCTAATCTAGTTGTCTAATAAACCTGGCGTTGAATATTACATTGTTGTCTCGTTGCCAAATTGCTTTTTCTTGTTCTTTTTTGCTAAATGCATACATATAAATATTTGCAGAGAAACCTCTGTCCATTGCTGTTCCTGACGCCCCGCCTCCCAGCCTTCTGGATTGGTCGACGCTTGAACAGTCATGCCTTAGAACTCATGCAGCTTGACCGCAGCATTGTTCGATTAGGCTTGCATCAGTTAAACGACACAGAGCTCAGAGAGGTCAGAGGTCGCTCCTTCTTTTGCTCATTTCGCTCTGTCAGCAGCCTTTATTTTGTCATTTTCAAAGGATAATGTGTCATGTTTGCATCACATCCTAGGCATGTTTCGTGAGAGGGCTGAATCCAGACCGTCTGAGTCCCGGTCAGTGCCGGGAATGGCTCACACAGTGGTTGCAGTTCTCAACACACCTAAATGGTAGGCCGTGAGATCAAGGCTACGTTCAGAAGAGAGTGCTAGCATGCTATGTTTGTATTGCGTTCACATAATCTACACGGAGCTGCTCATGTCCTCAGGCTTGAAATTACTGTTTCTAAGTTAACACCACACAAAATGAATGTGTAATTTGAATACAGATAATAAAACAAGTTACAGTTTTTATGCAAATGCATTATTAAAAAACAATTAAAGTTCATTTAACAGGACATTAGTTATCAAACTCTCTTCTAGCTTCATCAAACTGTATTTTACATCTTTCATTTACAAATTAATCTTGCATTTGTAAGATTATCAATTGTCAATTATAGGAAGTATTAAACAAATATTACAGAACTACATTTTTCTGCTAAACATCCCACAGTTTGGGATGTTTCCATATGATTTTGCAGTGGTCAGGTGGTACAATTTGGGAAACGCTTTTTACAAATCGGATTCTTTTAATTATTGTAATTCCGACATGGTGTGAATGCAAGATTACCATTTATACAGTATGTACACTGTACACTTTGTCAAAATATCTAGTATTCAACAGTGCATTGGCCAGGATATTTTATTCCACAATGCAGTGTGATGGATTAATCATAAATTAATTGCAGCATTTTTTTCATTTTATTAAACTGCCAAAATTTAACTGAAACAATATCGGGGTAACAGTGTGGCATATTAATATTATACATCATTACGGTTTCATCATTTTTTCCCCCCAAGCATAGTGTACACTGCAGTTTTTGAACATAGCTCTACAGTACTGGAAATTTCTTTTAATATTACCATATTCTTTTCCGTATTTTAAATGGGTTATTAGGGGTTTGTGTTAAATGGCATGAAAAATAACACTTTTGCTTTTGAAACTATCGACATGACGGTTGTTGCACATTCATTGTGACATTGCTTTTCTTCCTTTTTCATCAGAGTCAGAGGCCTCCCTCTACCTGCACTGCATGGTACTGCTCACTGTAAACTACCCTAAACACCCACGTCATTGACCTCGAGAGGAAGCAGATGACTTCTCTTCCCAACACCGCGCGCTGAAAATCCACCACCACACCCAAAAGTAATGCAACATGGGAACAAAACAAACTTGTATGCAAATTGGAGCAGCGCAAGCTAAATCGTACCAGTCGTTTGGCTTAGTCACGCTACTTTTTTCTCCATTTTTATGTTTCTGAATCATTTTTAAATGGGCTGTCGTACTTTAAATTTGTTTTTTGGAGATTTTGTTTACTTGAGAGAGGAAAAGACAGGAGGGACATTGTCATTGAAAGATGCCATTGAGATTCTGGAATTTGTGGAATAATGCAATTCATTTTCTTCCATAGAGACAGGGTGTGTAATCAGTGACGAGACAAAAAAGCACAGTGAACATGTGCCAAATGCTTCCATTTGGAATTAAAGCTCATTGGTCTTGAGACATTTATTCTAAATATAGTTGTTAGTGGAGCACAATCATTTGTGAATTGTTTTTGAGACATTTTGTACATTTAAAATCAGCACTGACTCAAGGACAAGTATGACCCATCTTGTTCATTTTTCTGCTTTAGTAGTAAGACTAACAGTCTCTCTTGGGATGTTTTAATATGTTTTACTAAAGCAACCCAGTTAAAGTTTGAATCTGATGGCAAAACTGGAAAGAGGTTTACATAGCCTGAATACTGGAGATAAAGTTTATTCTTTAATATATTAAGCTAAGTTCTATAACACAGCATATACTTGTTTTAAGTTTGTTAGTATGTATTTTTGAGTTCTCAAAATTACAAAGAATATTGCATCTTGTCATTTGTTATGTCCAATAAGAAGGTGTTTGCTGTGTGCACTGGGCTGTTTGGTCTAAGCATTAACATTATGCTAATTGTGTTTTGTCAGGTTCTAAAATGATCATTTTATTCAGCCTTTTATCAGGTGCCTTTTTACTTAAGAACACAGCTACAAACACGGTACAATACATGCCGTTATCTTTTTATGTTGCCAAATGCGTTGCATTATTTTGTATTTTATATATAAAGACAATGTTGTTTGGTTTGGTGTTAGCATTTCACTGAAAGGTATATAAGAACAGTAAAAGATCAGAGCTTCTATTAAAAGACTTTAAACTTAATGTTCTCTGTTTGCATCCGTCTTCAAACTACCATCGACTCCCCAACTACAGTAGTAACAAATAAGTAGTACCTCAAATATAATAATTTAAACAGGACAAACTTGTTAACAACATTTCATCCTTTTATTTTGACATGAATGTTCTGTAAATGTATAAAATTTGGCATGTCTGTAATTAACTGATTGTTGTTCTGTAACCCAAAGAAATGTCAACATGGCAGTAAAGATCAAATTTAAAACAGTGTCTTAAGACAGAATACTTAAGCATAAATCAGAGACTTAACAGTAGACTAATCTACTGGATTAGTCGGAA
The DNA here is from genome assembly GCA_038088235.1 of Zacco platypus. NCBI lineage: Eukaryota > Metazoa > Chordata > Actinopteri > Cypriniformes > Xenocyprididae > Zacco > Zacco platypus. The sequence goes on from CM076067.1 coordinate 13,744,087, forward strand.
ACAGATAAAGTTATTTCATTCTCAGTGAAAATGAGTATTGTCAACTTACACAGCAAGGGGGAAAATAATTAGCATGTATATAATGGTTTTTTAAAAAACACCTGAACAGTCTCTAAGAGTTTTAAACGATGTACTGTGACTGGATTTGATCACATGACCTCATAGCCGCTGCGGATGGCTCGCATCAGGATGCAGGCCAACACAATGCCCGTGATCTACAAAAAACAAAATGTATTAGTATACAAAGAAGAAAAGTTTGCACTGATGTTCTTGTGTTCATATAACAGAGAAACCAATAATTCAGGTCTCACCTGCACAAACGCAATGACCAGAGCTCCCACAGCAATCCACAAAACACTCTGCTTTAGAATTTTCTCCAAAATGGGTTGACATCCCTGAATGAAAAACAATTTTTATAGACTTATGAAAATGCCACAGTACAGAAGAGTCAGGTAGCCAAACCATAGTGCACTATTTCAACAATAAAAAACAAGTTTCTTACATCCATGTAGATTTTGTTGGTCTCTATAAGACCGCGTTGACCACAGCCCTTAGTGACATTTTTACAGCAGGAGTCTGGGACGGAATCGTGAGTGCTGCTGAAGTTCAGCCAATCAGAAGAGGAGTTTCCTCCACAGCACTTGAACTATAGAAGAAAGACATTACAAATGAATTCTATTAAATTAAATTAAAATCCACTTTGTCCGGTGTGTGCGCATGTCTATAAAAAAGGAGCTCAATGCTTTACTCTCAAAAAGTGATTTTTTTAATCTATTTGACAGCCCTGAATTAAATGATAAAATATTTCTATGTCAACATGAAATGTACAGAAAATGCAGACTATGCTCAGGTCAAAGACCATGTAGTTACCCAAAACGTGCTTAACACAGTAGAACTAACAGTCACACGATTTGCTTAGATCATTACAAACCAATCACCAGAACAAATCACTGATTTTTACTCAACTAAGACTTAAAATGTGCATATATCTTTCTGTTCAGAGATTCACTCTGTTGTTGACCAGTGACCTCCCGGCCATAAATAAACCTTTTAATCAAAGAGCAACTTGGAAGTCCTGCCAAGTAAATGCTACGCAGCTAAGGAATAGAAGTACTAAAGATTCTACATTCAAAAGACCACAGCAGAGACCGTAATCATGTTGGAAGACTATGGAGTCGCCCTCGGGGTGAGGCTGTAATACTTGGAGTTAGTATTAATGATCCTGTGTCGGACCAGCTTACACCCGAGAAGAACGGTGAGAGTCTATAGATGCAGAAGACCTGTGTGCTCATGTGCGATTGAGGTAGTGATAGTAGCTTCTTGACGGGATGCCGTCACCTTACTTTAGGAGGGGAATTACCTCGAACTATTGGAAATGTATTAGAAGTATTCGAGAAGGGAATTACCTTGAGATACTGAAGTATTATATTCGGGACGGGAATTACCCTGAAGGTACTGTAGTACTGTATTGGTACTGTAGTGTTGTATTTTATATCAACAACTGGAGGTTGTTCGAATTGTCAGTGGTAAAGTCAGATTAGTATTCGGAATTTCCATGACAATTACTACACAGAAACAAACAACATTACATAGTGTGATTCCATTAATACATTTCCCTTCAAAAGCAGAGATCATTTAAAAAGTCAGCATACGAGTCAGCAGAATGGTTTCACGGAACTGAAAGCCAAAGAGAGCAGGTACATCACAGGGTCTGAACTGAAGTTTAGCCAAATGACGGCACAAAAGGAAGCAGGATGTCACTTTAACGTCAACAGATGGCATTGAGCAAACAAGCCGGGAGATACACATCGTGCACATGTAAATGGGAATCAGAGCAGGATCACAGGCCTTGTTCAGAAAAGCAGCACAAACATCAAACTTTCTTTGGACTTTCTGAAATCATTTACTCATTTCATTTTAGTCATTAGCAGACGCTTTTATCCAAAGCGACTTACAAGTGAGGCAATTAGGGGTTAGATGCCTTGCTCAAGGGCACCTTAGTCATGATATCGAAGGTGGAGAGAGTGCCGTTTATTCACAATCCCCACCTTCAATTCCTGCCAGTGTGGGAATCGAACCAGCAACCTTCAGGTTAAAAGCCCGACTCCCCCTGAAATGTGAAATTTTTGGGATTACCAACCTGCTCCTGCAGAGAATCCATTGCTACACGGTCTTCTTCTGTTTTGTTGTATCCTGCGATCATGACATTAAAGCGTTCATTCAGCAGATCAGTCATCTGCAAAGAAACAGAGATTAGGAGCCAAATGGTACTGGGAAAACAGGTTAATAGTAATGAAGTGGCAATTAGAAGAGTTCTCACTTTCCCGCGGAAGACATATACAGCGATGGCAGTTCCGATTTCAATGATGATGATGAGGGAGAGAAGAACAGCAAACTAGGAGAAAACAAAGAGAGGAGAGGTGAATGGTTAAATTAAGGAATGACAAGCCAAGAAATGACATATTAAAGAATTGAATAATTTCATTGAGAGCTGGTCAGTGCTACGCTGCTGTACTCGTCTAGAAATACAATCACACATTCTGAGGCACCAGTTCACTGCAACTGTTTTTTTCCATTTCAGTCAAATATGTAGATACTTCAAATTGAGTGTTGTGTAAGAAGGAATTCTGGTTTAACCTGTTGGCCATGTGTTGACCATGTCAACAGCATTAACAGCGACATGCAGCTTTACAGCAGTCAGTATATAAACAAAAGCATCAGCAGCAGCTTAGTACAAATTTAGCCTAGATGTAGTTTAAATGTGTACCAAAGTTACTTGGGCAATACTTAATATTAGTGCGCTGCTCCACTAAACCTAGATAAAACATAACCCCACATATAAACTTATTTCAGTCAGTCAACAGTAGTTGACATATACACTCCTATACATTTATTTGTCATTGTTTCCAGTTCCATGAAAAATGTCATTTTCATTACTTCAGTGCATTCCAGATTTTAATCATAAAATATAAATTTTTCCAATTTGGGCATTACTACCATTTATTACATATCATATTAGTTTTATCCATTGATTATTTTTAAATACACTACCTGAATCTTTATTATCTTTACATATTTAAATGTATTATACAATAGTATATATGTAATAAAATAATTAAATAGGTAAAAATTAATCCTCAAATTGAAATATTGATATTAATGTTTTTGTTAATATTTTTTGATAAAATTGGAAAAATGGGGGGGGGGTCCATATTATATGTGTGTAAAAAATATATTTAAATAGAATAATTACAGCTGACTGCTACATGAGGTAAATTACATCAAAACAAGTCTAACAAGTTAAAACTAAAGTGCATGTTTATTTACATATTTGTCATGTCATCCTCTGTGGCTAACCATTTGTTTACAAACAGTTTACACCACAAATGGTGCAAACCAACCAAGTATTGTGAACGTTACATTACAAATGGCTGAAGCAACCCTAACCCTACCAAGGCAAGTAGTCCATTTCCATTATCTTAGATTCTAGTAGATGTGAACTAATCATTGTTCTGATTATTTCACTCTGTAAAGAAAAATCTCATTGCATGCACTAGAACACATATATTTGTCAATGCTCACATATCCTTACCATGGTGACCATGCATTGATTTTCCTTCCAGGCACCACAGCAGCCGAAGAATGCAATGAAGAAGATGACGACTCCCACTATTATCAGCACTAGAGGAGAGCCAGTGTATCCTTTGATGATGGCCGTGTTGTGGAAAGAAACTTGAACCAATATCCCCAGAACAATTAAGGCCAGGCCACACAGCTGCGGAGGAGAGACAGTGAGAGGTAGTGGTAAGGTGAGTGTGAAAAACGACTCTGTGTCTTCAGTAATTACAGAAAGTCTTCAGTATTGTTTTAGTTAACCACTGTTCTGAGGTAAAACTGACAATGAACTGCAGACAACTTACATTTTATTTATAGTCACTTCAAAAACATGAAAAAGGAGAAGGATGGTGAAAAAAAGAGGCCCAAAAAGGGAACTGGAGCCTCAAGACAGAAGCCATATTGTGTGTTTGTATTGTCAAATTATCTCAAAGAGCCAAATGAAATAAAAGTACCCATTCTGATTGCCTATTTCAGTGTTTCCCTACCCTGGTCCTGGAGTATATTTTTAAGGTCTCTCTCTAATCTGAAATACCCATTGAAGGTCTTGGAGCAAAGCCACTTTAAAAGCAAGCCTCTAAGGTTAGTAAAGACAAATAGCATAACACTGGAGAAAGCAGAGAAGGAGACCTGAGGCCATTTTTTAATGGATATCAATGGAGGAGAAGCTTTACTATGCAGAAAACCTGCTTTTATGGGAAATCAGCTTAGTTTTGGATGGATCTATTTTTAGTTTACACAGAAAAAAAAAACTTCTGTTTTATAAGAGAAGTCTAACAATTTTGTGACAGGTAGGATTCCGTTTATAGAAATTCTCTTTCATTTCAATTCACAAACAGTGACTGACTGTCACACAATTCTGAAAGAAATTCAATGACGTCAGGGCTGTGATTGGTTATCAAGGCTCACACGATCCAAGTTGGCCATTGTGCTTTCTCCAGTGATACAGCCATGGACCCGTGTATCTACCAATAATAAGACCATCGCTGCGTCTGAAATTGAATACTTCCCTACTATATAGTATGTAAAAAAAAGTAGTATGTCTGAATACACAGTATACGAAAAAAAGTAGGCAAAAAGTACCTGGATGACCTACTACTTCCCTTGAGATTCTGAAGGGAAAGGGAATTTGATGGACACTCGATTATCCCATGAGGCCATGGGTAAAGATTTATGAATGTCAGTGAAGTGACGCAACGCAACAGATGCTGGTAGGTCACATGATAGTAACAATATGGCAGTATCCGAATTACATTCATACCATTCAAATCATACTTTAATGGTCGCAAAGTAAATTCAACAGTTGCAATTCAACAAGTCTTTACTAACAAGATATCTAAAATGTGCTGTGTTACGAGTTGGGAACCACTTGCCTTTTTTGTCATCTTTCAATTTAGAATAAGTACTAATTAATAGCTTTATCAAGTATGATTTTTTAAAATGTTGTTTTCCACTAAAGATGTAAAAGAACAAAAATGGTCCCTTATGTAAAACTGCATTATTTTGTTCCCCAACCATAAATTTCACTTCAGGATGTTGGTGTTTGCATTAAAGAAAAAAAGTGAGTTGTAACTAGGTGTGGTAAAGTTATTAGAACTATAAGATTCTTAGAAACTTTCAGTACACATTTGCCAATGACGTTGGCTCCCATTATCGATTCATCATGCTATGTAAAGTTTGTCAGCATTCAGCAAATTAGTTACGCACCATCATTATCACACAGATAATGTACTGTGTAAATGTCTCAAGTAAATTAGGACTGAACTGCACAGCTGAGCAAAGCATAAAGGATACGTAATACGTACGTGTTGGCTGTACAAATGTAGAATATGTGGGCATGTCCACAGCTAGTCAACAACCTAGAACAACTTTTATGACTATTCTAGTCCGGCTAACATAGAAAGCAACACCAGTGTAAATATTTGAGGGTAATAAGTGGCAGCAGGTAGGTATCTGTAAGAATTAGACAAAGAGGAAACAATAGCGGGAAGAATCCTGTTTCGTTTCCTGAATGAAATAAAAGCATTGAAATTGCCAGGAGTGTCTATTATTACATGAAGAAACGCATGACAATGTCCTAAATAAAGAGCGTTTAATCATCTATTATCAGCCCATATACCGGCTGACCTTTGGCATTACTTGACTGAATGTGTCATAGATGAACTTCGATACTCATGTGGAGAAGTCACATGATGCTATCACAAATCAGGAAGATCAATCACATGACTGATGCTGAACTTTACAATCTCTCCCGCATTCACTGAGAAATATGTATGAGACATTTGACAACCAAATTCCCAGTACGGAACAGTTTTTCTTGATTTTTCTCTTCTAGTTCCAAAAAAATGATATTGCTGCAAAGCAAACACATGTGCAAATCACTGGAATTGTTAAAAGTCGCTTGCCTGGTTTGTATCAAGAAATACATCCAATGTGAATGTAGTTCAAAAGACGTTTACTGGAATTGTTTAATTATTAAGAAACAGCAACTGAAACAAACTTCCCATTTTGTACTGTCTAAAATCACAGTTGAGAGTTTCCATGTAGAATATAGTCATATTCCGAGGGAACAAATTTTCCCTGGGAAAGTTAAGTAGATTCGCTTGTTCACACATGTACTTTTTTTTTTTTTAAACCCATTAACATCTCTGTTTTTCCCACACAACCCCTATAAACTTATGGATAGAATTGCCTATTGCTTCTTTGTGATTGTGGGCATCCGTTTTCACAACATTATTTTGATGTTCATTGAATGAATACTATAATTAAATCAATTTGTGGCAGACAATTAATTACATTTTTTTTAAATAATTTCCCTAATGAAGATGCAACATTTTAAATATTTACTTTCTGAATAAATGTAATCTAATACTTAAAGGGTAAATTAAAATTTCCAATTTTAATGAAAACATTCCAAGATTTCTCCATATAGTGGACTTCAACAGTTATCAATGGGTTGAAGGTCTAAAAATTGCAGCTTCAAAGGGCTCTACATGATCCCAGCCGAGGAATAAGGGTCTTATCTAGCGAAACAATATAAAAAAATAAAAATGTATATACTTAACCACAAAAGCTTGTCTCGCACTAGCTCTGCGATGCACCAAGCATTACGTAATCATGTTAGAAAGATCACAAACGACAAAGGAGGAAGTACCTCCTACAACTTTAAAATCATCAGACATCGTTGTTTTACCTTTTTTGTACAGGCCATTTGACTTTCGTTTTGTCTTCCGTCTTCGCACATTCGCTTTGTAAACACTTCCTTGCTACTTCCACCTACTCCATGCATGACCCTGAGTTTGTAATCCGTGGCACATCGCAGAGCAATGCAAGACGAGCATTTGAGGTTAAAAAGTATATAAGTTTCTTTAGAAAATGGTTTCGCTAGATAAGACCCTTATTCCTCGTCTGGGATTGTGTAGAGCCCTTTGAATCTGCACTGAAACTACAATTTGGACTTTTAAACTGTTAAACTTGTTGAAGTCTACTATATGGAGAAAAAGCGTGGATAACATGGGAGGTGAGTAAATTATCAGGAAATTTGAATTCTAAAGTTAAATAATCCTTTAAATTTAAACAAAAAAAAAAGAGCCAAATCCCAGAAACTGCTCAGAATGCCCAGGCATTAGCAGCATCAACATAAATAATTCCTTCCCTTACATAATGATATGTAATATTTCATATGCATGCCTAAAATCCGCATCCAGATAACAGACAGCTTGACCTTACTAACAACTACAGAGATTTTTAACAAGTCAAAGTTGCTAGAAATGTCGTTTAGGTAATTCAATCTGTCCAAATAGTGCAACAGAAAGTAAGATCAGCATGATCTTGTGTGATCAAAGGAAGCATAGAGGATGTAGGTGCGAAAGTTAGCTTATGCACATTCTAACCGCAGTACATATGTGTGTGTGTGTGTGTGTGTGTGTGTGTGTGTGTGTGTGTGTGTGTGTGTGTGTGTGTGTGTGTGTGTGTGTGTGTGAGAGAGTCAAGTGGTCAGCTCAAACAATTAAAAACATTAGCAGCTATGTTGTCAATTTGATGGGCAGAGCACTGTACATGCAAAAATGTTTTTTTCTTCTTCAGGAAACGTGCCACTTAGTGCTCCGGTTAAAGTTTAAACAGTGTCTGGTGTGTGAACACTTAGACACAAAACAATGTAAAGGCCAACCACACAAGATGAATACTTGGAGTGAGCAGTGCTTTGTGTGATCAAACAAACTTGCTTAGATGAAGTGTTATGTTTCCATGACCTAAAAGGAAGCCTATGTTATCAGCTAACTGCTGAAGGACAGTCATAAACACACTAATGCCCCAAGTCAACTAACAATGAAGGATTAACAAAACAACATTTTTTGATTATGCACTTTCATTTCAAGCCTTTAAATGGCTGTGACTGGGTCTTTCCACAAGTTGAAACAATGTTGTGCATATTAGTGTAGTTTATTTTGAGTTCACCATATTTTCACTTCCTTTATGCATGCGATGTGCCAACAAGAAACGTTTGCCCTGTTCCTGATTAAACACAGCCATGTTCATGAGCAACAGGTCTACATCCATACTTGATCTACATGCCAACACAAAATGACTGTATTCCCGTCATCTGACATAGACAGGAAACAAGTATTCCTGAATGTTGTGAAATTGAGTCACCATAAGAGGAAACTGTTTGGGTCCTCTGAACTCTTCGACTGATTAAAAAAAAAAAAGTTTTCATAGTTACTAAGAGCTCTGAAACCTTTATTTTGAGGTTTTGAGAGGGGGAGGAGGAATTTTTGCTTACCACAAGCCTCGAGTAGATAAAAAAAAAGTCAATTTTATTTCTCCTTTTACGTCAAAGTCGCTCACAGTAACTGAACTAAAGTCAGCGTGAAGCAGCATGAAATGTAAAAAGGAACGGTTAGGAAAGCGTTTAGTCTAAATCTTTCACAATGAAGCATGCAATAAACCAACGACAAAGGGAAATGGGTCAGCAGTTATGGCAAATGCGAAATATGACATGAAATAATACTGACATGACTCGTTACTCACCCAGAAGATGAAGTTAAAGAAAAAGAGCAGGTATTTGACACATTTTGCTCCTCCTTCTACAGCCATGGTGCTTTTCGATTAAATCCTGAAAATAAAATGAAGGTAAAAACACATCAAAGAAAGTACATGACCACACCTACTGCTCTTAATACCTGTAAGGTTAAAAATGTTGGAGCAATATATAGGTCAGTATTCTGACACAAGCTAAATGAGGCTAATTATTAACTTATATTGTGGAAAGTCAAATATGCTTTTAAAGCAATTGAAACAAACTACAAAGAAAAAGAAACTAAAATGGTGTCAAAAGGCAAGAAAATATAAAGAACTACAAAGTGATTCTTAATGAAGTAAAAACAATATTTCGACACTTTAGTTTTTTTTGGCCATTGAAACTTTTCGCTGTTTATGTTTTTGTGCAAATGAAGTTCAGATTCTTTTAATCTTACAATTTTAACAACTGAGTCACAAAATGTGTCCCCCCCATTCTTATTTGATATTATTTTAGTTATATCCTTTTGAAATATAATTCACATTGTCATCATGTGTCCAATTCTGAAAAAAAAAAAAAAAACAACCATCATGATTCCTGTCGACTTTTAAAACAAAAGTGCCCATTATCCTTCTATACTAATTAATATAAATGTCCATATTTCTTGTTGATATTATTAAGCTGTGTCATATTCTTTCCCTCCATGAGTTTCCAGGGTGGATTTATTATCCTTGACCACATGACTAACATACAAAGACTGCGTCTTAATCAGCTCCCGAGTTTGTGAATCAGTTTATCATCCTGGTTCATAACATTAGGACAGTGATTACTCAATTTCCGGCAACATGACTACATACAACGTTGTAGAAGCTCACTGCTGATATATAAATATTAATTATAAAAGTTAACTAGACGTGTTCACCTACCCATCTAGCGATGTGTGTTCATGCTGATTATATATATTAAAAAACAGTTCAAAATCTTTTACTAGTGTCATATTCATCATCAAGTATTTTATGTGTCATGCGTCAAAAATGTGATGCAACTTCATAGTTTACATCACAGCCTGGTTGTGAACATTCCAGTGCACTGGAAGGATTTTCCTATTGAGACAGCCCTTAAAATGGCCTACTTGCTTCCTGATCAGTGCTCGGACTACCAAACTAGGGAGCTGATTGAGACGCATCACAATGTCCCATCCAGTGTGTGATGTCAGTTCTTATAGGACAAAGTATTACTAGACAATAACTCAAGAGACAAAGCCATTCTAAATGTATTAAATTAATCATACAATGTGTTAATAACTATATTGGAAGAAATTGGAAATGTCAGAGCTTCTTTAAAGATGCTCAATGTGAGCTTTTGGAGACAAAATGCCCATAGTCGAAATAAATATATGTTAGTTAATATATATATATATATATATATATATATATATATATATATTATTTTTTTATATTATAATAGTTAAAATAAGAGTTTTAGACTCAAAGCAGTGTGTAATGTAATAATAGTCCTTGTTATCCTTAACCAAGCTAACAGAATATCAATTAGGTACAGTTTAAAATGAGAAATGCTATAATTATTGACATGTCTTTAATCAGGAACAAGTGAAACGTCACCTGACTGCGGTCACGAGATTAATAGTCAGTTTAGTTTCAGGTAACGTTTTTTTTTGTTGTTGTTGTCAAATTAGCTTTTAAAAGGCAACACTAAATTTAACTGCGTCAGTAAATCAGTTGTAATTAAATAAAGTTTGATTATGACGACACACATTTCTTGTTCTTAATAATCCCCCTCCTCGTGCGTTATACAAACGCCTTAATTTTTCTCTTACTCTTACGCCAATTTAGCAACTTAAGAAGTTTTACATCATGGCGTTTTAAATCTGCCAAAATACAGGTTTCGCATGTTTAAAAAGAAACCTACCGATATATGTGAAGTTTTAAGACTTTTATGGCCTCGCTCTCTCAGAAAAGACAACCATGTTGAATTACAATCTACGACATAAAAACTAGCAAAAGGCCAGGAAACAATGTTTCCTTTCACTGGGTTAACTAAATTACACCCCGCGTCTGATTTCGAAAATTTCCAGTCAAAACTAATTACGGAGTAAAAAAAAAAACGAGTACTTTCAAACGAAGAAAATATCTGGCCTTCGCTTTATAGTCTCGAGATTAACGTTACTTGAAAAATGTCCGTCAATTTTTTAAATCTGAGGTGTCGCGCGCCTGCCGAGAAGACATCGGCGAGGAATAAAAACGCTTACCTCGTGTTGAAATGTTCAGTCTAGTGTACAGGAAACCTGTAGAGTGAAAAATTGGATGCTGTCTATCCAAGAAAGAGTACACGGATACGTGAAGTCGATGAGTGTACTGTGCAAATGAGATCCCTCCTATATAACTGCACCCCACCCCTTACTGCAAGAGGCCGAGCCTACTGACAAACAACATATATAGAAGTTAAATAAATAAATGTTTACTCTAATAAGCGCTTCCTTCACATGTAAAATGCCAAAAACACTTAAAATGTTTTATAATGGTTATCAACAGCATTACAGGCGTCAAATTTTATTTATTTATTTATTTTTACGAGTTAGATTTCACACATAAAGAAGTGCCCTTATGAGAAATTATGTATAAGAAAATTTCAGTAAAATCAGTGTTATTTTACATGAAGTGAGTGCCACCATGTTGGCATCGACAGCCGTGCCATCAATGGACTAAATTATTAAAAAATAGTAGCCTATAAAAAGTTAACATTACATGTTTACTTGTTTATCTAAGAATGTATGTATTATTTGTAAACAAACAAACGTCATGTATTTAACAGTTCAAAATCACTAAGACAAAAAACAAGACGAACAAAACAAATCTAAAAAAGTATATTTGACATCAAATGATTATGATCATCAAATATAAATGTTAAGAAGGAGTCGTATAGTTTGCTATAATAACTAAAGTCGATATTATATCATTTTATGATTTGTAAATATCATTTGACATATTGAAGACACCAGCAGAGATTAGAAGTCAGTCAGCTTCGTCGTTCTTGTTAAACATTCACACCCAGTATGATATCATTTTATTGCAATTGATAAAATGATTTTAATAGACTAGTGGAATGGATGAAATGTACCACAAGTCATTTGAAGGAGGCTAAAATTATTAAGAGGCTATGGAAGAGGGAATTCTGACTTAAAGTATGCTCTATTAAGTGTAGAAGACTTTCAGGTTTAATAAAAGTTTCTTACAGTCAAGCCACATTTATTTATATAGCGCTTTATAACACAGATTGTTTCAGAGGCTTAGAGTGATGAACAGGAAAATAACCATTCAATGATGCTCTGACAAGACAAAACAGTCATTATTCAGTTGAAATCAGTTCAGTGTTGATTCATTTCGATTCAATAATGTGTAAAGTACTCCAATTATGAAATTAGTTCAATTCAACTTTAAAGCAGCTCTGCATAAAACAGTGATGCCGTCAGAAACTCACTTCAGTTCTCATCCAATGGTGTTAGTGCAGTCAAATCAATAATATTAAGTGTCCCCAACTCCCCGAACGAACACTGCATGATTATGAATCTGACAGCATCACGAGTCGGATTGTAAGGGTGGAGCTCCTACAGGGGTTCAGGCTGCGGGGTTGCCGAATGACTAAAGAAACACTATCAGCAAGATGGTAGAAAACTGTACATTTCCTGTCTAATACCACCCACTGCAACTTATACCAACGACAGAAATAAGCGCAGTTATAATAGCAAAATATGTGGGAGAGCGTTGCATAAGAGTGCATTGCACTGCACATCAAAGTTAACACCAAATCAGAACAAGTTAGCACATAATTTGTAATGAAAGAGTTTAATGACAATATATCTGTTTATGGTTACACTTAAAATGATTACAAAAATGATGTATGAGATGATAAAATAATGTACCGTTAATCATACCCTGCATGTGTAAAAAGTTACCTGAGAGATAATTGAGAGTGAAAGAGAGAGACAGAGAGAGAGAGAGAGAGACAGAGAGAGAAAGAAAGACAGAGACAGACAGAGAAAGAGAGAGAGACAGAGAGAGAGACAGAGAGAAAGAGAGAGAGAGAAAGAGACAGAGAGAAAGAGAGAGAGAGAAAGAGACAGAGAGAGACAGAGAGAAAGAGACAGAGAGAGACAGAGAGAAAGAGAGAGAGAGAAAGAGAGAGAGACAGAGAAAGAGCGAGAGACAGAGAGAGAGACAGAGAGAGAGAAAGACAGAGAGAGAGAGACAGAGAGAGAGAAAGACAGAGAGAGAGCGAGAGACAGAGAGAGAGAAAGACAGAGAGAGACAGAGAGAGAGACAGAGAGAGAGAGAGAGACAGAGAGAGAGAAAGACAGAGAAAGAGAAAGAGACAAAGAGAGAGACAAAGATAGAGAGAAAGACAGAGAGAGACAAAGAGAGAGAGACAAAGGGAGAGAGAGAGAGACAGAGACAGAGAGAGACAGAGAGAGAGACAGAGAGAGAGAAAGACAGAGAAAGAGAAAGAGAGAGAGACAAAGAGAGAGAGAGAAAGACAGAGAGAGACAAAGAGAGAGACAAAGACAGAGAGAGACAAAGACAGAGAGAGACAAAGAGAGAGAGACAAAGAGAGAGAGAGAGAGACAGAGAGAAAGAGAGACAGAGACTGAGAGACAGAAAGAAAGAAACAGAGAGAGAGAGCGAGAGAGAAAAAAAGAAATAGAGACAGAGACATAGAGAAAGAAAGAAAGAAAGAAAGAGAGAGACAGAAAGAAAGAAAGAGAGAAAGAGAGAGACAGAAAGAAAGAGAGAGAGAAAGAGAGAGACAGAAAGAAAGAAAGAGAGAAAGAGAGAGACAGAAAGAAAGAGAGAGACAAAAAGTTCCAAGGAAAAGAGCAGAGAATAAAAGAGACACAGCAACAGTTAAAAACCTCTTTTATCCCTTCCTTGACCATGTGACTGAAACCCAAATGTGAGTCATTCAAACTGACCAATCAGAAGTAAAACTTCCCCCACTGTACTGAAGGTGTGAAAACTCATAGACCCCCGACACACACGCATCTGACCTACAGGCCTTGATCACCATCAGCACCTTGTAGGAAGAGAGAGGGGGTTGAGACAGCAAAACAAATGTCTTTGTTCATTTTAAAATATCTTTGGATATTTTCAGCCCTACAAGATCCACACTGGATTATGACATCAGTCATGTGGATGACCTCATCGATGATACAATTTTAATTCCAGGGAAATTCTGCACAAGTTTCCTATTTTAAGTTCCCATTTGTAACTTTCATTTTCCTGTTTTTACAGTGGTGGATGGGATCTCAGCACTCCCCAATGTGACTGTGCAGATGATTAATGATAATCGAATGTTAATGCTATGGAGAAAAAGTTGAGATACAGTTCATAAGAAAAAAGAAAAGAATGAACAGTACTTTCCAATTCTTTTTGGGAAGTCGGATCCAAAATCGGGGGACATATACAATCTGAATGGGCAGAACGCTGCTTATTTAACCCACAAAATTCCTTTATTTAGACGACAAGGAAAAGAGAAGAGCATTTTATCTGTATCATCAGTCAAACATTGACATGAATGTCTTTGCACATTTCAAAAACAGGTTCTTTTGCATTACATTAGTGGTGGTGGTGACAGCAGCTTAGGTGTGTTTAAGATTCCTGTTTATGGGCTATCATGTTCCTCTTCAAAAAGTCTTCAAATATGACTAAGGTATTCCTTCCATGTTTTGGACAAAACTAGTTTAATGATCGATCACACCACTGGTCTTCATCTACAACATAGTCAAAATTTGAGCCACAAAACTTTACTAATTTAAGAGTAATTGCTTTCCTTTCCTTCTTTTTATCTCATCACACACTTATTCAATAAGAATGACATTTTGGAAAAGACAAAAGTGATAAATTAATGAAAAATGTGCATTTTGTGTGCGAATTTTATTGCACGTTTGGCATGTTTTACCAACGCGGCAGCCAGTGAGTGTTTTCAGATATGAAAGGTGCAGCACAGCAGTACAAAGACATGATCTGCGCATTATGAAGGTACACAGCGTGAGCACAGGACACACTCAGATTCCAAGCTCTGTCAGGGAACCGGAACTTCCAATCTTCTTAAACCTATTGGCTGCAGCAATGGCGATGTAGTTTTTCTGTACAAAGGAGAGAAGTGGAAGGAGGAGAAATGGAGAGTCTTAAAACAGCGTTAAGAAAGTGGTAAATTATAATGTGTCCTCAGCGTTTCACCTTCCACATTCGTCTGGCCATATACTTCTTGAGGAGAACCTGAGACTTGAGCACGATGTTGCTGCTCTTGGCTTTCTCACTGATGTTGTTGAGCCATGGGTGTTTGAGACACTGGGTGGCACTCATACGACCACTATAAAAAAGAGGAGACATCTTCAGAAGACTTGAAATATATAACACAAGTTCTATGATATGCTACTTTTATTGTGTTTTTTTTGTTGTTGTTATGGTTCTTTTGCATCCCTTTTGGAGCTTGACTGCCATTAGTCACTGGACGCTTTCATTGTATGGAAAAGACGAGCTGTAAAGTCACACAGAACACAATTACATGTTTTTTTTTGGAGTAAGTGGACTTGTAAGT
Organism: Zacco platypus; assembly: GCA_038088235.1. Taxonomy (NCBI): domain Eukaryota; kingdom Metazoa; phylum Chordata; class Actinopteri; order Cypriniformes; family Xenocyprididae; genus Zacco; species Zacco platypus. The sequence continues at coordinate 13,759,337 of CM076067.1, forward strand.
GTATTTTCAATTTCACCTTCTTTCTCTGATAAGCAGGTTGGAGATGAAGTCCCGAGCCTCAGCAGACACGTGCTCAAACGCATCCTCATCGAAGTACCTGCAAACATGCAACAGGGGGCGACGCTTTACAACAGTTTGTGTTTATTTTACTTTTAAAGGTCTTTAGAGCTGTTTGTTGGACCGTCTGAGCTTATATATATATATATATAGTATGTATGTAGCATTGTACGTATGTATATATATATATACACATTGTATGTATGTATATGTATATATATGTATATATATATACATAATATATATATATATATATATATATATATATATATACATATACACACACACACACGTAGATAAACATATATACATATATGTATGTATATATGTATGAATTATTACAACGTGGCCGTGATTTAGTAAAACAAGGAAACGAATTAGTAAAATGTAGTATTCTTAATTCGTGGACACAATATACATATTTTTTCCCAGCATATCATGTTCGGGGCTCCGTAGCACGTAGACTTTGTGATTTCAAAGTTTATTTTAATGCATTTGTGATTAGTTAATGTTGTGTTTTGTATAGAATTAATATAATAATGGCCTACCAGTTGCCCATAAGCACATTGTTGAGGGTCTGGCCGTCATCATCACCCAGAAATGGAGAGAGGCCACTTAAGCTACAACAACAGAAATTGATTATGATTTTTATTGTTCCTCCAGTTCAACAGTTCAGCTAACATGAAGCTAACGGGGTTGCACAAGTTTATTTTTCTGTTTTGGAGACTACCCCACAATACATAACTCTGGTATTGCTTTAATTAGACTAAGCAGTTGACTGAGTGACCCTGGATGCTATTTTACTGCCTTGTTTGACGTTTTTGGACTCACTCCCAGTTCCTTTGCTGGAAGTCACCACTGTTAGACAATCTTTGTAACTAATGTTATGAAATAATTTGTTTTTAATGTGTTTGTAATAGAGGCTTGTTAGACTTTTGCAGTGTAATGGTGAATTTTAAATTCAAATGAAGAAGATTGATCATGATATTCAATTATCTGTATGTTCTGGTGCATGTTAATGCACACAGCTTAATGTGATTTACAGCATGTATGTGACGACTCCCAAAGTCCACATATCCGTAGGGAAGGAGACAAAATCGAAGTTCACCACCTCCGGAGCCAAAAATTCAGGTGTTCCAAATGAAACTTTGAGCTTCTCCCGTGGTTTATATCTGAAGAGGCACAAGGAGAAAAGTCATTTGAACCATAAAAGTAAGCCTTGGCCAAAATATTTCAACTCTCAGAGGATCAACACATTCAGAAATACACAGTGGTCATTGGAAAAGTATGTAAGGCAAATGTCATGCCAGCCAGAATGGCTGATGACAACATTAATCTTGATTTGAACATGGATAAGCACAATAAAATAGTTGTGTAGAAGTATAAATCCTACCTCCTAGCTAGTCCAAAGTCAATAATTTTCACCTGATGGCTAGAGTGATTAACAAGAAGGATGTTCTCCGGCTGAAAAAAATTGATAAACTGTTTTCAGGACATCAAAGAAAATAAAACTATGAATGAAAGCTGCAAGTATGAGGCCACCCCCAGTCATCAAATTAAATATTGATACATCAGTTTTAAAAAAATTAATCATTTTAATACATAAAAGCAAATAAAACAGGCTGCACTTTGATGATCAAAAAAAAAACTTTATAAAATTGTTCATTTTAATATGTTTTTTAATTCTACTTTAACTTTAAATTCTAATTTGTTATTTTAATTGTCATTTTATATTATTTTTAAAAATATGCATTACATTTTCAATTTATCTATAGCTTTTTCTCTTATAAATTTTGCTGTATTATCAATTTCCCAAATTATTGGGAGGAGGCGGCACCCAATCTGCTGTCAATCAAACGTTACAAAATTGTCATTGGTCATGGCTGTTTGTAGTTTGCAAGAAAATTTATTGACTGTACCAATGATCAAATTGTTGTTTTTCATATATATAAATACACTCAAACATCTCATAATTATGAATATCAATTTATTGATTTATTAAATTAATTAAATTTAGTATCACAAATGGGCCCTCATATGAAGAAAATTAGTCAAAAATACAATTTGTTTTATTTTAATAAGGGAATTAAAAGTTTGAAAATCATGGAGTAGCATATTACGACCAGAAGAGAAACAGTTGCCTTCACCGTGACACAGAAAAGACGAGTCTTGTCTTAAATTTATCTGTGGCGCAGACAAGCAAAGTCTATTTATGACTGACATTTCCCTTTGACATTCATCTCTACAATAGCAGTTACCATAAAGGCTTACGCTATAATCCCGTTGAGCCCTTTTAGAAAAAAAACAAAATTACTAGTCTAAATCTAACAGAACAACGTGACTCCTTTTTGCTTCATCTGTTACCTTGAGGTCCAGGTGAAGAACATACATCTGGTGCATGTACTGAACTCCCTCGCAGATCTGTTTCACGAACACCATGGCATCCACCTCAGTCAGCGGACTGCTCTCATCCACGATTCTCTCGAACAACTCGCCTCCCTCCACACTGAATGAAAAAAGGTTGGTTTCATCGTCCACATGTTAGCCTCTTGTATTTTATTGCTTAATAAGTTGGGATCTGGGTCTACTTACAACTCCAAAATCAGCACAACTTGATTCTTGACCTCAAAGGCTTCATAAAGTTGGAGGATGTTGGGGTGACTGAGCTGGTTCATGACCTGCATCTCGTTCAGGGCCATGTCCTGCAAAACAACAGATATTTCTATAAACTTCTTTTCCAATTCCATGTTTTGCTCATTTGAAACAGCTGAAAATATGTGCTTCTGCTGATCTAAATTCAGTGTATATTAATGGAAACCTGTTGTAGAGACAATACATTATGTACTCTATACCACTCAAAAGTTTAAGGTCAGTATGATTTTTATTCATCAAGGATGCATTAAATTGATCAAAATTGACTTTCTGAACATTTAATCTTTCTATTCGTCAGAGAACCCTGGGAAAAAAAGTATCAGTTTTAATAAAAATATTAAGCAACTGTTTTCAACATTGATAACCATCAGAAATATTTCTTGTGCAGCAAATCAGCGTATTAGAATGTTTTCTGAAGGATCATGTGACACTGAAGACTGGAGTTATGATGCTGAAAATTCAGCTTTGCTATCCCAGAGATAAATTAGATTTAGAAAATATATTGGAATAGAAAACAGCTCATTTAAATTGCTATAATATTACACAGTATTACTGTATTTTGTTCAAATGAATGAAGCCTTGGTGAGCTTACGAGATTTCTTTCAAAAATAAACAAAAAATCTACCAACCACAAACTTTTGAACTTTAGTATAACTATCTACACTTAAACTATAATTTCTGAAAAAATGACACAAACAGGCAACGTAAGTGAACAATGACAGAAAAGAATTGTCCACTGTGTCCTACAGCACAAGTTTTGTCACAGGTGTAAAACTCCAAGTCACTTGGTTTCTCAAAAAATCAATTTATTGCTTTTAAAAAAATTAATTTCGGTAGCGGTAGAAGTAGTGCTTACCCTTTCTCTGGCATTTCTTGTGTTGATGATTTTAGCAGCAAGCCTCATCCCTGTCTTAGTCTCGGTACATTTGTGCACCTTGCCAAAACGACCGCTGATGATTTAATATGATAGTTACAAAATTTTAAAGATAAGGATGACCTATTACTATGACAATATTTTGCCGATAAAATAACATAAAGGGATAGTTCACCCAAAAATGAAAATTGTCATCATTTACTCACCCTTAAGTAGTTCCAAAACTGTATGATTTTTGTTTTCTTCTGCTGAACACAAAGAAAGATATTTAGAAGAATGTCAGTAACCAAACAGATCTCGTCCCCCATTGACAACCATAGCATTTTTTTTCCTACTATGGTAGTCAATGGGGGACGAGATCTGTTTGGTTACTGACATTCTTCTAAATATCTTTCTTTGTGTTCAGCAGAAAAAGAAAAAAATCAAACAGGTTTGGAACTACTTGAGGGTGAGTAAATGATGACAATTTTCATTTTTGGGTGAACTATCCCTTTAAGGGAAATAAATGTAGAATAACTCAGAAGCAGTTACTGTAGTAGAAATGCTAGCTTTCAACTCACCCTCCCAGCACTTCTCTGGTGTGGATACTGAAGACATCACAGGGTGGAGGGTTGGACTTCAGCGACACAAACCGGTGAGCGAAAGGGGCAGGCTGAGGTGAAACATCATCTGAAAAGAGCCAGAAGGACACTATTATAATTGATTATTTAGACGAGAATCTTTCAGCCTGTCTACTTCATTGGAATCTTGGGTCAGAGATCGCTATGAGACGTTAATGGTGTTGATATCTGATCTACAATGCTCTTCATGTTGGGTTGGAGTAGGAACAGCTGCAGGAGAGTAGATGGCACAATGATGTGCCAGGGACAACGGATTATCATATTCTAGATACTTCAGATTTCTAAGGTCAGGCTATACAAGAGGACTTCGTCACCTCTTTAACCTTTCAAAACAAATTTACACAACTGAAACTGCCATTTTGTAGTTGTTATTCTGTTCTGGAAATGTCATTTACTGACATTGTCAATTACAAATATCCTTCATCTCAAATTTTTTTTTATCATAAACGGAACACGTTAAAAACAAGCATAAATATTACTTACCTATAACTTTAAAACAAGTTTTATAAGGAATATTGCTCTTTGTCTGTGCTGGATTCTTGTCTGTAGCTGGACTTATTTTAATCTGGATTGCGGCTCCGATTGCTTCAGTCGCTTTCTTAGCCGGTGGTGCCGTTATCATGTTGACCAAATCTGCCTTTCCTCCAGTGCCCTGTAATCTGTTTAAGAAAAACATTTAAAATAAATGTCACCCGGTTTTATGTCACTTTCTGCTCAAATCAGCTTCAACAACTGCAGCAAAAGTGACAAACTGCAGTTTCAATTGTTGGACAAGCAATGCGTCCATTGTTCATTTTACCTCTGTAAAGAGTTAGGACAGCTGTGCACTTGTCTAAGGGAGGAAGCCTCTTTTGTTGCTGTGGTGACATTCAAACCCACTGGTTTTGGTGGTTTGTGGCTTGGCGGAAACAATGTTGCATCTTGTGATGATGGCATTTTTGTTGGTGTATTTACTGATGATTTTCCAGAACTCTGCGCAGTTTCTGCAGGAAGAACCAGACTTGTTTTGGGAACTTTTTGAGTTGAATCTGTATGGACTTCTGCTAAAGTCAGCTTCGGAGGATTGTTGAGCACTAGTGAAGGCGTACATGGAGGCATTGGTACGGTATGATTTGGTAGGGTTACGTTCACTTTTTCAGCATGCTTCGGTCCGATTGTGTTGGGCAAAACAGCCGTCGTCACAGGAACAGATGCTGATGTCATCTTTGGTGCTTTAGTTTTTGACAGTGACATGTTCCTGTCATCTTGGGTTTTTGTATTTGGTGGAGCAATACCAGAAGTCCTCTGGGTCACCGTTGAAGCAGCCATGACAGGTATCAGGAAATCACTCTGGTTCTTATTTTCAAGCTTATTCATTTTCTGTGTTTGCTCATGATGTTTAGATAGGTCCGGTCTTGGGGTTACACTGGATGTTTCTCTTTCTCCTTTGATTTGGATTTTAGGCTCATGTTGAACTTTGACCTCTGTTGAATCTTTTTTAGCTTGATGACCCTCTCTTCTCGTCCCATTGTTTTCGTTGACTTCTAGCAGAGTACCTGCAGACAGAATAAACAATATAAAGACACGTTCACACCTAAAGATATATTATATAGTACAAAAGACAATAACTATTATAGCATACTATTACGATTTAGAGGAACTAATTCTAATATAGTTGCACTAGCATATTGTAGATAACAATTTAGTTCAAACTTTGACCTGGGGAGGGCAGTAATACACTTAGCAGTGTCTACACTGCTGGAATTCTACAAGTAGAAGAAGAATAAGGGCGCTAGTGCAAGACGAGCATTTGTGGTTAAAAAGTATGTAATTTTTAATTTTTTTTTACAACATGACCTATCGTTTAGCTAGATAAGACCCTTATTCCTCAACTGGGATCGTGTATAGTGCTTTGAAGCTGCACTGAAACTGCAATTTGGACCTTCCACTCATTGAACCCCACTGAAGGAAAAGTCCTTGAATGTTTTCCTCAAAAACCTTAATTTCTTTTTGACTAACTAGACGTGGACATCTTGGATGACATGGGGGAGAGTAAATTATCATGCAATTTTAATTCAGAACTGAACTAATCCTTTAACACTTTCTCTTACTAGTTTTCCCGTTTGTTTATGTGACGTTCGGCACAAAGCCCATTCCTGTTTGTTCTTTAGTCAGGTGATTTGTGGGTCTCCCTGTCATTCTGTACTTCATAAATAGTTAACATGGTAACAAGCTCGTCATTCAGATTTATGTCCATCAAAACGAACCGTGCCAATCTCATGGCCCCGGTTCACCTTTCCGAACAACTGCTGCACAGCATATATAGTGTAATAATGTAGTTTAATGTAGTACCTTTCTCTGAGGGTATATTAAAGGCATGGGGCACCATTTTGTGGTTTCTGTCTAAGCGAACATAGACTTCCTCCTGTCAAAAAAAAAGGGGGGGGGGGGACATTTACATGGTAAATGTAATTTATGCCATCTTTATTAATGCAATAGAGTTCTGGATCTTGTCCTCCTTTCCACTGACCGCAGAGGTTCGAACAGGCAGGGATTTTCGTCTCTGTAGAGCCACTAAAGGCACAGACACTCTCTCACACTGTCTGTCCTCCAGACCTTTCACAGGGACAGAAGAGAACACTTTAATTTTTAAACACCTAAGACCTACTTGAAAGTCTGAATGTCATTGCATTCTGGTTCCCATACCACGTGCCAGGTCCTCCAGGGCTGTTCTCATCTCCAAAACTTTCCTTTCAAGAGAATCAAGGAGTCTGGTCTGAGCTGACAGCTGGCTGGTCACAGTCTCTTGCAACTTCTTGTGCTGGACGCAGGTTGCACACATGGGGCAACTTCTCCCTGCGCTCAGGAGAAGCTGCTCCACTTTAAAACGCAGGTCATCAACCTTGGCCTCCAGGGTTGTGGGATTGGACAGAGGCACCAGGCATTTCATAGAGCCCTTGACAGACATGGAATGAAGGTTGTGCTAGAGGCAGAGAAAAATATACAGGTATTGGAGAAAAAAGTAATTTTGAGGTCAAAATTGCAATTAGTGTGCGTATTTTACTCCTAGCTTTTAATAGAAGCCCTACTGAAATAAAACCTCTTAAACCAGACTTTCTTTGGTTTGCTGGTCCAAGCTGGTCTCCCAGCTAAAGAGAGCACAAAACATCTTTAAAACCAGCCAAAAGACCAGACTGAGGTTGAGCAACCTGGGCTGCATTTCCGAAAATCATTGTAAGCCTAAGTAGATCGTAGAGCCTTTGCCACCAATGGTCTGGATGATCTACTTAGGCTTACGAAGCTATTGAAGCGTTGAAAAGTAGCCCAGGTTAGTAAAACAAGCGGGGAATTAAAAAAAAAAACCCTACATAGACAATGAAATTTTGATTGTATAATTGAAGACAAAAAGGAGTTGAGCTTCTTTTTTTTTTTAAATGTTAATTATATTAACTAATTAGTTAACTAATAACCAAGTTAATTTATATTTTTAGAAATATGTGAGAGTAAACACTTATGTCTTAAACTAAAATGCAACTGCATAAAGAGAACACTAATTTTAGGTGGTGTAACTGGCCACCAGTTGAAATTGATCCGCATTTTTAATCGTTCTGTCCTGCGGTATGACAAATGAACTTTGTAAAAGTAGAAATATTCCATGTAGTTATAAAAACTGTACAAAAAAAGTTAAAAACATTGCATAAACAAATATAGCTCATAATTACAATCATCAATCTTCACATTTTACACCCACCTGTAAAGATGTTAGTCCAAAATGAGAAGCCCAGCGTAAAGTTCATATGCTTTCCGCCAAGGGTTTGGACAGATTGATCTCTGGTGTGTTGTGGAAGCTCAGAGTACCAGCCTGTCAAGATTCCTCTTTTATCTCCACTCCATGGCCACCTCACCAGAAATAGGCAGACCAGAGAAGGGGGGACAGTAAACAGTAAACTGATAAAAGAGGCACGCAGAGCTGGCCCAAGGGTGGGGGCCCAAAGTCTTTCCAAGACAAAAGGGTAGAGACAGCAATGAACGAATGCGAGACACGTACCTCTAACATTCAACCATGAAATACTGGCAGTCATGTAACTTTAACGCAATAAAAACTGTGCCCTTTACCGAATTAACATTTAAATTACATATCAAAACAAGATTAAAACTTTGCATGAGAATTAGAAAAATGACAACTAAAAAGTAGAATTAAGAACGTAACTTGAGTATTCATGAATTAACCCTTTATGTATATACACTTTGCATTTCACCAAATTAAATAATTTATCTATAAGAATTACATGTTCATTTACCTTCAGTTAGTTAGGACCAATAACAGGTTTATGATTGACTTGATATTCTGCTATTGAGCAGGTGACTTGAGCAAAGACTGCCCCTGTAGAAGTGCCCCATTTGTGGTCATTTTTGGGACCAAATGTCAACCATTTCATTGAATTCAGCCACTACAGTCATTAACCACATACACAGTATTTGTATACTAAAATCTCTTTATTTTGAGATGAAAACTGCTAAACAGGACAGAAAAAACAAATGAATCTGCATATACAAGAAAGGTTAAGAAATTTAGCTGGGGCAGGCATCACACCCAACTGTAAAATTGTTTTAATTGACCATAAAAGCTTATAGCATCAGCCACAGTCAGATAAAAACTACTCTAAGTATGCATAAAGACATCAAAGAGTGATATAAAACAAGAAATATTAAAACAAAGAGAAATATGTACAATTAAGTCAATGTGTGTTACGCATTTACATGCGGAAACGATCCGAAAAGTTTGGAGATTGGGGCACGGTGAGGGACACGTCACTCTTTTTCAGCTCTATCGGCTTGTAGCGTCTGATTGGCTGAGCCTTTCGCACCTTGAGAAAAAAAAAAATGGATTCAATTAAAAGAATAATTTGCAATGTCAAACAATAGAAACTGACCTACTCGTTCTACATAAAAGAAAAAGATTAAAATTTAAAAAAAAACAAACAAATAATTTAGATGACATAATCCCCAAACTGTCACTCCAATTTTTGGGAACAGACCACAACTTGAATGTTTTAAATCTTGAATACTTTTGAGCAAAGACTTAAGCTTGGTCTCCTTATAAAAGGAAGATACTGGGAATACAAAACTACAACTTCTAAGCTTTCAAATGATAAATAGTTTGTAAATATTATTTTAGGTTTAAACTAAGATATTGTTCCAGTGATATTATGATATTGATGGTGACAGTTAAGGGGAGGGATAGTTCACCCAAAAATTTAAATTGTCATTCAGCTTCATGTTGTTTCAAACGTGTATGAGTTTGAACTCAAAAGAAGAGTTTAAAGAATGTTGGTAACAAGACTTTTGACAGTAGCCGTTGACCCAACTATGAGAACAGTCAGATGTCTAGTTTCCAATTTTCTTTAAAATCTTCTATGTTCAACAGAAAAAAAAAAAAGAAAAAAAAATTATATTATATATAAAAAATTCAGACATACAGAAGGTTGGGAGAGCAACAAAACAATTCTCACCTGTGCTTCTGATTTAGCACAATTCATTCTGAAATCTCTTACCTGTTCCTGCCGTAGCCTTGCAATCTCTTCCTTTTCCTGCTCCTCTCTTTTTCTAGCCTCCTCCTCCTCCATGCGAGCCCTCAGCGCCTCCTTCTCGCTCATCTCCTTTTCGAACTCTAGGCGTTCCTTGGCTCTCCGCTCCGTCGCCAACTGGAAGCCCTCCGGAACTGCAGAATTAGTAGTAGTATTGGCTTGAGAAAGTGCCAAAGGAGAACAAAGAGGACCAGGTCAAGTGGTCAGATAAAGGTGAGAGCGGTGATGGCAGTGGTGAAAGTTGGAAGGAAGTGAGAGTTGTTTTTGGAGTTAGCTGTGCACGTCAACATCAAAAATCTCAGAGCCAACAAGCCCAAGGGAAGTGCAGACTGGAGACCGTACAACATAGGAAAAAAAAAACAAACAAACACAAAAACCATCCACCACATAAAAACACAGCATACCCAAGATGGAACGATTCTCTTTCTTCGGAACAAAAGGCTCTTTGTGCGTTACACTGTTTGGCCGTGCCTTAAAACATGCTGCTTCAGCCTGACGTTTCAACTCCTCTTTCATCTGGGGATGAAAATGGAATGGAATGAACCAGTTAAAACACACTAAACCAATGTCACTTGAAAGCAGAGACAAATTTAAGCGATCTTGTACTGGCTAACTAGCTGCAAGTATGCAAACACAAATGCTAAGCCAACAAATTGGACGCGTGTTACAATAGAATGTAACATTCAACCATAGAAGATGTTTCAAAAGATCTAACCATCTGTTCCCAGCGTTCTCCCTTTGCCGCTCCTCGTTCGTCAATCATCAGCTTGAAAGGAGCGGGTTTGGTGGGCTCGGCTACCTTTTTCTCAGGGAGGTGCACTTCTTGGAATTTAGGAAGTGGTTGGGCCTTGAACTGTGGCACCTGAAAGATTTGGCGAGGCAGTGCATTTAGGCACGATTCATATTATGAAGGTCTTTGGTGTCAATAAGACACTTAGCTCCAGAAAGAAAATACCTCTTCATTTCTCAGTTCCTCCAGTTTCTTCTCCTTCACGACCCTTCGTTCACGCTCACGTTCCTCAAATGAGAAAGGGCACATTTCTACCTGGCTCTTGACTGGTGGTTTGGGCTGGAAGGGTAGGAAGTGGGGCACTGCAAGTGCCTTAATAGGAGCAGGAGGCTTTTCCTGGAGGTGCAAAGAAATTAATTGTAGAGACTCAAATATTAGTTTAATCATTAAACAAACAAACAAACGCGCACATGATTAAATTTACCTCTTCTTTTTTCTTTTCAATTCGCACACGGTTTTTAAGTGCAAAGGCAGGCGATTCTGGAACGGTTGGATTTAGTACTTTCTTCTCTGGGACACCCTTTAAGAATTAAAACAGAAACAATGAAATTATAAAAATGAATTCAACTTAGCAAATCATGCTCAAGAGTTTTGAAGGGACTGTTACCAACCACAACTTCCTCCAGAATTCGGGTTGGTAACGGTCTGGGATGGAATACGTGGTCCTCTTTTTCCTCAGGCTTCTTATTGGCCTGCCTCTCCTGAAGTCGCTTCTCAATCTCAAGCTGGAAGCCTTCAGGCTTGGTAGCTTCTTTACTAGCAGGCTTTTTGGGAACCAGAGCTCCTTCTAGAATCTTTCTGTTGAGTTCTAGAGCTTTGAACTTAAACCTGATACGACAGAAGGAAAGTTTGGAAAGGTTTTATGCCATAAAAGCACTAATAAACAATTATGTGCAAAACATCGGAGCAAAACTTACTGCTGCAGTTTTTCTGCTTCCTCAGCTTCAATCTCTGCAGTGCTTTTCACCAGCGTGGGACGATGTCTCTGACGAGTCATTAGCTGTGGCGTTTTGGGGTGTGTGATTTTTGTCTTCTCGGTCTTCACTGGTGATGGTCCTGCAAATAAAATACAGGTAAAATTAGTCAAAGGGGGAAATAAAGAGATCATTATAGGAGGAAATAAATAATTTAACAAATATAACAATTATTATATAAATATAATAATTTAATGGAGTATGCCTCCATCTCATGGTCTTGGAAATACAAGGACCAACAAATAATGACCATCAAATGACAATGCAATAATATTCAAAGCAACCAGAAACAGGGTCTGAGAGCAGACGCACCTCTCTCCTGACTCTGCCGACTGCGCAGGTGATAGCGGGTGGGTGTACGTTTCTGGAACTGCTCAATCTGCTGGGCCATTGGTACGTAGGCTCCTGCCTCATCATGCTTCCTCTTGCCTCTGGAGAGGTTGAAGGGTTTGGGAATGGTTGTTCCCTTTGGAGCCTTCAACTACAGAGTGATGACAGCATTCATCAAGCAGCTTAAAAAAAACAACAACCATGCAACAAATTCAAACCCATCCTTGTGATGGTACTCACAGGAGAAGATGGGTGCTTGCGGAGCTGAGAGGTGAAGTTTATCTCCTTGTACGAGTTGTCATCTGCAGAGCCTCCATCCGTGTGGTTCTTCAGCCTGCTATCAGAGCGGAAGTTGAACTCTTTGGGAATGGTCGTCGACAGCACTTGCTTCTTAGGAGGATGACCTTTAAAAAAAGATACAAAATTAAAGAAGGCAGTATTTCATTACAAATAGCAGATCTATAAAGTTGACAATGACTCACTTCCTGCCAATGCAGCCCTGTAGCTGGCTTCATTCTTACGGCGCTGTTCTGCCACCTCTTTCTGCAGAGCCTCGATGCGCTCCAGCTCTTGCTGCTCTGTGCTTTTCTGTCTGAAGGTCAAAGACAACATACACTTAATTTAAAAAGTATTTAATAATAATAATAAAAAAACTAATACTATTAACTAAGCAAATATAATTTTTTTTTTTTTTTAAATCATGTGACAAGACATTAAGGCGAGCTCCAGTTCCTTACCAATACAACAATCCTATGTACAATACTGTAAAACTGATTTATTCCTGTCATGGCAAAGCTAAATATTCAGCAGTCATTACACCAGTGTCACATGATCCTTCAGAAATCAAGAAACATCTTATAAATGTTAAACAGCTGCAATTTACAATTTTATGGAAACCGTGACACTCATTTCAGGATTTTTGATGAATAGAAAATTGAAAAGAACTGAATTAATTTGAAAAGTGAATCTTTTGTAATCATTTTTTTAAAATGTCTTTCACTTTGGACAATAAATACTTACTAAAAAAGTATTCACTTAAAAAAAAAAAACCCTTTGGAACTGAAATGTAGTTTGACTTGTCGACTGTATGCACACAAATAAGATTCCCACTTACTGTGTAGTGTTGGAGGCAGAAGCATTATCTGATGTCTTTGAGGCAATGGCTGGTTTGCTCCTCAGTCGAACACTGCTTCTTGCACCACTGCGTCGCACAGTTCGAGATGTTGAACTTCTATGAGGAGACAAAACAAAACTGTAAAATGACAACATCATTACTTCCAAGTAACACCCCACATTACCAGGATATTCACCAGTGAAGTCCACTAAATCCCCACTAGGTGCCTTCCATATCTTAGCAAATATTTCTCAGATCAGTTTTACCTTCGCCGATCAAAAACTCTCTTCGCAGTGGCAGTTGGTAGAACTCTATGCAGCGAGACAAAGCGACTAAGAGCACTCTGTAAAATACTAAAAATTGATCCATATATTAGGAACACGTACCTTCTTTTCTTAACGACAGGGGGTGTTGTAATAGCTGTAGGCTTTTCGTTTCTTGGCACAGGCCGTTTGGACACTCTGTAGGAAAAAAAAAAAAAAAAAAGTCATCTGATAGTGTTGGGAAAAAAATGGACTAGTTCTATAGGACGCATATAAACTTGCCTGTTTTAACATCCTGTTTACAGACTTTGTAATAATTCCACATAAATAATATTAAGGGGAATGATTACAATGCAATTTGTGCACATTCCTTGAAAAGAGATTGGACAAGATAAAATGAAAAACCAGTCGGTTCCAATTTATGGCAGGTTGACTAGTGCATCTAATAGACATCTCTTTACCTGCGTGGTTGAGCAGGGACAGACTTTTGGCCCTGGCCAGGAGCTGCAGTAGTTCTGCCATTCCCCCATGACGAGACTATATTAGATGGGACCTCTGTAGAGGTGCTTCCTGTGACATCTGAAACAGAGCGGATGTTAAGAATAGACATGCAAAATGAACACCTTTTTTCAAATGGTTGTTAACGGCCCGTTCACATCAAGGACAATAACTAAAGATAATAATCATTCTATTTGTAATCAGAACAGGGAAGTGCACACCACAAACATAACAGTTGGAATCACTTTCAGAATTTTTTTCCCCTGCTGATGGCCAGCCAATCAGAATCCACCTGCAATGGTGTGGGTGACAATTTAACCATTATAGTTATTCTTTGAGTGAACAGGCCTCACGTATGGAAGCTTGATTCTGCCATGGAATGAATAAAATAAATAAAGGGTAATTGCTTCTCTCACAATTCTGACTCCTGTAATTCATAATTACCTTTTTTTTAATTCCGTAGCAAAAACATTCTTCTATACTTAAAGGCATAGTTCACTCAAAAGTGAAGATTCTGTCATTATTTAACTACCCTATTGTTCCAAGCCTGTATGACTTTCTATCTTCAGCTGAACAAAAGATATTTTGAATATGGGTAACCAAACAGCTGATAGACCCCATCGACTTCCATAGTATTTTCCCTCCATAGTATGGAAGTAAATGGACCGACATTCTTCAAAATATCTTTTGCATTTAGCTGAAGGAAGAAATTCATACAGATTTGGAACAATAAGAGGGTGAGTAAATGACAGAATTCTCATTTTTGGGTGAACTATCCCTTTGTTTTCTAAGTGAACAGCAGTTTTTCCAAACCTGAGCTTGTCATCTCAACTTGTTTGACCATGGGAGATACAAAAGCTTTGGGCCTGTCAGTAGCACTGGGTTCATCAAAAGGATTTGCAGTCCGTAAAGGGGTGGTGAGCTGTTCCAAAGCACCGCTTTTAGGAGCCGCCATCAATTCTAAAAATTAAAACACAAAAGACAGTTTCACCAGTTTACTCCATTTGATTTCATGAGGTCCTTTAAGTGGACCTAACAAAATATTTCATATACAAAGTCTAATATTTCTGATACCAAACCTGCATCCACAATACTATAAAATACAGTGAAAAACATTCAGCAGGTCACACCACAGGACATCCAAGTTTTGTTTTTTGACACATTTCTAAAACTAACAATATAGTCTGTGTTTCTGTATATCACAAAACATGATGGGAAGTAGTATTTAAAGAAAAATGCATATTATATACATATAAAAGGATGAAAATCCATACCAAACCACTGGTCAGCATTATCCTGAGGGTCCAGGGCAAAATCATCTATAGACTCGATAACATGAGAAGGGGCATCCCATGTGTATGCATCAGCAGAGCCCCCTTCCATATTCACACCGAGAATCTCCTGAAAAATCGTGCATTTACACAGTTAAACACCTATAATCATATTGTGCGTAAACGGCATGAAGAACAACAGCGGCACTGCATTTCCTGCAGAGTGGCGCAAAATGGCTGTTGATGGCTAATCTCAGACCCAAGGCCCAGTCTGCAACAACAGCACTCAATATATACACCAGTATTAGATATTATATTTATGTAAAGTGTATGAATATTATAAGTCATCTTAAAAGGACAGACTGCCGTTTCACACTATAATCTGAGTCTAAACCTCTAATTAGTCATAAGCACGAATAAAGAGTAAATGATGCGGTCTAAATAATACTCATGTGTTAATATCACAATAATCAATTGAATAGTAAAAAAAAAAAATTGACTCATTAGTTCTATTACAGTTAACGTACAACAAACAATTAACAGCTTAGCTTTCTACGATTACGGCCCAATACGACTGCATCAATTTAACCTCCACAAACGCAGCAGTCGTGTCAAAGAAAACATCACACTGTATAAAAATCTTTAAACACTTACACTTCAAATTAATGCCTCCAACCGCAACCTGAAAGGCTGAAAAAATAGAGTAAAAGAGTTTAAACAACAGACGCCTCGTATCCCACCAGCTACTAACAACTCGACGCAAATGCTAGTTTGAATGTTGGTGCCGTTGGAACTGAGTTTACGAATAAGCCAATCAGAGTGCTTAACGCGACGCGTCTCCTTTCCTATTAGCTCCGCGTTTGTGACGTATTAGAACATAATAACCACGTGACTAGCTGAGGCGCACTCCCTCACTGGGACGAACAGAATAAAAGGGACATTTAAAAAACTGACTGAAGTGTTTTTTTGCGATGACTTGCTATTAAAAAACATCGGTAACACTTTACAATAATAATTTAACAGTAGTTAATGCATTAACTAGCACGAACTAACAATATTTTTATACTAATAACTTGTTAATGTTACTTTATAAAAATGTATGCTCATTATTAATAAATGATAGTACCTTTTAAATTTAGTATGTTTATTTATTATATGTAACTAACATTAATAAATGCATTTTACAAAAAGGTTAATTAGTTAAACATTAGTTAATTAACTAACATGAACTAACCATGAGTAATACATTTGTTACTGTATTTAACAATCTTTAAAGTTAGTAAATGAAAACACAGTTGTTCATTGTTTGTTCAGTGTATTAATGTTAACAAGGTTTTAATAATGTATTAGTAAATGTTTAAATGAACAAAAATTAATAAATGCTGTATAAGTGCAGTTCATTATTATCTCATGTTACCAAATGAAACCTTTTTGTAAAGTGTTACCCCCCCTCCCAAAAAAAACATCAAACCAAAAAAGTTTCCCCAACATTTAATCTTAATAGCAAATATTCATTCATTTCCAAAAACAAAGCACAAACTCAAACCAAGATTTCAGCTTTAATACTATCAGTGCAAATTAATCTTCAAAACAAAGTGAATGAGTACAGAGAATAATTAATGTCAAAACACTATCAAAATACAGTACAATAAGGCTTGACGATGCATGCCAAAACACTTTTAATGCCAGTGGTTGTCAAGTTTCTGCAAACAAAAAATAATCATAGTGTACAATAATAATAAAATGGACAAGGCAATAAAAAAAATGACAAGGCAATAAAACGGATGCACATGTTATGAGCAATACACTCCTCTGTAGTGAATCAAATCTTCTGGATCATCACCTGGAATTTACCTAAGAACAAGGTGCAGAGGAGAATGGATGGAGGGAGACAAGAAAGAAAGTATTAATTAATTAACTAGAACTTATAATTTGATAAGTACTTATTATAGAATATATAATTTGTTCCTTACAGGCAGGCATGACTGACACTTCCGCTGTGACTATACTTTTCACACCAAGGTTTGAAAGTGCTCCTCGGACCAGTCCACAGGTGAAGGCTAAAAACTGCAGACATTAAAAAAAAAGATAATCGCCAAACAGAAAGAATATTAAATGGTTAGTTCACCCAAAAATGAAAATTAATTACTGACCCTCATGTCATTCTACACCCGTAAGACCTTCGTTCACCTTCACACAAATTAAGATATTTTTGATGAAATCTAATGGCTCAGTGAGTCTCTATTACCAACAAGATAATTAACACTTTCAATGCCCAGAAAGCTACTAAAACATATTTAAAACAGTTCATGTGAGTACAGTGGTTCAACCTTAAGATTATAAAGTGACGAGAATACTTTTTGTGCGCCAAAAAAACAAAATAACGACTTTTCAACAATATCTAGTGACGGCCAATTTTGAAACACTTCTCTGAAGCTTTACGAATCTTTTGTTTCGAATCATTGGTTCGGTTCGCATATCAAACTGCAAAAGTCACGTGAACTATTGAAATTTCGAATCACTCATGACGTAAAAAAGCCTCGTTTACTGAAATCACGTTACTTTGGCGCTCCGAACCACTGAATCGTAACAAAAGATTCGTAAAGCTTCAGAGCAGTGTTTTGAAATCATCCATCACTAGATATTGTTGAAAAGTCGTTATTTTGGTGCACAAAAAGTATTCTCGTCACTTTATAATGTTAAGGTTGAACCACTGTACTCACATGAACGGTTTTAAATAAAGTGTTAATTGTCTTGCTGGCAATGCAGGCCTCACTGAGCCACTGGATTTCATCAACAATATCTTAATTTGTGTTCTGAAGATGAACTTACGGGTGTAGAACGACATGAGGGTGAATAATTAATGACAATTTAACTTTTTTTGTTTAATTTTGAGGTTTAATTTCAAAAGATAAAGTGAGGTTATTAAGTTTATTGAGGTTGTTTATGTTTATACCTTCGGCGCATGTTCCAGGTACTGTTTTCCAGCAGACAGTTGGGTCAGCAGACGGAACTTGTTATCTTGCAGCACATAAATACCCTATAAACAATTTGCACAGTTGATTTCCACACGTCATGTTATTCAATAAAGACACTCACTAATCACTAAGCTTTATGAATTGACATAACAGTGTTTCGGTTACAAAAAACATTTTGTGCACACCTGGTGGTTTGTTCTCAGGTTGTCAATCTGCTTCTTAAAAACACTGGTCCAAAAATCTTTGCAGATGAACTTCATGACATCAAGCTCATCTTTAAAACGTGGCGTGTCTTTGGTAAACCTGCAAACAGAAATGTTGTCTGTTGAGACACATCTTCTCAAGAAGAAATGCCTATTTTTTCTACTTCTAATTAAACAATTACATTTCTACAAACTGATTGAGAACAATCCATGTAATTAAATTCTGGATATTCCACTGACAATCTGCACTAGTACAATAAAAAAAGCATCACTTCAGATTATAGGATGTCATCAGAGGATCTGCTTGACTTATGAATCGAATTTATGGATGTAAATATCGGTTATGATACCTCTCAATAAGTCCTTGACCCACACGAAACCCCATGTTCTCAAGTTTAGAAACACATCTTCCATTCTCCTGTGCACAGAAGTACACTACATTAATTCAACATGCAACACTCCCACGATATCAGCTTTATTACTGCGCTTGGCTTCCTCATTTCTGTGACAGTATGTTTCAGTATATCTCCAATTCTTACCGATTCCCCAGTTTCTGCGCTGTTGACATACTGAATAATTTCACTGTGCAGGAACTGAAAGAGAGCCTCGTCTGCCATCTCAAGCCAGACTGAACCTGACAAGCGACTCAGAACAGCCGTACGACCCAAACCGACTACAGGTGTAAATCTGCTGCTATTTTAGTAAACAAACGTTATTCATTGTGCGAATGTATTAATTAAATTCAAATATTTCGCCTGATTAACAGGGATCTTCTTCACATCTGTTCCACTTCCTGTTTGGCTGAGAGTTAGCTGCCCTTGTATTTGCCTGAATGCGAAAATGTTTTTTTCTCTCGTTTTATTTTTAAGAGCAGAAATTAAGAACGGAAAAAGTGGTTCAGTAGACTTTTGTAATCAACACCCTGCTTGTTATTGCTAAATTGAGAGTTCAGGACTATTGGACATTTGAGTACTGAAAACAATGTCGGACCCGCTATTTTTTTCTTTCTCAATAGTATAAATTATAATGGTGTTTACATGATTTTACAAAATAGGGGTAGTTAAAAAAAGGTATATATATATATATATATATATATATATATATATATATATACCACTTTTATATATATATATATATATATATATATATATATATATATAAAACTAAATTAATAACGTCTTTATTAATCATCTAATTTTCAGTGTTTATTTTTTATAAAATCATTAAGCATGTTGTGCAATGTCATGCAAACAAACACGCAGGGCTGGGAAGGTTACTTTTAAAATGTATTTCACTACAGATTACAAAATACATGCTTTTAAAAGTAATTTGTAACGTATTTCGTTACATTACTCAAGTTTAGTAACTTAATCTAAATACTTTAGAATACTTTGGAATACTAATAAGTGTGGAACAAACACAAAAAAGGTAATTGCAAGTTTTTATCTCACAATTCTGACTTTTTCCCTCAGAATTGCGTGATATAAAGTTGCAATTGTGAGTTACGAAGTCAGAATTATGAGATATAAACTCACAATATGATAAAAGTCAAAATTATGTTCAGGACAGTACTAAATAAAAATAATTTTTATGATCCCTCTTAAAAGTATTAAAATGTTGATGAAACTTAGCTCCATTTTTTCAGACGGTCAGAGTCAGAGAATCATCAATTGCTGTTTAAATGACATTAAAATTCAAAGTAATCACTTTGGTAATCTAAAATACTTTTCAGATGTAACTGTAATCTGATTACCACCCATTTAAAATGTAACTGTAATGAAATACAGTTACTCAAATTTTGTATTTTAAATGCATAACTAAGTTACTTGTATTTCGTTACTCCCAAACCCCACAAACACGATAGTAATACTTAAATGTCTAATTAAAAGTTATTGTAAAATCCACCCAAATATAACCTAAATATAAAGTTGTCAGCCTTGCTAAAAATCAGTATTAGTTTTACCAACAGTAAATAATGAATGAAACACATCAGAAACTCAAGTTCTACAAGATGCTTTATTCCTTAATTCATCCTTAACATTGTTTCTGCACGCACCTTCATCTCTCATTCATTCACTTTTGTTTTCAGAATGTTTATGAAAACAAACAGCCCTTGAAACACAAAAATGCCAATGCTTGGAATTTTAAAGATGTAAAACAACTGTTTTCTCCAGCTAAACAGCCATTGAAACTTTTACATTTCTCACTAAAGGTACAGTACAGCTATGCACAGTGTGCATCTCACTGAGGTAGATCAGTCTGAGTCTAAACATCACAGTTGAGTTGAGGTCAATTCCATTTCAGTTCAGCCAAAGGAGGAAATGCCATGGGCATGATTTGTGATGATGAGTTCTGAACAAAATGGGAGAAACCGAAGGATCTCATAAAATGAATTCACTCCTCCAAGTGCGATAAATAAAATGGAGTTGACAACAACAATATACCAACAGTTACCTTATAGGTCACTGATGCATGTAACACTGAGCCTAAATAGACAGTGAAGCAGTGCTAAAATGCCATTCAAATGTACACGTTTTTTCTGGCAGTGCTCCTGATTTTGCATGGAGAGATACATGAAGTGCTTCAGCAATAACAGGGTATGTGCTAAGCTCATTCTCTCTGAAACTCCTGAATCCAGGCAAAACATCTGGGAAAACTTCGTACTTTGAGAATCATTTGTGTAAAACAAGTACAACCAATTATTTGCCCAAGATACTTTATACAGCGATATGCAGGGCACTTCTTGTTTATTACTAAATATGTTTATATTTTACTTAGTTCCCATATTGGGAATTTGTCAGGATGGGCTACTTGATTTTAAACAAATGTTCACTTATCGTTACGATTTTGAATTCCAGAAACAATTTTTTTTTTTCTTTTTCTTTTTTTTTTTGCATTTCACTAACAAAATACTCTGGAATGAACAGAGAGAGATGGGGATTTACAGGAGACGAGTCTCCAATCCTAAGTGTGATTCCTTTCGTAAGCATTAAGGATGCAAACACAACAGCACCTAAAAACTTTTACCTAAAGTCTAAAATCAACACAAGCTAATTAATCGCCTGACTCTAAAATTTTCATAACTAAAACCATTGAGCGAGCATTCTATTTAAAAAACAAACAAACAAACGAGATAATGTTCTTCACGCAACTGGCGTGAGGATTTGCCTCATTTCTTGTCAAATGGTTGAATCCTTTTCATGACAAGAGTTCAGCTAAGAGAGGTAGGTTTTTTGTGTTGTTTGACCGTGAGCTGAGAGGTTCATCTAAGACCACAGTTCAACTTGACTCTTACGGTGCGGTCACATTAGTGAATTTTCAGCAAAATTTCATGTCAATACTGCACAATATAAGACGCGCAGGTTACACAGACGTCAGTGTCACAGCAATCAGCTTTTTGTAGGTCAATGCGGCAATTTACGCGACCGACTGAAATCTGCATGGAAAAATCTTTCGCCCTCATGAGAAATCCCCACACGGATTCCAAATTAAATGAATTATTTTGTCAGTGAAAATTCACAGAGCAACGAAAAATGTGACCGCACCTTTAGTCATTGAAGTGCCGTTGATAAAAAAGTGCTTCATTTTACAACGGAGAACACTGTAATAGCATTATTTTCCTTCTTGACAAAAATATTGAGGTATTTATTTAGCTAACTTTTCAGTTTTTTTAAGTTTCATGAATTTTATGAGTTCATTTAATACTAAAAAACAGTTACTCAGAAGACCCTCTAGGAAAAACCACAAAGTTAAAACTATTCTAAAAGCAAAACTCCATCTATCCTAGTGATCATCTCATCTATACTCCTCGCGCCCACCTAACGTCTCCAGCTCATTACCTTTAAGCTACTTGGCAATGACGCAACAGAATTGTTGCATTTGACTGGCAAGTCATAGTGGACACGGGCAACATCATTGCTGGAAGGCCTGATGGAATCGAGGTAGAGTTGGTGAGAAACCAGAGAGCTGATTTAAGTGCCCTGAAGCCTGAGGCTCATGCAGTGACTGTGGCTGAAATGAGGTAAGCGGCCCAGAGAGCTGAGAGTTAGGGCTTGGGGATGCAGCGGTGGTGGTGGTGGAGTATCCCAGGGGAGTGCTGTAGGGAGGCAGGCCAAACGGCAGGAAGCCCAGCAGGTGCGAAAGGTCCATGTTGGCGGAGGTGGTAGGCGGCTCAGCGGAGGAGAAGGCCGAGTTCCTGAGGGTGAAATGGGCACTCTGACCTCCCAGACCGTCGGGAAGGAGGTCGCCCGGCCGGGAGACGGCAGTCGCCACAGCGGCCTGCGGCGGCATAGGCCCGCACTGGAGTTCGGTCAGGAAGTTCTCCATCTCTGCTTTCAGATATGAGGTAGTGGAACTCGGCTGATATCTGGGAGCCTGTTGGTACTGCTGCGGCGGAGGCTTGTTTGGCTCGAGGTAGCAGCCCACACCCATGGGGCTGGACATGGGGCCAGACACCATCGCGTGATGATGGTGATTGACCCCTGAGGTAGATGCGCTCGGAAGGCCTTGCGGGTTGAATAAGGCCATGGAAAACGCCTCCGTGGCGTCTTTCGGAGATCCGACTGAGCACATGGTGGGACTAGGCTCCTCCTTAATGGGCATCGGCGGCAGGGTCTCCAACTCTTGCGCGTGGCTTTTCTTCAGGTGTCGGGTGAGGTGGTCGCGACGGCCGAATCGCTGGGCGCAACGCGGGCACAGGAAGTCTCGCCGGCCGGTGTGCACCACCGCGTGGCGCCTTACATCTTTGCGGGTGAAGAAGCGCCGGCCGCACCGCTCGCACTGATGCTTCCTTTCCCGAACCACAGTCCCCGGGGGCGGCCGGCCGGTGTGCGTACTCAGGTGCTCGAGTAACGCAGGCATGCTCTCGAACACCTGACGGCAGACCTTACAGGTGAGGTCACCGCCGGCAGAGGTGGCATGTGTGGCCACGTGGCGTCTAAGACCGAGGCGAGTGTTGTAACACTTTCCGCATTCCTCACACCGCAGTTCCTGCTTGTTGGGGTCGTGGTTCTGCAGGTGGCCGTTTAGCTGGTCTTTGCCATGGAACATTTTCTCATTTATATGTGTAGTTTTCCGGGCATATGTCACTCTGGGAAAAGCCAAAGAAGATCAGTGACCACTATAATTGAAGGTTAAAGAAATAAGAGTACAAACATACATACAAGTACCTGAGAAAAAGCTCCAACAGGTGATTTCTCTTGGGAGTGAAGGCTGTTTTTTTGCATGTTCAAAATTCTGCACACAAATGCAAAGACGCAGAAGTTACCATAAGGTTCTATAATGCATATGCGCATCTAACAAATAGAGTCAAAATGGATTTATGTACTTTATTAAAGGGATAGTTCATCAAAAATGAAAATTCTGTCATTATTTACTCACCTTTATGTCTTTCCAAACCTGTATGAATTTCTTCTGTGGAACATAAAATATGAAATTTTGAAAAAAAATAAAATCTGTCCACACAATGCAAGTTAACGGTACCCAAAAAGCTTTGATTTCCATCATTCTTTAAAATAACTTTTGTGTTCCACAGAAGAACAATGAGTAAATGACAGAATTTTAATTTTCCTTTTAACTTGCTAATAAATACTATTTTTATAGTTTCGATCCACATTCTAATTTGGTAAAAAACAAATTTACAAAATTAATCAAATCATGAAGGCTTTTTTTTAGTTTAATCACACTGCAATAAGCCTATTTGCTGAAAGGATTTGTAATTGATTTATGTAAATTTAGAGATTTATACGAACGATAAAATAACTTTATATTTATTTATAAAACTTTAGGCGTATATAACAAATTAAACAAAACCTTAAAGTGCTTGATGGCAAAGCAGTGCAGGCTTTGAACCATCCTGCTTCTGAATGGTAACAGATTTCAACACAAGAAACCTAAAAACACCCTGAAGGGATGTCAATGATGATTGGTTAGTGACATTTATAAAGGGTTTGTTTACCTGTGTCAAGTCTCACAAAAGCACATTCATTATCTTGACAGACCTCCGGAAAATGCATGTCCACTATTACTCCCTCCTTTTTAGAGAATGGATGGACATCATTCAAGCAATCATTTCAAGTATTTTTAATGTCCACATAAATCCCCGCTATTCCATTTCGAAATTAAGATTTTGTTTTAATGTTATAAACGCAAGTTCAATTGTGCGTGAGAGTTCAGTTGAGGCAAAATGCACTTCCTTCTACGTATTAACTTTGAAACAAAAAAACATGTTCATGTAGAGAGAGTATAATTAACATAATTTTTAATAATAAAAAATATGATTTTTGCATATTTAAAAGTACAGTAACACTTTACAATAAGGTTTCATTAGTTAACCACATTAGTTAAAAATACTACAGGATTTATCTATCTTAATCTTTCTGTTAACATTAATTAATACACCATGAACTAATAAATTAATAAATGCTGTAAAATATATTGTTCATTGTTAGTTAATATTAGGTAAAGTGTTACCAAAATCACAAATGGCTTACAATCAAGTAACTATATTAATTATACAGTAACAATTTTTCCCCATTTTTCAACAAATATGACATTTCTAAATGACATGTTTGTGGTAAACCTGATGAAAATACAATAAAACAAACTGCACTAAACTTGATATAGTTATATTGTATTATAATAACTTTTCTTTGGCTTAAAAACCCCTTTTTGATTGAACTAACATCCTTTTAGTACATTTATTACTGGCACGTTTTGGGGTCAGAAACCCGTGGCACGTTTCGCTCTGCAAAATCTGTGAAGAACCGCTGAACATAATGATTAAATGGTGAAATCTTACGGATCCACACAAATCAGACCATCCCTTCACGCTAAAAACATTTGTAAAAGCAAACGCACAAACAGTGTCGCGCAGCTAATGTGTTCGCTCGTGAACGCAGGATCTAAACCTCTAGAGTGGGTAAATGACACGCATTTATCTGTTCAAAAGTCTAAAAATACTAGCAACGAAACTCTATGAGGGTTTCAAACATTTGAACATCAATGCAAACAGTCCACGCGGTCCTAAATTCACACTATAACATTTGCATAAAAACATCTTGTGCTCACCAGAAACTTTTGGTCCCCGCAAAAGTTGCATTTCGCAAGCATTCCACACCTCACATTGGTGCAACTAAAAAAATTCGTTTCTCAGCCATATCTCGATGAATTCTCAAGAACTGTTCGCAGTGGATAACTTATTTTTCGTTCAATAATGAGTGTATTTTTCGGGCCTGCTGTTTCTTTCCCTCTAAACACAGCAGCGCTCGAGCTGATGGGCGCGTGCATTGTGGGAACGTGACGTCAGAGCACTTTGACCAACTTTCAGGGTTGAATTTCACTCTTATTTTTCACCTTTTAAAATATCCCAAACACTCACATGGCTTCACACTGAGCTCTATAAATAAACTAAAAAACAAACCTAAATATCATTTTCAAAAACAATTAGCCTTGTAACTTACTAGATAAAAAAAGTTATAGTTTTTTTTGAAAATTAACTTATATATTTACGAATTCATTATTAATAATTCCGTATTTGACAAGATACAATTAATATGTCATCATTCGACTTGTTTACAACGTCCGGTTTGTTGCGCGAGCTGCCAGTGCAACCTTGCGGGAACGAACGTGACATATTTTTCCTTTGTTTTGAGTTCAATGTGCATTGTTGTGAGGTAACGTTTTGCGCAATTTCGTTTTTATTTTGAATATATATGTATAATTTTCTGACATTGTTTACATTTCACTGGAGCGTTTTAGTTTCCAGCGTGTTAAAATTGCACGTGCAACAACTGCATCCGGGAAAGTCTCTCAAGAAACTGAATGTCACATAAGGAAGACCTGGCAGAACAAGTGACACTATTTGTCAGTGAAAGTTCTTTAAATTGTTATATTATTATCGTCGGTAATCAATTTATTTAGCCTATAATAATTATGATAAGAGTCCAAAATGGCATATAAAATATATCCAAGTATTACATTTTAGAAAATTAGTCTGATATATATTCATATTTTGAAGCTGGATAATGAACATGAACAAATTTAAAATATATAAGATATATATTTATATCTATAGGTATATTTAAGATATAATCACATTTAGAATATTTGAGGAAAAAAGGCTATTCATAACACTTAAAAAAAACATATTTCTTAACATTTTTAATTATTCTTACTTGAATTAATGCAAGACAATGTTAAAGCAAGGTTACAGTAATTGCATAATGTTGTCTTATAAAATCAAATATAAACCCCAGTTTTGACACTGTTATTAAAACATTACTAACAGTTGTTAGTAAAACAACCATCCCAATATTGTGAGTAGAACTTAATGGTCTAATATTTAAACAGAAATATGTAATCTTTTGTTTGTTTGTTTTTTTCAGCGAATAATAGTCTTGATTTTAGACACACACACACACACACATACACACAAGAGACAATAATCAAACAAATAATGTATAACAAAGATTACAAAACTGAAGAATCACACTAAATATTGTGCAGATATATGTATTGTTTGTTGGCATAATGAACTTTATATGGATAGACCGGGAAAATAAATGTTGCTATAATAGACTAGACTGCAGATTTATGCTTGCCGGTAAGGAATAGATTATGCATGCATTTTTCAGTCAGTAATACAGAGAAAATATAGCATTGTTGCCATGTTACACACTAGTTAAGACTAGTGCAGAACATACTGTGTCAAAGGCTAAACATATTCACATCCCTTACCTCCCACAAGAGCAAAACAAATTGCAGTTAAATTCTGGTTAACAACATTGAACTGTACTTGAAGAGGTTTCAAAAACAAGAGAACCAGACCAAAAACATGTACATCCCAAAAAATTTGCCAATGACAAATTATTCCTAAAACAAACATGGTTCTTTATTTGAAAAGAGAGAGCTGTGCATGATCCTTTTCAGTAAGTGTTTCTCTACATGAGCAACAGCTTTAGATTACAAAGATCCCAAAATTGTAATGTCCAATGAGAAGAAAAATCATTCAAATTCAGATCATTTTGTTTTTATAAATCCTCAGATTTCATTGGTGAAGAGGCAAATCAAGCGAATGATTCACTCCTAAATCATTTCTTGTGAGCAAATACACACACAAGAATGATATCCAGCTAATTAAGTATTTTAGAAAGCAGAGCATAACCAGAAAATGTATATGAATTACATAAATTACCATTACTTTTTTTATTCATTTTTGTAACTACCAGGCCTGGAAAACAATTTGAACTCTATTGCTGTTTTATGTGTTTTCATAGAAGATCATTTTATTGTCTAAATGTTTTATTTGCATATAATCTGAGGCTATGAGAACATATAAAGAGATTTTCATTTGGTTTTTACGTTGAGAACTACATCAGCCCTCAATTTCTTTTCTTTTTCAAATAATGGTTTCAATAATGCAATAAAGTTGCTGAAATAATCCACCCAATGAAAATTATCTTTAAAATAGATTTATCCAAAAGTCTTTATTCAGCTGCCAATGTGAAAATGTACATCATAGATACAAAATTGAAAATAACAGTAAATCCACAGAGTTCTTAATTCATATTCTGCAGTTTCTTACACAATATAAATACATTGGTGCAAAAATCCACTGTGGAGTCAAAAGAGCAAAAAAACACTTGGTTCATACATTTTAATTAGGTCTCAGTGCTGAAAACATTTTTTTTTCATATTCATATTCATATTCTTCCTGACAGACACATACAGGATACACAAGGAATTCACAAGGAATTCCTTTGATTCACCCAATTTTTAAAGGGCAAAACAGACTTTTTCTAACAAAATAACATGCCTTATTTCCGGTTTGCTACCTAATGACATGAAATATACTCATTAAGTGGCCATTTTGGCTCAAGACATGTTGAAAAAGAACACTGAAAGGCTGTACAAGAAATGACATGAGCTGGCATCTGTTTGGCAGGAATACAACCAACACGAGAGTCAAATCATAAACCCATCACAGAGGGAAACACGGCTGTACCTGCAGAGGGAAAAGAGCATCAGAAGTCCATCGAACAACATTATGCACACATAAAAATGCCAAATATGACAAAAGAAAGTTTTATTTTTAAATGATAGGCACATGATTTGTTTTGTGGCGAAATGGAAACATTTCAGTTTTTTGCAGCAATAGACAAAAATATTGGTCAATATTCATTCATCTTGGGCAGTTTACAGAAAGATTAGCTCCTCATTCTGTCAGTTATGAATGCTACTGACAGCCTTGCTTATGGATAATACACTTATTCTACAATCAAGTGTTAAATGAGAGGTTTATTAGAATAGGTTTTCATAATCAATTTTTCAAAAATCACATTATTTTTCATATATTTTACATTGTTGCAGCACCTCTCGTCCCAGTCTTTCAGAAACACTGTTTTATTCCGGTCTCTATGAAGCCCCTCCTTCCGAAAAGCACAGTTTGCTCTGATTGGTCGGACGAACCAGTGTGTATTGATTGGTTAACCACTTCAAGTGCGTTTCAGAAATATCATGCCCCTTTCCATAACCACTACTAACGCAACTCAATCAGGCCACGCCCCCTTTTTTATGTATGCCATAAGCATTGGAAATTATTTAAATGAGGAATATAGTGATGTGTACATTCCTGGAATAAAACGCAAGACAACAATCGAGGCATTTGGGGGAATTCAGAAACAGTGCTTACTGGTATAGAGAAAAACTCCCTATGGAGTGATTTCATGCTAAAACAGCAACATTACACACTAAATAAAGTTGAAAATGTAAAAAAATAATAGGATCCCTTTAAATAAATATTTTATAAAATTAGTGTGCATTTCATTAAATCACGTATACAGTGTATTAGCAAATTAGCACACAAAATATCAGTCTCAGCATTTGATAAACCAACACTGGTCAACTGTGAATGCATTGAAAAACATTTAATTCTAAACAGTTTACAACCCTCTAAAATTTACATTTACATTTATGCTCAAGGGCACCTTAGTCATGGTATCGAAGGTGGAGAGAGTGCTGTTTAATCACAATCCCCACCTTCAATTCCTGCCGGCGTGGGAATCGAACCAGCAACCTTCAGGTTACAAACTCCCTCACCATTAGGCCACGACTACCGCATATTATACTATATACTACAATATTATACTATTATGTATATGACATAATCTCACTGCCGTGTCAGTGATTCGTACTTTTTGGGCTACCTTGACCATCTGCAGAGTCAATGTCTGGAACTTTCCAGTCTAGCTTGCGTCCTTTCTCATAGAGAGCCTTGAGAACCTTCCGGAACTCTTCTTGTCGTCCGTTATGACTCAGCTCCAGGTACTTCCTGTACAACTGTAGGGCAGTCCGTGCATCTTCGATACTATCATGAGTTTCACTCTGGATGTTCAGATCTAAATAAACAAAAAGCCATAAAACATTGATTTACAGAAAATGGCATATGAGGTCAGGAGATAAGGACAGTTCATGCGAGAAACCTACCGAGGAAGTACCATGCCAGGAAACGCAGAGATATCATTCGTTTCCTAGGCATGTGGAAGAGGTAGACGGTGTCAATCACCTGGTCTTTTGGAACCTAAAAATGTGAGGGGTTTAATATAAAATTTAAACTTACTTTCCACATACTAAATAAAAAAATAATGAATTTACACAAACTAACCATCAAGTTAATGACCCGAAAATCCTTCTGCAACCCGTGGCCGACGAAGCGAACGCCAGTGTCGATAAGAAATCGCAATTTAAGATATGTAGATTTCAAAGTAGTCAAGTGTTTCGATGAAATCTTCGCATCGAGGTCTCCAGGTTTGATACCAGAGTACTGGGTCAGGTAGTCCACCACCTATACATGCAAAGAGGTTAAACTAATTAGAAACAGAAAGTGTTTCCCCAACATGTTGAACATGACTTTAAGAAAAATACCGAAAGCAAACGTACAGTAATATGGAAGTCACCACTACAGCAATAGTTGTTTCCTTAGTGATTCACCTTACAACTATACATGATACAAATATAATCACCATTATAATGACGGCAAAAAGCTCTCTCCTGATAAGGGACAAAACAAAAGGGATAAGGTTCTCACTTAATGAGCTATTTGAGTAATTTCCCAGATATGTGACCACATTTACACAGCGGCTAAATTCGTTTCTTAATTCACCTTTTTTGCTTAAACCTGTTCTGTACACACAAAGTTTAGTCATTTACAGGAGTGACAACCGCATTTTACAACCAAATTAAATCCAGAAAAATGCAGATAGTGACAACTGCATTAACAAAAATAATTTTGAGGATTCACTCCCATATTTAAATGCAGCAGTCACTCCTGAAACTTTACAGTGTGTGCATGTCCTAAGAATGTTTTTGCAGAGTCTTGACCTGTTCCTGTGTAGATATGTAGTCATCAATGAACGGCACTCCATCATTGGGACCCTGGCCTCTCACGCATGTGATACGAGCGACAGACATTTGGCTGGGCTTAATGGTGGACTTGGTCCCGTCACTGCGCAGTTCTGCCTCTTCCTGTTCAAGCACAAGAAAATGTATTAAATGTCAAAACAATGTCAGTAATTACAGATTATTAAAGCCAAAAACATCAAGCTGAGTGTTTCCCACTGACCTGGTTGAGCGTGACAAACTCTGCGTCTAATCCAACAAGGTCTCCTGCCTGCGGCATCTCGCTCACCATTAGGGGTATGAAGGTGGCGTGACTCTTCCTCTGTTTCCGTGCCAACGAGGCCTCAGTCAGCAGAACGCTGGCCTCAATAGGGTTCTTAACTATGGGGAAATGGAGAAAAAGCAGGAATAATTAAAACGGCACAAAAACAAAACGGTTGCAAACATGATTATCACAAGAGAAAACTATCTACATGTGTACTATAATGGTTTATAATCATAATAAAATGTAGGTAAACTTTTTGTGGTAATATTACAATATTTTTTGTGACAAAATTACACTAAAATACAGTTCAAAATTTGGATTTTTTTTAATGTCTTTGAAAGTGTCTTGCACTCACCAAGGCTGCATATTTGATTAAAAGGTTGAATTATTATGTGATATTGTAAAATATTACAACAAATCAAGACAACCGTTTTCTATTTTAGCATATTTTAAAATGAAATGATTTCCTTTGATGGCAAATCTGAATTTCCAGCATCATTATTAAAGTCTTCAGTGTCACACAATCCTTCAAAAATCATTTTAATGTGCTGAATTGGTGCTCAAGGAACAATTTATATTATTATCAATGTTGAAAACAGTTATGCTGCTTAATATTTTTGTGTTTTGTGGAAACCGTGATACATTGTTTAGGATTCTCTGATGAACAGAAAGTTCAAAAGACTGTCATTTTTGATTGATTTAATGCATCCTTGCTGTGTATTTTAAACTATGTATATTTCCATGTATATTACAAATGTTCAACATCAAAACAAAATGCAAGCAACATTTGTTTTTTGTTTATTTTGTGATAACACTGATACATTTTTAATGAGAGGATATATTTAAAGTGAGATAAAGTATCACATACTTCGCAAATCATACTTGGCGTGGTAGTTCCTCTTGATGTAGTAAAGTACAGCAGGAACCTTCCAGTTCGCATCAAACTGTGCTGATTCAGCCTAATGAGATATATTTTGTGAAACAATTAAGTGTTATATTTGAAGCAATTGCTCTGGGGGAAAAAGATAACTTATGAGCGAAGACATTACAGTGTATATGGGGTGTGTAAAGTAAAAATTTGGTATTTTTACCTTGTCGATCGGCTCAATCAGAAAATCATTGAACAGATACCACTGCTGGTGTGTTACTCCCTGAAAGCAAGACAGAAAACTTTCGTTCATGTCCTACATATTATGTCAAATATCTAGCAAGTGCTTAAAAGACTTTGCTCACTTCTTTCCTCTGATGGTAGGTCTCGCCCACTTTGATATGTGCCACCAGGTTTCCTCCGGTCCGAGCATCTTGGATATGAGACACAGTGACAACCAGGTCATAGATAGAAGCCCCTTCTGCCTCTTCACTTTCAGTCAGCTATGAGAAGAAATAAGTCACAATTTGGTTGAGCAGAGTTTTCTTTTAGTAACCTCCAATGTCATCTGTCAGAGGTTTGGCCGTTCTTGATGTGTTTAATGAAGTTCATCTGTTTGAAAGAGTGAAAAGGTGCTCCTCACCTCCTCTCCCTCAGACAGGCTGCTGACCTCCAGGCCCTGAGACTTACTAATGCACATCTTCAGACTAAGAGGGATCCACACGTGCCTCATGTCCTCCGCGTGAGAGTCAAATGTCAAGCCCTCCACGCTGCACAGCTCTTCCCTGTACAAAACGCATGCGTGCACACACACACACACACACACAAATGCATATTTACAATTTAATTAAAAAAAAAAAAAATTATATATTATATATAATAATAACCCTGATATATATATATATATATATATATATATATATATATATATCAGGGTTATTATTATTAACTAAAACTATTAAAATATTCCTGGTGAAATAAAATAAAATAAAATCTAAATATTAGTTGGAAAAACCTAATCTAAATGAAAATAAGAAACGTTGCACTGGCAATAAACTGAAATAAGTTTACGTTAACGCATTAAAATTATTAACTGGAAATAAATAAAAGCTGAAATGAACTAAAACTGGAATAAAAATAAATGAAACCTAAATAGATTAGATTTACTTATAAAAAAAAAACTTGCACACAATGAAATTACTAAAAATGAAACAAATTAAAAAAAATATTGCACTAAAATAAACTAAAATACACACTCACACACACACAGGTTTGTTTTGCTATCTTAGTGAGGACTTTCCATTGGCATAATGGTTTTTATACTGTACAAACTGTACATTGCATCCTCCTACACTAAACCTACCCATCACAGAAAACAGTTTTTACATTTTTAATAAAACATTGTTTACTATGTTTTTAAAGCTATTTTAAATATGAGGACTCATGAAATGTAAAAACTCATGAAACTCATATTTCATGTTTACGTCGTAATACCAGTGCAATACCCATGTCATTTTACAAATGTGTGTCCTCATAAATCACAAAAACGTACACACACACACGTGTTTCTCCAATAAGCGCACTTACTCTAAACACCATTCTGTCGGTAGAGGCTCTTTGGGTTTCTGAGGTTCAGCTGCCTCTTTCTTCAGAGCTTTGTTGAACGTATACTGTGAACAAAAAGAGTATTCATTTCTGAATGAATGGAAAATCATGTCAAATCAATGTACCTAGAGTTATTTTTACAGGCTGTTGCATTGCTGATGCACCACAAACATATCACATAGTCATATATTATGAGAGAAAAACATTAAGAAACAAAGGATTTTTTACTCTTGACTTAAGCAGATATGTAAAGAATTATATAACATTTAAAGGCAGATTAATGGCTGCATTCTGTAAAGACATGACTACATATTCTGGGAACAGAAAGGGATATGGGTCTGACCTCAGTCTGTGCCTTCCAGAACTCTGCCTCTTTAACGCTGTTCACCTCACAGTTGATCACCAGAACATCAGGCAGACAGCGAATGTTCCTGGTCTGCACCTAAAAATAGAAATTTAGTATTATACCTTTGGTCCATTTACTGTATGAACTGCCGTTAAAACATTTGCGGTTGGTAATATTATCTAATATTTTTAAAATAAGTCTCTTATCCTCACACAAAGCTGAAATTATAATAGAGTAAAACAGTAATATTGTGAAATTTTATTATGTTGGCTTGACATTTAAACGTATTATTATTCTTCTGAGCCAAAATTTGTACGGTATCTCCTAATGGAGCTTTCAAACTACGACCATCAAATTCAGACCTTCAGACTGTTCTGAATTGGGTTGCTATATCTTTTCAAACTGACGTACCATTTTCGTTAAATGGACAATCAAAACTACGATGAGTTCCATAGACTTTCATTGAGGGGGTCAGGACTTTTGAAGACTTAAAGAGTATTTAAGCAATCACTAACAAAGCTTAATAACTATCCTAGGACAACATTCTAAAATATGCTATTAACAAGCTAAAATATGCTAACAACATGCTAATTCATGCCATTAACATGCTAGCAAAGAGTTACACATGCTAATTCATGCTAGCAATATGCTAATTCATGTTATCAATGTGCTTGAATGTTAGCAACATGCTAGTTAATGTTAGCAATATGTTAAAACATGTTAAATCATGTTACCAAAGTGTAAAACATTCTAGAAGTGTTAATTCATGCTAGCAAAGTGCTAAATCATGCTAACAATGTGGTAAAACATGCCATTTCATGTTAGCAATGTGTTAAATCATACTAGCAACATGTTCATTCATGCTAGTAAAATGTTACTACATGTTATCTTCATGCTACTTCATGCTAATCATGTTAATAACCTTCTAATTCATGCTAGTAACATGCTAAAACATGTTAGACGTGTTAAAACGTGCTATTAACATTTTTTTTTACTTTTTCTGAGCAAATCCTTCAAACTTCAAGCTGTTCAAAATTATTTTAAACTTTCAGACCTGCCTTTGTCAAGCCAACATCAAAGTTTGTCATCAAACTTTACTCATCTAGTTACAATTTAAAATAAATGTTTTGTTTGTGATGGCAAAACTGAATTTCAGTTTCACATGATCCTTCAGAAATCATTCTAATCATTCATCAAATTTTGAGAAGAAATACAAAGTGACAGAATGACTTACTGTTGGCTGGTATTTCTCACAGTTGTCACACCAGGCCTGTGTGCTCTGTTCCAGACAGATACTCTTCTTCAGGATGTCTGCGAAGTCATATTCCTCTATCTTCTTATCTGTTCACATTCAATTAAAAAGCATTGCAATTAATTAATTCAGTTTCTACGACAAGAACAATCCAAATCAAACCCAGCTCCAAAACTTAAAAACTCTAGCAAATCTTTGTAATTCATCCCCATGTTGGTCTACATAGATGTGTGAATAATGTGTGGTCTGATGGTTCTGACCCAGAGAGCTCTGCTCAGGGTAGTGCATGGTAAACAGTAGAGTCAAAGAAGAGCGAACTGTCTCCTTTCCACAGCGACACAAACTGCTGTTCTCCACTTCACAGCCAAACAACCGGCCAATCACAGACTCCCCTGAGGAACCCAGTGCACTGGACACAAAACACAAATTGTTTAATTCTTGTGTAATCTATTGCATTGAATTGATTGGGCTTGTGTTTCCTGAATGATGCAGCTCCACTGTGGAGTCCACACCTGCTGCTGGCCCCTCTATACGCCTGCGGTCCTTCCTGCTCCAAGGTTTCCTGATGCAGCTGTGCGAGAATGAAACGGTTCCAGCTCTGGATGAGACGCCCCAGACGGGCTTTCCCTGTCTGTTCATCAGAATCAGCCAGGATTAAACCCAACGCTGATGCCTCTGGGATTGTCCGGAAAGCCCGGAGAAAATTACTGGCCTGTGAAGGAAACAAACAAACAAATGCTCTGTACAGGTGCATATGCTATCCATGATTGACATCTCTGATGGCATAGATATGCAACTACAGCTGGGGATGAACTCTGATTGGATGAAAAGCTCTAGTGTACCTGGCAGGGGTCTCCTCTGCTCAAGTCTAGCATGTGAAAAAGGAAGCCCAGCTCACAGGCCAGACAGAACTCCTTCTGACACAAGTGATTCTGTACCAGGCACCTGATTGGCTCCAGGAAGTACAGCACCTGTCACAACACAAACAGGGTTAACTATTAATAAAATTCCAGAGGGTTAATACATCCAAAGTGAAAGTTGTGCATTCACAAAATTCCTTAGAGCACAAAAAAATCCCAAGGAATTTTTAGAGTAATCGGCACGTGATGTATTGGAATTTTCTCCCCCCAGATTCATCTGACAAACTGCATTTCAACTAAAATATATAATTTACAAAATATGCATTTACTTACTTTAAAATAAGTATGTACTTGTTAGTGCTGTCAAACAATTAATCAAACATCCAAACTAAGTTTGTGTTTACATAATGTGTGTACCTGTGTAAATTTATAATGTACATATGAATGCACAAATGAATGTATATATTTAAGAAATATTTACATATACACACATGTATATATACAATACATAAATATTTCATATAAAAATATATTTTTGTTAAATATATACATGCATGTGTGTGTATTATATATATATATATATATATATATATATATATATATATATATATATACAATAAATATACACAATATACACATATATTATATAAACAAACTTATTTAGGATGCGATTAATCATTTGACAGCACTAGTACTTGTACATTGATTGCTAGTTATAATAATAATAATAATATAATGCAGTAAAAGAGAGAGTGTGTGTGTGTGTGTGTGTGTGTGCTTTCACCTGGATCATGCAGTTACAGTAAGCATTGGGTATGTGAGGCTCCAGACCAGCAAACAGAGTCCGGTTATAGTGCTTAAAATCAAAGTCTTCCAGGCCCAGTTTGGAATATTTAATGGTCACCTGACATAAACATATGTTACATAATCAGAACAGTCTAATCCCAATGTTTCAGGTATATTTAATAAACATGACAGTCGCCAGGGATCCCACAATAGGATGTTGTCATTAATTATTAATATTTTATTATTCAACTGCAGCAAACCTTTCTATGACTTAAGTTCAGGTTTTGTTCTAAAAACAATATACACATCATCTCATCTAAAAAGAATTTACATGCAAACATTTGTAATGGACAAAATAGCTCAAGTATGTAATTCTTTGAACAAAACATCACCAAGATCATTGGATTACGTACAATAATGACTCATCACTACCTTCCTGTATTTCTTTGGAATCATGTAAAGATGCGGCTCCTCGTCTCGACCAATAGGAGACTCCGGAACCTGATTATAGCTGTCGTACTCAAGTTCTACTTCTTTAATTTTATAAGGAACCTGGCAAAAACAGAGACAAAATGTGTAAAGAAATTACAGGTTAGACAGCATTACTGGACTGAAATGATTGACGCATTGTCAAATGACATACCAAAGACACTGGATCAGCTCCATTACTGTAAGATATGACTTCACTCTTATAACATATGGGAAATGTTTGTCTTGACTAATTTTAATAACTCAGTAATTGTTTAGTAACCACATTAATGATGCTGAAACCAGTGAAACATTTCACAACTGTAACTAGAATCAGGTTGCTTACCTGGTTTCTGGGACGGGTTCTAGGATTGGGGGCATATCCAATAAAGCCCACAGTTTTCATAGTCCTAAGAATCTCTGGATCTACCGCAGGGGCTCGTCTGACAGTGAAAAGAACACATCGACGTCAACAAACCACCACACAACATCTCATTTGTTGAGGGAATTGATATTCATAAACTGCATAAATAAAACTCGTTTCAACAACAACAAAAAAAGTGTAAGATCCCAGACATATATATATATATATATATATATATATATATTTGCTAAAATTAAAGAACATCACAAATAATTCAGGTCTAGTACTCAGGATCATGACCTAGAATGAGACATACTGCAGGGGGCAGTATTACTCAATAACACTCAGATAGTGGGGATTTGTGCAAAATACCATACTACTGCTAAATATTCATATTGTGCACAGTATGCAAACTATGTATGTATAGAATACCAAGATGAACTACTAGATCAAAATATGCTGTATACAAAAGAACCCAATGTTTGAATACCGTATCGCACAATGAAATATGTTCAACCTTCAATTTCCAATGAAATACCAGCAGCAATTTTTATCTCTTTTTTGACTTTGATTGAAATGGCAATGTTTCCACAAAATGTAAAATAACGGTTTATATTTGATATAAACAAAATATAAAATAACTACATGTATAATAAAGTAAAAATATATAATCAATACAAATAAATTAGATATAAACAAAATAAGCACCTTATTCTGATTTTTTTTCAAGCAAAAAAAAATTTTAAATTTAAAAATATTTATATATGCACTACCATTCAAAAGTTTGGGTTCAGAAAGGGATAAAATAATTTTATTCGATAAGGATGCATTAAACTGATCAAATGTGACAGTAAAGAAATAAATGCTGTTCTTTTGAATAGAATCCTAACAAAAATCTTCATAGTTTTCAAAAAATCTTCCATTCTCCACATCAAAAATGTTTCTTGAGCACAAAATGAGCATATTAGAATTGTTTCTGAAGGATCATGTGACACTGAAGACTGGAGTAATGATACTGAAAAATCATCTGATTTACAATTACAATTTTAGAATGTATAAAAATTAAAAACAGTATTTTCAATTTAAAGTAATTGTTTTCTGTGTATTTAGATCAAATAAATGCAGCCTCGGTGAGCATAAGCATGAGTGTATATTTTATATATATATCACACAGGCAGAATGAGGCTAAGTTATACCTGGGGCTGGGTGTGATAAGGGTGGTGGGCCAATCAGAGAGCAGGGGCTCTGCACTGGTGAGGGGCATGGGCAGAAGGGACAGAGGCATCAGCTCATGGTTCCAATCGAGCTGGGGCAAGGAGTCCACCAGGCAGGGCAGGGCTAACTCCGTCTCCCTGGAGTAACTGTTAAAGGAGACCTCTGGGGCGCTGGACCACAGGTGCACACCGCCACCAGAGTCCCCAAAGGAGAGCGCCTGTTTGCTGGAGGACACGTCAAAGCTCATCAGCAGCTGCCCCACAGTGTTGACGTGGAAGATATCAGCCAGATTGGCCAGGCCGGTGGGCTCGCAGAACTGACACTGACCTACAGTGAGACAAACAAGGATCACAGAGATAAAAAAAATAACCAGTAATATAATTGTATAATATTTGAATGGATATTTCTTTTTACAATACAATTATAATTGACCAAAACTCTGTTGTAAACTGGTATCTTTAATCATATATTGTCATATGAACAATTATTAAGTAAATAGACTAATAAATCATTGTAAAGCTTATTGGTTCTTTCTGATCCTGATTTTTAAAAAAAGAGAGAGAGGAAAAAAGAGGATTTTTTTTGTGATTCGTTTTGACCAAGATTAAAAACAACCGGTTTGTAAGAGTCATTTGTCGAGTAGTTAAAAAGATCCATCCCCATACAGAATAGAATCCACAACTAAGTCACTCCAAATATATATATATATATATATATATATATATATATATATATATATATATATATATATATAAATAAAAACAATTAACATAGAAACATAGATTCCCATGTTTCTTATACAAAGAGGTTCTATTTATCAAACTGATGCTGGTTAAGATTCATTCATCATGTGAGTGAGTAAGTAAAATAGTGTTATCAATTACTTTATTTTTGTAATTAAAAACAGTCTTAATATTTATACAATCTTTTAGTCTTTAATAACAAAACATTTAATTTTTCTCTAAAGTACAGTGTGTTTAATTGAACAAAAATATCTTCATATAGTTCATGCAGTGAACTCTAGCAAGATATCATCTAAAAAAAAACACACATTGACGCACACAAAGTTTTCTGGACTTCTCCCAAATGCATTTTAAATTATCATCTTGATTTTTTTGTGTGACCATTTTAGTTGCAGTCTGGAGCCCTGTAAAGTCAAGTAAGTTGTGGAACAAATTTCAAAATATCCACGTATTGTTGTATTTTTAACCTCTGTGCAATCTTCAAAAAAAAATTTATTTAAATTTAATTTAAAAAAAATTAATAACTCTTCAGCTTCTCTAACAATTTTTCGTTCTTTTTTTCTGAGTTCAACCAAATCCCAAAGGATAAAATCAAACCCCAGCTAAGCTGTTTTTTTTCTACTTGAAAATACAACATATCCTGTGTAAGAATGTCTTCAAGTCAAGGAAATTGCAATGCATGTCTAGAACACTGATTAGCTCCTTCAGCAGGATTGGTTCATGTGACCCACCGACTGAAAATCTATATGGACAACATGACAACCACCAAAGGGGAAATGAAAGCAAGGTGGGACTTTTGAATGCTGAAAAACGGCACCTAATGGAATAACATAACATCAGTAGGCTTCAGAAAAAAGAACTAGATTCAAAATAAGCTGGGAACAACAATGATAGCCAAAAGAAGACCACTACAGGTGGTTGCAAATCATTTGAAAGTTGCAAATAAGAATCCCCAAACATTTCTTCAACAGATCAGGGACAGTTGGCAGTTGACTGCGGTGTGGCAACCATTAGCATTACCATAAGTATTTTATTCAAACTATTAACATTAATGTTCACTTTTCAGAGGTAAAAGTTAGGTAAATACCAGCACTACCACTTCTGAGACATACACATACATGCATCATACCTGTTTGTGAAATGATAGCTAGACGGGAGGTGTATGTGGGGATGAAGCGGAGAAAAAGGGG
The DNA here is from genome assembly GCA_038088235.1 of Zacco platypus. Classification (NCBI taxonomy): domain Eukaryota; kingdom Metazoa; phylum Chordata; class Actinopteri; order Cypriniformes; family Xenocyprididae; genus Zacco; species Zacco platypus. The sequence continues at coordinate 13,799,886 of CM076067.1, forward strand.
GTCCACGTGGACCTGCAGTGGGGTGATGGCCCTCATCATGCGTAGGTCATACACCATGAGGAACCGGTCACATGACAGTCCATTCAGGCCACGGCTCGAGAAGCCACACGCCGCTAACAGGTTACCGTGTACGTCGAAATCTGACAGACTCCCAGAGAACGCGTCAAACTCATGCTCCATTTTAAATGTACGTAGATCACGCAGAGACACCTGTGACAAATAATTCAGAAATGAAAATGGGGAGATTCATTTAACATTGATTACTATATATTTTTACTATATACTTTAGAGATTAATTAAGGTTATGCATATTGATAAATTACATTTAACAATAATGGCTGGAGAAATCGTTCATCATCGATAAATCTACTCCAGACACAAATGAAAATTTAAGCAAATAAATTTCATTTGTTTAGTTAAAGTTAAACTTTTAGGAAATTTTTGCTGTTGACTTAAACATGTATTTAAGTCTTACAACTCCATGAATTAAAAAAAATAAAAAATTATATATATATATATATATATATATATTTTTTTTTTTTTTTTTTTTTTTTTTTGTGTATTTAATAATAATAAATATATATATATTTTTTTAAATATGTTAACAAATGTTGGCAAATGACAATAGCTGCAGTTACTAACGAAATAAATATTTTCAAAGAACTGCAATGTGATCATATAAACTTTTGCGGTGAGACAGATCAATCCATGCACATAAAGCTCTTCCTCTTAATTTTGTGGACAAGCTGAAAATTCCAACTACCAAATAGTCTGAGCTGATCTCCACATGAGAAATTAGGAATGCATGAATGAACAAAAAGAAAAAAGCCCAATGAATTATACCTGTGTTTACAGCAAAAGTGTAGGCAGCACGTTCCCACATGAGCTAAGAGCAAAACTTTGCACACACCACATCCCTCTATTTCTGTGGGAAAAGCGAAAGGAGGAAACTATGTGTTTCAGATCCATTTTCGTTTTACTCCTTCACTCACCTTGCCAGAGGTGTGACCGCAAAAAAAGAAGCGATTGGACTGTCTCATGATAGCGACTCCAGGCACTTCAACAGTAAACTAGAATGACAGTGGAAATGAACACATTAGGAAAACATCCCACTATAAAGACTGTAAAATGAGTTCATAGATTTATTAATCAAATTTTGAAAATGATATACAAAATAATATAAATTAAAAACAATGAAATGAATGCCATTAAAACTATAGATGCAAATAAATATACATATAAAAGACGAAAAACAATTAACAGAATATTAATAAATATTTTTATCTTTATTTTTTAAATAAATATAAAATTATTATAAATATACATTTTGAAAATATGAACTATAAAATGTAAATGTTTTTTCTTTATTCTGTATTTAAAAAAATAAAATATATATATATATATATATATATATATATATATATATATATATATATAAATATATATATATATAAATGCTATATAAAAATAATTAGAGCTAGTATTACCAAAGCGGTTTGTATTGCCTTACTTTTTGTGTTTCCTGTACTGTGGTGAGGTCCAGTTCTACCACATAGTTCTGCAGACCCCCCATTAACAATGTGTTATTATCGTTCAGAATCAAACTGTGCATGTCTGCACCCTCATCCATTCTGAAAACAAAATGAACGAATGAACACCCACACATATAGTAGGCATATACAAGCAAATAAAACCTTTTATTAGAGTTTTCACAGTATATGCCTATATTCTGTATGACATTAGGCTTTTAAGAGCTTACAAATTATCAGTGCTTGTCTGGACATGGTACCTGCATTTACATCACCACACAGTAAATGTAATATATGTGGGTGTGCAACTCACGGATAATCAAACATAATAAAACCTCCTCGCGTGAGGCATTTGAGGTTGTTTTTGGTCAGAAACAGCACCCCCGTGTCCATACTCTGGATGTGGCGAATGTCATCAGTCATGTGAACCTGGAAAGAGGAGTAGCGGCCCATTGTGGAACCAAAAAAGGAACTTGCATGTCCCTGTTATGAAAGAGAGAAGACAAACATACACAGACACACACCCAAGTTAGTAATGCGGCTCAAGCTCGTGAACAAAGTGACATCATCTTAATGTGGAAGTGCATCAGAGATAAATGCATTCAATTGCTATCAAAACCACAGCTGAATTTTTGGAGCGAGATTAAGCTTCAACCTTAAATCTCCCTACTTCAATAGAAACATCTATCCATTCATGCAAAATTTTTGGAGAAAACACTTTCTATGAATATTGTCTCATTTATAGCTTAGTGTCTTATTTCAGTAAATGATATAAAAGAAGTAGTGACGTGTCACTTAACCCGGTGGTTCCCCATCCAAAGCAGCTCCTCCTGCAGATCGAAGTGTGTGGCCGTCACTGGGATCCCGACTTCAGCAGCCACGCTGTGCAGCTCTGAGTACATGCCCTCCACTATGTGCACTGAGTCGGACACCGGCACGGCCAGTGAATCGGGGTCGAGCTCCACGCCCTGCAGCAGCGCCGGGTCGAGACGCGGGTCCATGGAAGAGTCTAGACCAGGCTCCAGGCTGCCGTGCAGGCCGGGCGCGTATTCGCCCATGCCCGGGTCCAGACCCTCGAAGTTCATCATGAGGATGGCGGTGCTGGGTTAGAGGGACAGCAAAATGGAGTCAAGCGTGCCTTTGTGTCCTCTATGAATATATATGACTTTAACTGTGTTATTAAAGATATTGTTCTTAATTAATCAACAAAAAGTCTATTAATTTTTTATTTTACCTTCATCCTCCTCCTTACTGAAATGGCCTTAAAGGGATAGTTCACCCAAACATTTAAATTCTGTCATAATTTATTCATCCTCAAGTTGTTCTAAACCTGTATGAGTATTTTTCTTCTCTTGAACACAAAAGAGGATATTTTGAAGAATGTTGGTAACCAGATAGCCATTGACTTCCATAGTAGGAAAAAAAAAATACTATGGAAGTCAATGGCTATCGTCAACTGTCTGGTTACCAACATTCTTCAATAATATCTTCTTTTGAGTTCAACATAAGAAAGAAAATCGAACAGGTTTGGAACAATCCGAGGGCGAGTAAATGATGACAACAATTTAATTTTGGGGTAAACTATCCCTTTAAGGCCTCTTCCAGCTCTGTGTTTCCAATTTCTCCTTAAAATCCAGAATATGGACATAAAGCTAGCATTTTGTATTTATTCCCTCCCTCCACATTTTCAGATGAAGACTTGTATATGTGTCATACAAAATAGGTTCCCTGTTCAAATCATAACTCCCCCCTTGCATTTGTTTAATGATTTTATTTTTACTAATCTATTTAATTGGTATTAAATAAATTGGTAAAAAAAAATATTATTTCAATAAAAAAGTCAGTAATACCTTACAATAAGGTTCATAAGTTAAACATTAGTTAATGTATTAACTAACATGAACTAACAATGAATAATACATTTGTTACTGTATCTAATGAAAATACAGTTGTTTGTTCATGTTAGTTCACAGTGCATTAACTAATGATAACAAGATTTTACTAATGTATTAGTAAATGTTTAAATTAACATGAACAAAGATTAATAAATGCTCTAGAAGTGCAGTTCATTATTAGTTCATGTTAACTAGTGGAGTTAACTAATTTTACCTAATGAACATTATTGTAAAGTGTTACCAAAAAGTATTATCAACACATTATAATAAGAAAATTACTTTTTAAAATGACTTTTTGAGATAAATAAACGGGATGTTATTTTATCGTGTGCATCAGTTTTCGGGCGTCCTACTGCAGTACAAACAAGAAAAATATTACCTAAAAATCTTTTAAAATTTCGCGTGCATGAATACACTTGCATAAAACAGCACAGCTATTTATTTTCTTTGCGTGGAACGTCTGACATTTACACTCACGATTTCAAACAGTTTCTGAAGTTATTTTACAAACGTAACAGGAAGGGCCTTAAAATGTGTATTTCTTAAACATTTAACAGGATAAATCATACCTTTAGAGTACAGTTATCCTCGGAACCATATGCACATTTTACTCCCTTCATTCAAAACAAAAACAAGCACGCACTTCCGGGTAGGATCGAACTACATCCGGGATAATCATAGGCGCTTTAATGGTGAATGACGTGAGCTTCACTTGTATGTCAATCTGTCTTTCGATGAAATAAGTGTTAAATAAACAGCAAAAACAAAAAGAATGTTATGCATATAGGCTATATGAGTGTGTGTGTGCTTGTTTTGACTATACTTGTGAGGACCAAATGTCCTCACATATATTGCGAAATACTTTCACAACCTAGTGAGGACATTGACTGGTCCTCACTAATTTAAAATCAACCAAAATAATTTTTTATTTAAATCTAGCGTTGTTTCTGTGATGGGTAGGTTTAGGAGTAGGGGTTGGGTTAGGTGATAGAAAATATAATTAACCTGATATAAAATCAATGTGTGTGTGTACTTGTATTCCTTACATTGTGGGGACCAAATGTCCCCACAACGTAAGTAAAACCAGTACATCTTGACATTGGACACCTTTTGTTGGTATCCACAAGGAAACAAGCTTATAAATCATACAGAATTATCTTTTTTGAAAATCTAAAATAGCAGAACGTTTTCTGTGATGGGTAGGTTTAGGGGTAGGAGTAGTGTAGGGGGACAGAATGTACAGTTTGTACAGTATAAAAACCATTACGCCTGTGGAAAGTCCCCACAAAACACAAAAACACAACTGTGTGTGTGTGTGTGTGTGTGTGTGTGTGTGTTGATGCCAAGACATTTCAGTAGTAAACAAACAACATATAAACAGGGCATGACATAAAATGAAAGCGTAGGATGTTCGTGAAAAGTGAGAGAAGTGAGGTAAGTGTGCAGGTGAGTCGAGGTAGGACTGTTTCAGAACAAACATTACCAGAAAAGGTATAAAAAGACACTAAAAGCAGACTGACAGCTTCAGGACAGAAGGAATTCTGTGCACGCGATAGGCTTGGTTTGCGGACATATACTCACTTCCTCCAATCAATGAAAAAACTCAAGGGGGAACTATCTCATTCAGGATTCTAAGAACAGTGTGTGACTATACAGCTTTGGAAGTTCTATCATTTCGATTGTCTTAATAGGAGAATTGTTTTGCTCCATCATAATGTCAATGAAATGGCGAAACATTTGTGAATGGGAAGATCTACAGAAGAGATTTACCACCTCAAATTCTCATGAATGTCTAATTTACTTAGTTGAGGTGGAAGAAAATTCCTGTAACTATGTAATACTGACTTCTAAGTTAATGGCAATGTAATGGTGACTTTTATCAGCAATATGGAGGTGCACTCCAAAAAATACCTTGGTGAAAATGCTCATGTGAAATTCAGGAGCTACTGCCAAGTACGTTGTATGTAAGTTACGTTAGTGTGCAATGGTTCAGCATTGCACTTCCCTTATCTGTTTTGCAATGGCCCTCTTTTTGATACATCACAAGTGTGCTCATCTACTGACAGTGGACATTCTTTTGCATTTCACATTAAAAGGGAAGCTGCAGACTAACAATATTTGTTACAATATCAATCAGAGGACAAGTTTTCAAGAAAATTCCACTCATATACAGCCTCACGCCACAATCAGCAAGAGTAACATGGGGAAAGATTCAGTTCGAAATAAATATATATATATATATATACATAAAATAAAAAAATGTAAAAATATATATTTGATGAATTAATTAAAGTCTGTCTCCTGAGATACCTGCGTTACTAAATGGAATACTTGTTATACAGTATGTGCCAAATGTCAGAACAGTATGCGAAGTACAGAAGCGAAAAGTGCCCGGATGACCTGCTACTTCTGAAGCGCACATTCGATGGACGCTTTACTATCCAATGAGGCTACGGGAGTGGATTTATGAATGGCAGTGAAGCGACGCAACAGACGTGTGTTTTTGTACATTTGCGTATAAATATTTACCCACAGCCCAGTTACCTGCGCAGGCAAGACTTCTGTTTGTAAGGATCTATTTAGCGCACTCGGATTAACTTGTAATTTGTGGACTAGACATGGTGATGTAAAAACATGGGAGGAAAAATTAAATTGCAATGCTTTCACATTACCTCACAAATATTTTGTGTTCTTAGAGAAACGTGCCCTTCGTTCGCAAAATCCCCGAGAAACTCTATTCGCTGGCAAAAGAAAATCGATTTCTTTGCTAACTGGGGGAACGCGAAGATTTTGCTTGAGAAGGCAAAAAATTTCGGGGGAACCGAGATAAATGAAATAGATTTTTCCCTCCAATTTCATATTTTTCCATCACAATCATGCTTTGGTAAATCGTAATTAGGACATGAAAATTTAAAATTGTAACAAGTAATAATTATGACACACTATACGTTAAAAACAACCTAAGTTGTATTGAAAATGGACAATGTTGAAATGTTTGCTCAAGCTGCCGGGTAGTTTTAATCAACTAATAAAAAAAAAGTATTGTATTGCTTGCTTAAAATGAACCCAAGGTACGTTGGAAATGAACGTTTATTAGTATGTTTAATAAATGAACATGCATTAATAAGTTCAATGAATAATAATTAAACAATAAACATTTATTAAATTGATTATTAATAAATGTTTACATTTTGATCATTATAGTTGCCTCTAATAATAATGTGTCTTTGATTTTTAATTTCCAACCTAATTTGGGTTCATTTTAAGCCAGCCATATAGTAATTTTTAAACAATAGTTGGGTTAAAACAACCCAATCGCTGGGGTGTCCATTTTCAACTCAACTTGGGTTGTTTTTAACCCAGCATTTTTTAGAGTGTATGTAATCGAAATTATGACATTCAAAAATTAAGCCATTAAGAAAGTCATAATTTAACTTAGTATGTCATAATTTGGACTTTTTATCCCACAATTTAAATTTGTATGCCATACATTTTTTTGTCATCATTGTTACTTTTTAATCTCATAATTATGTCTAAGTATGTCATAATTATGACTCGATATGTCATAATTTCGATTTTTTTAATTTCATAATTATGATTTAGTATGTAGATTTACCAAATCATGATTTTTTTTTTTTTTTTAATGAAAAGCCCTTCCATAGGAAAGAACCCAGGCTATTTAGTAATTATTTAAGATCATCAAGTTTTCTCAAATATTATATTATCTCGGAGACCGGTGTTTAAGGAACAATATTTTTATGAAAGCGAAACTTGAAAGGCACTTAATCAGGTCCCTACCTGCGGGGAAAATCCTGGTGACTCACCACTCCAGAGCTGTATAAAAAATGCTCGCTGCGAAGCTCCCACTACAGTATAGGTTTGCCTTCCAACCACTCCAGAAGAAAGGATAAACTGAAACAGGACTGCAAGACATTTAGCTAAAATGAATTCATCTCTATTATTGGTCCTTTGCGTTTGGCTGCTTTCATCCGCTGATGGAGCCCCGACGCCGTCAGCTGGTCAAGTGAAATTCACGGAGTGTAAATCGCTCTCCATCAAACTCAGTGAGATGGCCAGAGATTTATACAACCAGGTATGTATTTTAAGGATAAATATATTATGAATTCATCTTAATTTCTTTTAATTTCCCATTGTTTCAGACACTTTCTTAGGTTGTAGATGATAATAAAGCCATTGTATGCTCTGTGCAGGTTGTTGAGTCTCCAAAAATTGCAATTATCGTTGACGACCCTCCAGTATCTATAAGACCGATTGACTCATGTGACCCCTGGAGCCTTCAGAGCAACAAAGAGGTCATTCAGATGCATTCTTATATTAATGATTCCACAGTTACTACTCACACAAAAGTCTTGTCAAATGTTGACATCTGTGTTTTGCATTTCAGACTTGCCAATCAAGAATTATTCTGGCTCTGAAAAACTACACCAGAATTTTCCACAAGGATGGTGTGTTTAAAGCTTGCAGTGATTGGAGAGAGCAGGCTAACAAGATCGCCGACGTTACCGGAGGCCTCCTGCGGCTGCTTGAGGCATGTCTGTTTTATTATTGTTTCAATACTTCCTTTTGATACAATGCACACAGTGGCACTTTTCATAGAACAAGAGGCAAAAAGTTATTCCCACATCCTCATCTGTTATCCTCCTGGAAAGTTTCGTATGGAAATGTGTTTCTGTATAAACTGCTCTGGTAAACTTTTAATTTCATCCTGTTTGATTATCAGGAACCAGTGGTGGACGCTCCTTTGACTGCAGAAGGCTGGTACGTCAACGCTCTGTGCCGGGACAGTGTGGAAAGGCTCTACTCGTTCTCCATCATATCTGCACGCGTCTTCTCTTTTCTGGCATCCTCAGTAGCTCTTCCGGTCGAGATGAAACAGTGTTAGATTGAGAGGAAAGAGAGAATGGTACACATGTTAGACGTGATCATGTTGGTCAAAATGTTCAAACAGCTTTTGCTGCTTCTACAAAGGTTCTTGTGTGTTATAATAACATGGATTGAAGTGATTTAACTCAGAGTTAACATTAAGAATTCATCTGTGACATGAGGCGATATATTTATAGAACTATTTATTGTGTTCTTATTTATTTACGTATTTATTGTACACTAATTTTATGTAACTTCCAAGAAGGTGTGTAATTTATGACTAATAAATATATGAACAAGTATTCCAGAACTCTGTGTTCGTAGATTCTTGTGTATTGCTCTTTAAGGTATAAAGAAAGTGATTGAAGAACTGACAGCAGATTACTTTTACTAGTTCTAGTACTCTAATCAACGAGGAAATGTTGGGTTAATGTGGTCAAATTTCCCAGTCTGAAGTCAACAGCTCTCTGTAAAAGGAGAGGAAAGATGTGATTTCCATAAACATTTATGCTACTCTTTACGGCGGCATGAAGCTTCCTGCAAAATATGTCCCAAGCTCAGATGTCACCGCTCTCTTAGGAACGTGTCTATTGTCATAATAAGGATGATGTCATAAGAGGAACTTGGTTTACCAACAAACACTCTAGACAAGCAAAGACAGAGGTCACATTATTGACATCTTCCAGCTAATAGTTTTTTTCATTATTGTGACAGGAAAGACACAAGAGGCAAGGACAATAAATAAAAAATAGCATACTCAAATAATAATAAGAAGAAACAGAATGCAAGCATCATCATCAGACATTTTCCAATACCGTACTTTAAAAATATTGAACTATGCTGTCATTTTTTTTTTTCCTGTGGTGACGGTACATGCGAAGAGGAAGTAGGATTATTGCCAATACTAGAGAACTTAAAAGTCTAGATATCTCTGATAACTTCTCACACATAATTATTTTTTATTACAGCGTATTTATAGAAAAAAAAATTATTTGTTGAGTGTACTACAACAATATCAGTACTTATTGAAATTAAATAAAATATACAAGCTTCATTACAAGCTATGCATTATGAAGATAAATATGTGATATAATAAGAATAAAGCAATATTAACAGTAAGTTTCTAATACATTTGCATTTAATTTGATTATTAACATTTTAATTCAATTAATTTATAGAATAATAAACTAAAATACTTGGAAATAAAATAAATAATTACACATTCCCAACAGACTGGCAGAGACACATCTCAATAAAAACTCAATAAAAAAAGAAACACTGAAGTTTATTAACAAAACAGGACAAAACAAAACAAAACAAAATAAAATAAAAATAAAAATAAAATAAAATTAAATCAATAAAATTAAATTAAATTATATAAAATTAATAAATAAAATAAAAAAATAAAATAAAATAAAACAAAATAAAATCAATAAAATAAAATTAAATTAAATTATATAAAATTAATAAATAAAATAAAATAAAATAAAATAAAAAGTCCTCATATTAATGAGACAGTGGGTCAGAGGGCGGAGAGAGGCCGTGTCTCAAAACACACTGCGCTACTTACCTAGACATCGTCACAAGCACGTGACGCAAACACACGCTCGTAGGATGCTGTCTACGTAGGCAGCTCGCTAGGTTTTCAAACCTAGCCGCAGACGCTCTATTTCCTGGTTACTTCGCAAGGTGGGTGGCTGTCATATGACAACATTAGCTCTTTATTTACACCACTTTAATGTACGTTAACGTGTATTTTGTGGCGTGTTCATTGCTTGCTTAATTGTTTACTTCAAACATGACTATTTTTCATGACTATTTTCCCCAGCTTTTACCATTGTACTACTATTGAATCCATTAGCTGGATAGCTAACAGTGTTCAGCTGTTAAATCAGCATGGATGTTGTACATACTACGCATTAAGACCCCGCAAAGTACACACTAGTCTCGGTCAGTGGTATTTAAATACATAAATAAACCACAATCAGGTTATCGCTGGGGAAGTTAATGTTATGTAATCGCGAAAACATATGTAACTCATTGTAAAGAGTGTGGTCCCTATTAAAGGGCATCCTTATTTGTTTATTAATGGGGATGTGTGTTTGCATGAAGCATATCACGGCTGTTGTTTTTGTGCAGGATGAATGTGGGCGTTGCTCACAGCGAGGTGAACCCAAACACGCGGGTGATGAACAGCCGGGGGATCTGGCTGGCCTACCTGCTGCTCACCACTGCCCTTCATGTAGTCTTACTCAGCATCCCCTTCCTCAGTGTGCCTGTGGTGTGGACGCTCACCAATGTCATACACAACCTGGTCTGTTTGGAATAATTAAGATTTTTAAATGTTTTTTATGCTCACCAAGGCTGCGTTTACTTGTTAAAGTAAAAAAAAAAAAAATTAAAATGACTGTTTTCTATTTGAATACATTTTAAAATGTAATTTATTCCTGTGATGGCTTCAGCAGCCATTACTCCAGTCTTCAGCGTCACATGATCAGGGTTTCACAATTTTTACTGTATTTTTGATCAAATAAATGCAGCCCAGGTGAGCATAAGAGACTAAAATCAGTTAATTAGTTGAATTAATAAAGCCACGCCATGGGAAAAATGTAGAAGGTGTGTTCTTAGTTTAGTGGTCCGTTGTTAATTAATTTCTCTCCCGATATAGGTGATGTATCTGTTTCTGCACACCGTCAAAGGCACACCGTTTGAGACGCCGGACCAAGGCAAAGCACGTTTGCTTACTCACTGGGAACAGATGGACTACGGCATCCAGTTCACAGCATCGAGGAAGTTCCTCACCATCTCACCCATTGTACTGTGAGTGATATTCATAATTCTTTTAAAACTGACAGAAACAGAAATGGGTCCACATGCACTGGTAATCTTATTATTTTTATCTCTTTTTTTCTTATTATTTATTGAAATAAAAGTATTAACATTATATTTATTATGGTGTGTCTACCTATCTATATATCTATCTATCTATACACACACACACACACACACACTCCCTGGCCAAAAAAAGTCACATACTCGAATATTTCATTGGACCACCTTTTGCTTTGATTAAGGCATGCATTGTCCATGCCATCGTTTTCATAAGCTTATGCAATATCACAACATTTATTGCCGTCCAGAGTTGCATTAATTTCTTTCCAAGATCTTGTATTGATGATGGGAGAGTCGGATCGCTGTTCCAGTCTTTTCCAGCGCATCTCAAAGATTCTGTGGTGGCCAGTCCATGTGTGAAAATGATGGCTCATACTCCCTGAACCACTTTTTCACGATTTGAGCCCGATAAATCCTGGCATTGTCATTTTGGAATATGCCTATTCCATCAGGAAAGAAAAAAATTAATTGATGGAAAAACTTGGTCATTCAGTTTATTCAGGTAGTCAGCTGACCTAATATTTTTGGCACATTACATTGTTGAACCTACACCTGACCAACTGAAGTAACCCCAGATCATAAAGCTTGTACAGTAGACACTAGGCATGATGGGATTTTTCTGACCACATTTCTTCTTTGAAGATGTTGGTTCACCAATATCTTGGTGCGTAATAATGCGTTGGACAGTTCTTAAACCAATTTTAGTAGTTTCAACAATCTCCGTCTTAGTATTTATTGATTTATTTTTTGGTTGATGCAGGCCAATAATTTGACCCCTTTGAGTAACATCTTTTCCACATCCACAGGATAAGCCCTATTCGGACAGTAATTGTTTCTCTTGGGTTTGTAAGGTATTTTCAACATCTACAGAGTCTAGTTGGTGATATTTATTGCTGTCTAAATCCAGAATGCCAGTATTTTTCTCCCACCATCCATGTAAAACTCTCCGCCTGAATTACCAAATATCAATTTTCCACATTCCACATTTCTGAGTTTACAAGACATCAATTAAGAATTCACTGTTTAAATCAAGACACATATGAGGCCAAGGCACTCGAGAATTTAGAAAAAATATAAAAAGCCTTTATTTATTCATGGATAATATTTTAAAAACAATCACGTCACTGTTTAAATCCTTTTTGACCACTATAACTGTTGGCTTTGCAGTAATTTGCATGCATTTTAAAGATGTGCACTTTTATTACTGAAATGCTGGAAAGTATTTACAAGAACAATATTTCTTCACCTCTCCACCAACAAAAGAAAGAGAAAAGAACAACAAAAAGAAAGTGAAGAAAAGCACATTTTAAATGTTTGTTTGTATATATGTACCCAGAGCTCCTGAAAAAAACACGACAAATTCTTTGCATGTTTGCACCGAATAAAGATTCTGATTCTGAAATGGGCCATTATTGTGGCAGCAACATGTATGAAGTACATGAATAAATCGGCATCCGAATGCATGAGTTTGATCACTGAGGTACCATGCAAATTTAATTTTACAGATGTCCAAGTGAGAATCAATTACCGTCCAAATAGGGCTTAAGAAACTACTATAATCTACCCTCTGCATCAGATAGGGTTAAATAACTTGTTGCTAGCTGAAACATTAATCACTGCAGTAATTATCCAGTGAAAGCCTCTTACCTACTTGCTTGGTTAGAGCCAGGTGGTGAATTTTTTTTTATTGTTTTTGGCCAGGCAATGTATAAACAGGTGTTGGACAATTAAACTGAAACACTGGCATATAATGTATATATGCATGGCCTGGTGACCAGTATTCACCGATTGCACGTTCCCTCAGAAAGAGCAGTCAGTATTCATGGTCAGGCTGCTATAGCCAAACCTTTGGTCACTCTCGTGCCAGTGCCAAATGTCAGTTTCATTGGTGCCAACACAGTGCAAACCTTGGGCTGTAAACAATGTGAAACATGTATTGTTCTCTGATGAGTCCACCTTCACTGTCTTTCCCATATCCATGGGATTTATGGTGTGGAGAAGCCCCAAAGAGGCTTAAAACCCAGACTGTTACTGCCCAGAGTGAAGCACGGGGTAGATCACTGATGGCTTGGGCTGCAATATCATGGGATTCCCTATTGTGTTTGATGGGCGCATCACTGCCAAGGACTACCAAACCAATTCTGTAGGACCATGTGTACCTGATGGTTCATATGTTGTAACCAAAAGGGGGGACGTGTATCAGCATGATAATGCACCAATACACACAGCAAGACTTGTGACAGAATGGTTTGTTGAACATGACAGTGAAGTTGAACGTCTCCCATGGCCTGCGCAGTCACCAGATACAAATATTTTTGAGCCACTTGGGGGTATTTTGGAGGAGCAAGTCAGACAAAAATATTCCCAAGATGAATTGTTTAATTGTCCAAGCCCTGTATACACACACACACACACACACACACACACATATATACACACATTGTCCAACACCTGTACACACACACACACACATATATATATATATATATATAACAGTATAATTATTAAATGTATAATAATATTTACATAATTATGTCTTCTTAGGTACATCTTGGCCAGCTTCTACACTAAATATGATACCACCCACTTCCTAGTCAACACAGGCTCACTACTAAGTGTCCTCCTTCCCAAGTTGCCTCAGTTTCATGGAGTTCGTCTATTTGGTATAAATAAATACTGATATGACTCTTCAGCCCACTCATGGAGGGGACGTAGCATCATGGAGATGAGATGACTGAAGTTCCTTCATTCTCCATATGATGCTTCCTTGGTCCAAAGCCGTATGGCCTTAAGGAACCAAAACTGCACTGGACTCAAGTACACTATTTAAAAAAAAAGGCCTTCCATGCTCAGGTTTACTCAATCTGTGGTGTTTTTTTTTTTTTTTAAATCCGGACTTATGTCTGTAATTTCTTTTTGTCATCATAATTTCTAGATTCATCAAGTTTAAGGATGTTTTGACTACATTGCAAGAGACAATGTGCCAATTATTATCCGTTGATATTAATTTTTTATTAAGGTTCGCTTTGCATAATCCCATTTGCCACAACAAGCTGTCACTGTGGAGTCAAAACATGATAGTGCTGAATCATAACATTCAGATTATTTTTTGTCAGTGTTCTAATATATAACATGGGCAACTGCAGTAAATACGATATGTTAGAAATAGAATCATTAGAAAAACACATCTGTTTTGAGTTTAATCTGAACTGCGTTTCTGCATTTTTCATTTCATTTGCTCCAAAAATGCAAAACAATGATCTGTGATCACGTGTGCAATACAATCTGGTTTCCTGCAGAGCATCGGTTATATTAGATTTCCTTGAATTCATGTATTTATTTATTTTATCACATCATGAAACAGTAAATGCCAAGGTGAACATACATTATTATTATATTTAATACATGTGTTTATTGATCATGTTTGTTCACAATACAGAAGAGAAAGTATGCAGATTGGGGAACAAAAGTTTGAGACCACATTGAAAATATGGGATTCAAATTCTAATTTAAAACTGGAAATAATCTTAAAGTTTTAGATTTTTTTTACAACTTACAACAAAAACATTACAATGTAAAATGAATAATAAATTACAATATTCTACACTTTTTTTCCCATGTCACAGATAGCATCCGATTTGTAAAACCGTGTACAGACGCTGACAATATGCCTTTTGGATTGTTCTAAAGTCATGCTGGAGAACACGATCATAAGGTTTCACACAAGCTTATGGAGTTCATGTATCTTGAGTACTGCTGTCATTGTGTTGCACTGGTATAATTAAAATGATTCTTGCACAAAGTTATCTTATAAGTCAAAGTAATTTGGACTATTATACAAAGTCTCAGAGGACTGATGTGATGGTATGATATGCAGGTCACTGGATATATCAATCTACTCAAGGAAAGGACATTTACATGTTGCATTTGTGGCAATATGGGCCTCACTTCTTAGCCACCATTGTTTATTCTACATATAATAAGCATGTAATGAGCTGAGCATTTAAGTCTGATGCTCAGAGAAAATGGCGTGAAGTTGCATCATATTGCGAGGAAGCCTGTAAATCTTTTGAAGCAATCATAATACTACAGGATCAATCTAACCACATGCAGATTAACGTGGGAATCCTCTCGTGTGACCTGTTGGATAACAACAAACCACACAGGTGAACAGGGAAGAGGCGTGTGCCTCAGTCACGAGGAAGCTCAACTAGTACTCAAAACCGACTTGATTTTGTGTAGCCGCAAGGAATATGGATGTGCATTTGGTTGTGAAGGTGTATGGGGGAAATCCGTGAGTTTTACATGTTACACACCTACACGTGGACGGGGCAAGCCCACCGACTGCGATGAACCGATAGTAGTACGGGAATCCCCACAGGCTCAGGTGTCTCCCAAACGCTAACAAACTGCATTTCAGGGAAGAGGTAGGTAGGAGGGGAATAGTGTCCTCAGCCCACCTGTGCCACCGATTTGCCTAGCGTATGTAATACATTCTGTCTGTTAACCACGAAAGCAAATGCAAATCGGCTTCTGGCTCAGTGCACTAGAATACTAAGGAATCCTGAATCAGGTGACACGGGGACCACCGCTGATGTCACCGCTGGAATGCAAACAGCATTTGCATGACCTGCAGAGGAAGAACAAGGAAGGGTGTAATATCTCTTGCCCGCAGCTTTAGATTGAGCCTGTTCAAAGTGGGTCGGATCCAAAACCAAATGCTGAGGTGGTATTCCTAGGAGGTGCTACCTGTGACAGAGGAGACAATGCTACTGCTGTTTTCTGCTTTCTTCATGTTCCTGTTCTGAAGCCATTTATAAGAAAGGCCTGCACTGATCGATGAAGGTCAACCAAACCACAGCATTTGTATAAAGAAGAACAAGAGGTGATCGGCCGTAAAACAGTGATGACACGGCCGTCTGCTGACTGCTGTGGAATGACTGTGTTACTATCAGTTCGTTTACTGGAGGAGTGATTAGGGGATTTAGAAGTGAGTCAGCAATAATACAAACAAGACAGAAGAAAAGAAAGGGAAAATTATTTCGCTGGACATTTTAGAGGTTTCTTATTGCAGAGAAAACTGTTAAACATGCTATAGAATGTTTACGAAGCCCCTAAAGCGACATGGTGATTAAAAACAATTGCAAAAGCATTAAAACATTTGGTCCCACTTTATGTGCTGTTTTAGAAATTATGCTTAATTACATGCAATTAACCCTAAACCAAACCCTCATCCTAACCCTATAGTAAGTACATGCAGTTAATTGTCATTACTCAGTACTTAAATGTATAATTACACTGTAATACTGACACCTTAAAATAAAGTCTAACCAATAATTTGATACAATGCACTACTACACACATTTCCACATTGTAAAAAAATACCTGAATGTAATTACACTTGTGATTACATCTATATTTACACTGTGCTTTTCCTTTACCCCTTAACCCAGGGGTTTTCAATCTAAGATGCCATGAGCCGCCAAATATGACCATCCTCGTGTGAGGGACCCCATCCTAAAATTGAAGGCATCCATCTTTTATAAACACCCAATTTATACACTGAAAAAATGTAATAAGATACTTTTACTTATATATTTTCTTCTACTCACTGTACTGTTAAATAGGTAGCACTTTATTTTACAGTCCTGTTCCCTGTATGTATTTATTATAGTAATTACTGGGTAATAACTATGTACTAAACCTGAACTGACCCCTAAACCTAACATTAACCCACGTAGTTACCTTATATTACCCAGTAGTTTCTTAGGCAAGTACACTTTAAGTACATGTAAGTGCATGTACTGTAAAATAAGTGCAACAGTTAAATGTATTATTTATTTGGTTATTTAATTGTATTAAATCTATTTAATAGATTAATAACTAATATTTAAATTGTGTTGATGTATCATATTTTAATCTTTTTTTCCCCATTTATTTTAATCTAAATTATTGTTTTATTTAATTTTTTTTTTTTAGTCACTCTCATTTGGCACCCCGACCCTGTTTGAAAACCCCTGCCTTAAACCTCACGTTAAACATAACCATACCACGAAACCTGTCCCTAACCGTATCTTACCTCAATAGCCTCAAAACTGTTTTACAATATAACATGAACACAATAAATGTGCTCTCCCAAACATTTTTAAACATGCAAGTAGTACTTAAAGACACCCAATATAAAGGGTGACCAAATATTTTTCTCCAATCTAATTTTCCCCTATCACCATGTGTCTTTGGGGCTCCACGGTACAGTAATGCTCAAGAGATTGAAAATGAAAAAGCACCTACTGATGATTATTACAGTGTGTGGGTGTTTTCTCTTTTTCTCTCGGTTACCTTTGTACTGTTGTCTTGTCGGTGACAGGAAAGATGGCGAACACCTGGTCCAAATTAGGATGTGAAGATTTAAGTGTTCCTCGTTTGCGGGGGTGTGGTGGGGGGCCATGGAGAAGTGACACCCACTGTTATACTGGAATGGGATCTGTCATCCTATTGTAGACAGTAACAGTGATAAGCATGTTGGGCAGTTTCTAGTTACAACAATACTTCTTTTTATGGTAGTAATGTAGCGAATTATGATAATTAACATTAAGATTTCAGTAATAATATTAGCTTCCACCCATAAACATCTCATTACCAGTGTTGGGTTAATGCAATAAGATAAGATTACTTTTAAAGATTACTTTTTCAAGTAACTAGTAAAGTTACATACATTACTTTTAATGCAATTTACAACGAACTCAATTTTCAATTCATTTTTTTTCCAAATTCATTTCATTTTTAATGCAATGTACAACAAAATCTTTTACTTTTTCAAAAAAGACAATTTATTTTTTCACATTTATTGACCGACCGCTCTCCTGTCCCCATGTTGAGAAAAATAAAGTGCACAAGTGCTGTGTGAGAACATGATGGTTATTGTAGTTCGAGACTAAATGTGAACATGCATTTACTCTTCGTACTTGCACAAAAACATTCATTATTCTTGAATATAAACAGTGTAATGCAATCTCAGATTTTTACTCAAACCTGTTATAATTAACTATTAAATTACACAAATATACTTCATGAACTTAATCTCACTTTATAAGCCAATGTTTTTGCTGCTAATCCTTCAATGATCCAATTCAACCATAGTGATAAGAAAAAATTACTTAAGATTAGATTTAGAAATAAGAGTGTTGAACTTCCTTCTTTAATCCAGACTGACAACACAAATGAAAGGTTTGTTTGAGTTGCGCCCTCTACTGCACAGGTAAATATGAATTTCCTTCAGCCTGAGGCTTAGTTATTTCACTTCTGGTGTGAAAAGGCCTTAACATGACAAAAATAGAACTTTTCTGTTATTAAAAAACAAAACAAGCAAGCCCAGCCCAGGTGAGAAAAAGTAACGCATTACTTTGACTTACTTTTTAAGTTTTAAGTTTTTAAGTTTTTTAAAATTACTTTTAAGTTGTGGCATCACTTTACTCTGGCATTACATGGCTTGCCCACCTACACCCTTCCAGATCCAGATATAAATTATATTAATATAATTAAAAATCTTTTTGGAAAGCAAAATATTTTCTTACGAACTTATGCGAGTTACTTTGATAAAATAAATCATGAAATATAATCGCATATGGGTAACAGAGAAATTATAGAAAACAATTAGCTTTAAGCTACACATGATAATTAATAAGATTAATATAACACTTTTACTTAAAAGTCTTTAGACCCTTCACAAAGACCCGCCCCCTTTAGTTACTGTTGCTATGTCCGAAAAGCTATACGCTCTCATGCAGTGGAAAATACATTGCAAAACAAAGAGGACACTGACAATATGTCGACAGATAAGACAGAGCAGGTTAGTTTTGATATGAAACAGTTTCATATTTAAAATATTGTATTTTTTTTTCAAAGAAGTTTAAACAATAAATACCGTGTAGTGGCTCTTTAATGTGTCGTGACAGATCGCTGTAGCTCCTTCAAGCGGCTCGTGAACCGATCATCTCTTCATACTAGTTCATTTATAGCATCAAATAAACATGAACGAACATCAGAAGGAATGTTGTTTCAAGCACGGAAAGACGTGAGGACACACAATTTTTCAAGTTCAAGTTCACCAACATTAATCTACTGACTCCCCTGACTGCTTTGTCAGACAAAATGGCAGATTCGGGGTTATGATTGGATAGATCGTTTGTAATAATTTCTGACTGCGATCCAATGTGCATTTTGGTCAATGATGAAACAGAATTTTATTTTTAGTAGCCTTTTAGAAGAATTTTATGGGGAATATATATAAATACAAATTCTGTGTGGCATGAAGGAAAAGTAATATAACTAGTAGTTTAACTAATTGCTGTTGCCAGAAAGTAATAAGTAATATACTTTTGAAAGCAGTATCAAGTAATAAATTAAATTTGAGTAATGAGCTGAACACTGCTAAGTAGTCAAAAAATAATGTTAAAAGTTTCTTGTCAAAGAAATTTAAAATTTAAGGAAACATGTTTAGCAGTGTTTATAGATCTGTTACTGGATATTCTCCAACAATAACATCCATTAGCTCAAACAAAAGCGTCTGTCTTCCTCTAGTACCTGATGTACAGCTTGCCATGTAAAAGCCTCTATTACAGTGGTTCCTAACACTGGGCCGAGAGTACCCCAAAGTGTACACATTTTGGATGTCTCTCTACTAACAAGCTGTTGAGTTGAATCAGGCGTTTCATTAGGGAGCCAAAATGGCCAGGTAGAAATGTGACCTGGGATTTGAACCACACACAGCTCTTGGTTTTATGCTGCCACCAAGTGGTCACAAAGATGTATTTAACAATTCTGATATCGGTGAGATTTGACCATATTTATCAGTCTGCAAAGTAAAGCAATTAGACTATGTATTTATTATGTTTTTATTCATAAAAAAATAATCTTTGACCTCAAACAGACTTACGGCTCCAATCAATGGCCACAAAAAGCTGTATAACGTAGGTGCCTCTTCTGTTCAACTCTTTTAGTATTTCTTTTTTATTGATATACACGTGCCTGGGCCTTAGTATAAACTTAAAAACTAAACAAATCATAAAATACAGTCCATGTAACAACACCGCGTTTACAGTTCCCTCCGCACACACAGTCTCTGCAGAAATTAAACCCAAAGACTTAAGACAAATAAAAATAGTTATGAAAAAGAAATCAAACTGTTGGACTTTCTCACAAGCCACGAAAACAACATCCAGGGCATTTTCACCATTAATTGTCCGTTACGAATGCATCAGAGACTGAAGTCATGTGTCTGTAGTCACGGGTGAAAACTTCCAACAGACACCTGCAGAAGAACAGTAAATGCTACGCTCGAGCAGATCTCAGATCAGCTTAAATACTTTCCAACACTGTTCATCGGTCATTTCACCCGTGTGTTGTTGAGTCGTGGAGATACCACCTCTGGCTTCACATCGTCATCAGTTTCCCACCCCTCCTCCTCCTTCTCCTCCTCCTGTTCTTCCTCATCAGTGGAGAACAGCTCATCCTCAAAGAAGGATCCGCCCAGCCCGTACTCCTGCGTGTGAACTGACACCTCATTGGACAGCAGATGTGGAGAGCCTTCGATGAAGTCTGCAAACCTGAGTGTAAGAGTGGGTTTTAGACAACATGAAATCAAAATTGACATTTTTCTTTCTTTATATACGCATTTTTGGTCTTAAAGGATTAATGGTGTTTTAATCCAGCTCTTTTGTCTACTTTAAACCACTTCTGTCATGATTTCTTCTAGGGGAGGGTCTATGAGCAGGTAAATTTTTTCAGATCTTTCGATCTAATGGACAAAATAAGCTTGTGCAATTTACAAATGAACGGAAAGGAGATTACAGAAACACATACAGAGAGTAGCAGCTTTCATTTCTTTTATAGCCGCAAGATCACGTCAAATGCTTGTTAGAAATCTGGAATAGTGAGAGAACATTGTGCTTGGTGTGCTCTTGGGTCTTCAGCCAAAGAAGTTTAAAGTTTAAATCACATCTGACTAGCGCGCGTCTTTTGTGGATGTTCAAACACATTCAATCACATGAACGTTTACACTACGAAAGCAATCCGGTTTGAATGCATTTTTGACTACCTCTTGAAGTGGTCGAAAGCGGACAAGCTCAAAACATTTTAGACATTAGTTACACCTGCATTTGGCATCGTCCACTTGTGATCCGATCAATCAAAACCCATCTTAATACCAGATGTAAAGAGGGCCAAGTTTCTTGGGTCAATGCAATAGGTTGCATGAAAACGCAAATTCAATTAAATAACATTTTTCCTTCAAGCTCTCTTTTTTTTATACAATCACCATGTTCCTTTAGGAACTCTGTATAGGATAGCGGAACTTTAAGTTCTTATTAACGTTTCTCTAAATACATTCTTTATGAAACGACTTTATTTTTTTAAAAGATACACTATGTAACATTATTATTGAGAAAGTGCCTTGAACCACATTCATCTGTCCAGAAAAGCAGAGCCGAAGCACAACCTAACCAATTTTTTTTTTTTTTACAATATCTGTCCAGTTTTATTTGTTTAACCACTAGAGGTCCAAAACGTCACCTAGTGCATCTCTCATACCTCTTAGGAGACTGGAGCCTAGAGACTGTCTTCCAGGTGTTGAACTCAGGACTGCCGCAGTATTTCCTAAGTTCCTCCAGAGCTTTCTGAGTCTCCACCTCTGACTGTCTCTGATACTCCTCTTCTGTCAGCAGACGGCGTGGCTCGAGTTTCTTAGGCTTCAGCTTCCTTCAGAGCATTCATTCAGCAAGAAGACAATGACTACTTTGGTCAAAATGTATTTGAACAACATTTATTAAAATGATATGCTCACTGATAAAGCATGAAGGCCTTGGTAAAAGGGTACTCCAGATTCTTGGAGCAGAATGCAGCTATCATGATGGCCAGAGCCACTTGCTGGACCTGAATTCCAGCATACACCAGCAGAAGGCCAAATATCTGCAGGGTCCACGACAGGATGTTGATACTTCGCTCCTCCACCAGAGGCCCATAGCGGTAACAGACTGCAAAACTGATGAAGCCGATCACAATGGTATAACCTAAATATATATAAAACAAAGAACAATCAGCACTTCATACAGACTGGTAAAAATAAATGAGTTCAGATGCAAGCCGCTAAACGCCACATTCGTCGAAAACTAGATGATATTGAGCGAATGGTCTTCGCACATAATTATAATGATGCTTTGTCCATCGTTACAGTGGCAATGACAGGATTTTGCAAGTAACAAGTAAACTAAACAGTGTTCCTTTTGCTGCTGTAAAACTTACAGAAACTGATGTTTTACTACATCTTGTTGTCCAAAGGTGTACTTAGAGGTTTTTGCAAAAAAAAAAAAAAAAAAAAGCAGCACACATGGATTTAGCAAACATAGAAGCCTAGTAAAAAAACAAACAAACAAAAAAAAACATGTCAGATGGACTTTTTTGCATCTGAACTCTTCAAATATTAATCAAGTATTGTGCAAAATAAAGTTTTTCATAATATTTCAATCAAATAAAATGATAAATACAAATATATATTAATAAATAAAATAATAACTGTCATTTATTAATTAAAAAAAAGAATAAACCTTTGCTTACTTTTCACAATCCAGTCAAATCTTGTGTATAAAAGTCTTTTTTACAGCCATTAATTCTCATAAAATATTGTTTCAAACAGAAATATCCTATTAAAAAAAATGAAATGTTTTCTATGTTGGACTTTTTCGTGGTGCTCTCTTACCGATAGCCAGATGCCAGTGATCTTTAAGAATTATTTGGAGATTCCTAAACACCAGCTGGATGATGTAGAGAGAAAAGGACCAGCCGCCCATCAGCAGCACATAGAACGGGCTTTTCTACAGGCCGAGGAAACAAACATTTTGGAAGAAAATAAGACCACTTAAAGGGATAGTTCTGTTGTCATTATTTACTTACCCTCAAGTTGTTCCAATCCTGAATGAATTTCTTTCTTCTGCTGAACTCAAAAGAGGATATTTTGAAGATCATCAGTAACCAAACAGTTGATGGACCCCATTGACTTCCATAGTACTTTTTTTTCTTCCATACTATGGCAGTCAATAGGGCCCATCAACTGTTTGGTTACCCAAATCCTTCTAAAAATCTTCTTTTGTGTTCAGCAGAAGAAAGAAATTCATACAGGTTGAGGGTGAGTAAACGATGACAGAATTGTAATTTTTTTGGTGAACTATTTAATTGCTACACAATTTCAACCTAGGTGTTTGACGGTAGAATGAAGGACATGTTAAAGAATGTGAGGAATCCTACCTTAGGTAAAAAACGGCTAATGACGAAGATGAGGATGATGAGGGAGGCGATCATGCCAGTGCTCATGCCAGCAGAGTAGTAGAACACTTGACTCCTACAAGATTAATGAAACAGGTGTGAGCGCACAGTTACAAAGAAAATATGTCTAAGTAAACACTCAAATGGTGCATCCATCCAGGAAAAGGAAAACTGGCTAAAGAGAATTCATTTTAAATTATATTAGTCAATTACCTGCTTAGTATGTCGGCAAAAAAGAACAGCAACACTCCAGCCAGAAACACCAAAAACAGGTAGATGTCAAAATCTACAGGAGGAAAAACAATATCAATCTCCAAATCATTAACACAACCCAGATTATCTGAGGGTATGAAGATTTCATTTTAGCAATATAATCTGAAGGACCAACAGGAATGAGTTTCCCATCCATGTGGAGTTTTGCCTTTCTAATATATTATTAATACAAATCCTCTTCAACTCACGTCGGCTAGGTTGTACAGTATAGAGCGTATGGGAGTCTAAAGGGTCCACTCTGAAACAGGTCTTGTTGCTAAAGAGACTGACGCTCACGGTGGTCTCGTTGGTCTGTTCGCGAGCAAAATACTGTACAAGTTTCCAGATGCTGAAGTGCTCAAGCTCCTGCAGGTCCTGCTCATCATTAACCACAGTCACTTTCAGCTTTATAGTGCTCCACACTCTCACCTGTCAAACAAACATCCGGGAAGGGCTTTCAATTTCGATGCAAGCATTACTGACCACACTGACGAGAGTCATAGTCAAAAGTTTTACCTGTATTCTAGTCCATGTTTCCCTCCATCCAGGTGTGATGGAGTTATGGTAGCAAAAATGTTGTGCAGCTTGTGTTTTGATTTCTTGTCCATCTTTAATTTCTATGATGGGACGGGTGGCACCTGGAAGACATACATATATATATATACATATATATATATATATATATTAGTACATACACACACACACACACACACACATATATATATATATATATATATATACATATATATATATATATATATATATATATATATATATATATATGTGTGTGTGTGTGTGTGTGTGTGTGTGTGTGTGTGTGTGTGTGTATGTATATACACATACATACACACACACATATATACGTGTATATATATATATATATATATATATATTGATACACAAAACATTGATAAAGAAAGACAACAAACAACATTTTTATCACATAACGTTACTTTTAAAACATCTGTTTTCACAGCTGTAACTATTTACATCAATAAATATATACTTAGTACGCTAACAACACGTAGCTTTGTTTATTGTCCTAAAAAATTACAAGCAATATGTATCAAGATATAATATCTTAAACCTTGTCTAACTAATGCTTACCTGACGTCGAAGAAAAATGGAATAAAAACAACGCAATAGTCAAGATAACTTTCAATTTGACAGTCTCGATTGTAAAGCCACTTTCAGATTTCATTACTCCCGCCATGATGTCTTCTCGCGTTTCTTCGATGGTGGGAGTGACGTTACCGACGAGACTCAAGTGCCAAACAGCGTCACTTGCTGCACTGGAGGGACTAGCGCATCTGTTGCACCCTCACACACAATACTGTTTTTTGTTTTTTTAATAACTATGCGAGAGCTCTTTATGTGATTTTTTTTATAGTCTAAAGCGATCTATATTGCATAATTATTAATTATATTCGGTAAAGTAAGAAAAAAAATACAGTTTGCAAATAAAATTTCTTACATTTAATAAACAAATTGACAAAACAGTGCCACTCTGAACTTTTATTATTATTTTCTTTCAATTACATTTCATGGAATTCATTTTAAGCAGGTGTTACAAGCACGACAGACTCAGTTTCACAAACCCTATTAAACAAGTCATGGCACGACCGTTTCTCTGACCAGATTGTCTTTTCCTGTTGTGGTTCCTCATAATCCCTTCCTTTGTCTTTAAAGCTCTTGCCCTAATTACAGTTTGAAAACACTTACTCTTAATTCCCTCTCTAAGAACATTCAATTTCCTCTCAATGTCAAGCTAATCCTCTTTATTTGTCCACGAAATGAACAAAAACAAATAAAACATTCAGAGCATACACATGCCTGTTCTGACACCTGATAAATCACTTTCACTTATGTTAAATGATATCTATACAGTGAGTTGCAAATAAAATATTTGGAATGAAATCAGGTGACCATATCACTTGCAATTTCCAACAAATATATGCATAAAATAATTACAGATTCAGTAAAAATGTTAGTTGCCTAATAGTTCTATATACAAGAATACTTCATTTCTTTAATTATTGAATAAATTCTCTTTCAATCATAGCAAAATTTACACAGATAAAACGGAGTATAAAAAAAGATATACAGTATGTCTTCCTTATAGCTGTAGATCTCGACAGCAATGTGCAAACCTCCACTTTATCACAAATCCAACGAGCAGATATTTACAACATTTACAGCATGAGAGATTGAGCTGTCCAGGACGGTCCATTTGTTAATCAGCATCTGGATGTGCAGCATTAACTGCTCCATATAAGATTTTGTGTCCTGATAGTAAAGTAGAAATGCTGGTCACAGATTCTCTCAACCCCAGGCTCCTCCCGGGTGGAAATCTGGAACAATTGCGGCAGCAGCAGAGACAGGGGTGGAGTATCCCACAGTGAAGTTCTGCAGGCCCAACATCAGACATTTCCAACTGTAGCGAAGAGCCTTTCCTACATTCTGTAAGACAAACAGAATGTTAAAAAGAACACAGTGAATTTAACTCAGTCAACCAACATATTTATTAATAATACATTACAAATTCCATTAGTACTAAAAATGATTGCATGACAAAATTAAAAAAATACCCTGAATATAATTATATAAAAAAATCTTGTCCCCTTTTATTCACTTTCTTAAGAATTGTGATGATTCGTTTTTTATTTTCCAATTTTAATTTGTGTACAGTACCTGTCAAAAGTTTGGAAATGTTACCATTTTTTTATGTTTTAGAAGAAAAGAAGTCTCTTATGCTTACCAAGGCTGCATTTGTTTAATTAAAAATACAGTAAAAACAGTGAAATATTATTGCAATTTTTCATTTTAATACATTTATAAATTTAATTTATCGCTTTGATGCAAAGCTGAATTTTCAGCATCATTACTCCATTGTCACGTGAGCCTTCAGAAATCATTCTAATATGCTGATTTGGTCCTCAATAAACATTTCTTTTTATTATCAATGTTGAAAATAGTTTTTGCTGCTGTGATACAATAAATATAAGATATAAGATTGATATAAGATTAGAAATTAATACTTTTAATCATCAAGGATGCATTAAATTGATCAAAAGTGACAGTGAAGACATTTATAATGATACAAAAGACTTCTATATTTACTAAATGCTTTTAAATATTTAATAGATACATTTAATAAATGCTGTTTATTGAACTTTCTATTCATCAAAGAATCCCCATTTCCACAAAAATGTTAAGCAGCACAACTGTTTTCAACATTAGTAATAATAATAATAATAATAATAATAATAATAATAAGTGTTTCTTGAGAACCAAATCAGCATATTAGAATGATTTCTGAAGGATCATGTGACACTGAAAACTTTCAAAAAACTTGACAGGTACTGTCATTTTTTATTTTATTTTATGTAATTATAAGTTTTGTTTTTGGATAAATAATTTACTTAAATTAAAATGAATAAATAATAATAATAAAATGTAACAAAGGACAAAGGATTTTATTTTGTGAAATGCCAAAAAAAAAAAAAAAATTAACTCAAAATGGGAACACAGTGCTCACAATACTTTGGCCTTTAGTAAAACTGAGCAACAAATCAAAATCATTTAAACAATTGGATTAAAACGCAATCCAATTCCTTTGAAAATAACTATTTTCATTCACAGATCCAAGAGGTTTAGCTGCTGCCAGAAGCAATATTATAGAATTAAGACTTGGAGAATTTCAAGAGAATTGAGACTTTTGAACTCCAAGTAGACAATTTAGCTGGAATAAACACTAGACTTCATCATTTTAAACTGTAAACAGCATGTATGTTAGTGTCTTTACATAGTGACTGTCTCTCTGTGTGACTAAAGGCCAGAAACAGGATGCACTGCTTTATCCTGAGGGAGGAAATGCATGACAATGGATCACCGCATGTGATCTGAATGAGCCATTCCTCCCAAAATAAATGTCTGACAATGTACTAGCCTTAGTTGTTTTTCAGTTCCTCTATAAAGGCCTCCAGTTGGGCAAAAACAGATGCTGTGTAATTAAATTAAATCTTACTGTCATCACCGTACATTTTTTTTTATGTTTTGCAAATTTAACATTTCTTTTTCTGTAATGTTTTGAGTCTCATGTTGGAGTCGTCCATAATGTTGTCCACAATCCTATTTGTGTACACACATGAAATACTGGCCCAACTGGACCAGCAAGAGAAGATCCTTATTGTTGATACCTGTATTTCACTTCATGTTGTACAAGTGAGGGTGCTTTGGAAGAAAAAACAGGGATGATTTAGATTTTAAGTGGATTACAGCGAGATGGCGCATTTACTAAAGATACTCCACTCAGTCTCAACAGTTTTAATTGGCTAAGTCTGATAAGGAAACGGTCTAAGACTCCAGACAGGTCACCCGTTGATCTTTGACCTCTAACACAGGGTCAGCAAATTCACTAGAAAAGTCATGTGCTTCTTTAAAAAATATAATCATTTATATGGTTATTATATTCGAAGCATCAACGGAAGTGGGAATTTTATCTGTGCAGGATTTCATAATCACAAATTCCTATATGGATGAGAGCAACAATTTTTCCATTACTAATAAACACATGACAACTTTCTGTTGCTTAATGTCACTCCTCTCACTCATGAGCAAAGCACTGATCATTTAGACACTCAAGGGTTGAGTTTGTGAGATTATAAATCAGGATGACACACAGACAAAACCATTTTGAACAATTTCCTATATCATCATTCATTGTTCCCTCAATGAAAATTGCAGAATATATAACATATATATATATGTATATCAACAAATGGAAATTGAAAAGTTATCTGAAAATACGATAACAAAATTTTCAAATTTACCAGTACCACTGGAATTAGAATTGGAGTTACTCGTCATGATTGGAAAGCAATGATTAAGTACCATAACGAACAAGTAGGCCCAGGATTGTCAGTATCCCACTAGTGACAATATTGAATAAATACTAATGAAAAGTTAGTAGTAGGAGTTAATGATATTAAAGACACCAGTCATTGCTAAATTACGTCCTAGTATTTTATTTATAGTAGCAGTAATATAAAAGGCACACTGGTTAGTCATAAGAAACAAATGTAGGCCTGTATGATTTTTATATTTAGGGGCAGGCACAAGCTATTGGCTTTTTAAAAAAAAATAATTTAATAAATTGCAATTGCAATCAATAAATTGCGATTCATCAAAGAGACCTGGAACAAAATACATCACAGAACATCTGACAACTGTTTTCTATTGTGATTAAAAAAGTTTCTTGAAACTGAGTAATGATGCTGACAACTCAGCTCATCATCACAGGAATAAATTACATGTTAATATATACTAAAATAGTAAACAACTACTTAAATTTGTAATAATATTTCACAATATTACTGTTTTTACGGTTAAAAAAAGAAACTTTTGAAAGATAGTGTGCTTTAAAAACCACACTTTTTATGTTTTTCAAGTGAAATATTCTCCTACCTTTCTGTATTTTTTATATTTTTCTTTCTTTTTGGCTTTCTTTTCCTCCTTTAGCTTGTGTTGGCTGTCATTTTCCACTAAGGGCTCGTATGGAGCTCTCTCCGGCAGTACAGTGAAGTGCAGGGCTCTGGGCCTCTTCTCCGCCGGCTGGTCGAAGCTCTGCTCCGGGGCGCCGGTATCGACCTGCCGTCTGTATCTGCCGTTAACGTCCTCAAAGAGGCCAAGCCGCGGGACACAGAGAGTCTTGGGCTTCATGGTATTCACCAGGAACGTGTTGTTAGTGCGCTCTGATAAAGCTCTGTCTCAGGACTAAATACGCACATCCTCTTGGAGCGGCTCTGCGGTGTTTGGGTTTGGCTGGACTCCAGCTCTGATTGGACTCCAACATGGTCGAGTTCACAGCAGGGTGACGTCTGGAGTCAAACTCTTGTTGACAGTCCGGGGTCAATGAAGTATATATTCCAATTTCTATTCTATGGTTTCACAAATTCACAGGCCTACTGTTATGAGCCGGAGGCATTTATTTAATATGCTCCCTGTAAATATTCTTGAGTATATATATATATATATATATATATATATATATATATATATATTTCTTTTTGACTCATTTTTCCTTTTCCTGTAACGGCTGACCCCTATGGTCGTAACACCTACACATAAATAATTGTAATATAACATAAATAAAAATCTTTTACTTAATATGTTGTTAATGTTATTCAATTAAATTAGTACATTTTAGTAAATTTATTTTTAAAAATAATTTTTTTAAAAACGAACGAACGTGATCTAAACAAGAACCCGCCCCTTTTTGGCCACGTGATCATTGACTGACATGAGTGAAATGACTGAAGCGAAAGTATAATAAGCGGACATTTGGACACACACTCGGCTTGATCGTAAGTACACATAGTTTCTTAAAATGAATAAATTAGACTTCAACTTAAAATTAAAATGTAGCCTAAATTTCAATTGTATAATCGATGATGGTTGAGAGTTAATTTGTCATTACAGTGAATGCTTTTTAATTCCTAATAGCCTATTTGTCTACTTTCATATTGATTTTTTAGCTTCTTTGTAATGAGATGACTTTGTTCAGTAGTGTTTATAATCTATTGGATATGTTCAGTTTATCTGTCATTAAAAAGTCTCTTTTATAATTAGTTTATAGCTGATGTCTTTTTCTCCAGACACCATATCATGAGCATCACTAATGCAAAATTACAATAATAATAACTTATTAAACTTTATCTGGGTGTGTCAGACTGACAGTGACAACAAGAATGACAGTAAAATGTTGATTTTGTTTTTACTTCAGGGTGTGTCAGTTACAAAATTTACTGGTGTTGTCATCATTTTTAGCTTTAATTACACAGTGGCATATTTCATAGCAAAACTCTCACATACAAGGAAGCCAAAGAAAGCTGAGAGTAATTTGATACCAACAGAACCATGTAACATCTTACCACTTTTTGTTGTGTCATTCCATGAGTAGTTCAAAGCCAATGTATGATGCAACAGTGCTTTTTGAAGTGCTGGTGATGATTTTTTCCCCCTCAAAATCACATGACATCAAGTGTACATAGAGAAAAATATGTTCATTTGCTCATGTTTTTGAAATATGCTTAAAAAGAATGAATGATATCACAATCTCAGCACTTATCACAGCCAAATTTGTGTGTGTGTGTGTGTGTGTGTGTGTGTACAAGGATACTGTTGTGGTTTATAAAATTTAGCCACATAACAATGTGTCTTTAAACCATTTTTTTTCAAACAAAAACCCACATGAATGTACGAAACTGGTTAACTTCTCCAACTGTACTTAGTGGTTCCTCATTATTTTGCTGTATTTTGGAAATTGCAACATTAATGTTCACATTACACAGCATTTATAGATTAAGAGAAAGTCCATTTTCCAAGAAGAGAAAAAAAAATCATCTACAATACTACATACTTGGCACGTAGGTTTGATCAGAATTTCTTAATAAAAGTTCAAATGGGTTATTATAATAAATAGTATGGTACATAATGTACCATTCTGGGTTTTTTCTTATCTTTTTCCTGTCTCACTTTTGTTCATATTAGTATTGCATTTTTAAACTCTTGTTTGTAGTCAAGTCATGTGTTTGTACACTAAACACTCCCTGATTGTGTCCAGGCATGTATTGTTTAATGATCCTGTGTATTTATAGTTCTTAAGATTTCATGAATGGCCTTTTTTCTTATGTGTGAATAATATATTTTTGTGTTCAGATGTAAGCTGTTAAACCCTTGGACATGAAGTTTAACTGAAGAAAAAAATGTGGGCGGGTGAACTGCAATTTTAATGACTCTGCCGGATTTAATTCCGTATTCTGGGACTCATGGTGAGAAAAGTGTGGTAAAGTGTCTTTTATATCACGCATATGAGATGATATAATGATTGAATAATCATATTTCTAAACATTTTTCTCTTATTCAAGAATGATTTCACAAAATCAGCCAAGCCATGTTTCTTTAAAAAGTGCCAGTTCTATGCTGGATCCAATTGATTTGAAAACAGAACCACTCTATTCAGTACAAAGGTATGTAGCATCTGCTTAGACCTTCAAAAATGCCAATATATGCCAATAACAAATCTTACCAACCTCATATCTTTGGACTGTAGGGGATTTTACAGTTAAAGACCCAAAAGACCAGATATGATAAATGAAGACCCGGAGTCAGAGTTTAAAAAAAATAAATAATTTGAAGAAAATTTTAATAAAGAATAGTTTGCAGTTTCATCAGCAGAAGCAGTTTCAAGTCTCCCAAGGAGTTCGTAGGCCGCTCTCTCCCCTACATTCACATTTCCACAACAATTAACAGAGTCCACTAACTACGTCATTACTAAGATTCTGATTGGTTTAGAAAACTAGACAAAACTGGTAATTTTCCACACATGGTCAGATAGTCAGAATCATATCTCCTTCCATCATGATGCTGATGATCAGACCCTGAACTTAGGCACAGAATGTCCTGTTAAGTCAGGACAAGGCGTCGGCAGGTCTCAAGTCCCAGTTGTCCACCAGTACCCATAACGGACATGTACAGAACACTGAGCGCACATACAAAGATACACATGATTCACAGCTTCTTCAAGGCTGAAGTTGATCTGAGCTCCGCACTGAACAGGAAACTTTCCCAAAACATACTGATAAGTTGTACTTTTCTCTCAGTCCGAGGTACAGACAATATACATCATTATTTTCTAGTGTTTGAAAAATGAAAATGAAAATAAATACTTTAACATAAGTTGAAGTTAGTCATTCTAAATAATCCAATATTTAGAAAGATAGCTTCATGATAAATCGCTCAAAATATATATATATATATATATATATATATATATATATATATATATATTAAAGCGGCAGTGGATTCCAGAATCCACCCCTTCAGGACAGTAATGTTCTCTGAGTGTCCACTATATATTTTCATTGTCAATGTATTTTTGCAGGTATCACAACAACAATATTCCTGACTCAACAGTACCTTCCAATGCAGCCATGGAGTGCCAACAAGAATATAAATCAAGACTGAAAGCAAAATTTCAGCTCATTCATAATGACATGTCTAAACAATCAGATCACACATTCCTGAATGACATTTTCACAGAGCTTTACATCACTGAAGGGGAAAGTGATAATGTCAACAAAGAACATGAAGTGAGACAGATTGAGATGGCGTTGAGGAGAAAAAACACAGAAGACATTCCAGTCAAATGCAATGACATTTTTAAACACTCACCCGAAAAAAACAGATCCATCAAATGTGTGCTGACTAAGGGAGTTGCAGGCATAGGGAAAACAGTCTCGGTGCAGAAATTCATTCTGGACTGGGCCGAGGGCAACGCCAATCAGGATATCGAGTTTGTGTACCCACTTCCGTTTCGAGAGTTGAACCTGATGAAAGCAAAACAGTT
The DNA here is from genome assembly GCA_038088235.1 of Zacco platypus. Classification (NCBI taxonomy): domain Eukaryota; kingdom Metazoa; phylum Chordata; class Actinopteri; order Cypriniformes; family Xenocyprididae; genus Zacco; species Zacco platypus. Next base: position 13,833,062 of record CM076067.1, read on the forward strand.
TAGCTTGATTGAGCTTCTCCAACACTTCAAAATGGAAACGTGCTTCGGTCCCAAAATGCAAAAAGTTCTCTTTATCTTTGACGGTCTGGATGAATGCCGCTTTCCTTTGGATTTCCAGAACAACGCAAAGTTGAGGAACCCAACTCTCCCAGCCTCTATCGACGTTTTGTTAACCAATCTCATCAATAACACACTGCTTCCTGATGCCCTCCTCTGGATAACATCTCGACCGGCAGCAGCCAATCTAATCCCACTTGAGCATATCGACCTGGTGACTGAAGTTCGAGGGTTTACAGATCCACAAAAAGAAGAGTACCTCAACAAGAGAATCAAAGATAAACACCTCTCTGGCCATATCATCACACACTTAAAGTCGTCAAGAAGTCTGTACATCATGTGTCATATACCAGTCTTCTGTTGGCTCTCCGTTACGGTGCTAGAGAGAATGTTCAATGCGGCGGAAGATGGAGAAATTCCCAAGACTCTTACTCAAATGTACACACACTTTCTTCTCATGCAAACCAGAGCGAAAAACATGAGATACGCCAAAGATTACAACCCAGGCCTGGAAGAAGAAGACATGATTTTAAAGCTAGGGAAACTGGCTTACCAACAGCTAAAAAAGGGCAATCTGATATTCTATGAGGAAGACCTGATGGCTTGTGGGATTGATGTGAAGGAGGCTGTGGTGTACTCAGGAGTTTGCTCACAGATCTTCAAAGAAGAGTCTGCAATGACCGAAAACAAAGTGTACTGTTTCATCCATCTGAGCATTCAGGAGTTTTTGGCCGCCATGTATGTGTATTTCATGTTTAAGGTCCACCACAACAACATTCTTGATCATGAAGAGCATCATGAGACCACCTTGTTTGAGCTTCATAAGAGTGCCATTGACAAGGCCCTGCAGACCGAGAACGGACACCTGGATCTTTTCCTCCGCTTCCTTCTGGGCCTTTCATTGGAGTCCAATCAGACCCTTTTACAAGGCTTGCTTTCTCAATCTGGTAGCAGAGCCTGTCAGAGCATTGAGGAAACGGTTGAATATATCAAGAAGATGATAGAGGAGACGTCCTTGCCAGAAAAGTCCATAAATCTGTTCTACTGTCTCAATGAACTGAACGAACTCTCTTTGGTCAAAGAGATCCAGCGCTTCCTGAACTCAGGGCATTTTTCTAAACTCTCCCCTGCGCAGTGGTCTGCCCTAGTTTTTGTGTTGTTGACATCAGAAGAGAAGCTGGATGTGTTTGACTTGAAGAAGTACGTCAGATCAGATGAAGGCCTTACCAGACTGTTGCCAGTGGTCAAAGCTTCAGAAACTTCTCTGTGAGTTCTTGTTCTGATGTTTCATATTTGAAAAGTTTTCCTAATAGTGCGATTAAGGTCACATGTAGTGTGTTTTTTATTTATTATATCTACATTATATTCCAGACTGGATAATTGTGGACTTACTATGAGATGCTGTAGAGCTCTTGCCTCCACTGTTGGTTCCAGCTCTTCAAATGTACGAGTGTTGGATCTGTGCAATAACTCCATAGGAGACAAAGGACTGGAGCTTCTGACGGCCGGACTGGAAAACACACAGTGTAATTTAGAGGAACTGAGGTAAAATTCTTAGTCACTTTCTTGCATGTGTATATATATATATATATATATATATATATATATATATATATATATATATATATATATATATCATCACTCCAGTCTTCAGTGTCACATGATCCTTCAGAAATCATTCTAATAAGTTGAAAACATTGCTTCTGTTTAATATTTTTGTGGAAGCCTTGATTTATTCAGGGTTCTTTGATGAATAGAAAGTTTAAAAAACTTTAAAAACTTTAAAAGGGTCAATTTAATGTGTCCTTTCCCAATAAAAGTACAAAAAAATAATTGATTAGCATTTGTTTTAAATTAAATTGGATGTGATGTGGGAACATGAAACCTTAAAAGATGATGATTGTTGTTGTTGTTACTATAATCGAGTGAACATGGTGAGTTTTCTTTCCTTGAATGAAGCTTTTCGTTCTGAGTGATTCAGTGACTCACTCAAAACGAATCGGTTGAATGAATTCTTTCCAGAATTATTTTTCTCTAGTAATGACAGTCACATGTCGCCACTTACTGGCATAATGATGTAATATGCAGAAAGAGTGAAAAATCCCCATAACTAATGTACAGAACAGTCTGTGTGGAAGTTAAATATGTTTATTTGGATGATACAATAATGTTTTCAGATGGCAATATGAGTTTACTCTCAGCTCCATTTCACACATTTTAGCATCCATTCAGTCCCAAAATCAGTGCAGAAATGATTCTGCCAGGGCTCCATTTCACTAAGATTATGATGAAATGAAAAGACATTGTTTCTTTAAATTCCCATTAGAGTCATTTTTTAATGTCCTCAACACAATGATATAATATTGTGTGAATTAATATTTTAGTAACTACATTAGCACTTGAAAGATTCATGTGAAGTGTTACTGTTTCCTCAGCCTCTCATACTGCAGAATCACCACACGCGGCTGCTCTGTTCTGGAATCAGGACTGCTCCCAAATCTTCCAAACCTTAGGGTGCTGGACCTGAGTGAAAACAGTCTGAGAGAAGCAGGAATTAAGATCTTGGCCAATTACCTGAGGCATCAGCACTGTAAACTTGAGATACTGAGGTAAACATCCTTCCTCAGTTCGTCGGAAGACATCAATACTAAATGTAGAATTCGTTTGGTCCTCATGATCACATGTCATTGTATTATTCATAGACTCAAGGACTGCAGAGTTACACCTCCAGGCATTTTTGCAATAGCCTCAGCTCTACAGTCCAACCCATCCCACTTAAGAGAGCTCGACCTGCACTGGAATAACCCAGGAGATAATGGAGTGGAGGAGCTTTCAGCTGTAATACAGCATCCTCTTTCCCAACTTGAAACACTTTGGTACACTCTTTGTTTATGAAATGCATTGTTATATATACTGTTCAAAAGTTTGAGGTCGGTAAGATTTTTTAAAAGAAATTATTTTGCAAGGATGCATTAAACTGATTAAAAGTGACTGTAAAGATATTTACACTGTTACAAAAAAAATCTATTATTTTTTCAAGCATGAAACTGTTTTCAACATTGATAATAATAAGAAATGTTTCTTGAGCACCAAATCAGCATATTGAATTCTGAAGGATCATGTGACACTGAAGTGTCATTAATGATGCTGAAAATTCAGCTTTGCCAACAGGAGTGTATTGCATTTGAAAATATATTAAATTCTAATAATATTTCACAATATTACTGTTTTCTTTACTGTATATTTGATCAAATAAATGCAGCCTTGGTGAGAATAAGAGACTTCTTTTAAAGACATTTTAAAAATATGACCCAAACCTTTGAACGGTGTGCTATTATAAATATTAATCTCTAATTAAAATGTCTATTTTTCCACTTGTAGGCTAAGTTATGGTTTGGTCACTGTGAAATCCTGTCAGTCTTTGGCTTCAGCTCTGAGGTCCAGCTTCTCAACTCTGAAAGCTCTAGACCTGAGCGGCAATGCAATATATGATGAAGGAGTGAAAATGCTCTCAAATGGACTTGGAAGCCCTCATTGTAAATTAGAGATTTTGAGGTAAGGGTTTCAAATCTCCATTTAAATCCTAAACGCAGCGAGCGCTTGAAGCACATCCTGTCTTTTCAGGTTGGAGTTGTGTGAGATCACAGAGGTGGGTGTTGCTGATTTGTCCTCAGCTCTTGTTTCTAACCTGAGTCCTCTGAGAGAGCTGGACTTGAGACAGAATCACATAAAGGATTTTGGTGTATCAAGACTTGCGGAAGTGGTGAAGAACTCCAACTGTAGGCTGGAGACGTTACGGTGAGCAGAAGAAGTTTCTTTATAGTGCTTGCAAACCAGCTATGCAGATCATTTCAGTCTAAGACGGTGTTGGTTTACGAATTACAACTGCATTATGTAATCAGATTACTTTTTTTGTTGTAACGAGTAATGCTTTAAATAAATGACACATTCTTATTTTTTTTAAGCTTAATTAATTTGCTTAAACATTTTTTAAACTACTGAATAAAACTTGGATATGAACACCTTGTTTGTGCGATTGTACAAAAGTAACAAAACATAACTTTAAAATTTCAATAAAAAGACTTGTAGGTAATATAATCCGTAATATTTTGGATGGCATACCAGCTCTAGCTATCAGAATATGATAATATACTAAATGTCTTTTTTCATGGTGTGTGTTATATAGGTTTTGTTGTTGAATGCATTACTAGGGAGTCCCGCACATGACGTGCAAGAATAAAAAGTAAATTGTGCGAACGATTAACTCTTTCATTCCCTCGATTTATAAACAGGGCTGGGAAGGTTACTTTTAAAATGTATTTCACTACAGATTACAAAATACATGCTTTAAAAAGTCATTTGTAACGTATTTCGTTACATTACTCAAGTTTAGTAACTTAATCTAAATACTTTAGAATACATTGGAATACTAATAAGTGTGGAACAAACACAAAAAAGGTCATTGCAAGTTTTTATCTCACAATTCTGACTTTTTCTGTGATATAAAGTTGCAATTGTGTTATAAAGTCAGAATTATGAGATATAAAATCGCAATATTGAGAAAAATCAGAATTATGAGATATAAACTCACATACTAAATTCACAATTGCAAGAAATAAAGTCAGTATTGCAAGTTCATATCTACCAATTCTGACTTTATAACTTGCAATTGTGAGTTTAAATCTTGCAATTCTGAGAAAAAGAAGTCAGAATTGTGAAATACAAACTCACAATTGTGAGGGGAAAAACAAATTGTGAGAAAAAGTTGCAGTGAGCAGTGAATAATAAAATGACTCACAAACAACTATCACAAAACATGAAAACAGTCGAAAACATGAAACTTAACTCCGCTTTTTTTTGTCAGAGAATCACCAATTGCTGTTTAAATGACATTAAAATTCAAAGTAATCACTTTGGTAATCTAAAATACTATTCAGATGTAACTGTAATCTGATTACCACCCATTTAAAATGTAACTGTAATGAAATACAGTTACTCAAATTTTGTATTTTAAATACATAACTAAGTAACTTGTATTTCGTTACTCCCCAACCCTGTTTATAAATCATGCGCATGATTTATAAATCGAAGAAACGAAATAGTAAATCATTTACACGACTATTTTTTTCCTGCATGTCATGTACGGGACTCCGTAGTAATGCATTACTGCATTAAACGATTATAAAAAATAGATTATAGAGTGAGACTCGGCCAGGTGAGAAAAGTAATGCAAAAGTAACGTAACACATTACTTTACATAAAAGTAACGCATTTAATTACTTTTTAAGGGAATAATGTGATATTGTTACGGATTACTTTTAAAAGTAACTTTCCCCAGCACTGGTCTTGGTGTGCTAACTATTGTTGATTTTTTTTTAAGTTTATACTTACAATTATATTTACAATTTAAGATTAAATTTCGAACTACAACCGACAATGCGATTATGATGTCAGTTGCAGTTGGTCTTCTTTGTTGCTTTTATTTAGATGCTGAATTGCGACTGATATTCCATTTGGTAAATTTAAATCTAGTTTTAAATGTTTTAACATTAAATCAAGAGCACTTTATGAACAAGCGTCTTTCATCACAGTCTAGGAGACAGTGGGGTCACAAAGGAAGGTTGTGCTGTCCTCGCTGCTGCACTACACTCAAACCCGTCTCATCTGAGAGAGCTGGACCTCAGCAATAATGAGCTCACGGACGCAGGGATCAGGCTCCTTTCTCCTGTCCTGAGGAATCACTGCGGCAACATTGTGAAATTAGAGTAGGTTTTGTACAAATGCTTTCAATAACATTCTAATATATCAGATAATAATTATGTATAATTATTAATGATTTTTTTTAAATAACTGAATGCTTTTATTCAACAAGGATGCATTGAATTGATCAAAAGTGACTTTTACATTACAAAATATTTTAAATAAATGCTGTTCTTTTGAACATTCTATTCATCCAAAAATCACAAAAATTTTCAAGACTGATGATAATAATCACCAAATCAGCATATTAGAATGATTTCTGTGACAGTAAATTCTGGAGTAATGATGCTGAAAATTCTGCTGTCATCACGTTAATAAATTACTGTTATTATTTTAAGATGCATTCGAAAAGAAAACAGTTTAAATTGTTATAATAATTCACAATATCTCATTTCACTGTATTTTCAATCAAATAAATGCAGCCTTGGTGAGCATAAGAGACTTCTTTCAAAAACATTTTATTGTTTCAAATCCCAAATCCCAGATTTTTAAATGGTGAGGTATATATTTTATTAAATGATAAAAAACACCTCTTTATCATTGTTTTCCCTAGTTTGAGCCAGTGCGGTTTAACTGTGGACTGCTGTGATTCACTGGCTGCAACTCTCATAGAAAAATCCTCAAGTCTTAGAGAACTGAATTTGGGAGTAAATAATCTACAAGATCTGGGAATGACAATCCTCTGTGCTGGATTGGAAAACCCACATTGTCAGCTGGATACTTTGAGGTAATTTTTAACTTTTGAGGCTAAAATCTAAATTAAAATTGTACTTTACACTTTTCTTTGATTGATTATCTATGCCTATAATATTGTTTACATGTAATACTTTTCTCTATAGGCTATCTAACTGTGGGATCACAGGGGAAGGTTGCACTGTTTTAGCCTCTGCACTGAGATCCAAACAGTCACTTTTAAGAGAGCTGGACCTGAGTGAAAACAATCTGACAGATTCAGCCGTGAGGCCGCTATCTGTTCTACTGGACGACCCAGACTGTAAACTAGAGAAACTCATGTAAGTGGTTCCTGGTGACGTAGACTAATTGCAGTAGTTATGAACACCTGAAACTGCATAATACTCAAACTGTACATTTGCATTTGTGTGACGTCTTTTTCTTTTTTCTTTCCAGCTTGTATTAACTTCAGACCTGTGTATCACATCAACAGTTGAATACTGCCATACGTCATGACTGCACTTCTTATTGTTAGTAATTTATGACATTTTCAGATGTATTATTTTTTAAATCCTTTATTTATATTACACTATTAAATGCAAATACTGAGCATTATACCGAGCAGAAATTGACGTTAATAAAATGTTACAAACAGCACTGCAAGGATGTTACAGGTTAATTTGCAACGCCACCAACACTTTTTGCTGTTGCATATGTAAATATATTGCATATTTTCACAGCATGAACAACTTTTTGTAAGAAGACTAATACATTGAAGTATATGTACCAATAACAAATGTTACAAGTTGACTGGTGTTTGATGTGGTCAATATTTTTCATTTTTTCAAAAGAATGGCAAAGTTGTGCTTGCTTTAAGGACACAAACGGTACAACGGTAGTCATGTTAAACCGGTGTCATTTCAAACTGTAGCTTTCATTCATTTCTTTGGTTATGTTCTATCATTTAATATTATCATTTATTTTGTAATATATATAGATTAAAATTGTTATATTTATCCTGTAAAACTCCATGGTTGTATCAATAAACCTTATTACAAATAAAATTCTGAATGTTATTTGGTGTGTATACAATCACCATTTTCATGAAAGCGCATATTTTGAACACTTAAAATTAAAAATCGATGATCAGCACAGACCTTTTCCTTCCAAACCTTTATTTTACACAACAGTACCAAACATGTATTTAATCTGTTTTCAATTGTTTCCATTTTTAGATGAGAATTAAGATTACTTTACCCCTTTTAATGCACCAAAATGGAAATATTTACAAGAAATCAGGTGGAAAGAAAATACAGACAAACTTGACAGCAGAAACAGAAATTTCTGATCCCTGAGAGGGAGGAATCATGGTTTCATTAACATATATAAAATGTACAACATGACCTCAACATCTACAGTTTTTAATTCAGAGTTGTGATGTGACTCAGATCTCGTACATCAGGTGGAAGCTGATGCTTTGTGCGGAAGGTTGCGCTCAAACTGAATGACACCTTTTCTAGCTTGTAAAAGCATATCTGTCAGTTCCTCGACTTTCCCTAGTGTTTTAGGCTCTGACAGTGGTGCGAGTTGCTCTTCTAGGCCGATCTTCCTTAAAAATGTTGAGGTCCAAACTCAGGCAGGAAAAGCCTTTGAAACTAAAGCTTTACCAGTAGAAGGTTTTAGTGAGGAAACTGGCTGCTGTGTTCAGCCAGCCGCCACTGGTGTCCTGTTTAGCACCAGTACGGGACACTGCACGGTCAAGCTCTTTCTCTGGACTCTCGTCCTCTGGCAGGTAATCTGGCAGGTGGGAATTCTCTTCTACCTTTGAGCCAGATGTGCTGAGGGGAATGAGAACCTGCAACCATAGTACAGCAACGTAAATAATAAATAACAGCACATATGAGTCATAAAACCTTTGAAGCAGTGTATATAGACACTGGGAAGTTCAAATCACTGCATGTCACTATTTTTATGGATTTATAGCTGTTATAGTTACATTTTTGTTGTAATGTTTGAAAATTAAACTTGTCAAAATGATTTTTTTATATATTTATATAAAATTTGACCCAACCAGACCATCATTCTCACAACAGAAACACCCACCTCTTCTCCATTTTCATTTTTCACCACCTGTTTAGCTGAAAGCACATTTGTGGCAGCAATAGCAGTGGCCAGACTCTGAACAAAAGACATTAGCTTATTAGTTTTTCATGCACATAAAGAGAACAAAGCAGCTTTTATTAGTTGACTTTCTCCTCACAGAAAGAAGAATAAAATGCACATAAGGTATATGTACCTCAGTGGGCAGGTCGGCACGGATGCGTACGGTACATCTCTTCAGAGCCATCTGGAATGTGAAACTGATTACACCCCTGACCCTCAAAAGGGCCTCTTCACAGACACCTCTCTGATCCTGTCAACAATACCACATATGAGTTTACCCACTAATCTGTATAAACATGAGAGAAATACTTTATGATCCAGGAACGTGCGTGAAAGCTACATGTAGTACATACTGCCCCATCTAAGCCTTGTATGTGCAGGGTAACTGATTTTGATTTCTTGTTGGAGCTGTTGATGAAGAACTGTGGCTTGTTCCTCCTCTTCTGTTGATTTGGAGTCTGACAAGTCTGTGTTTGAGCACTCAACAAGCCATACACCTCTTTCGCAAGGTCTGTAATTTCAGTCGTCATGCCAGTCCTTCAATCGTGCAAGAAAATCGAAAAGGAGGGAGAAAAAAAGAAATCATGAAAACAAGCCTATTTTTCTTTAATATAAGGTTAATTGATGGACAGTGCACAGCAATACAAAAAAAAACGTATAATGAAAGTAGCTATAGTTGAATTTATGGTAATTTTAATATATTAAAAACATATTTTAGATCATTTAATCACCTCCCCATCAATGTCTCCAGGCTCACCATCATGCCAAGCTCATTTTTCATGGTGTTAATGTTGCGGGGCGATTCAGCCAGGTACCGCAAAGTCTGATGAGACATAGCAAAAGAGGTTAGTACTTCGTGAAGAGGCTATATTATACCATCTTGGATTCGTTTTTGGGGTATTACAGAAGTTTTTATGCTTGAACATTCAAAAAAACCAAAAAAAAACATTATTTTTCACATATTTTACATTGTCGCAGAACCTCTCTTCCCAGTCTGTCAGGAAGCGCTTTTTTGTTCTGGAGCACATTCAAGTTCAAACCGGTGCGCAACGTTTTGCAAGAGTTTCCGTGTTGAACGACATGTTTCCTGGAAACGGTGTGCAACGGGGTTTGAGATACGTTTTCTCTCGTTTAGTGTGCGTGTCAAAAATGTCAGCCCAATCAGCAGCAACATGTATATAAACTACGCCGTATTAAAGAGACAGCTCGCACAATGCGTCCAAGTAAAGTCGTCAGTATACAACAACTGAAGATATTAGAAGACATGTTTGTCGAAAGAGTTTTATAGTAAAAAAATAGCATATCAACATGTAGTTGTTTATATTTTTAGCTTCATTGCAAGGCAAGCTTATTTATATACCAAATTTCACAATGGTAATTAAATGCGTTAAATAAAAATGAGAAAGAAAAGTTAAAGACAAAAGTAAATTTGAATTTGATAACGAGGAGATAAAAAAGATAATTAAATGCAAGGCAAATGTTAATTAGGAACCAGTTTCCACAAATCCCTCCACTCGATTTGGATGTTCTCTTATTCTACACGGTGTGGACAGTGACTGTAACATCGAGCGTATTTTGCAGTATTAAAGATGTATTTGTTTTCAAACACGATTTCATCAGGCTCCGTATATTCTTCAAAAAGAACTCAGAGAATGGCCTTCTCAGCTGCCATATTTGTAAAGTCTGCGTCATCAGAACAGGGTGTTCAATGCACCACAATTTCCGTTTAAAAAACAATTTTGCCGTTGCTGAACGCTGCCCTGGTCTCTATAAAAGCACAGTGTGCTGCTCTGATTGGTCAGCTGGACCAGTGGGTTGTGATTTGGGAACCAGTTGTTTCAGAATTCAAATTTGCACTCATCAAAACTGTACATAAAATTGTCTATATTGTATATTTGTATTTTTATTCCTTTATTATCTGTGTCTTGTCTTGTCGCTGTCACTTTGTTGCACTGTGGAGCTTCTGTCACTAAAAAAAATTCCTAGTATGTGTAAACATACCTGGCAATAAAGCTCTTTCTGATTCTCTGATTCTCTTCTCTCTTCTGATTCTGATTCTCTTCTCTTGATTCTGATTCTGAGAAATGTCAAACCCCTAACTAATACAACTCAGCCAGGCGTATGCCTTGTTCGAGAATTATTTAAATGAAGGATATCGTGACGTGCGCATCCCTGGAATAAAACTCCAGACAACAATAAAGGGGTTTCAGAGACGGTGCTTACTGATATAAAGAATAACTCTCTTTAGAGTGGACTTTGTAGCAACATTAAACACTAAAGAAAGTTGAAAATGTAAAAAAAAAAAACCACAATAAGTCCTCTTTAGTAAACAAAGAACATTTCTGTGCACTGACAAATCAGGTCTGAGTGTACCTGGAGGGTGGCAAAAAGCACATTAGAGTCTTTATGGTCTAAAAACAGCACTAGTCCTGGAAGGCATCCCTGGTCCTGAACAATCGCTTCCCGATTCTGTGGTTCCGATGCCAAGTCCCGCAGCTGTGTGACTACTGATAATGCGTCCATCATTTTTGTGGATACCTGAAACACCAAGAGATATGAAGACAAATTATTTGAAACATTTGATTTCATAGATCCCCTTTTAAAACGTGATCCATTTATTCAAAAAGGACCTCTTTGTTTTTCCACTGGTTTTTATGTATTATGATCATAATTTATGTGACGTATTATATCATGTTTTGTATTTTATAGAGCTTTGACACAAACATCTTTCATTAAGGGCGACAGCTCCGGTCACGTGACCATTGACAAGTCACGTAAAATTACCCATGTTACATCAAAACAGTCTGCATTTCCAACAATGTGTAAAAATATATATTTTCAGTCCTTCTCAAAAGTAAATTAAAAAGAGTTAACAGAAAAACAGTACAAAAGCTGAAGACGAGAACCTCGCGAGACACTCGTCGTCTGTTAGCATGATAGCTACGTCGTTGCAATTCAGATTTAAGTTTTACAGTACTTTACATCTCTGTAATTGAAAGAGAATCTACTTTTATTCATGTTAAGCGTCTTATACATCATTCTCAGAACCTACTTCGCGCAATATGTTGATTATTAAAATAAAAACAATTACAGTTTACTCACCACTACCGTTACTTTAAACAGCACACAAAATACAAAACTTCCCACTGCTTGTATTCAAACAAAATGATTGGTCGAACGCGCTGACGACGTTTCTAAATCGTTCAATCTGATTGGCTACAGACCTCCAACCCTCTTATTCGGACTAATCAGAAACGCTCTCAACCAAAGAGCTTTATTTGAGTTTACTTGCACGGAAAGCGTGATACACGAAAGAGGTAAAGTGAATAATACGCTTGTTTTTGTAAATATAAACGCCTTTTCATTAATTGTGCAATGCGTAATTGTATAATTTACATTAATGCGCAGACTAACGTAACATAGGTTTGAAATGCGTGTGCTCACGCGCTCAGTGGTAGGATAGTGGCTGACGCTGTTCAATAATTAACTACGTTTCTCTCACATATATATAAATATATTTATTTGTATGTGTTTCTCGTTATTCATCGTTAAAGTTTTAAACGATAAACGTTTTAACGACGATTTTGCCACAGAATTGAATGGATGCAGCTGATTTGATCCCGCAGGTCACGTGGGGAAGTTTGCTGCAGTGTTCATCTGTCAGCAGAATCCAGCGTGGAAAACACACAGGAAAACTGTCAATGTCTCTGCTGGAGGACATCGTTGATCTGCTGAGATGTGTCCTGGAATACTTTGGGGTGCCACCTGACGTGGTAAATATGATTATTAATTCAGTGTGGCTATTTGCAAAAACATTATTTCACATGCTTTTTAAATGCAACTTTTGTGTTTGTGAACACTGTGTTGTTGCAGCTGGTTCCAGTATGGGACAGTACACAGTGTGGACAGTACCGCAGCATAGTCCGTATGATTGGGACAAACCTTCCTCTCTGTCCTCACCCACGGCTGCGGTTTCAGGTACTGTCTTTGAGAAAATGTTCTGTCATGTTATTGGAGATCCAATCGGTAATTCATTTTTCTAATTTAGAAAATGTAATTAAATCTACACTCACATCAGTGTTATTTTACTTGTGTTAGTTTTTATATTTATATTTTTAGTTTTCATCTTAATTTTAGTTTTAGTAACTTAAGTGCTTTTGTCATTTTATTTAAAAAAAAAATCTGTTTTGCTTTTACTTTAATTTCACTTTTAGTATTTTTAGCACTTCAACTTTGCTTATTTATTTCAGATACATTTTTTTTTAAGTTTTTCATCTTTTTGATTTTCAGCTTTATTTCAATTACTAAAACCGATTTTCTTTTTTCAACAACAACAATCAAATCAAACAAGATAGACGTTAGTCTAATAGGAAAAAAGCAGCTTTTTGTTTACATGAAAATTTTTTGAAAGCACAAAATAATAAAACTGTGTTCATACAGCAATTTTGGACCTTTAAGTTAAAACCAAGCATTTTCCTATTTGATAGGTCTTTTTAAAATTCCAAAGCTGCTGTTATTAAAATCAAATGGACTGTTTTTGCATATTAGAGAAAATAATATAACAAAGTATAATTTTTTTATGACTACCTCCTTTTGTAACACAAGCAAAAGGCAAATATACAGGTCAAGATATTACATGCATGTGTTCACTTTGTATAAATTGTTAATAAAGTCTCTTCGCATGCTAAAGGCTTTGAAGGACTTAAGTGCACCTTCACTGATGAGTTCTGACTCTTTGTTTCTAGATTCCTCTGCAGACATTCAATAGACACGGGCATATTGATGTGTCAGTGGATACGCCGGCCATTCCTACATTAGCGGATGTGCTTTGGCTGGTGGAGGATGAAGGAGACCGCTACACTAAATTCAGGTAGTCACACATCAGAAGCTGTAGAAACACAAAGGTGTTTATTAATAGCTCACTGACGGTGTCTGTATGAGTGCTAAATATACTTCTGAACATAAGTTATGTCTGTTATGTGATTTCTTGTTGGATTCTGATCTTCACAAGAGTGTGTGTATGTAATTTGTTAGTTTTGTTTCATGGAGAGAGTGTCATTATGTCTTACCATGTTTATAACAGAACTGCCGTCCCACTGAGGAAACACTGTGTACAACAAGGTTTTGAGATTCCCTGTTCGGGGTCTGAACGTTCGTTGTCGGTGTCTGTGCCGGCTCAGAGGAGAGGCAGGGTGCTGGAGCCGGACAGCCAGCCAGAGGCCCTGCAGAAGATCTCCGCTCTGGAAGAGGAACTGCTGAGACTACGAGCACAGATCGCTATGATAGTCACAGCTCCAGCAGGTACCATGTGCGGTATACCAATACTGTGACTGAATGATTGTTAGAGATTCTGTAAATGTAAAGATCTCAGAAAATGAAGTGGCTGTCTGAAGTGGCTGCTGGCTACTGATTATTTTTAGCCACAAACCCAAATTCACAGAGATTGTACTTTTAAAGAAACAAACATGGTTTATTTCTATGTAGAGTGCTTAAGGGAGTCAAATGTTTGAAATTCTGACTGTTCTGTTCTTGGCTGTGTGTGGGTTCTCAACCTTTTTGACTCAAAGGCCCCACGTTGTCCAACACAATATTTGCAGGACCCCTCAGTTAGATAAATTCGGTATTTCTGCTGTAATTATGACAAAGTTGTTTGTTTTTAAACTTTTTTTTCTAACCAAAAAACTAAAGTAAAAACAAGTAATAAAATCATTTCGATTTTGATTTTGTGAATCTGTGACTGACAATGTAGGCTTAAATGGAGAAATTTTTAGAGTCTTTTGCTAATCACATGCCTGAATGAATTGATTAATGTTAGTGGACCTCAGGGACAAAATAAAATGTTTAAAAAATGTTTGATATGACCCCTTTTAATGTATCGTTCTGATATCTTTTTTTATATCCACTGCTCATCTGTTTCTCAGGTCATGCTGTTCCTCCAGCTGATCCTGGCACTCCGTGCTCTACTCTACCAATTCCTGTCCTTACTTCCACTCCTGTCTGTCCTCCGCCACCACCTCCACCCCCACTTCCTCCCCCGGCTATGGCCAGCTGCACAGAGGTGTCCGTGTCGGAGGTGATTCGACAAAGACAGGCAGCGAAAAGGGAAAATCTTGCACAGTGTGATCCATCTCCGGGTACAGTGCCTGCTGCCCTGCCCTCCATGTTAGAGGTGCTGAGAGACCTGAATCAGGTCAAACTGCGTTCTGTCGAGAGGTATGGATCTACCAGCTTCAAACTCTAAGCACGTCTAAGTTTTAAGTTCAGTACTGAACGTGGGTTTGTGTTTGTAGATCTCCAGGTGGAACTCCAGTAAGGAGACGGAAGAGTAAAGGCGTAGCATGTTCAAATGACCCTGCAGCTCTCATCGCCGAAGCACTGAAAAGGAAGTTTTCACACAGACAGAGAGACGATTCGTTTGGTAAAGAGAACCGCTCGGCTGAACCCTCTCCTTTCAGCAGTCCAGACACTCCCAGGGTAGGTCTTCTTCCTCTTTTTACACTAACATGTATTTCAGTTGACAGTGGTTAAACAGGAGGTGTGTTGTTTTGACTAAGTAGTCGATAAATAAAACGGCTGAGTATTTGGTGGAATAGGGGGATGATGAAATGAGATATGTCAGATGGCATCATTAGCTGTTATGTCATGTGGTTCAGTTTTGTCAACATCACGGATTATCAAGTTAACAATATGGATGGAATATAATCGTGTGCAAGCCAACCGATCAAACCGCAAGGTACCATCCGAATTCCATTGTAGATTTTGAGTTCATTTACGAGCACAATTGTGCACTGATTATGCTTAATAACTTGACAAGGTGTAAGTTCATGTAAATCCCTTGAATGCAGCAGATAAAAGTTAATAACGGTTTAAGGAAAAAACAATCGCCACTCAAGAACTGCACGAATAATTGAAATAAAACCAAAATTTCAATATGAATTAATGCATTATCAAAACGCAAAGGCTGCGATTTAATTAAATGAATTTCAAAATCAGAGTGAAGTGCGATACTGTGTTCTTTTACACACACGAACAGCTCATGATTTCAGTGGCTCAAACCGACTCCGTTCACAGTAACTTCTACTCGACATGAATTCATCTCTGAATCTGGACTTATTGTGTGCATTTGGGAACGCAATATGCGCCAACAATCTTCCCAGATATGTAATAAGCGCTTATATGCCAGCTGTTGTCAACAAAAGTGAACTGTTTTCTGCCCAAAAAGAAGCTTGATGAAATTAAGCACAAAAAATATTAGTATTGTGATTTTAGTTAACAACAAAATTATTAATATTGTATTATTTATCTTAAATATATATATATATATATATATATATTTTTTTTTTTTTAAATAGAATTTTATATCACAATTTTTATCAGAACAATTGCAATAATTTGACCCCCCTTAAATCATACAGCTCTACCCATTACCCTGAATTTGCACTGTATGTGAATTTCTTTATTGCTGTTTTTTTTTAAATCTAATTTCAAAACCATAGAAAAATACAATATTTTCAAATGTCATGTGAACACAGTTTTCTTGCATTGTCTGAGTTTTAGAATATGCAAATATTTATCCGCTTATCTTTATCTGTGTTGTTGTCCAGGAATGTTCACTCATTGCTGTCGCTTTTGAATAATAATCTCCTCAGATTATAGATATGTACATTTACAGGAGTTTCTGCACAGTGCAACTTGGGAAATAGATGTTAAACTAGCTGGGAGCAGGGTTCATTTTGGATTTATGATGCTTTTGAGTGCAATAATAGTGCATTTTTAATTTGGACCGCTAGGGGAAGCGTGTATGTTCATGTGCACTTGATTGTTTTACATTAGACCAGCAGAGGGCAACGTTTCATCACAGTGCAGCAGCCTCGTGAAACATGTAAAATTAGACACCTCAGCATTGACTGAACCCTTTTGCTGGCAGAATCTAAACCGTTAATGGGAATTAATTGTGAATTCCTATTAAAAGCAGTCATGAGTGTTTTTTTTGTTTTTTTTAATTCTTTTATGCTCAGATCAGATGTCATTCTGAAACACTTGTGGTCTTCTGTAATGAAGAGATTTTCCTCACCACTTTCCAAATCTTTCCTACACCTGTGTTTGTGTAGCACTATTACACAATACTTGGACAGAACCCTTGTTGTAAAATTTAGAGAATGCATTGTGTGCTGTTGTGATTTTAGTGTCGTATTGGTTTACAGATTTTCCATCACACCAGACGCAGCCAGGGACGCATTCACCTTTGACCCTTGACCCTTGACCTTAAAGTCTTCCAGGATCAAAGTTGTTATGGACTGATGTGACGGACAGATTTCTCTTCTTCCTTTCCCTTTTCTCTCTAGATTTATCACATGGGCCTACATATGTAAACACTCTGCATGTTTTTGAGATTTTTGCTTGGGGATTGTAATTTTTGTACATGCTAAGTTTTATTTGTAAATATTATATACAAAGGATTATGTCATAAGATGCTACAACTTTCTTTCAGCCACAGATGTGGTATATACATATGGTCTGATCTATGCAATGCCTCTTTTTATACTGCTATTTTTTTATTTAATGCATAGTTGAACTAACAAAAGTTCTCTGAACAACTTGTCAGTGATATTTTAAGTTTGGTACCTATTTTAATAATAATACGTTCATCCATGTTTCTGCTGTCTTTTCATCCTCTCCTACAAACTGTTAATGCAATATCACTATTATAAGCAATAAACAAGTTAGAAGCCTATCAAATGTGTCGTCTTCCACCTGTCCAGTCGTACTATTGCATAAACTAGTTTATTACACAGGTCTCTGGAATATTTTACTCTGACTGGTCTGATATTTCCTAATATTCGCCATCATCCATGGCAACACTGTATATGTTAAGTACATACTATATATCAGGGAACAAAAAAATGGAATAAAAATGGTAATTGTGAGTTTATGTAACAATTCTGAGAATAAAGTCAGCTGACAATTGACTTTTTCCTCACACTTATGAGTTTATATCACACAATTACGACTTATTTTTCTTAGGATTTTGAGAAACTCACAATTCGATGGAAAAAAGTCAGACTTTTGAGATTAAAATTTGCAGTTAGCTTTATTTTTTTATTCCCTGGCAGGAACAAGCTTCCATACAAACAATCTCTCATTTCATAAAAATGGAATTGGCGCTATTTTGCGTCTCAGTTATCAATTGTAGTGAAAATGACCTCTGAGAATTTAATTTGTACATTTGTAATGGGCTATTTTTTTGTCTTGGCAGAAGCCTTAAGGTAATACACAGGTTAGATTATAAAATAATTTCAATGGAACAATATTTTAGCTCCATGTAATTACTCATTTATTTGATGGGCAGCCATTAAATATTGCAAAATAAACCAAAATATTATAGCAATATTTTAATTGCTTATCTCATCTAGCTGAATGCTCTTAAATAAACAAACAAAAAAAAAATACATATATTAAAAAAAAAATTAATCTGCTATAAAAGTTCTATGATTTTTATGACAGCCCCATACTAGCACTGCTTTTACTTTTCGTCCATATGCAGACCAAAAACGCTTAAAAAGGGCATCAAATACATTAACACCGCTTATGGTCACATACATATGCACGTGAATGTGTTTATTTATTTATTTATATATATATATATGAATAAAACACTGAATGTGCACTGTGTACCTTTTGACCCTGACCTAACAACCTCCTCAAACTAGTATGTGTTTACACTATTGTTGTCAGGCCTCGTGTGTGTGGGTGGATGCTTGTTTGATGGAATAATTGCAACGTGTTGTGTCTGCAAACCACATCCTTCCAATCACTAAAGGTTATCATGGAGAGGATATGCTGGTCTACCGAGACAGGAAATGGTTACACGCTGAAAATCTGATTGATCCTTTTCTTCCGTCAGACATGTTGTGATGTTGGTCTGACTGGAGGGTGTTCAGAGTGGAATATAGTAGTGTAAAGTCTCACCCCCATTGCTATATCTTGCAAATGCTTTCTATTTTTGTTTATCTTCAGAAATGCACCTGCTCTAATGAGTAACTTGTGGACTAAATTTAATGCCCCCACTTTTCCGTAACACATGTTTGTTTGTTGTTAAGGGTGAATTTGGCAGGAGGATGATGATAATGAGCCTCCTCCCCCTGCCTATTTTTGTTTTGTTTTTGATTGTTAACACCGCAAAAAGTATCAATACTACCAGAAAGGAAATAACTTTTTCCTAGGCCCTGTGATTTTACTTGCCAACCCTGACTGTGGCCTGCATCTGTTGGCTGATCATCTTGTAGGTGTCTCTTTGCTTTCTTCCTATGGATTCCAATGAAAGATGGCTGAAGCATTTGGGGATATTTCAAAATTTTGTCAAAAGGTACAAGCTTGAGTTGAGTTGTTGCCTTTGAGTCATGATTTTGAGGCCATAAATTTGCTAGTGTACTAATAAAACTTGACAAAATGAGTAATTAAACAGATTTTACACTTGCAAAATTTGCAGTCTTTCTCTTCCAGGCACTCATCGGCCATTTTTTGATTAGCAATAGCATGTAGTAAACTGACACAATGTAAAACAATGTAAAAACTTAAGGCTATTTCCATTTTTTCACAATTGGGATTTTACATTAATATTGATATTGAGTTTAATGGAACATATATTTTTATATTTTCTTAACGGATCACCATTTGTGTTAAGATTTTCCGTTGTAAATACTCTGTAGTCAGAGTGTAAAAACTGTGTATATAGTTAATGTACAAATATACATATATTCTGTATTAACATGAGCTCTTAACTGCATGTATAAAATAGTAAATACTGTTTTATGGAGGTTTTCTACTTGAGAACGTTTATGAAGAAAAATTAAGAACCACAAGAGGGCGCTTAAGGATTGCCGTCATCGTGTAATGAGAAATAACCCTGCTGATATGTAACTGATGAACAGGCCCAGTTTACAGAGAAAGAGAAACAAAACCTACAGTGCAGATATGTGATAAGAGTGGAAAAATAAAAAAGAGAGTGAGGGTGAGGCCACGAAAGTTCATGAGTCTGTGTCATTTTGAATTTGCATACTTGTATGAACTCATTTGCAATGCAAACTCAACTTTAAAGATTTAAAGGAACACTGCAACGTGATTGGCTCCTTGTTTGGTCACCTGATGCACTCTTTGTTCACTAATTTAGAACATTTACCTATTTACCTTGGAGAAGAATTCCTTGCGGAGGGTTTCTACACATCGGTTTGCAGATTTTGTTGTGTTTGTGTGTGTGTCTCCAGTGGTGTTTTCTGTGTTTGAAAAGCTTTGGAGGTTAAAAGAAGCTAAACAACCGAAGGTCAGGGGTCAAATTAAGGTATTTACAAAGCTGCGAGGCACTGGAGCCTCATACCTTGATAAAAACTTATTTAATGATAATATTTTATCACTATATTACTGGACCAACAGTAATTGTGTAGGTTTTGAGGAGACATAAGTTAACTCTAAAAATGGCTGTGTTAAAAACAGCCCAGTTGGCAACTCGGTTCTATTGGACAGAACACCTGCTGGGTTGAAGTACCCCAACAAGTTGAGTTGGACAGTTTAACCCTATGTCAGCTCATTTTAACTAATAGCTCAGCTAATTTTACCTCATAAATGGTTATTATTTCCATTTTTTTTTTCTTCCAGCAAAAGTTCACTCTAGAAATGGCTGGGTTAAAAACAACCCAAATGCTGGGTAAATATTGGACAGAACACATGCTTGGTTAAAGTAAGCGGTTTACACATTTTAACCCAGCATGTTGAGTTGCAGTTGAACCCAATGTCAGCTGGGCTTATTTTACCTCATAAATGATAGAATGTGAATGGTGTTTAGTGAATTTATATAAATTATTTTTTTAATTATTTATATTGATAAACCCTTCGTAAAGACCCGCCCCCTTTAGTTACTGTTGCTTTGTCTGACAACCCATGCGCTCTCACGCCACACATCATGTTCTCACGCAGTGAAAAATACATCCTGGAGCAAAGAGGACACTGACAACGCGTCAAAAGACATATGAAACAGTTTCATATTTAATATATCGTAATTTTTTAAAGAAGTTTAAACAATAAATACCGTATAGCGACTCTTTAATGTGTCGTGACATCGCTGTAGCTCCTCGTGAACCGATCATCTCTTCATACTAGTTCATTTATAGCATCAAATGAACATGAATGAACATCAGAAGGAATGTTGTTTCAAGCATGGAAAGACATGAGTACACACAATTTTTCAAGTTCACCCGTTAATCTACTAACTCCCCTGACTGCTTTGTCAGACAAACTGGCAGATTCAGGGTTATGATTGGTCAGATCGTCTGTCAATCAAACTGCTTGCGAAGGGTCAATTGTCTGTGTAGAGAATGAAACAATCATAAGAACAGTGTAGATCAAATAATTTTATTTGATGTAAAGTTCACAGACAGGAGCAGATTCAGTGCGATTCTGGCATCTGTGGGAAGAAAACACGGTATGAACTAGCTATTTCAGTTAAATAATATTCGCTTTTGCTAAGTGATGTTAAAGAAAAACGGCTTATTTAGTCTACTTTGTCAGACATACAGTCTCACCTTCCGACAAACACGTGGTACGACTATCGCTCCCATTATAATCAACGGAGATGTTCACGCTGTAAGTACGGCAGCGGCAGCCTATTTTAACCCTGGTCGTTTCGAACGGTATCGCTGCCGTTATCGCTACACTTCGGGAGATGATAATTAAATATGGCTGCAGTGCAAGCGAAACGTGAAATAGTGTTAGCAGAGCCAACCGGGTAGTTTGTGAGGAGTTGCATTATTTCTATTGTCAGTGAAACATAACCCAGCAGAGTGTTACACAAAACTACCCAACAAAATGACCCAACAGGCAGAAACCAGCAGACAATCTTAGAGTGTTTATATAACTTTTGACTTACTTTATTAAAGAGCTCAGACTGCATGTAAGTTGTAGTAGGAGGTGAAAATGACATGTTTAAAGTCATTTAACATAATCTGTTTTTATGTGTGCACGTTACACAAGCACTATTTACACCCAACACACAAAGCCCCATCAGGCCCATTGTGACTGGTGTGACCACATTTATATTTGCACCATTTGTTAGGATTACACTTGACTAATTCAATTTCTCTAGAGTTAAATTCATTTTAGCATTCACAACACATAAATGCACTTTACAAGCGTCAGTGTATAACCTCCTTTCTGGCCTGGTACTTTCCCAGTGAGAGTCATTTGAGTTTTTAAATGAGTAAGCCAATGATTCTGGGAAGGAAAGGGTTAATTTTTTTTTTTTTTGGCCCCCATCTCTTATTCTCTCGTTTTTCTCTCTTCCCTCTCTCTTTCTTTCTTCCTGTCACTCTGTCTCTTCCTGCACTCCCTTTCTTTCTGTTTCGTTCCTCCACTCTCTGTGCTTCATTTAGACTTTTAAGTCTACGCACATCTAGGCCTCTGACACACATACACAAGTTTTATTTGTGGATAGTGATTGTGTGTGTATGCTTAAATACTACTTTGAGCTTCTCAATACTCATGTATTTTTTAGTAGCCCCTATAAACAGAGGAACGCACACCTGTCTCTATCACCTGCTCTTATAGCAATCATAAACATAATAGTCGTGAAGAAAGAGAGAGCGGCTTTTTGTGTGTTAGCAGGCCGCTAAGTGTCATGGGTCAGCTGTTGCGTGTGTGATTTCCACACAAGTAGAGCGATGATAAATAGAAAAAAGGTGTTTCAATAAGCTGAACCTGTAGGTTGAGTCGAGCTAGTTTGTCTGCTTCTCAGCTGTCAGCTTTAATTATTCTAAATTTTCTTTTGGTTTAATTAGTCAAATATTAGGTCACACACAATAGGATCTCCTTCTGTGAGTTCACACTGACTCACTGTGACTTACTGCGCTGACTAAAAAGTTATGATTAGGACCATGAAAATGAAAACATTTCATGTTTCTGTACATTTGTTTCTCAGGGGTTCATGACATGTGTGGCATTACATTGAACTTAAAACGTTCAGATAGCAGCTTAAAGTGAGGTGTATTATTTTGATGTTAAACTACTAGTTAAACTATCCTAGTTTGTAAGTAGGTTACCCTGGAAAGTGTAAACATTGTGTCAATGCAATGCCAACGAAACATTGTTTGTTTGAAAATTACCTGCAACATGCTCAAATAGAGTGCTACTGTCCGTTTCTGGAAGTCAAAATGAATTAACTAATGTTATATGCTTTTGTTGAAGCCATCAGTCCACATTTGACACTTGTTTTTAAAATTGTTGTGTTTAACCATGGAAATCCTGGTGAGAAACTAACTACATTACCAAAGATTTTGCAAAGATATCATCAACTAATCAGAGCATACAAACAAGAAAATCTCAACTCCCACACACTCATTCCAATGAAACAGTCAGTCTCTACAATCTCACACTACTTTATATACATGTGTATATGTATGTATGTGCATGTGTATATGTGTGTGTGTGTGTGTGTATACATATATATGTATATATATATATATGCATATAAATGAAAAATATTGTTTTCCACTGCTCACTGATCCTTCACCAACTACACTGACTCTCTATTGCCTGTCGCATTCAGTTCAAAGTACTTTATAAGGTTTATAAGGCCTGTCATGGTTTAGCACCTTCATATCTAGCTGACTTAATTCAGCCTTATGCTCCTGCCCGTACTCTTAGATCTAGAACGAGCTGCTTGATTTAGCCAAGTTGTTCAAACTGTGTGCTGTTAGTGGTTGGGCATTCAGTATTATGGGCCCTAAGCTCTGGAATAAGCTGCCCCAAGAAACTCAGTCTCATCACTATAGACAGAACTTATAACTCATTTATAAACATTGTTTTGCAGCTGATTGGTTCTTCTTTGTGTTATTTCAAGAGTTGTCCAGTTATTATCTGTCATACTATATGTTTAACTTTGCTTGTACTTCTGTATCATCTGTCCATTTTGTAAATTGTCCATGGGTCCTTGAAAGGCGTTATATAAATAAAACATTTTATTAGCCTTTTATTTTTACACAATTTTGTACCTTTTGACTTTTTGTGTCATTTTACAGTATTTTTGCTTCATATCAACGTTTGTGATGTTGTGATTGACCTTGTAGCTTTCCAGTGAAAAAAATACACTGGTACTGTTGCATTCTATGGTTTGTGGTGGAACTATCTTTTTTTATATACCAGTGGCTAGTTGGAAACCTATTTGAAAACAATAATTTTTTACAAAGTTTCTGTTTTACAGTTTGTGTGTCTGGAAATATGAGCACCAAGAACATTTTGCATGTGTATCAGGATTTTGTGAGGGTTTTCAATGGAAGGTGGGTGAGTTGGTGAAATAAACTTGGGAGATGTCTAACCCTGGACTGACACAGGGAATCTACAATCTCATTTGACTTGCAAATCTATATGCAAACGAGGACCCTGAGTAAGGGTGTGTCAAGGAGGTGGTCATGTGTCTGCCAGTTGTGTATGCGCGCGAGTTGTGTAGGGACACACATGTAGACGTTGACACTGCCACACCATGAGTGCAGCGGTCCACAGCATTCTTGCGACATTATGTTCTCAGTTTCTTCCCAAGAAATCTTATTGAGAGATTGCTTGGAAAAACGTTTCTGCCTTCTTTCTTAAACTCTTTGTAGATGTGAAAATCAAACACATACAGATGTGAAAATCAAACACATACAGTGATGCAACTATTCATTAGCTGTTGTTAAAACTGTCTTTAAATAATTTGTTTGAACTTTTTCTTGTTTGTTTGGTTGGGTTTCTATATTTTTATTCTTCTTTGATCTTTCAAACTCTGTTTTTAACTTTTTTCAAAATTTTAAAACTTTCTTCAGAACATTTACAGAACTTTTTTCTATTTTTTTTTAAACCTTCAGACATCCTTTACTTTGCTTGTTCCCTTGTTTTATTGGACTTTATGAACTTTCTTTTGAACTTTCTCTATAATTTTCTTTTTTGAATCTTTCCTTCAACTATGTCTCCTTTTGAAGTTTTATTTAAAAACATTTTTTTTTCTTTCAATATTTATTTAATCTCTTTATTTATTATTTATAGTTGAACTTTATATGCGGTGGAGAATGCAGAGTAGGAGTTTGAACTACATGTATAAGTATTCCTATCAAGAAAAACACAAACACGTGTCCAATCGTGTCTGTTTGAAACAGCCTAATACTGTCAAAGGGCCCTTAGTTAATAAGTGTAGTTAATAATTTTGTTTGTCATTAAATGGTGTGTAGTGTTTTCTGTAGATCAGGATGATAAAAATTGTAACACATTTTGCTTAGTAAATCTGATGTGTGTTTTTGCGCTTGAGGCTATGTTTTATAGATAGTTTGAGATGTGTCTGGGAGGTTGAGAAGGCAAACAGTGTTTGTGGAAAACTGGCTGCTGAGACCCCTGGCCTGATATCAGGCAGAGAATTAATTTGACTTGCAAATGTTATGCAAATAAGGAGACCCGTGACAAGGTGTGTCTAGAAGGCCATCAAGACATTGCCAGGTGTTTTTCAAAATGGTAAAGAGAGAGTTACATCATCATAGGGTGCTGAGGCAAATTAGTGTTTTTGTTCTTAATTGTGCTTTAAATTTATTATTGTTATGAAGTTTTAAAGCAAACTTATGCATTAGAATAAGATAAATAGGTGCACTAGAATAGTGGAGAATTACTTCAAATTAATATGAGACACTTTAGTTAATGCATTAGCTAACATGAACAGTACAGATTTAATCAAGGGTTTAGTTCGCCCAAAAATTAAAATTCTGTTATTAATTACTCACACTAATGTTGTTGCAACCCATAAGAAAAACCCACAAAAAACATAATTTACCACTTTATTTACAAAATATTAATCTCCAACGCATGACACATATACGTTGCTTTGACATGACAGCAGATGATGTTGCGTTAAAGGTGAATATTTTGTAAATAAAGTGGTAAATTATGTTTTTTATGCAAAGAAACCACTCGCATCGCTTCATAAAATTGAGGTTAAACCACTGAAGTCACATGGATTACTATAATGATGTCTTTTTGGGGGGCTTAAAAGTGGTAGTTCTGTAGCCTGTCAGTGGAGGGAGAGAAAGCTCTCAGATTTCATTAAAAAGTTCTTCATTTGAGCTCTGAAGATGAACAAACATCTTACAGGTTTGGAACGACATGAGGGTGAGTAATTAAGGACAGAATTTCTATTTTTTTGTTAACTAACCCTTTAACCTTTGTTAATGTTAGTTAATAAAAATATAACTGTTTACCGTTTGTTCATCAGTTCACAGTACATTACCTAATGATAACAGATACACCTTTTTGTTGATTTTAACTAAGATTTAGATTAATAAATGTTGTATAAGTATTTTTCATTTGTTAGTTCATGTTTACTAATGTAGTTAAATAATGTTAACAAATGAAACTTTACTGTAAAGTGTTACACGGCGCTCAAATGTTATGGGGCAATTCAGCAACTGAACTCATCAAGTTAATATTTACTAGTAAATATGATATATGAAAAGTTGGATCTAACACCTAATTATACTGCTCATACATACAAAATACATGCAGAGAGGTCCCAAGACACTAAAAAATGTATGAATGGCATTGCATTTTATAACAAAAACAAGTGTCATTTATATTCTATATTTATATATTAGTAGAATTGAGAACATAAGCAGCAAAACCTGTCCGCAGCACACTGAACATTTTTTGGGGGAAATGACTTCATTCTTTTCAGACGAAACCCTGCTTGCCAGGGCTTCAGGCAGGTGATTAACCTCCCACGTTATGATGGAGAATCCTCATCTCAGTCCTCTGGCAGAACTATACATCAGTCAGATCCGGTCTGTCCTGTTTGCCTCCACTTTCCTCTATCTCTGGAATTTTTAGGAAAGAAGATGTGGTGAAAGAGGTAGAGAGGAAGAGATCAGGCTTATCCGTGTATATCAGCATGTGTGGACCTGTTCTGTGTTTTAGGAGAAGTTGACCCTTTGTGCTACCTGTGACTTAAAAAGTTTGGCCCCAATAAATGTAAATTTAATTAATATTTAGTTTTTTTAAAATTCAGGGTTCCTAATTCCAACAAGTCAATGGGATAACATGAATTTAGATGATCATGCAACATTGAATTTAGATGAACATTAGATGAAAGCAAACTTTTCTGACAATAAAAAGAAGAAGTCTAAATTAATCCTAAATAAGCTCCCCACGTCAAATGGGTCACATTTTTCCCGTTCGGCAAGTCTTTACCAAGGCGGGTTTGGACATGCCGGGAACTTTGAGAATAGGGAGAAGGTGGAAACAGGCCTGACGGGATTCCAGGTCTGTGTCCCTACTGAGGGAGTATCGGTCCAGCATTTTCCCACGAGAACAGCCGTGACCGTCCAAGCGGCTCTGGGGTCCCGGCGGGATCCAAGGGGAGACTCTGTAAATGAGGGCGTCTGTGTGTTATCAGATTCATCCAGCACGTGTCTTTGTGACCTTGTTGAATCCCACTCTTTTTTCATTTCTTTAAATGAGCTGAAAACATTCAAATATTTGGCCGTACTGTGCCGTTTAGCCATTATAAATCATTAAGTAACAATTCTATCAATAACTAACCAATGTCTAATTTGCAATCAGTTTGTCCTAAAGGAATTCATTTCTCTTGGTTGAAACAGATATTATCTGTATTGGTGTAAACAGCCTATAAACCATTTATCCAAGTATCATATTACTGTATTTTTCGATACTGCTGTGATGGCCATTTCAACCTAATAAGATAATGTACATTACTGTTCAGAAGTTTGGGGTCAGTAATGTATATTTTTGGCTGAAAGAGAAATTTTATTCAGCAAGGGCTGCAGTAAATTGCTCAAATGACAGTAAAAACATTTATAATAATACAGTAGATTATTATTATAAAAAAAGTTATTCTTTGTAAATTCCACTAATATTTCACAATATTGCTATTTCTACTGAATTTTTGATCAAATAAATGTAGCCTTGGTGAGCAAAAGAGACTTCTTACAGACTCCAAACTTTTGAGTGGTAGTGTATGTTGTACAGGCATGTTTTATATATTCATAAATACATGTTTAAATATATATGTACATGGTTAAATGTAAATGTAAAATATCATTGTTGAAGACTCAGTCCCAGTTTATTGTAATTTAATAAATAAGAGTGACCATGAAAATCTTCAAAATAGACTCACACAGGTTAGGAACGACATAAAGGAAGGTAAATTATAACAGAATTGTCATTTTTGAGTGCACGGTTCCTTTAATACGTTCCCCTTTAATTGTCTAGATGTCATAGAAACCGGATACAAGACGCTTTTTTCCTGTGAATCTGACAAAGTATTACATGGATGCCTATCAGGTTGCTACAAGTGTTTGCTAAACTGTTGCGTAAAGGGTAATTTTGAATATCATCATGAATCGGTCTCTGTGTTTACCATGTCTGAATAAATGTCATGTGGGCAGTACATTAGATATCTGCTATTTGATAAGTATCTTGGTACTGTTTGTTAAAAGTCACCAAGAATAAAATAAGCCAGTAATTTGAACATGTCCTGGCAGCAATTGGATTTTAGTTCTGTGTACTATAACATCTGTAGGTACATTTTGGTAATAAACTTATTTACCTTATATATTTAATGATTTCTCCCAGTAATCATTGACTCCTTGCCACATTTGTATTATATAGTATGTTTATGCTGCAGAACACTGACAGCGGTTCTGAGATGTTGGCATCAGGTGGGCAGAAATCCAGTCGTGCCTCCTCTTGTATCACTCTGGGATCAGTGCAGTCTTCATGATGTACTTGTTTGGACTGGAGACAAAGATATCTCTGAGCTGAACCAGCTGGTTAGGTTCCCAGGACTAGTGAGACTGACGTATGCAGCTTTAATGAGAAGGATTGCCATGGCCTGTGGCTCTTCCATGTGTCAGGCAGGCAGACGGCTCTGTTGACAAAGCTTTGCCATCCAACTTTCTTGCTAGCCATATGTCTTTTTATCCTATTCTTTTCTTGCTACACTCCCACTGGACCATGATAGCTGTGGTTTTCCCCATCATAGGCCTGCCACTCCCATCTGTACCTGGTTAACACTAAAAAACATCCAGTTATTTTTATGATAAATGGTAGCTCTGGTTGCCAGAAATTCTCCATAAAAAAATAAAATAAGATGCCTACTGAAATCACAAGTCTTTCTTTATTTAATGAGGAAATAGCATCTCTGTGATCCCACTTTGCTGTAAACAAACTTTATTGACTTGTCATTTCTCTTTCACTCTGGTATGATTGAAGTGAATGAGGAGCAGGGTGACAGTACAGGTTAGTCGTGCATGTCCGGGTTGTGTTGTGTGTGTTAGCGTGTCTGGACTGATCCCGGATCCCAGGGGAGAGGTCCAGGGCGTGATGGGAGGGTGAGGGGGCAGAGACGAGCCGAGCCTGTGCTGATTCACACTTATCCCAATCTGGTTCTGCCAGAAGGATCACATAGCACTATTTTTACATCCTCCTTTTCTACCCTGTCCTTTCTTTCTTGTTTTTGTATTCCTTCCTCTTCTTTTGTGTATGTGTGTGTATTTGTATGAGTAGGAACTTGACAGAATTGTAGATTTGTGACTGAAATAAAACTTTTGTCTTTTCTCTTCGCTGCTCATTTTCTCAGGTTTGTCAGATTTAGTTCTGTTCCAAAACATAGTGAGCTGCTTATTCACTATATGGTCTTCATCTTAACCGTCACGGGCCCTCATAAAGTGACTAGTTTGTGACACTTTGCATAGGCAGCCTCTTTTACATTGACTTCAATAGTTTCCTTTAGCATATTGCTAAGCTAACAATGCAACACTCAAATAAGCATCAAAACACACAAATATTAGGTAAAATATTACACTGAAATGCTTTTTATCAATACTTTTTTAGTAAGCTACTTTATAATCAACATTTTAGTCACCCTGTCCACTATCTTTGATTTATTTTTTTCACTGAGCTCACCGCAATGCATTCTGGGAGTATGTTCAGTTAGTTAGTTGCCAACTCAACATGCCTAATTTTAATTTAGTTTGTTTTTTTTCAATCTAATATTCATATTTTATTCTCATTTAAATGAACGAATATGTTTTTTAATAGTTTTAGAGTTAATGAAAGCACTGTTTGTAACAGACTCCTTTGAATATTTAAAACTGTGTGTGTGTTTGTGTGTTGCATTGGTGGGTAATTTTGAGAAGGTATATGTTGGAAATAGCCCGTGTTTATAGGATGCATGCCCTTCTCCATAACCGGCCACCCTCTCTTTATCAAAATCTGACTTCCTGTTGTGTAAGCACCCCAAGCGTTCAGGCGTTCATTGTTTATATTACCACAACTGCACGTTTGCATGAATGCATGTTTGTGTATTTAAACATGCATATGTGTGTGTGTGTGTGTGTTCATGGGGGATGGTACAGCGTTGACAAGCTCTTATCAGGTCTCAAGGCTCTGCACCTGTTCTTTATGACTCACCTGTCAGTCAACCTCAAGCCACTATACATACCTGTATGCTAATGCAAACGTGCTGATATCATATAAAGCGAATAAGATTGTGTCACAGCTTAGGATTTCCCCACACTTGTGTTAAACATCCATTCCTTAGAAGAGTGCTTTTATTTGTATGAGATCTTCAATAAGTTAGAAAGGTTAATGGTAGAGGAATAAAATATAGCAAATGAGTTTTTGTCTTTTATGTGGCCGTGTGGGTGTGCAGATTAAGGCGTGGTTAGAAAAGTTTATGTGTTTTTGTTTGTGTGTATGTGTGCAAGGTGTGTCAGTGGTTCAGGGAGTGTTTTGGTCTGTCTGTCAGTATATTTGTTCTGCGACACATGTGTGAGGACTGTTGTGTCCTCACAGAACCGTTGTGTTCATTATTGTCTAGTAGGAGTTCAGGAATGCTGACTAATAGAGCTAAAATTGCATACATTCATCAATTGATCATTTCAGTTCATAAATTAGGATTTGAATTGGCCCCACAGGAAGTTGAATTGGAATGGCATTAAGTGGAATTTACCAAACTCAAATTCAACAGAACAGCATTAGTTTACTATGTTTTATTTTATATATATATATATATATGTGTATGTATATATATATATATATATATATATATATATATATATATATATTTATATAAACAAATTATTTTTTTGAGTAGTTATGCCTATTTATTCCCTGATATAATGATCATTTTAAACATAGTTCAGTGTCAAAACAATTAACAACAGGAAAAGAGATTTTTATTTAGTCACATATTTCACAAAATGTCCACTAGATTTTTCTGAAAACTTTATTAAAATAAATACTGAAGACATTTGAATTTTTAAAGATTTTTCAAATGTTTTTAAAAGACGTCACTTTCTGTTGCATATATTTGATCAAGAACAGTAAAAACTACGGCGACCGAAAGAGCTCAACACGCTGCAACTGAAGAAAAGGTGTCAACAGAAAAAACACCAGCATATTAAGAAAACATCTTCATCATTTTGATAACACGTTCTGCGAATACTCACAACGCACAAACAATCAGGATGTTAACATAATCAAAAAACTCACCTTTCAGGTCATCGACAACAAAACTGATGAGTAGACATTGAACAATGAGCGGTCTCAGCCAGGTTCGACACTTATTGAGGTTCCCTTGAAACATTTCAGTGCTATTTGCAGCGAGTTTTTGTATTTGCTTACGTTCTGATCATTTGCAGCGCACATATTGTCAAAATGATGTTTTTTTTTTTTATTTGCATTTGTTTTCTTCATTTGCAGTGCATTGAGCTCTCTCAGCCACCATAAAAAACAGTAATATTGTTAAATATTATTACATTTAAAATAACTGTTTTCTGTTTGAATATATTTTAAAATGTAATGTGTGCCTGTGGTTGATTTTCAGCATCATTACTCAAGTCTTCAGTGTCACATGATCCTTCAGAAATCTCTAATATGCTGATTTAGTGCTCAAGAAATCTTTTTTAACGTTATAAATGTTGAAGTTTTTTTTTATCTACTTTTGATCAATTTATTTCCTCCTTGTGAAAAAATACACTGTGGTAAATATTTACTTACTTATTTGTCCATTAAGAAGGATGGATGGATGGATGGATGGATGGATCAGTGGATGGATGGATGGATGGATGGATGGATCAGTGGATGGATGGATGGATGGATGGATCAGTGGATGGATGGATGGATGGATGGATGGATCAGTGGATGGATGGATGGATGGATGGATGGATGGATAGATAGATAGATAGATAGATAGATAGATAGGTTGATAGGTTGATAGATTGATAGATTGATAGATTGATTGGTTGATAGATTGATTGGTTGATTGATTTTGCATTCTTTGGCCAATTCAGTGCAAAATTTAATTGTGATTGGCTCCACAGTTTTATGTTTTCTGGCTTCACCACCATCCTAACCATCCTCACATATTATCTTGCCAATGGTAGGGGAAAGACTGTTAATGATTCACCTTAGAAGTTTAGTGAATTGCCTTGGGGCACCGGTTAGACTTCCTCTCCAAATGTTTAGAGATTACCATGTCCATTAAAGACAGCATCAACAATGGAGATGATTTAGAGTACAGGAACTGGTGGGGCAATTTGTGTTGTGTGCAAGGAAAACTTCAGCTGAATCAGCAAGACAAAGCAGTTTGTGGTGGATTTGTGCCATGCAGGGAACCCCTGAAACCAGGCTGTACTTTCTCACCACTTCTTTCAACGTGTCGTAAACTAATAAAGGTCTCAATAAATTTAGCAATTACGAAATGGTGAAAAACCCAATAAACCGCAGATTGCGTTGTGTCTTGTGTTCGATGTTGCCTCCATTTTGTACCTGCATTTGCCCTCAGGTATTTCTACTTTGTTTTATAAATGTTTAGTAAAGCTTTAAATTCACTTCCTTATATCTTCCACCGGTCTGACTAAGAGGTACTTCACCATCCACATTTATATGTTGAATAGGAACAGTCTACTTTTTGATGGTCTACCCACATAGATCACATCCACTTTTTTACTTTTCTAAGCTGTGAAATATGGAAGAATGTCAGTAATTCTCACATTTTTTTACTCCAGTGAATATTATTTAGGGTCGTGACTAAATACAAGTGCATGTTGTCACACCATATGGGGTACGTTGTCTCAGTTTGAAACTGACTATTGGTGTTATTTAATGAGTTTTCAGGAAAAAATTATGTAATAAAACTCTTTATTGATTTGATACAATATCAAACGAATGTTCTTACCAACATATAATCAGTTATGAAATTACAATACATGCACTATAAAAATGTGACATTATGCACTGGTTTTGTCTTCTTAATACACATTTAACTTTTCAGTTAGTATCTTCATTATATATTTGACTTTTGCATGCATATATGCAAGTGTGATTTTGTGACTAGCAACAATACTGTGTATGATTATTCCAAGCTTGTAGAATTTAAATGACAAAAAATATTCTAATTTGCTTAACCTGCAGCTGGAATTTTGATTTAACACTTAGCATCATAACTGAATGTCAGCAATTCTCATCACACTGCACTACTACAACGCTGTCAA
The DNA here is from genome assembly GCA_038088235.1 of Zacco platypus. NCBI lineage: Eukaryota > Metazoa > Chordata > Actinopteri > Cypriniformes > Xenocyprididae > Zacco > Zacco platypus. Next base: position 13,866,289 of record CM076067.1, read on the forward strand.
AGGTCACACTTTGGAAAAAGTCAAGCTCGAAATAATCATCTAACATTTAAGTGACTAATCTTAATGTACAGTATGCTTGTTTTCTGAAGCAGATAGTGAGGCTTTCCATTGGTCCTGTAGTGAAATTTAGGTCACTGTAAAACGTGATAAGTTGACTTTACTTATAAAAATTGAGGAAACCCATTGCCTTAAACTGAAAAAGTATGCGTAATTTAAAAAATTAAGTTAGGTGAACTTGAGAAGTTACTCTGACAAGTTATTGAAACCAAAGAAAATTGTGTTATAACTTTTTTTTTTAAGTTGGACTAACTTAATCTTATTAAATTGCAATTACTTAATATCAATCTACTCATCACAGTTCAGTCTACTTAATTAAATTGAGGAAACCACAACTTATTGTATATGTCACTTGTGACTGGTTTATTGTAATTTCATTTTATTCATTTCTTTGAAAGTTTTCACAAAAATTGTTGGCTACTAATACAATTCTTAAAAGGTACAAAAATGTTCAAAACAGTTTATTCCTCTGCTTCCATAAACTGCACAAAAAACTCTTCTCTGAGAATAGATAACATTTTAAATTGTCAATTACTTTCAATTTTAATACGAGAATTCAGGAAGTAGATTAGTATGTTGTGGGATTTGCGGTAGATTCCCAATACTGTGACTTGACTTTGAAAAGCAGGCAACTGGATTGGTTCATGTGTTCATACGAAGGACTGTTATGCTTTTTAAAATTGTTATGCCCTTAAACATCATAACAGTAATCTTTGCGGCAAACATTTGTCCAAAAGCAGTGTAATGAGTCAGCTGTGCAAAGTGGCAGTGAATCTATGCGTGTTTTGCATAACTCCAATGCTCCCTCTTCCCCATTCCGATCAAACCATCACACGGTGAGTCGGCTCAATCTACTCATTCTTACTTAGCTTTGCGTGTGGTTCATATTTAGTCAATTTGTTGAAATTTCAAAGGAATAGTGAGTATGAAGCAAATATCATTTGTGCATTTGTACGTGATTTAAGTGTGTGTTTTTGTGGTTTTTTCAGATGGATTATTGACTTTTTATGAGAGGATGTTGAAGGATAAAACATGAAGGTAAATAGCCGCAGTAATGGACTCGGCTAAAGATGACGGGTAATTTTCTCTCATTCTCTCTTGCTTCCTTATTGGCTTGTAAGGTATTTTAGTTATGAATCGGTTTTTAGAAAAATGAGACAAATATGCTCAACATAACTGTCTTTCATGTCGGTTACTATGGCAAAATTCCTTTATTTTTGAAAGTGTGAAAGGAAAGTGGTAAGCCATTGTGACATTTCAATTGTTTAAGGTTAATGTTTTTACTTTTATGATGACATTTTTCAGTTTCGCTGTCAAAGGTCCTAATAAAAAAATGCAGCACTTAACTTCACAGACGTTGAATGAATTTAAGTAAAGATGATTTTTAGTTAGTCAATGCTACGAATCCAATAAAAGGATTATGAAAAATTCCGAAAAAGACCACATAGTATATTTACAACAAAATGTTATGTCCACATAGAGGAATAATCTTGCAATAAAAATGTGTATATCATGTTGAAAGAAACGCATGCTCGCTTTGGTTATCATGTTAGATCGATTAGTTCACCCAAAAATGATTTATTCCCCCGTACGTTGATCCAAAATCATATGACTTTCCATCTTCTGTGGAACACAGAAGGGAAAATTCTGAAGAATCTTCTGGTAAATCTGACGCTTTTAAGGATCAAAAATGACACAAAACCAAAAAATATACCATAAAAGTGGTCCATATGACAGCTCTCCTTTGCAAATTCAGAAAATGATGAAAAATGATCATTTGTGAGCAAACTGTTGTTTTAAGTTGGATCTTTTCAATAAAAAGATTAAAAAGTTTGATTTTTTTAAGTTCTACTCAGTTACTCTATGATCGTCACAACGGTTAATAGTTGACAGCAGGGGACTCACAGTAAAATAACATTTTGTCCAACATTCAAACTAAACTATTTTTTTATTTCGAATACGGAAAAAGTCATATAGACCGCATTTTTATACCTTATTGAAGCTTGAAAGCTTCAGTACTAATTAATTTGTGAGTCTATTCATAATATGTTACTAATTGTTCTGCAGGAGAAAGTCAGTGTTTAATTACCGATATAATATTTTGGGGTTATATATTTGGGTGACGTATATCCTTAAATATATTTAGGTATTTCTGCCTTATTTATGACACAATGATCGTAGATCATTATGTTTGAGAAGTCTTCAATGACATGTTGCACTTTCTATCCATCAAACAACAAACAAAAACATTTCTTATCTCTCTGACCTTCTGTGCTTCTACTTTTTTCAATCCTATCCACTTTCTCTCTCTTTCTCTCTGTGTGTGTCTGTGGTTTCTGACACTGTTATCTTTGCTTAGGTCTGTCTGAAACCTAAGTGTTTCTAATGACACATTACCCAAGTGCTATGCTCTGATAATGCCTAGCTCTCTCTCTCTCTCTCTCTCTCTCTCTCTCTCTCTCTCTCTCTCTCTCTCTCTCTCTTTCTTTCTTTCTTTACGTGTGTGTGCTCTCTCTCTCTTTCTTTGTGTGTGTGTGTGTGTGCATGCATACATTTGTGTGTGAAGGGGAACCCAGAGTGGTGGCTTCCCAGTTGAATAGCGATGTGGTTTAGGGTGGATATGAGAGAACTCGGAACATATTTTCCACCTTTTGTCTTGCAGAGTTGCGTGTATTTGCATCAGTGTGTTATATGATGGTGTGCTGAGTTCAGCTGTTCTGTTTCAAATACTAAAGTTCATTTGCTGTCATTTAGACCAACAGATATATATCAAATGTGTGTGCGTATGTGTGCAATTCTCACTATTAGCTAGTGGTAGTATATTACTAGTATATTGGCTGTTTATTAGTACTTATAAAGCACATATTAATGCCTTATTCTACTTCCCTTAATGCTACCCAATACCTAAACTTAACAACTATCTTACTAACTATTAATAAGCAGTAATTAGGAGTTTTTAGGCAAAAGTCGTAGTTAATAGTTAGTTAATAGTAAGAATTGCACTCTAATCTAAAGTGTGACTATATACATATGGATGTGTTTATTTAAAAATTATATATTATATATAATATTGTGTGTGTATGTATATATTTAGAATTATCATTATTATTAGTAGTAAATTATATTTATCACAATAATAATAACAATTAATGTCTGACAATATATATTTCATATATTTGTTAATATAAATATATATAATGTAATTACCTTTAAAAGATAACTCTTCTTGAATTGATGTGCTAAAAATCTCTTAAATAAAAAGAAACTCATTTAAACTGCTTTTTTTTCCCTCTCATCCATCACATGCATTTATCGTACTTTCGGCAGAGTGCAATTATCTTAAGAAGTAACCAAATTTTTTACAGTTAGCCTAATTTCTCTCCCTCTCCATCTCTCATGCTTCTCTTTTTCATTTCTTATACACATCATCAGCATTATTTTTTAACACTTTAATCTTCTGTCACTCTTTTTCACACATCCACGCATCGTCATGCGCTGTCCATCACTGACAGCCTCTCCTTCACAGTACTGACCCAATCACACAAACAGCACAGGAAAAAACTTTAAAATCCCTCCCCTAACTGTCCTAAGAGGATATTTCTATGACATTAATGAGGTATTGTGGAAGGTGTGTGTGTGTGTGTGTGTGTAGCTATAGGGAAGTGACTTGTCAAGTTGTTTTCATTTCGTACTCCAGCTCTCTTACGCTAACCACTAACAAAGCACACACATACACTACTTCTCCTTTTTTTTCTTTTCTTTTGTATGATATACTTGTGCTGTGTATGTGCATGCAACACTTAGCTATTCCTTATTTAAGTGTATTTAACACATTCACAGTAATAATACAGTCATAGACTTTGCAGAACCTCATTATAGGTATAGTGAGTTCAAAGCAGCATGTATACTTAGCATTACACACACACACAACCTGGAAACCCCCTCATGAGAGGCTACTGTGTCTAATATCATGAATATTCGCTGATAGCATGCATATGAATGTGTGCGAGTTGTGTTTGCTTTTGTATGACTTTATATTTGTAGAAGCAGTACTCACATTTAATGCACCACTATAAAAAGAGTGATAACACTTGACCAGGTGTTGTGGAATCCCCTGACTGCATTGCCCTACACAATACTACACACACGTTTTATGGGGAGATTTTATAGACATAATGATTTTTTGCTGTACAAAATGTATATTCTATCTCCTAACCCTAAACCTCCCATCACAGAAAACATTCTGCATTTTTACATATTAAAGCTGTTTTCCTCAAGCTTTTTGCCCAAAAAATGTCCCCACATAAAATGTTTCTCAAATGTGTCCATAACGAGGGTTTACCAGGACCACACACACACACACACACACACACAGCACAATCATTCAAACAACTTTGTTATACTTTTAAATAGACTTTTTAATAGGGCCTCATTCATGCAACATGGGCAGAGTGAATTTTTGTGGAAATAATTAATAAAGGAAAACTTTCTGGCATAAAAAGTGTCATGTGATCATTCACAAATCATTCAGATATGTTGATTTAATGCTCAATTGATTATCAATATTGAAAACAGTTGCTGCTTAATATTTTTTTTGTTGAAACTCGTTCAAGATTCTTTAATGAATCAAACGTTTTAAAATTTTACTGTAACCTTTTTATCTAATTTAATGTGTCCTAGGTGAATAAAAAACAAACATTTGAATTGTAGTGTATATAAAATGGTTTACTTTTAAAGTAAATTGTCAGTTTTCCTTAAACATAGTTTTTTTTACAGTTCTACAAATGACAAATATTCACGCCATTTATGAAAAGAGTGTTTTTAAGGAATGATTCACAGAATTTCATTCTGCTTTCATGAATGACTGCCATCGTGTTTACGTCACATTCGTGACAGCCGGAGTCAAATTGCGTGTTGAAATGTTTCTATTCTAAAATATTAGCTGGAATGTGTTTGAAATGACTCTACAAAAGCACAGGTCTGTGGAAAACTCAATGTTCGCTTTTAAACACCAGTGAAGAGGAGAAACTGGAAAGACTTGTGACCAACCCGCACTGTCATTTACAGACCAACTTTCACTTTCATTTCACAGAATTCTGGGTTGCATCACTGCATAGATGAAGACACTGAATAAATTAATATAGTGTAACTAAGTGACATGTTTAGAGATTTTCGAGCTGGTGATGTCCAGTGACCAATGACGAGTGGCCCAAATTGTGTATGTGTGTTGCTTCATTTGCTGTCAGGATCATTTAGAGAGTAACAAAAGAGCGGACAGCAGCCTGGTGTTGGGGGTTCAGGACAGGGGGTTTGCATGCGTGTGTGTGGCGGGAGTGTGTATCGGGATGAATAATGAGCTCCATTTAGTCTTTTCATTCTGCTCTATTTCACCAGGTGAATGGAGCACAACACACACATACACAAACTGACTTAGCGCGGGAAGCAGGAGGCTGCTTTTTACTTTTTAGCAACAAAACTACACCAACCCCCACGCATACACGTGGGCACATGTCTGCGTTCATGTTCACTTTTACTGTACTGTTTTGCCTATAAATATTCCTTATTATGTGTTTGAATCGCTTGGCCTAAAAAAACAATTATGGACATTTTTCCCATAAGGAAATGAACACTACAAGGATCTGTCATCATTCTCAGCAGGACCAGCAGTCACTGAACAGGCCCCTCTGGGCTTTCAGCTTTTACCACAAGAGTGGTAGTTCTTGTTTTGCCCCTTGTGTAAAAGTGTATGTGGGTGAACTGTACATTTAACTTTCAGTTTGTATATCTATGTATGTCGTATGTATTATAAGTAAGTAATTGCCAAATTTTGGGTTTATTTTCACTTTTAAACATTTAGTCATAAATGAAACGTCTGGTATTCAAACTCTTATGCATTTCTGCTGCGGAACACAATAGAAGATATTTTAAAGAATGTAAGGAACCAAACAACTTTGAACCCCATTGACTTCCATTGTATGAAAAAAAGCACATTTTTCAAAATATATTTTTTCATGGTATGTCAAACAGACATGATTGTGAATAAATGATTATACAGAATGTTCATTTTGGGGTGAACTACAGATTCTCCTCTGCACAGACCCCTATGGCCAGCTTTATTTCCTTCCATATGCCAGAGTCATGTACCCCGAACTTCTAGCAGAAGGAGCTGGATGAAATATTCTGAATATCATCAATCCACAATCTGACTTATGACGCAGCCTGGAATTAAACCACACCATGTTGATCCCTCTGGAACTGGCCCTCCGACTGAGCCTGGTTTCTCCTAAGGGTTTTTTTTCCTCCACCATTCTGTCACTGATGGCGTTTGGGTTCTTTGCCACTTTCATCTCTGGCTTTGCTGGGTACAGTTAATATTCTGCAATATTATTGATTTGACTGCACTGACACTATTGAACTGAGCTGATGATGACATCACTGTTTTCTGCAGAACTGCTTTACACATGAATTGAACTCATTTCATAATTGATGTACTTTACACAGTTATTTATCCGAACTGAATCAACACTGAACTGCTTTCAACTGAATAATGACTGTTTACTTTTGTCTTTTCAGAGCTGTTTTGCTCAGAGTGGAATTGTTTGCATCACTGAATTGTTATTTTCCTGTTTATCACTGTAAAGCTGCTTTATAAATAAAGGTGACTTGCCTTGACATGAACTACCCCTATAACAAGGAATTCATTTACCCCAATATGTTTCCAAGTAGCAAAATCATGTATGTGTTTGTTGAACTCATAATATAAGTTGTAAACAGTTTTACAAAAGCATAGCATTTTATGTGACATCATAAAAAAACATAATGGAATCAGTTAGATTGCTTGGTATGTTTGATTAGCCATGATATGCCATTGGTTGTGCAATTTTTTTTTAGAAGAAGAATAATGTGGGGAATTAATGTGAAAATTTAATTTGGCTTTTAGTATTTTTATTTTTTATTTTGTATATATATATATATATATATATATATATATATATATATATATATATTTTATAATTAATTTTTTTAGAAATTTTAAACTAATTATATATATATATATATATATATATATATATATATATATATAAAATGTCTCATATATAAGAAAGATGTGTTTAGAACAGTAAAATCTGGAATCAACTCTTCATTAATTCATTACGATAATATTTGAGGGACACAATGACACCCATTTTATTTGGGAATGACCTGAATAATTTATGAGTTCATGAATTTGAAGTGTTGCTGTCTCAAATTACAGTACTTCCATCATAAACGCATTAGTCTCCGAACCGTGACATTTGGACTACTGTTTTAGGCCTAGAACTTTTAATTGTACCTTTAATTTGCTAAAAGTGAACAGCAATGAAATACAATGACTATTTGATCATCTAAGAATCTGAATATATTTTCATCTGATTCCAGTGATTTTTTTTTTTTTTACATTCTTTTATTATCTTTGTTTCCTTGTTGTTCTTGCATCACTTTTGCCCTGCTTTGTATCTGTTCTCTTTGACCTACTTCTCCTCTACGACCTGTTGTTTGCTGTGTGTGTTTACAGTTAATATTGTTTTTCTGTGATTATCAGCCACTGGCACGCTGCTCTATATATGATTCTGCTCTCTCACAAACAAACCGTCAAACGTACGGATGCCAACACTGGGCCAAATCTGAGGACAGAGACAGTTTCTTCGGCTAATCACCCTCAGTGCAGCACTCCCTCGCTCGGCCCTCCTCCCTTTCTCCTCTTTCTTTTGCTTTTTTTCTCTCGCTTTCTCTTTATCTGATCAATCTGTGTAAGTTTGAGAGTGTCTGGTTGACAGCGGATCGTTTTGGGCAGGGGTCTGGTCCTGCGTTCTCTCCTCTATCGCTAATAAGCCATCTGTCAGCTCTGTGTGTGACTTGGTTTTGGTTTGCTTTTGTTCACATTCATCAGCACATACTTTTGTCTTTATCTCATGGAGTTGCCTCATCATGTGAACCTTTACCTTAACAGACCGATATTCAGAGCACCTCCTTCATCTACCATCGTCCTCATGTTTCCCCTGTTCTCGTAATTCTGTCAAAGATCAAATGATCAAAGAGATCTTTAAAACTTCATTAAAGTGTGTTTAGAGTTGGAGTCTGTTTACTTTTATGTTTTTGAGTTGCACCGATGTGCACTTGTTGAAGAATATACACTGTTTTCAAAGTTTGGGGTCAGTACTTTGAGTAAATTGGTCAAAAGTGACAGTAAAGACATCTGTAATGATGCAAAAGATTTTTATTTTCTAATATATCATATAAATGCTGTTCTTTTGAACTTTGTATTCATCAAAGAATCTTGAAAAAAAAATCTTTTATCTTCTCGATTTTCACCAAAATATTAAGCAGAACTGTTTACAACACCGATAATTATAAGAAATGTTTCTTGAGCAGCAAATCAGCATATTAGCATAATAATGATGCTGAAAATTCAGCTTTGCCTTCACAGGAATAAATGACATGTTAAAATATATTTAAATAGAAAACAGTTATTTTAAATTGTAATAATATTCACAATATTACTGTTATTAATGTGGTTTTGATCAAATAAAGGTTTCTGGATTAGGCTTTGAGTGTTGGTAACTGTGTTGGTAAATGTCCAGATTTAGGTTACACTTCATTTAGTTTAATATGTCATTTTGGCTGATTTGAAATTATTATTTTTTTTAATTATTATTAAATAAGACTATTTGTCTTATCTAAAACACTTAAATCTTTAAGGCTGATTTCCATACTAAGCATACTTTGGTCAATAAATTGTATCATATTTGTCAGTCAAATGAATGTGTATTAAAAAAAAAAGATATTAAAATTACTTGTGAATTCTGTCGTCCTTTACTCCTTCTCATGTTGTTCCAAGTTTGTATTACATTCTGTCTTGCAACAAAAAAAAAAAAATTTGCATACTGTGTAGGTCCTCTTTTCCATAAAAATGAATGTGAACTGGAGCATTCAAGCTTTAAAAGTAAAATAAAAACATCAGTGGTCCATATATGATTCACTGCATATTCTATAACTTCTGAATCCATGTGATAGATTTCTGTGAGAAACAAACTAAACTTTTATTCATCCTTCTAGCAAGTTTTAAATTTGGGAAATCAGATGTTTAATTTGAGTGAGTACAAAATTGCAAACCAGATTCAAAACACTGTCAGAAAAAAGGTACAAAAGCTGTCACTGAGGCAGTACAAAAGGTACAGCTTTGTACCTATAGTGCATATTAGTGCCTTAAAGGTACATATTGGTTTCAAAAGTATTTACATATCTAAATGGTACATATTAGAACCTTTTTAAAAGGTACTGTACCAGTGACAACTTTTGTTCAATTTCTTCTCTGAATGAAAACTGGTTTGTTTGTGATTCTTTACTTCTCTCATGAACTTAAACTTGGCTGGATGTCAAAATTTCAGTAACATATTTGGGTGAACTGGAGCTTTAAAAATAGTTTTTAAAAGTTTATTGAACATAAATTTGACATATACTGTATGAATATAAACAAATGTGTTGCCTATTAATATACCATCAAAGCTCTGAAAAGTCCTGACAGAATGTTTCGATATATTAAAGGGGACCTATTATGCTTCTTTTCACAAGATGTAATATACGTCTCTTGTATCCCCACAATGTGTTTCTTAAGTTTCACCCCAAAACCCCCACAAATAATTTATTCTAGCTTGTCAAATTTGCCCCATTTGGGTGTGAGAAAATACTGTTTTTGTGTGTGTCCCTTTAAATGCAAATGAGCTGCTGCTCCCGGCCCCTTTTCCAGAAGAGGGCGGAGCTTTAGCAGCTTGCGCTTCCGTTGCTCAATGACAACAAAGCTGGAGAATCTCCTGCTGCCAAAATGAGGATTGTCAGTAACAGTGTTCAGCCTTACATTGTTCAAACTGGAGTCGGACACTTATGGAGAAACTCAGGAAGAAGTTACAACTTATTGAATGCAACTCAACATTTCTGAACGGTTAATGGATAAATTTATGTATTTGCTGTGGAGTTGATTCAACTCATCGACTAGCATGTTCCGTCATGTTAATCTTTTGTGCAAATCCAGCGTTGAATTGACCCTCATTTGTGAAGCAGTTCAGCGTAAAATTATGTTGTGTCAACAACAATCTACTACAACAACTCTTCTTGTTCTCGAAAGCAGCCCAACATGGCCTCACCCCCTTTGTTGCATGTTCTCGGGGGCAGGGTTTATGTAAATTTTGGGGTTTTTGATGTCACCAACCCAGGAAAAAGCTCATTGTAGTCCCTACCAGCTGATTGTTGTAGTCCTTAAAAAGCGATTTCTGTAGGAGAAAATATTTCCCTTTGCATTGAATTTTGAGCGTCATAACTTTGCAAATGTTGTTTATGCTCAAACAGCAACTTTACACACTAACTAAAGTTAAAAAAATTGTATGTATACACACAAACACACATACATCATAACTTCTAGGGGTCCTTGATTATGATTTCATTTTTTAATATGTATAGCTATATATATATATATATATATATATATAATATATAATATACACATTATACACACGCACACACATACACCGCCATTTTTTTTATGTTTTTATCTCTGTTTTAAGTCTCTTGTGCTCACTCAAGGCTGCATTTATTACACAAAAAACAGTAATATTGTGAGGTATTTTTTCAGGATTCTTTGAGGAATAGAAAGAACAGCATTTATCTGAAATATATTTAATAAAAAACAGCATTTATCTTTTGTAACATTATACACTACCGTTCAAAAGTTTGGGGTCAGGAAGTGTTTTTATGTTTGTTTGTTTTTTATATAAACGACATTAAAGATTAAGTTATGGTTATTTAAAGAGTTAAATCCATTTGACACCACAGTAATACTTCTAAAATATGCATACGGCATGTTCAGTCAAAATCATTATTTTTAACAGTCAATAAATGTTGAGAATATCTCCATAATCTATCGTAAGATTTTCCTCCCACATTAAACAGCTGTGTGTGTGTCGTGTTTGTTCATATTGGGGTTCGGATGATGTTATAGGAAAGTTTAAATACAGATAAACATGTTTTATCTAACTGCCACCTCCCCCTGTTTTTTTTTATGTTGTGTTTGATAGTTAATAATTATTTGTCTTTACAGAAGCATCATAAACAGAAGAATCATTAGATAACAGGTACATTTTCATCATGTTTTTAATTAATGTTTGGGTTACAAATTTTGTGACAGTCTTCTAGATCTTTCACATAAACACACACACACACATAGACTTATCATGGCAGCTCAGAGGCATTGTACCTGCCAGTGGAGTGGGGAGTGGCTACTAGGCCTGACCACAGAGGAAATCAGCCTATTGTAATCTTCTCAGTGGGTACATGCGTGTGTGTGTGTGTGTGTGTGTGTGTGTGTATGGGTGGGTAAGTCAGAGAAGAGTGAGAGAGAGAGAGAGAGTATGAGTGAAAAAAATAAGGAAAAATGGTGCTGCTGCAACATCCGGCTAATAATTTATTGTGACAGGTCGAACGAACTGAATTTATGTGCCAATCTACTTGCGACACAGAGATGCCCTGTTGAACACAGAGAGGAAAAAGAGCTGTGACTCAACCGAGAGATATGAAAGAAGTTATTCTTGTCACCTCATGTCAACTAGTTTTCATTCATATAGGATACCCTATACTCACATGCAAATCAATTCAAATTTATAGACATAAATGAATACAAGTTTCTTATCGCTTTGCGCAAGGTCTTTGTATGTCAGTTCTACTGAAGTTGGAGTTTGCATTGAGGTGCTTGTGCATTTTTATGTCTGCTTTGATTGTGTCATCATGTAAACTAACCATTGACAGGTAAATTGGTCAGAGCTGACTTTAACCGCATTGACCATCCTGCAACATAATCTCGCAGGTGACACTGAGCGCTTAACCCCGGTTAGAAACATTAGATAACTGGGGATAACTTAGTTAGATTTGAGATGGATTTTCCTAAAGATATTGTTGTAGAATGTCAGTTCTTGCTGTATGCAAATTATTCTATGACTTTCAGAGCAGCCAACCTTTTTAAAGCACTTTATATAGGTAATTTGCAGGACACAATATGTTGAGGTTTATCTTTTTTAGACCCTTAGCACAGTGTCATATACCTTGTAAATGTATATTAAAGTAAATAAATAATCATTTATGTACAGTTAATATCAATGCAATTGTTATGTCCTCTGCCTAACATGACTTTTGTTTGCGAGTGTTTATTTGGTTCCAGTGAGACATATGCTTTGATTATATAATATATTTCTATTTGTCTATTTAAGATTATTTAAAAAATCTTAGAGGGCACCTTTTATGCCCTTTTCACAAGTTGTTTTTGTGTGTGTACCTTTAAATGCAAATGAGTTGCTGCTCCTGGCCCCCCTTTCCAGAAGAGGGCGGAGCTTTAACAGTTCGCGCTTTAGCTACTCAACATCAACAAAGAAAGAGAATCTCACATGCAAGTGGTCAGAGTGGTTACATTGTTCAAACCGAAGTCGGACAATGATGGACAAAATTTCTGAATGGTTAGTCGATAAATGTGCTGGCCTTTGGAAATAAACTCAGCATTGTCTTGTCTTTACAGAAAACGTACACAGTTTTCAAGACAATCACCTTTTACACTGTTCACAAATGTGTGGTTATACAGTATATAAACAGGGTTTATAATGGATAACAGACATCTGGTCTTTAAGACAGAAATAGCTTTAGCCACATTTGTTGTGGAACTGGTTAACGGGCACATCGACTGAAATGGCATTATGATTTGCTCAGAAATTGACACTTACCTCTTCTGGAGGTGAAGCTGGATCACGAGCAGTTGGTACAGATGCATCCTTGAGTAACAACGTTTTAGCAAAAGCCTGTCTTGTATTGCCCCTCATTCACAAAACAGTCTGGAGTGAAATGATTTGCGCAGACATAAACTAATTTAGCTAATATTTTGGGGCACATTACCTTTAAAAATAAAACTAATCCACTGCTTCGTCAGTGGCTCAGATGTTGGGAGAAGATGAAGACTCTTATGTTCACTCTTACATCATCCAACCTCAGAACACCAGGATTGCTTATGAGACATTTTTTGTCGCTAAAGCTGCTGGAGCGCTAAGAAAATGGCGTTCAGTGTACAACTCGCTGAGGGCGGAAACTATGGTAATACAGGACTGTGAGTGAGCAGCCGTAGGCGGAGCCTAAGCAGTGTGACATCACACCGCTCGGAGAATCAAAACGACATGTCTAATGAGACTGCTTTGGTTTAATGGGCAATTTTTGGTTCATTGTAGGGTGGTTGTGTTCACACACTGCCAACACACATTTATGTCAAAACACCATGTAAAAGTGGATTTTACATAATAAGTGCCCTTTAAGTAATTTTCAAAAGTTGCGGTTGGTAATATTTTTTTAGTGTTTTTCAAAAAAAAAATAAAGCTGAATTTTCAGCATCATTACTCCAGTATTCAGTGTTACTTCATCCTTTAGAAATCATTCTAATATGCTGATTTGCTGCTCAAGAAACATTTCTTACTATTATCAATGTTGAAAACTACTTAATATTCCGGTGGAAAACGTTATACATTGGATTCGTTGACAAATAATAGAAATTTCTGTAACATTATAAGTGTTTTCACTGACATTCTGATCAGTTTAATGCATCCTTGTTGAATAAAAGTATTTCTTTTAAAAATCTTTTGAATGGTATATATTACTATAATATAATATATAATGCTTCCTTACTTTTGTGGTTATAATAAAGTTTTAAAAAAGGCTGTTGAAACGTTACATCTGTAACATGTACAAAACTCTGCACTAATATATACTTTTTACATCAAAACCCTCAAATATTTTCTTAAAATGTTAATTATGGGGGTCAGATCTTCCCTTCCAACCCACCCTGTAAACTGAACCCTGAGTTCTGATTGGAGGTTGATTAGAGACATGTGTGATGTCATTATTGAGCTCGGAAACGTTCCACACACCATGTTTCCAATACAAAGGTCACACTCGGAGGGTGTGTGTATGAGTGGAAGGAACTCTTTGCACCTGTGTTTTTGTTTTTTGGTGTCACTTTGGGGTGGTGATACACCCCCCACCACTGCCACCACCACGTCATCTTTCTTTCTTTCTTTCTTTCTTTCTTTCTTTCTTTCTTTCTTTCTTTCTTTCTTTCTTCTTCTTCTCTCTCTCTCTCTCTTTCTCTCTCTCTCTCTCTCTCTCTCTCTCTCTCTCTCTCTCTCTCTAGACAGAGAGCAGGTGTGTGGGGTTTTGGGGGGCTGTGCTCCTGTTCTGAAAGTCTGCTCGTGTCTCTTCATTGACAGGCCTTTCCGTTCTTGTAACCCACAGCGTGCGCACACACACACAATCACACATTTAGTGAACAGATGCTTGCACAAAAGAACATCAGCTGACACAGTAGCAAAACTCTATTTAGACAATAATTCTCTGTTTCCCCTCTCATCTCTCCATTTTTGTACCTCCCTTTCCCCTTTCAGGCATTCTCTTTAACTGTGCATCATTGAACTGAGCTACTTTTAGCCGGATAAAAATAAGACGACAGAATAGTTTCTATTTGGTCATCATCATCATCTCTTTTTATCTGAAAACGCATATCTAGATCTGTCTTACAGTAAATAAACGTTATGTGTGGTTTAGGGTTGCGATATTATTGTAGTGTATTGAACCATGAATAGCCCTCCAGCTTGTCACTAACGCTGTGTCAATGTATATTTGGCACCTCTGGTGTGTTTTTGGGGCTGAATGTGGGTGTGGAGGCCAATGAGCAGGTGGTCAGGATGGGGGATGTGAGAGCTGGGCAGCTGTAAATTTAGGCCCTGGTCTGAGCCGGGCCTCCGCCTTCAACAGCCACACAGGAAAAGCGATATCCTCAGGAGACTCGAGCAGAGTTTCTGCACCTCAAACATACACATATACATGTTCGAATGCTAGCATAAACCCATAATGTTTTTTTTTACTTCATTTTCTCACCCACACAGACACACACAGGGGGAGCATCTGTTAAGGCTAGTGCTGGAAAGTGTTTCCATCAGTGTGAAGCCCTGGGGGACTGACAGCTCTCTACAAAACACCTCCTTTAAGATCTCAAATTCACGCTCAAAAACAGTCAAAGACATCAGTATGACCAAATAGATGTTTTATCTAATGTGGCAATTTGTGTGTGTGATGGTGTTCAGGGAAAGCATTCCTAAGATAGCCTGAGAGAATACAGTTGGTG